>OZ005684.1:34527836-35727836 GCA_963930675.1 Gnaphalium uliginosum
TATAATATATATACATTATATATATGTACATATATATGTATCAGATATATATATATTCATATATATATATACGTTATATATATCTTAGAAATCTTGAAGTTTTAATGATTTAACTTGAAAGCCTTACAGGGTCAAGGATGCCGAGATATGACTAACAGAATCTATACTTAGAGATCCTAAGATTTTTTTACAGGAAAAAAGGGATAACTTACTCGATTACAATTGCTCACCAGCTTTGTCGAACTCAGGGAGATAATCCTCTACACAAATTGGGTCATCATTCTTCCTCTTTTGGGAGGATGATTTGGACCGAAGGAATGGAGCCCGAGTCTTGGGAAGTATTGCCGAAGGTTTCTCGAGCTTAATGGGAGTAGGAGTATCTTCATCAAGATCGAAAAGAGTGAAGCGAGCAAAAGATTTTTGAGATCCTGATGAATAACAAAGACGGGGTTAGAAGATGATTCCTAAATTACAAGTTGAAAATAGTTGTTTTACCTGACATAGCTGGTTCAAGGTCTCGGTATCCTGTGCTTTCTGTATGGAGAGGATGATGGAAGGTCCTTTCGATTTCTGAGATTTCTAGGAATCGCTTAATTTTGGATTCGGTATCTTGCTTCAGAGGGGCCAGCTGTGTAAAGTTTGCTGCAAAACGAAATTCGAAGGTAAAATAAAAATGAACATAGATCTAAAACCCTAAAATATTATATCCTACCATTAGTGATCCAAGAGATATGGAGAAGGTCACCACCTGGAAGGGATTCTCGTTTCACAAAAAAGAAATTTCCATTCCATTTGGGATCATTCTGGGTGACACGAAGAACAAGGTACTGTTTGCCGGATTTAACTTGATAAAGGAAGAAACTGGAATCATGGCTTATGAGATTATAGACTTGAGCTAACTCGGGAACACCGAAATCAAGTGAATGTGAATTGATGATGTTTTGAATAACATAGAGAGTACGCAAAACGACGGGCATGGTTTGGGAAAAACAAAGTTTGGTGGCGGCGATGAATTCGGTGAACAATGGAGGAAACATAAACGAAAAACCTAGGTAATTGGAAATTCGGAAAAACAGAACCATTTATCATAACACAATTCAGATTGGAGGGAAGGATCGAAGGATCTGAAGATGGTACTAGGAGGAAAAGCTAGGCTGAATTTCAATCGTTCGATTTCAGCATCGGTAAAAACGCAAGGTTCAGGTTTGTAAATTAATTTTTGATCGATAAAATCTTCTGGGATATTTTTGATAAAATATGTTTGAGAACGGGTAATCAATGCCATAACAATACTTAAAATTTTGAAGAAACAAAATTTTTTTATGCAAAAGAAAGATAGAGTAAAAAGAGTTTCACCTACTTAAAGATTTCGAAGGAATGAGTGATAATGGGAAGTGACAGAGGATAGATGTTTATCAAGAAACCGATCATTACTCGGGCTCGTTTATCGATAAGCTCAAATATCTCACCTACCTTTATTGGCGATATCGATTCTTAGAAGTTGTATCGCCATCAAGATCCTGACAGGGGTACAACTTGAGGGCAATTGTTAGGGGCTAATTTTTGTGAAGGATCCGAGTTAGGGTGTGATTATATTTACAAGTGTTCAAGATCTCGGATACATTCAGGATCTCGGATACAGGATATTCAGTATCTAATTTGTGTTTGCTCGTTTATTTTGACCAGGTCATGTGAAGAATTAAATGTGACATTTTTACTCCGTGATACATGGATCGAGATTTCTTCAAATTCAAACGGAAACAAGTGTAAGCGTGTAGAATAACAATTCAAGAGGAGCGTTGGGTTATCTAGGGTATCTCGGAGGATCCCGGATATTTCGGAATTTTCTGTTATGTTGTATTTAGTATATAAACGAGGCAAATGATTGAATAGGGGACACAGGGACACACTGCGAACCCTCAGCCACTTTATTGCTCACGATGAAATTCACTTTTTTACTTATCTTTTTAACCAAATTCATCAACACACACATCTTAGTTCGATCATATTGCGCTCTTAGTTTGTATTATCTTGAATTTGGTTAATAAAAGCAACAAAGGAAAGGAACGATTGTTTCTTCTCGAGGTTTTATGTCGGCGATTTAACAAGATCAAGGGCTTTCCTCGTGTCGTTTACGTTTACTTTACATTTTAGTTATTAAACTCGCTTTATATCAACTTTTTATCGTTCTTAAATCCGATTATCTTGAAAATCACTTAAGCGCTCTACCTCACATAACTAATTTGATCACTTAATTATATTTGTTAATTTTTGATCAAAACAATAACCTAAAACTTTATAAAATAAAAAAAAAAGGAAAAATCTTTTTGTATTTTTGGATTTATATGAACTCCAACTAATACGAATTTACAAAAATATACAAAGTCATGAATCTGAAAACTTAAGTTGACTAAGTCTATAGTGACGTCACATCAAACTCTGATTTCAAATTTTCAGACTATGAGCAAAAGTTGTCAAATCCTTAAGTAATTTAGGGATTCAACATCCTAAGTTGTCCTAGCAAGTAAAATAAGTGATCACATTCAATAGTTTTGTAAAGATATCTGTCAGTTGCTCTTCAGTTTTGACAAACTTTAGTATGACTTTACCCTTTTTCAACACAATCCCTGATGAAGTGGTGTTTGATCTCAATGTGCTTAGTTCTAAAATGAAAGACTAGATTCTCAGTTATTGCAATTGCACTTTGATTATCACACATTATGAGAGTCATCATAGTCTGCTAATTGATGTTGCATCCACAATAACTGAGCACAACAACTTCCAGCAGCAACATATTCCGTTTCAGCTGTTGAGGTAGCTACTGAGTTTTCTTCCTAGCATTTGACATCCACCTGATGTACTTTTCCTGTCTAACTTTCAATCTGCATAATTTATGCATTTATGAAACCAATTAGATCAAAACCAGAATTTTTGGGATACCAAAGACCCAGGTTTGGAGTACCCGTTAAGTACCTAAAGATTCTTTTTACAACTTTTAGATGTGATTCTTTTGGATCAGCCTGATATCTAGCACATAAGCATGTTGATAACATTATATCAGGTCTACTTCCAGTTAAGTACAATAGTGACCCAATCATACCTCTATAAGTTGTTTGAAAAACATATTTCCAAGATTCATCTTTATGTAACTTATCGGAAGTAATCATTGGAGTTTTCATAGATGAAAAATTAACAAAGGAATATGTCTTGAGTAGATCATGAACATATTTACTTTGGTTTATAAAAGTGTCATCAACATTTTGTTGAACATGCAAATCAAAAAAATATGTCATCTCACCCATCATAGACATTAGATCACCATTTAAAAATGCACTCTTCACATCCATTTGATAGACCTTAAAGTCTTTATATGTTAAAGTCTTTATATGCAGCATAAGCGAAGTAGAGTCTGATAGCTTCAATTCTTGCAACAGGAGCAAATGTGTCATCATAGTCTATACACTCCTCCTGTCTATATCCCTGAGCTAACAGCCTTGCTTTGTTTCTGATTACCACACTATCAGTGTCCATCTTATTTCTAAAAACTCAATTTTTACTAATATTTGACTTTCTAGAGGGAGCAGACACAAGTGTCCAGACTTTATTTCTTTCAAACTCTGTCAGTTCTTCTGGCATTGCCTCTACCCAATCATTATCTCTTAGTGTTTCATCAGCTTCTTTGGTTCTATAATTGATAGAAAGTTTGTGTAAAAATAGAAGTTTGCAGTTGCCTTTTCCTCCCTTAGATTGTGATTTAGTTTGGACTCAAAACTCATAGTCTCCAATAATCTGATCCACTGGGTGATCTTTATGAGTCTTGATTCCATATAAATCAGTGGTAGATGTTTCTAGAGATAAATCCAGAACAGAGTTATCTTCATCTTGTTTCCATAGATGACATCATCTTCTTCTAGTCCTTGCATGTCAGGATATGTATCATAATGCACTTCTGTGCCATGATTTCCAGTGGATGTAGAAGTATCTATTGGTTGAGAGGATGATATAGATGGCAAATGTTCTTCTGTGTGGGTTCAGACTGTGTTGAACTCTTCTAAATATCTTTATCACTATCAGACTCATCATGAGTCTGAACATACCCTCTAAATGAGGATAGAAATAGTTTATCAGACTGAGAGCTGATAGATACCAATTCTTCTAGTAAATCAATATCAAACTGTGATGTCTGAACATTGTTTGCTGAATTACCAGCAAAGGTGACATTGATTGTTTCTTCAATAACTTTTCTTATATTATTGTAGACCTTGTATGCTTTTGATATTGAATAATATCCCATATATATGCCTTCATCAGACTTAGGCTTCATCTTGCCTAGTTGATCCCTTTGATTTAAGATGTAACACTTACTTTAAAAAATATGAAAGTAGTGTACAGTTGGAACTTTATGATGATACATCTCATAAGTTATTTTCTTATGCTTCTTCACAATAATTGATCTTTTTGACTGCTTTAGTCCAAAAATAGATTTTCAAATTTTTTTGACATAGCATAATTCTTGCAGTTTCAATCAGTGTTCTATTTCTCTTTTCAGTAACTTCATTCTGTTGAGGAGTTCTAACAGAGGAGAAATTTTGCTTTATTCCCTTATCATCACAAAATTTAATCAGGGTAGAGTTTTTAAACTTTGTACCATGATCACTTCTCTGTTGTTTCACTGGTAGGCTTTTCTGAACTTGTTCTCTTTTAATCAACTTAATGATTTCATCAGGTGCATCACTCTTAGTCTTCAGAAAAATTATCCAAGTATACCTTGTGTAACACATCTCTTCTTATTCTATAAAATATTCTTTCATTTCGGAAGCGTAGGTCAAAACATATATTGTATTAATAACATTTTATAAAATGTACATATATATTGTTCAAAACAAAGTATGACAACTAGGTGTTACATAATTTCAACTTTCATTTAAGTTATCAAAAACATAATCAGAGTTGACAGCTGGTCAAACATTTTTTTCAAACATAATCTTTCTGCCCGCCCATATCAATCATGACCTGTCGGGATTAAGGTGGGGGACTAGCACAAAGCTAAGTGAATGAATGTGAAACTAACAGTTCAACTTAGCATAACAATCTGTTTACATCAATTAATCGTAAACACATATCGTCAAAGAGGATCGGTGATTTTTGAGGAACCCTTCTGTCGCGGTGGCCCTCAAAGAACGCTTATCACAATCTGTATTGGCCTATACAGAATATACCGATAACTTGATATTACCATTTCACAACACAGGTTCTAATACAACACATGTACAAGACCCTGTATCTGTAATCATGTAATAATCAACTCCAACAATCTGTTGACCTCTTTAATAACAACCAATGCCCGAAGGCCACATTGCACGTAGATTCATAATCAGCAAATCAGACTAAACAGTCTATCAATTATATCTACGTTTACTTGTTGCAACCAAACCGTTACAACCAAATCAAACTTGTGAGTTCCAGATCCACTCACCTGTCAGTCTCAGTTCAACAACTCAGATGTCTAATGTTACTGAGTCTTCTGCTGATCTGAGAATACAACAAATAATGACTTAGTAACTCATTCCATAATCATATAACATATTCAATACATGGTATCGAAATGACAAACAATTTCCAAGTTATAACAATGCACTTATATAATTATTTACCCAATCATCATAATAGCATATATTTGCGAACAAGCAAATCCCTGAAGTCTAAGAAACAAAAGTTCAATCCGAAGTGAAACCAGAAAATCCCGAAACGATGTTTAAAACCGAAAAATGTCATTTTCGACCCCAAGATGACCCCGAAAGGTCTAAAACCGCTTAGGCTCATTTTAAATAGCTTTGATTATTGGATCGTTTTCGAGTGACCATGCGAATCTCGGCGCAATCCGTGTTAAATGAAAATTGGGTAAACTTTTAGTCACTAAAAGTATCACTAACACTTGTGCACTTTTGAAATTTGCAAAATAAAACTTTTAAAATCTCAGTTTGCAAAGCAACATCATAGTTCGCAGGGATTCTCAGTTCGCAATACAACTCACTTCGCTAGACAATATCTCGGTTCGCATGGCAGCTCAGTTCGCAAGGTTCAGTTCGCGAATTTCAGTTCGCAGCACAGCATCTCAGTTCACAAGACAACTCAGTTCGCTTCGCAATCAAGCACTGCGAACCGAGTTCATCTTCAACCTGCGAAGTTCGCTTCTGCAACCCAAAATTCCCGAACTTTCTCCTTACATAACTCACAAATTCGACTTCCTATCATTCTAACAAGTTTTCTAACAACTTATATGCATCAAATATCATCATATAACATCTTTCAGGCCTCTATTTCACAATTAATTCATGAATTGGCAAATTTCATTCAAAACAAGTTATAAACACTAAAATACTCACAGGAACAAGATGATGATGAAGTGAAATTTTATTTTTTAAAACAAGATGTAGATGATATTGATGTGCTTTAATTCTTCACAAAAGGTTTCTTCCAATTTTGAACTTTCAATTTGGAGAGAGTGTGTACATGTGTAGAAGATTTGAGAATATGTATGAGTATATATATATTAATCTAACCCAATACCATTACAATTTTAGTTCCCTTCTTAATCTATTGTCTGGAACCTAAAACCATTTTGCGAAAGTCAACTATTTTATTTTACCGTCAACTAGATTAATTTAAAACAATGAATTATGTATTAGTCATAATAACTCATTTATCCTTTTGACTAATATTATCAAATAACATAATAATATTAAATATTCCTAACACATTAAATAATGAATTTAAAGTTAGGAAATTACCCCTATATTAGTAGGCCCTTAGGGTGGATGTTACACCTTGTGAATTCATCAACAATCACAAATGTGTATCACTCTTAGACTTTCAATGTTCATTGGACCAAACAAATTCATATGAAGCAAGTATAAAAGTTGATCAATGGTTGTTATGAAGAAAAGTTTGTCTTTCTCTGTTTTCTAAGAACACATGCTCAACAGACCTTATCCTTTTTATATGTAAGAGCAAACAAATCTCTTACTAAATTTTTCTTAGACAGCAAGTTAATGTTCTTGAAATTCAGACATGATAACATTTTATGCCAAAGCCAATTCAATTCAGGTGCAGATTGTGAGTATGCAAAACTCAGATCCAACAAATATACATCCCTTTCTCTCTTAGCTACCAGTAGTGATTTGCCCCTTGGATCATAGATTATACCTGCTCTTTTCCTTGTCATCATCACACATTTGACTGATACTTAGCAAATTGTGCTTCAACCCTATTACATATGCAACTATTTTGAAAGTTACACTTCCAGCTTTCACTTTCCCATAACCCTTTGTCTTAGCAATTGAGTTATCACCATACTTCACAGAAGGTCCATCCTTTTCTACAAAGTCTGACAAAAACTTCTTGCTTCCAGTCATATGTCTTGAGCAACCACTATCCAAATACCATCTTTTATCATTCTGCACAAGACACAACAAACATGCTAGTTTCTTTTAGAAATTTACTTTTTAGTGGGTTCTTAAGGAGGACAATCTGTCTTTTTCATTTTTTACCCATATTTTTTAAAAGATTTGACTTTTTCATTTTTTAAATCACAATCAAGACTATGATTAAACTTTTTGTTAAATCCTTGTCCACCACAATTGTAACAAGTTCTGTTTAAGTTGCTGGTAGTTTTTGGATTCTTTTTAATCTTTTTGTTTGACTTGTGATTAAACTTTGATTTTAGCAATTTTGCAAATTCAGTAGTCATCTTCTGTAGCTGTATTTCAAGTTGAGTAAGGTATTATGCTTGATTATCTTTCTTGATATTTTGAAAGGTTTAGAACCTTGTTTTGGTTCCTTTAAAAAGTGTTTCTGGTTGAAGTTCCGAGCCCTTGGATTTCTTGTTTTCATATCAGGTTTGTTATTACCTTGATTTGTTTTAACAGAATAATTTCCTTTTGATTTGTGATGCGTGTTAAGTTGTAGTTAAAAATAACAAGTTTTAATTGATTGGAAATACTAAAGTAAACTTAAACACAACCAGGCAAGAATACCTATTCGTATTATAGTATAGCTTTGGTAAGACCGAGTCGAACCACAGGGAATCGGTGTAAATTAAAATAATTAATTAAACCTAAAATTACAAATTGCAGTTAAATAGGAGGTGCATTTTAGTTCCGTACGAACGATTTTAATAAGAAAACTAATTAAAATATAAACAATTAAAAAGATAGAAAGTAACTTGAAAGTAATCAGATAGAGAAGCATGTATTTACTTAGAATTGTGATTTTTCGATTCAGGTTTCAAATATGTTTACTGAATTGTTGATTGTTTATTATGGTGATTTCAACATATATGGACAGCCTCCTGTTAAGGTTAACTAATCCCTAATAAACCTTACCTTAATACTAGATTCTCTTGAATAACTAAAACGTGTTATTAACATAAACTTTATGCTATTAATCCTATCAACAGATCATTAAGATTCATTCAGCGACCTCGTGTTAACGTAAGTCTATAATTATTGGTTAAATAATTATCATATCAATTAGGTTATATTAATTTCTAGTCTCTTAACCTATTACCGGTTACAGTCTCAATTAACTAATAAATTACTTAATTGCAAATGATCAATCAACTTATACAAACGTTAGTTATAACATAAATCTTTTGACCACGTTAAGTAACAATTAATTAACACACAATTAATATGGATCTTTCGAATAAACTTAATAACCATTCATAACTTGAATCAACATAAACATATCATAAAACCTTCATCTAAAAATCATTCATCTAAGTAAATACAATTAAAGAATTAGCTCATATTTTTAGTAAACAAAACCAGATCTAAAAACATGTTATTACACATAGTAAATAGAAAAGATTAAGAATCAAACCCAAGAAACCGAACTAACTCTTCGTTAGGGTTGAAAAGCTTCAAACCCTAGCTTCCTAGTCTCCAAATACCTCCTTTAGTCGACTTCTAAACCCTAGAACTGAATTAAGGTTTACTTAATTCGTATGTTAATTGTATGGTATAAGGGTTGGTAATGGCATCTATTTATAGATTTCAGGATCGCGAATCCAACTGCCAGTTGGATTTTTCAGCCGCCGGTTGGGTTTGATTTTTACCCGAAAATCCGGATTTTGACCCGCGCGCTCGACCGCCTTTCTGATTTAGGTTCAACCGCCTGTTGAAATATTCAACCGCCGGCTGAATGTTGGTTCCAAAATATTCCATGCTCGGGCTTGGGCTCTTCCTTTGGGCTTCAAACTTACAAATCCGAATCTTATCCTTCTCTTTGGCCCAATAACTCAATTCTTTTGGGTTTCCTTTTTTCTTTAAGCCCAAACTTCTTGGTCTTTGATCTTCTCTTCATTTTCTTCAGTTTTCAGCTCGTTTTCGTTCCTTTTCTTTATTTCTTTAATTTAAACACCTTTTTGCAAATATGAACGAAATCAGTAATATATATAAATAATTTGCAATAAAAATGCTTAGAAATAAGGGAATATTATTTTATAAATATGACATTAGATGTTATCAATTTGGAAGATGAGTTGTTCTTATTCTTTCTTTCAATGTTTATAGTTTCCTTTTCAGACATTACACTTTTGTTATTTGCTCATTTTTTTTATTCAACGTTGAGTCAGAGTCTGAAGATGTAGAAAATGAGTTGTCAGAATCTGAAGTATCAGACTCCGGTTTTTCAGACTCTGAGAAGGATTTTTTAAGATTTTCACTTGAACTTTCAGAATTAGCTAGCATAACAAAAGTATTTGTAAGGATGGTTTTATCACTAACTATATAACTAAAATTACTAGGCAAAGTAGCTGCTACAAGCTTATTTGGTTCAGTTTTTTATCCTCCTTCTTTATGAGATTTAAGATCAAAATTTTCACCAAATACAGCTTGTACCTGACTTGGGATTTGCTTGCTAAGGCAATCCTCATATTTAAGAGAAGCAATGCATCAGGATTTATAGATGTCTTTTAAATGTTTAGCTTTATTTGAATATACATGTTTTTCTATTGCTAAACATTTGTAGATTTCTTTTTGAGCATTCAAGTCACTTTTATAATCCCTATTTGCATTAATGTAGTCTTTCTTTTCTTTTATTTCAAGATTAGCTTCTTTTATTTTAATTTTTAAGTCTTTAATTTCGCTGGACTTGAAATCTAAGTAAAGAATTTCAAACATTATTTGTTTCTCTTCATTATAATTTCAAACTTGAAATTATGTACCATATAAGCATATATTCTGTTCCAGTCTGAATTGCAGCTCATTCTTTCAACCTCTTTAAGATCAGACTCACACTGACTAGGTGATTTATCATTCATGATTGCCATTAAACACTTGTCCTCTTCCTCATCGTCATCAGAAGACAATTATTCATCCAATCATTCCTCTGCATATAAAGCCTTTTCCTCATATAAAGCCTTTTCCTCCTGCTTCTTAGACTGAAACTTATTCCTATTTTTCTTCAGCTTCATGTACTTTTTCCTGTACTTCTTTGCTCCATCTGCAACTTTGTGTATCTGTGTAGTTTCTTCAGTTCTTACCTTGCAGTCTGCAGCAATATGACCTATATTCCCACATCTATAACAAGTAGCTTTCTTAGGGTCAAAAGCACTCCTTGTTTTAGATCCACCAAACTTTTTCTTTTTCAACTTTTGAGTAATTAAGGATAGATCAGACTTGAGTGACTTGGTTTCTTCATCTTCAGACTCACAGTTGTCAGAGTATGAAGGCATCAGATCATAATCCGCCCTTGAGAAAAGTTCTCTATTTCTTTCAACCTCTATTTCTTTGCATTAAGCTTCTTTCTTTCCTTAGATTCCTCATAATTCATAAGCAATCCATACAACCTAGATAGATCATAATCATCAATCCTTTTACTGACTATCAAGGAGGTAATAACTTCTGAGAATGAGTTTGGAAGAATATCAAGAAATTTTTGACATATCTCATCTTGTCCTTTGATTATATCAATTCTTTCCAGGTCATTTATCAGAATCTGAAATCTGGTATGAATATCAGTCAAGGATTCCTTATTAGCAGCAAAGAAATTTTCATAATTTCTAATTAAGTTTTTCCTTTTTCGATTCTTAACAATAGTTACTCCCTTATATTGACATATAAGAGTATCTCATATCTCTTTGGATGTCTTGCATCCTGCTATCTTTGCAAAGATAGATTCAGAGAGGGCATTACCAATTATGCTCTTAGCTTTAGAGTTAAGTGCATATAAGGTTTAACCCATCTTTCACGTATTATTACTTTTACTTCGGCATCCTTTAGAGCTTCCATCATGGTTGATCCCTTAATAGGTCCTTCCCTAATAGTTCTAAGCATCTCATCATGAATTCCAGCAAGATGCCACTCAACCTTGAATTTCCAGTGAGCAAAGTTAATTCACTAAAGATTGTAATACCTTTACCAGCCATTACAACAAGTTGCAAAACTTATGTAGCCATTGTGTGATTTCTTTTTTTAGTTAAATTTAGATCGTTAAGATTTATATATTAACAATTTAAATCTTTTCTGCTCTGATACCAGTTGTTAGGTCACGTAATGTGTTTAACCAACTTAGTTATCGATTACGAACATATTGATTTAGACTTTTATTACTAAATTAATAATAATAAGTATTTGTTGAAGTGCGAAACTAAATCAACAAGAATGACCAATCAATTACTTTGTTCGTATTGATATATAATTAACATAGGGTTTTACAATTAAGCTCTAACTTCAATCGTTGGGTTTCTCTTAACCTATAAACCCCTATTTATACTATTTGTTAGAGATAGTAAATACAATCTTCCTCAATCTATAACATATCAATTTACAACTATCTACCCCATAATTATGAAACAAGATAAAATTCTAATTACAAATATCTTCTAAATCTTTGAGTTTATCTTCGAATTCTTCAAATGGAAGCTGTAGATATTATCTTCTAAATCTTCTGAATCTGAAACTCCAAATATGTAATCGTCATAGTCTAAAATCCCACGAAGCTTGTCAGAGTCAGAAACATGTGTCAGAGTATGAAGGTTCAGACTCAAACGACATAGTCTGATGTTTCAGACTCAGTCACGAAATCTGCATTTCAGACTGTGATTCTATACTTAACAAACTTAGACATTTTGACTCATCAGATTCATAACATAGGATTGATCAATTGTTTTTTCCAATACTACATTTACTAGTTATATGATGACAAATAAGTAGTTAAATTATAAACGTCATACTTCACAAGAAAATAAATAAATAAATTAAAATGTTAATATGTGACTAAATGAGCAGAAACAGTTTAACAAGACTTTATTTGTAAGTGTATATATAAAGAGTAGTTTTAGTACTTTTATCTATTAAGAAACTTGTGCACTTTAGTACTGATATTAATGACTAAGTACGCGAAAGAGAAAGAATGAAAAGAAAAAAAAATAGGGTGATGATTAAGAGTTAATTGATGCGCTACCAACGATCGGTCAGGAATTACCCTCTCGTTGGACCGTCCGCAAGCGATGACACCGGTGTGTTTTAAAATTTATAAATGTTGGAGACCTAAGTTTTACTAGAGCAATGGCGGTAGTATGACCTAGGGTCGTTCTCTGAGGCTAATCGTATTGTGAAACAGAGATGTTGGGAAGAACTGTTCGATTCAGTGATGGTTTTTAAAAATGGTTTGAGTGGGGTTTTTTTTTTCTTAAATCCGAAATTAAAACTAAATTAAAAAAACAATAAATAAATATAGATAGTAGGTTTAAATCAATATAGATAGGAGTGCTTGTTGTGATTTCATTAGCTTATACGTGGGATGATGCTTTTATGGGTATAGTATGAAAACTTCTCTAAGTATTTGTATCTTATCTATCTTAAATGTTCGTAGTGTAAACATTAGCCCCCTATTATTCGGATATCCGAACAATATCTCACTGAGTATAATAACAATAACATGCATCATTATAATAGATAAGGAAAGATATAACCGTGATTAATGCGTACATTGAATAGACGCTGAAGATTACACGAACGAAACTCCGAAATATCTTTTACAATATTACAAATGCTCCCTCAAGTATCCCAACAATATTACAACGCTAGCCCTACCGTTAGTCTTGGTAAAATATTAACCAAGAACTAATTAATTCTAACCTAAATCTCTCACTACGTAACTCTAGAGAGAGAAAGTAGAGAGAGAGAGAGTGAGTGTGTGAGAGAGAGAAAGGTGTGAGGAAATGAAATGGAGAGTGAGGGATTATGGGGTGGTGAGAGATGATTGAAATGAGGAGGGGTAGCCTCCTATTTATAGGCAAAGGCCCCAAGAACCCCGTACAAGCTCCAAAGCACCAAATACAAGCCCGAAACAGCTCCGAACCTCAAAATAACTGAAAAACGGCATCATCGGAGGGCATCAGGGGCCGTATACGGCACCCTAGTGGCCGTATACGGCATCGTAGGGGCCGTACACAGTAGTCTATGGGCCTTATACGGTATCCTTGATGCCGTTTGGTTTTTACTCGTAGTTTGGTACTTCGTTCGTTGCTTGTTTCACGCGTATCTTCTTCGTTTCTTGTCCGTTTGGCTTGATTCTTTCGCCTATAATCTTGAAATTCCGTTACGCTTCTAATGATACCAAAATCATGTATTTTGGATGTGTGTAGCTCATACGTGCTCGGAATGCGTTCGGTTGATATCTAGGTGCTGCATCTTCTCCGTTCCATATCAGTTTTACTTGATTCTTGATTCCTCGATCTCGTAATTACCTATGAATCATAAAATAGTGTTTAGGAAATATAAATCTTAAGGTAAATAAAAGTGGAGGAATCAGATGAAGTTAATTTGCTTAGTTTTGTATGTTATTCGGACGTTTTTAGCGATTTTTGTTGCAACGTCTATATTTGAACTACTTTAGTGAATTTTAGTAAATAATCATTGTTTTAAGATATTTTTCACTAATAATAGCTCAAATAATGACGAATAATGTGCGTAAAAACATGACTTTTTACGTTACATCATTAATGTCAATTGAATGCATCATATATTTTATAAATGACTACTATGTAATGTAACCTCTTTTATTTAAGACACGTTATTATATATCTTCTTATTAAACCATTTTACATAAACTAAATGTAATAATTTTATAATATATACATTTAATCTTTTAAGATGATAAGACCTAAAGTAGAGGAGTTCATGTTTCTAAGGTTTTTTTTTTTTTTTTTTTTTTAAAAAAAAAAAGTAGGTAGTGAAGAGAACCTACTTAGCATAATTAGGTATCAAACTTTAATAAAGTTATTAAATTTTTACCTCGCATCATAAGACACACTCACCTTGAACTGTTTTGAACATTTTACTGAAGTTATAATAAACAATTTATAGCAAGATAATAATAACTTTGATAGTTAGACCAGAAAAGAAACTTTAAACAAACAACAACAACAAAAAAAAAAGAAATAAATTTTAGTATGTTATAATCAATAAAAACACGATACACACGCAAAAATAATAAAATAATATTTTAACATTTATAACATCTTCAAGTGAGTTTTAAATATTATAAAAAGAGATAGTAAACATAAAGATTTTAGCAATGATAAACTATTTTATGAGTTAGGCTTATAAAATATCTTCTTAATATCCCTATACCCACTTGCATAAAATATCCCACTCCTGTGTATAAATACTCAGTTGGGGTAACTAATTTTGTGGTCCTAGTTCAAACAATAGTAATTCTTTACTTTGTATAATTCGCTTGGTTGTCGCAAATATCGCTTATAAATAGAACATGAAAATGAGAATTAAAATACACCAATCCTTCAACTAAAAGTGCTATAAACACTCTAGATCAAATAATAAGAGTTAGTTTTTCGTTGTTAAAGAAATAAAGTGGATTCTTAAAGTTTCCTACAACTATTTTCTGGATATCCTACTTTGAGCATTTTGTTAATTTCTTCATGTTGGATCAATTATGTTTCACTTTTGTTCTGTCATTATCTAATTTTACAGCTAAATGCATTCGTTGTGATCCAATAGTTTCATGATTATATTGAGTGATAATATTTATTGAGCATTATTTTTCTTTGGTGACCCGAACGTTTGAGCATGCATAGTTAAAGTTAAAATGTTATGAATGATAAGGAATGAGTTAAATCTATTAAAATAGAATGATTAAGATGAAAGATGATTAAGGAGTCCATCCCTATTAAATTAGGGTGACGAATATGTATGGGGGATGTTCTATATGAACAAATCCGTGTAATGATAATGAACTTTAAAGAAAAATATTAAAATGTATATTTTTAAACAGATTTCTAGGCTTATAGGGAGTTATCTTTGTACTCATTTAACTCCATCTTTCAGTTGGTAACCGAACGTATAATTGATTACCTTTTCTATTAAATTATCCCTTTACCCACTTGCATAAAATATCCCCACCCTTGAGTATAGAAACTCGTTGGGTGTTGTCGCTCACCGTTACATTTTCACACTCAGGTTATGAAGGAGAAAAAGTTATCGAGAACGAGAAAACGGATGAGTAGTTATGATATTTATTATTAATGTTTTCTATCGTTTACGTTAACCTCATTGAATTGTAAAAATATTCGTATAATGTAATATGTTCGATTCCACGAGTTCATTTAGAACTCCACCTTTTCATTTGTTGTTATTTAATATATGGCACTCGAAAAGAAGGGGGTGCCACATAAGTTAAGTTTTAATGATTGTATTATAAATGATACTTTAATATATGTAGGTATATTTTTCAAGTATGTTTTTCAAATAATAAAAATAATATAAGAGGGAAATTAGTAAATTCATTCCTTAAAAAACATTACAAATGTATTATATATTAGTATAGATATAGATATATATATATATAAAAGTTTTACTTAGTTAGAAGTAAATGTCACATGTTTAATAATTTAAAGTTTAATAATGATGGTATTAATGAGATTTTAATATATATATATAGGGGTATGTTTGTAATTTCAAGTGAGTTTTTCAAATGTTATTAGTAATGTTAGGGGCATATTGGTAATTTCACTCTTAAAATATCCAAAATGTGTTATATATTAATAATAGATAATAGATGTAGAAATATGAATAAATTGGTATCACATTTGATTTGTTTTATTGTATAATTAAATAAATAAGATTGGCAATCTTATTATTAATGTTTATGTTGATTTTTATTATTATTTATTTAATAGAATGTTATTGCAAGTTAATAATTTTTTAATGTAATTTTTTAAAAATTAAAAAAAAGAAAAAAAAGGAAGATGGAGTGTATATTGACCGAAAGCCGACTCCATTAAACGTATTTAAAATCGTGTATTTTTTTGCGTGAACGGTGTAAATGTGACGGATAGAGTAAAGTGAAAACGGATCGAATAGCTTGAAAATCATATGAAATACAGTTTGCTAACACGATCGTCTCATTCCGACTTTTTTGTTAATAATTGACACGTCTCGTAACTCTTTACGATTAAAAAGTTATGTCATTTATTTATTTGCTTAAGTTTTCATTATTGTATTATAAATGATACTTTAATATATGTAGGTATATTTTTCAAGTGTATTTTTCAAATAATAAAAATAATATAAGGGGTAAATGAGTAAATTCACTCCTTAAAAAAACATTACAAATGTATTATATATTAGTATAGATATAGAAATATATATATATATATGTATATATATATATATATATATATATATATATATATATACTATATATATATATATATATATAAGATTGAATTAATTAGAATTAAATGTCATATGCTTAATACTTTAAAGTTTAATAATGATGATATTAATAAAATTTTAATACCTGTAGGGGTATGTTTGTAATTTCAAGTGGATTTTTCAAGTATTATTAATAATATTATGGGCATATTGGTAATTTCTCTCTTTGTTATTTCTATCTCTATCTCTATCTTTATTTACTATTATAAAAGAGAGTTAAAAATATGTCCACTCTTTAATAATTTATTCAACTTAATTAGAGCCATTGATATAGATTAATAATAATGAATAGCAAATATGTATCAAGAGTGAGGTTCAAACGAGTACATAATTTTTCGTGAGAATGAAGGAACCAATAAGAACGCATCACGTGTCACACAACTCACTTTTCCCTACGTTTTTAAAAATTAAATATCTCCCAAACCGTAAGTCGAAAAATCATAAAAATTGCACCATAAAAATCAGAGTTTTTCTCTCTTCGATTAGAAATCTCACAAGGTATACTTTCGACAACTTTTTTTTTCTTCATTTTCCTTGGATTTTGCAAACAACCATCACATGTTGTAAACACCTAAATTCCGATAAAGGCGCGTTCTGAATTCAATAAATGATAAGGTAATTTACAATTTCGAATTCGATTTCAAACAAACATTACTTTGTGAATCAAGTTTTACTTCAATTATTGTAAGTTGATTTCTTATTATAATTGATTTTAGTTTTAGGGTTTTAATTTTGCAATTTTTTTTTTTTGCATATGAATCTTTCAGGCATTTACAATTTGAAAACTATTTAAAACTTAAGAACATGTGTGGTACTTTATTCACTCTTTCAAAATTCAGTTGGTAACTTCGATTTCTTGAGTTCGATTCTACATGACGAATGAGAAATCTAGATTGTGCGTATGTTTATTGTCTTTAATATTCAGAATATTGGACCACATTTTGAGACATGGAATGCTGATGTTCTCGGTCCAGGTATACTTGCTCGCCTAAACGAAGGGAGGAGAGACTTATTGTGGCAAAATTGGTCTTTCAAGGTCTAAATATTTCTCAACATCTATTGACTCAATAATGTATCACGATTCTTCGTAAACTTTGAATGGTTGATCAAGTTGGGCTTAAAGACGAAGTTCCAAGTCTTCACTCGCTCAGAAGGGTGCCAAAAGTTTATTTTTAATGCATAAAATCTGCTAAATCTTATATTCAAATTATAGATTATTATTGAAATGTTGTAACTTTTTGTATCAAACTTGACACTCAACCTATTGATATGAAATATAGAAAATTTAGGTAAGGAGTATTTTGGGTCGTCAAACTGACCCGAATTGTACAAATAATTACCCTATTCACACGACTTCGTTACCCAACCCACCGGGTCTGTCCATTTTCCACATTTATAGTGAACACCCGATAATCAAGAGTGAACACAAATACACAATGACTTTGCTTACATGTATTTTACTTCAATTCGGAGTTGAATTGTGAGGGTGACCGTTCTGATATTACTTCTGCAAGTTGTGACCCTGAAAACTCCAATGTGAGATTTCAAGAGTTGCATACTAGGTAAATTTGAAACACATTGAATAGTCTTTTTTTCCCATCAGATTTTGCTGCTGCATACGCAAGGGATTGTTGCTTGATAGGGCTGCTGATTTAACATAACTTAATGGTTATGAGGATTTATTGCAGTAGCCTGGAGAATATGTTTGAAATTGAATGGGAACTCCGTGTTCTACCCAAAGAGTTATATTTTGACAGAGCTTTTGATAAACATATAACTCTAAAAGACCAACACTTTTGATTTAACAAATATGATATTGTTTGCTTATAAATGCTTGTGAATTTCTTAATTGTATCATTGTTGATTACCAGAATGTTTTTTGGTAAAGTATTTTGTAACAGCTTAACCTTGAAATGATGGGTTATGCATTTTTTAAATTGTATACTTTAAACTTCAGATCAGAAGTCACAAATGATTTAACTATCGTTACTTGTCAAACCAATGGAGTCTTAAAGGTCGTTCAGATCATTAGCAGAAAAATCCTTTTGATAAAAGTTGTGGTATGTGAAAATTGCATTCCATGTTAGTCTATGCGTTTTAGTTGGGTACTTAGGTGCACATGTAAAATTTAATGATTTATAACAGATTGGGCATTGCCGCACAATCTTATTTTATGTTTTCTCACATTAACTTCTTAGATGTGATTCATCTCAGTTACATTCATAATCCAATATTTATTATCTGTTAAATTTTGTTGAGGGTCATTAGGTCCCATCGTTGAACTTTCCTAAACTGAAAGACTGACTACATTTATTTTGGTCTCTGTAAAGAACACAATGACACAAGATATACCTGGTAATCCGGACTACCAAAGGAGGCATTCTGGTGTTTGGGTCTAAATTATTGATTATACTCGTATTATTTCAGGAAATTCAGGTTTTGAGTTTTAAATGGTAATCAAGACGAAAAAGGGATCAGTGGCATGGCAGCAATGGATCTCAAACTCAGGTGCTTACTATATGGGAGCTGGTATAGACGAGAGGGCATAAAGTTGATATGACAAAACACGTTTGAGTGTTAAACTGTGAATCTGCATGTCATTTGAAGTTATGAACTGATATAGACATAGGTGAGTATTTCAGTAGTTGTATTTAAGTTCGTTGGTCAATGGTACATTGGGTGGGAACAAATGTTATGGAGCCATAAATATATATTCAAAGAACCATAGTCTAATGTTGCTAATTATCATGGGTTCATATATGTAATGTTGGTAAATGTTAATTATCAAGGTTGTCAATTGATCGTAGGATCGTACGATCCTACGATCCTACCAAGTGAAAACGTGCATGATCGGAGTAAAATCGCTAACGAGATAAGATCGTACGATTGCACGTAAGATCGTAGGATCGGTGAACGATCCGATCCCACAAATGGGCTAACTTTGTTTTTAATTTTTTTTTTACAATTGGTTAAATTTTTATATGGTTCATAGCGATAGTTCAAAGCCCAATTTTAGCTCCAAAATTACCCCATTTATTTTCAAATTCAATCTATTAGTTCTCACCTTTAAAAAATCTAAAACCTCAAAAATCGATGGTTGAAGTTCCAATTGATATATTATATTATTAATTTTAATTTGTAGGCTCGTATGCTTATAAACTTATTATTATGACTAGTGGTGTAATTGTATTATGCTACATTTTTGTAACATAAAAGTTTGAATGTTACGTTATTCTTTAATTGTTAGTTTTCTACATGAATTTGGATAGATTTAGATAAATAATGATATTTTGGTAGGATCTTACGATCCTGATCCTATCTTACGAACCCGATTTTGCAAAAACGAAAACGATCCTACATAGGATCTCGATCCTGAAAACCTTGATTACTATAGACCGGTCACCAAATAAATGATTGTGTATACATGTTCATCTACGTCAAAATATTTCTGCAATGTCAAACCATATAAATATGTCAACTTAAAAGTTACTTAGTAAAATAAAAAAATATAATATAAATTTTGTATTAAAATTATATGGTATTCCGCAATTTTGCGGGATATGATCTAGTATATTGGTAATAGATAAAGTTTGGCAAGTTGTCTTCTATGTTTGATGTAAAGTGAAGTATATCAGTTCTACTCGGGCACATTGAACAAAATAAAAATGAACTGTTTGATTATTGATTTTAAAAAGTAACTTTAATTTTGAGAAAAATATATGACATGTTACGTAAAATATTACTGAATGAAAAATTTGAGAGTTGGTTTTGAAATGCAAATGGAACTTGTTAATATACGTACGTATAAGTTTTCTTGACAAATTGTTGTTGGACTGTTTCCTGTTTTAAAAAATAATGTTAAGAAACCTACAAGAAAATGGTCTTTAACTCAATATAGCCTCAGTTGTTCACTGGTTCAATGGGGGTGTAGTTAAGTCACAGGTGTATGATCAGTTTATTGTTGACCATGAGTTAAAGGTTTGAAAGGTGGGTGTTGTACATTATGCAGAATGAGTTGTAATCCTTCAATGATTGGTAGGAAGTCAAAAATATGAGATATGGTTTTACAGAATTGTATCATATGCATGCATTAATGAATTAGATAGGTAGGGCAAAAGGGATGATCATGAGGAGGGGAGAAAGGTTTAGGTACCACCAATTTGTCAGCCAATTTATCATCTTTCAATTGTATTTTAGTTATATTCTTTTTGCTAATACCTCCACTCATCATTAATGATGCTCAAAAATGACGTTTACCTTTTTAAATGGGGTTTAAACTTGTTGCTATTTATTATTCTCGGTCTTACATTTATTGTTTATCTTACTATATTTATTTGTTAAAAATCAATTGTCTATTTGTAAAAAGTAACTATAAAAAATTATTAAACTCTAAATTTCACCGTTATTTATTACTCGCAATTATAGCCGGCAAACTAAGCTCACATTCTTAGAATTGAGCTATTATGGACTCTTAAAATACATTTATGGATAATTGTGGGCTTGAGATTTTTATAAAGTGGGTCTTGCTGGGCTACACTAAAAAATAATCGTTGATTCTCTAATAAAGTTCAAATAAATGATGACATTAGGTCAATACACGAGTTTAAATCTAGTACGTAATTAACGTAAACCTTAACAAATGTGTTTTGATAGATTACGAACATATCATCTTTGATTTCGATTTAATGAATTGATTTGATTTATGCTAATTTGATATGGCTATTGTTGGGAATTGATGTACAGTTTATTGTAATGTATATAGTTACGTAACTGTATGCTTATTGTCTTGTCTATGGTATGTGTTACTTCATTGAAACACATACGTGTTATCATCTTTTGATTCTATGTTGTAGGTTACCCATGTTAACGGATTGGTGTCTTTTGAATTTTAAGAACTGAAGTATGAAGTTTGATTCTCAAGTACGTGAAGTATGAAGCCAATATATATATATTTTGTTTTTAAAATTTGCCCTTTTAGACCGGAGCCGATTGTGACCTAAGTCCGTTTTGACTCGAGCCCATTGTGACCCGAGCCCGATTTTACCCAACCCCGTTATAACCCAAACCCATTTGTAACCGGCTGCCCGGACCGACCCGCCCGCCCGTTATGCCACATTTACTCTCAGTAATTCATTTCTTAAATATTTCAAGTCAAACTTTCTTTGAATATAAGGGCAAAAGTGACATTTACCTACTCTATCTTAAATCCAAAATTGTTTGTTAAGGGACAATATACTTGAGACGGAGGGAGTATTATTTTTGAACGGTAAATTTATATTTACCAACTAGCAAGACCCTAAGAAATACAACCACCAAACACCAATAATTAAAATCTACAAAACAACCTGAAAGACATCCTACCATCACGACAACTAAACGCACTTACAAAACCACCTAAACATACATCCAAATACAACCATGAGACATGAGTGACGCCAAAATAATTGCAACAACATCCTACAAATCAAATACCGTAAAAAAATGAAATGTACGTGCGATTATATTTATATATTATATTATGGGAAACAGTTAAAAGGTGTTCTACGTAGTTTCAGATGATGAACGAGTAAGTCCCGCTACTTATCAGCTAGTGGAGGGGTATTTGAAAAGGCATTGCGATTTATTAGTTTATATTGTTTAACCTAATGTTAAACATACACACATATATAATTATAGTGACAAAATAAATTGCAAGTTAATCGGCTTTATAATTAACCTTTATGTATCATGCGAGTTTAACACATCGAGTAAAATCTACAAAACCTTGTATATACGCGGAAATTAAAAAAATTTGCACTCTAAAAAGTTAGAAAAATTTTGACCCTGCAAAACAATAATTGCAAAAATGCCATGTGTGTTCGCAATAAGCAATTTGCTTGTTGCAACTAGCAAATTGCTTGTTGCAACTAGCAAATTGGTTATTGGGACTTGCAACTAGCAAATTGTTAATTGTGAGTCGCAATTTGCAAGTTGGCTAGCCGGCTTGTGCCTTTGCGTGTCTTGATACGCAGAGTCGTGACCTGATTTAAAATGTCTTATCTTTCATCCGTATATGATGATCTACTATGGATGTTTTATTGAGAATTGCGTTTTGCGACCGGGCAATATATCTTGACACAACTAGGGCTGTAATCGAGTCGAGCCGAGCTTGAGCTCGGCTCGATAGCTCGACGAGCTTTCACTATGAATGCTCGAGCTCGACTCGAAAATGTTTCAGGATGGCTCGAGCTCGGCTCGAAAAGCTCGAATATTCTTATAAAAAATTAATTTTAATACCCAAACTTTTTTTTTATATTAGATTAAAAATAAAAATAAATACCAAAAATCATTTCAAATATATAGAAAATACAAATAAAGTATGAAAGTTAGTTAAAAATATGTATAATAGTATAAAAATATTCAAAGTATAATAATAATATTATTTATAGATTCAAAATTACATATACATTTATATAAAAATATACATTTTAATTAAAGCTCGAAAAGCTCGATAACAGCTCGAGCCGAGCTCTTAAAGGCTCGAGCTTGGCTCGATATATATTTCGAGCTCTATTTTTAAGCTCGAGATCGGGCTCGAACTCGATAAAAGCTCGACTCGAACGAGCTCAAGCTCGAGCCGAGCTCGAGTTGCTCAATAAAAGCTCGACTCGTTTGTAGCCCTAGACAGAACTCCTTATACATTACGGATGAGATTTTAGGAGATTTCTCAAATTTTTTTAGACAAGATTTCTTATCTTAAAAGGACAATTTAGATAAGTTTTCATGAGATTTTTTGAATTTTTTCAGATAGAATTTTATCTTTAAAACGAGCTCATTTTATCAGTTCATTTCATCATATCTTTTCACAACAAATCATACAACCCTACATTACTTTCAAATTCTTATAGGGATTCAACTGATTTTATTTAAAATCATCAAGATAAAATTCAAAACCTTTTAATTTATTAGTATTGATTAAAATGAGTCAATTAAATGATAAGTTTAGGGTTACTGGAGGTCGTTTTGAATATACAACATTTCAATGTATTTGCCAATAGAATATAATAGAGTGTTTTTAAAACTTCCCATTGCACAAGAAAAACTACTGTCATGCAAAGTTTTGTTGAAAAACATTTTTAAAAAAAAATATGTTTACCACTTGAAGCACAAATTTTTATGAAATATAAGGTAGATCAGTATGTTATTGATATAACTGATTTGTATAAAACTTTCCAGAGGCATTTCATGCCCTACGCGCTTGTTGATGCGTGTTAAGTAATGATTAAAAATAACAAGTTTTAAATAAATGGAAATACTAAGTTAAATTAAACACAACTAGGTAAGAATACCTGTTCGTATTATAGTATAGCTTTGGTAAGACCGAGTCGAACCACAGGGAATCGGTGTAAATTAAAATAATTAATTAAACCTTAAATTACAAATTACAAATAAATAAGGGGTGCGTTTTAGTTCCGTACGAACGATTTTGAATAAGAAAACTAATTAAAATGTAAACAATTAAAAAGATAAAAAGTAACTTGAAAGTAATCAGATAGAGGAGCATGTATTTACTTAGAGTAGTGATTTCTCGATTAAGGTTTAAGATATGTTTATTGAATTGTTGGTTGTTTATTATGGTGATTTTAACATATATGGATAGCCTCCCGTTAAGGTTAACTGATCCCTAATAAACCTTAGCTTAATACTAGATTCTCTAGAATACACTAGAATTTATTCTACGTGTTATTAACCTAAACCTTATGCTATTAATCCTATCAACAGATTATTAAGATTTATTCAGCAACCTCGTGTTAACGCAATTCTATAATTATTGATTAAATAAGTATCACATCAATTAGGTTATATTAATTGTTATTCTCTTAACCTATCGCCGGTTACAGTCTCAAGCCACAATTAACTAATAAATTACCTAATTGCAAATAATCAATCAACTTATACAAACGTTAGTTATTGCATAAATCTTTTGATCACGTTAAGTAACAATTAATTAACACACAATTAATATGGATCTTTCGAATAAACTTAATAACCATTCATAACTTGAATCAACATAAACATATCATAAAACCTTTATCTAGAAATCATTCATCTAAGCAAATACAATTAAAGAATTAGCTCATGTTCAAAGTAATCAAAACCAAATCTAAAAACATGTAATTACACATTGTAAATAGAAAAGAATAAGAATCAAACCCAAAAACCGAACTAAATCTTCGTTAGGGTTGAAAACCTTCAAACCCTAGCTTCCTAGCCTCCAATAAGCCTCTTCAGTCGACTTTTATACCCTAAAACCGAATTAAGGTTTGCTTAATTCGTATATGAATTGTGTGGTTTATGGGTTGATTTTGGCCTCTATTTATAGATTTCAGATTCGCAAATCCAACAGCCGGTTGAATATTTCAGCCGCCGGTTGGGTTGGATTTTTTCCTGAAAACCCGGTTTTGACCCGCGCGCTCCAACTGCCTTCCTGATTTAGGTTCAACCACCGGTTGAATAATTCAACCGCCGGCTGAACTATGTGTTGGTGCATAATGTGTGTCAGTCATTTGGTCAAACAATTGTAATTGTCAAAGTCAATTAGTCTGCGTTTGTATCGTGTTTAGTGTGTATATGCGAGTATGTAAATGAATAGCGAGATAGAATATATACACAAATATACTGTTCAGGCGACACAGAGCCTATGTCGCTATAGCGACACAAAGCTTGTGTCGCAATGGGCTGGGCCTGCGACATTGGGCTTGTGTAGCACGGTCCAGTAGGGTTTCTATATATATCGAGTTAGAATTTCATTTATGAGTTGATCAAACCCTAGAGAGAGAGATATACGGCAGAGGGAGTGGGAAGAGAGAGTTAGTGAGTTTGTAATCTTTATTTTTTCAATTGTTAATATATACGAAAAGATTATAAATCGTTGTGTTTGTATTTACGTTTCAATTGCTTGATTGATTGTTTCCGCCTTTCAATTGAGTCAAACGACAAGTCTAGATCCGTGATTAAGGGAACCAACACTATGATTCCAGAATATTCCATAATCGGGTCAGGCTTCTTCTTTTGGGCTTCAAACTTCACAAATCCGATTTTATTCTCCTTGATTGGCCCAATAACTCAATCTTTTGGGTTTCCTCTTCTCTTTTAAGCCCGATCTTCTTAATTCTTAATCTTCACTTTATTTTCTTCAGTTTTTAGTCCGTTTTCGTTCCTTTTCTTTATTTCTTTAATTTAAACACTTTTTTGCAGATATAAACGAAATCATTAATATATATAAATATATTGCAATAAAAATGCTTAAAAGTAAGGGAATATCACTATATAAATATGACATTAATTGATGTTATCACTTGTTATTTGTTGATGAACTTGAGAAGTAACTCCTCAAACGTCAGACACTTCTAATGGCATTATTGGAAAATGTGTAAGGCGTATCGTAAGTCAGATTTCGATCATCATTTTGATGCAATTTCTAGACATTTACAAGCATCAACTAAGGTTCTTATAGATGTTGGGAAAGAAAGATGGTCAAGGCATCATGCTAGACATAAACAATATGCTTACCTCACAACTAATAGTGCGGAGTCCATTAACGCCATGACCAAGGATGCTAGGAAACTACCAGTCACAATGCTATTGAAGTTTTTTCGATCTTCGGTACAACATCGGTATTTGAAATATCGGAACACTACAAATGGAGTTAAAATACTTGTCACGTCGTATGCCGAGCACAAAATCGGGAAGAGGAATGGGAAATCGCTAGGCTGGAATTTCAATCCATCCACATAAATGATACGTGAGGTGGTGGATGGGAAAAAGAATGGGACGGTGTCGCACCCCCAAATTTGATGTGCAGCGGAAGTCGGGTCGGGGCGCGACTAATCATGGATCATTACACAAGTTATAACAAACGACCTCTAAATGAGACGTTTAGAATTACATTCCATAAAAAAATACATTGTTCACCAAAAATACACGTTTGTTCTATCAGCGAGTTCGCATAAAAGCCTAGAGATCTTAGTACATAATTACCAATACAAAAATAGTAATGCAGGAAAATCTCTCTGTTTGTTTGTAAAGCATGCGACTCGAGCTAGAGTTCCCTGTAGGCCATCCTACTGTGTCTGCATACCTGAGATTACTTACTAAACGGTAAACATAATGTTGGTGAGTTCATAGGTTTGAAACAGTTATCAAAAGTTGGTAATAATCACAAGATTTAATCAGTGTTGCACAAATGCAAAATAAGTGTATACTATTGCCATGAGTCTCACAGTTCGAAACTTAACCTAGTTTGTGCCTCGGGCAGATGCATAATCCAATACACCTGTAACAGTCAAATATTAATGCGTCCGTGGGTCGGCTAGAGCGACTAGCCCGGACGGGGATGTCAATCCCCGATAGATCTATCCAATAATACTCGCGCTTATACAATTAACGAACTATGATAAAGTGAGGACTTTTAGTGGATTAAAGGTCTCATGCAATCCGTATAAGAGTTGTTTCAGTTACTTGTGATTATAATAAACAGTGTATGTAATCTCACCCCATAGTATAAAACAGTAAAAGTGGGGCTATGAGACTCACCTGAGTCTTGGAAGAGTGCGATTAAATTAATAAACGTATATCCAAAGAGGTAACCTTCTGGCGCCCTAAACGCACAAGGTTATATATGAGTGAATGCCTCAAAAGATCATCCATGCTAGTTGTCCACTCAACTAGTTATGTTCGATGTTGTTTGTTCCATAATTAAGTTTAGAAAAACAAGTATGGCCCGTTGGTGAAGAGTTTGAAAATGATATTAATTCTCAATTTTATGTTATCATGATTGTTTTGTGTTTTAAGTTGATAAGGTTAATGTACCTTAGGTGTCTTCAAGTTGTCCCTATAAGTATTTAACTTTGATTGTTACGGATAATAAAATAAAGTAGTAAGTTGGTTGATTATTCGGGTTCCAAGTTAATACTGTCTGGTTTGGTGTTCTATGGTTAATACTGTTGACTAATGTGTCGCTAGTTAATACTGTTGGTCTTTGTGTCGCTAGTTAATACTGTTGGTCTTTGTGTCGCTAGTTAATACTGTTGGTGATAATTGTTGCGACACAAGTTAGTACTGCTGGTTGTAATTGCTGCGACACAAAGATTATGTCGTAGGTTAATACTGTTGGGTTAATACTGCTGGTTTCAAAGGTAGCGACATAAGGATTGTGTCGCTAATTCCACAGACTGAAGGTTTCACATAGTTTCTACTGCTCGTTTTGTTTCTACTGTTCTCTTAGTTTCTACTGCTCTCTTAGTTTCTACTGCTTGCTTAGTTTCTACTGTTCTCTTAGTTTCTACTGCTCTCTTAGTTTCTACTGCTTGCTTAGTTTCTACTGTTCTCTTAGTTTCTACTGCTCGCGTGGTTTCTACTGTTCTCTTTGTTTCTACTGCTCTCTTAGTTTCTACTGCTTGCTTAGTTTCTACTGTTCTCTTAGTTTCTATTGCTCGCGTGGTTTCTACTGTTGGTTCTTCTTTTATTACTACTGCTAGTTCATTGCCATTATTAGTACTGCTAGTTCATTTACATTATTAGTATTGTTAAGTTGCTTACATTATTAGTACTGCTAGTTCATTTTACTCGGTTACTACTGTTAGTGTATTTCCTTAGTTTTCACTGTTAGTTCATTTTACCCGGTTACCACTACTGGTGTATTTCCTTAGTTTCCACTGCTAGTTCATTTTACCCGGTTACCACTGTTAGTGTATTGCCTCAGTTTCCACTGTTAGTTATTTTACTTTATTACTACTGCTAGTGTATTTACTAGTTTCCACTGCTAGTTCATTTTACCTAGTTTCCACTGTTGGTGCATTTTACCTAGTTTCTACTGCTAGCACGTTTTCCTTTATTACTACTGTTAGCACATTTCCTCGGTTACCACTGCTAGTATGTTTCTACTGTTTGTTTCTAACTTCGTTTTTGTTCAAGGGTTTCGATTAAATGAGTTTGCTTTGGTCCCGAAACTATTATAAGCTAAATATTAATATTTTTACACTCTTAAAAAGTAAGTTTTCATATATTTTGGTAAGCCCGAAAGTGTTCGATTTTTGGGAAAGAACTGCCAACGATTTTCTGGTAGATTTAAAATGTTCGTTTTAGGGTAACTTCGAGTGGGTTTCCAGTTTATACTTTGTGAGTGAACTTACTAGCATGTTAAATCCATAAAATCTTACGAATAACAAAGGAAAGTTGAGAAAATGTGTTCTTACCCGAAAATGTGTGATGAACAAGTTGTGAATGAAAAATCGTGAAGCTTGACTCCTAGTTCTCCGTTAATCTTCTTGCGATTTGAGGTGAGATTTGAGAGTAAAAGTGAAGGAAAATGTTTTCAGTTTGTGTTTGCTGTGAGGAGAGGAAAGAGAGAGAGAGAGTTTTGGGTAAAGTCTTCTGAGATTTTGATCAATGAAAAGTTGAGTTGTGTGTGTAAGTAGCTAAAATGATGACTTTACATTGGGGGGATGTATGGCCGGTCTAGGAAGTCCTAGGCTGTGCAGAACTTTTATCTAAGGTGGGTTCCACCTGATTCTCTCCGCTTGTCCCTTTTGATTTATTTGTTTGTTCAATTAAATTGTTACATTTTAAATTTGTGTTTTCTTTATGTTTTCGCGCGGGTTTGCGTTACGTATTGTACATTTCGCATAGAAAGTAAAGTGTTCGTATATTACTACGTAATAATAATATAATGTAAACAACTACTATTTAATTATAAAATAGATTTACCTTATTTATGAAAAAGGGTTTTCACCAACGTCCATATAAATCGAGTCGGACTCCATCCGATTAAAATTGCGTAATTAAAATTTAATTACGTATGAGTGTATAATACAATATACAAAATGTTCCGTAATTAGTCCTATTTCACACTAATTACAAGTGGTAATAACCAACAATTTATTACTAATGACGGCCTAATTCGCCGGGTGTCACAGACGGCAATTTGGAAAGACGAACAAGCACTTTCAAGCAATGATAGTTGTCCGGTTTACCTTGCGAACACGTTATGGCAGTGATTCGTTACCTCAAACAAGACGGTGTAAGCTGCTATGCGGAGAGGTATTTCATGTCGGAAACATATCGAGCGACCTATAGTGAGACTATATAACCAATGGCTCATCCTTCATAATGGGTCGATCCAAGTAATCTGCAGATTGTGTTACCGCCGATACTTATGAAGAGGCAATCTGGTCGCCCCACGGGCCGTGCTCGTATTCCTGCTAAATGAGAGGATAAAACGAATACAAAAAAAAATGTAGACGTTGCAAGGAATACGGTCATATGATAGAACGGACGAGCCAAGCCGATCAATAAGCAAATAACGATCCATCTCAAGGTCAAAATCAAAATTCAAATCAAGATCTAAAAGAGTAAGTTACTACCTTTATTCATATTCAAACTAAAATATTACTTTGTAATATTAATATCATCAATAATATTTGACTTGCAGAAAACATCCACTAAATCAAAGGTAAAGGTCGAAGCCGAAACGTCTCATCCGAATTAGTGTTTTCCAAGTGTACATTTGAGTCATACTTGAAATTATTGTAAAGACAAAACATATGTTATGTACTAGTTGACAATGTTATCTATGCTTTATTATTATGATTTATTTGATTCAATAATCTTCCTTGATGTTCACTTTGTTGTGTTTGACAATCACTAAAACATTTCATCAGATAGAGATTAAAAACATTACATAAATAATACAACTGAGTTACATAATTTGGCAATTATCCAATTGATTGATAGATAAATTCAAATTATAATAATTGGCTACTAACTAATCTTGCACTTGATCAGCCAGTCATAATTTTAGAAATTGCTACCGGCATCATAGTTTCAGAATTTGATGGATGTGTCAAATCATTGCCCGTAACATAGATCTCAATTCTCTATGTACGCAGAGTTACTAATCTACTTAGTTGCTCGACATCATTCGTTATCAATTCTAACCAGTATATTGGTCTTTATCATGGTTTTTAAAGTACCACTTATCTGGAGCCCGATAACCCAACTCTTCCAAAGCGTAATCCAAATTTTTTTTTTGAAAATTCATCAACATCTACGCAGTCAATAAACGTCAACAAACCTTGCATGCACATTCTTCTTGCGCCTGAAAATGTTCAGCATGACGAAACGCAATGCTAAACAACTCAGGAATTGTTGTGTATAATTCATAAGTTATTGGTTGTTCAGTTGGAGATAAAAAAAGCCAAAAATGATCGGTGTGAACCTTTTCGAGAAAAGTTTTTGATTTTTCAGGTAACACAAACTTACAATGTTTGTATGAATTTTTTTGAAAAAAGCTAATGATGATCTTATCTTAGGGTCATAGTTTTTATAAAAAAATTAAGAGTTTCAGATGTCTCGAAAAATCTTATCCGAAACCGATAAAGTTAAGACATTTTAGCAAAAAAAAATGATCCAAGCAAAAAATTAGGTCACGACTCTGCGTACCCGGACACACAAGGCGCAAACTGACAAGGCAACTCGCATATTGCGACTCGCAACTAGCAATTTACTAGTTATGTCGCAGTAGCTAGTCACAATAAGCAAATTTGCGAACGGAAAGGGCATTTTCACAATTATTTGTTGAGAGGTAAATATTTTTATAACTCTAAAGAAAAGAGAAGGTTTAGACTTTTTAATTTCCCTTATGCAACACATGAGACTACGCATTGGACTGGACTACGGCTTTTACTAGGCATTTTGGGCCTGAACCCATGGGCTCAAAGGGGCATAGGACCAGTATGGTATCTGGGTTCGTACCCATAATTGATTTTGCATCATAGAGAAGACCATTTTGGTTTTGAAAATTTTATATTGACAATTGTTATTTCATAAAATTTGATGGGGAATTAAACAAAATACTCTTTTTTAAAAACTTTTATAAAAATATGACCATTTTTTAAAAAAATTGCGTTTTTACCCCAACCGGATGCATAACCGGGACGCAAATCCTCGTATTCGGACGCAAATCTGCTTACCCGAACGCGTGACCGAGAAATTCAAGTCGGTGGCCGAGAAATGAAAGTCGGTAACCGGGTCGCAAAACCCGGGACGCAAATTGCGATTGCAAATTCTGATTAGCGTTTTCGTCCCGGTCACCGACTTGCATTTCTAGGTCACGCGTCCGGCTATGCGGATTTGCGTTCGGGTATGCATATTAGCGTCCCGGTTATGCGTCCGGGTACGAGGATTTGCGTCCGGGCAACGTTTTCGTCCTGGTCACCGACTTGCATTTCTCGGTCACGCGTCCAGGTATGTGGATTTGTGTCCGAGTATGCGGATTTGCATCTGGGTGTACGTCGGGTATTCGGATTTTCGTCCGGGTGTGCTGGACGGGTGGATTTTTAGATAAGATGTTTTTATATAATAATTTTTCGGATTAGATATTGGATAAGATATTTTGAGATTTTTGATATTTTTATCAGTACAATTTTCAGATTAGATTTTTCAGGATAAGATATATCTTCCTAAAAGGATATTTTGGATATTTTTCAAATAACATTTTTTTTCCTTTAAAATAACTCGATTTCATCAGTTTATACACAACAACTTCACAAAATACTCTCAACTTCATAAATTTATCAGTTTATTTGACAACAAATCCATACAACATAACACTCTCAAGCGAAACCTTAATTGATCTTATCCGTTATTTGAAAGGTACGATTTTAAAAAATTTAAAGTTGCCATTTACATTGTTTTCATAATCAAAATGAGTCAGTTCTCTGATAAGTTTAAGGTCTATATTTGTGCTGGAGGTCGTTTTGAATATATTAACAACGTCCCTATGTATTACCAATAGAATGTCATAGAGTGCCTTTAAAACTTCCTATTGCACCGGAAAAACCATTGACTTGCAAAATTTTATTGAAAAATATTTTAAGGAAATTAGATTTACCACTTGATTCACCAATTTTAATGAAATATAAGGTTGATCAGTATGTTGTTGATATAACTGATTATGTTGAAGATTTTGGGGATTTTTTGACTCATGCAATTAATAATGCTCCTATAAAAATTTACGTTGTTGATATTGTATCAAATGTTTTTGGTGCGGATAGTAACCAACCTACCAGTAGTACTAGTGGTTTTCAACAACAATTTCTTCAAAATCAAACTCATGATTATAATCAACTTCCTCAATATCAAGTACCCCACAATATCAATTTCATTTTCATGGTGCTCCACAATACCCAACATATACTACGTTTCCAGAACAAAACAACCAAGATACCCAATTTAACGTAGCTGAACAGCCACATCATCATGAGGATGTTCAATATATTCTTGACGATCCTCATGATGATGATCATTACGATGAAGAAAATGTCAATCCCCCTAAACACTTTGACCATCCCTTTGATAATCATATTGTTGGGGATGATGAGGATGAGTTGGATCCAAGAGATCCAAATGACAACACAACATCTCCTACAGCAACCACAACCACAACCACAAAGAATATATTTTGAAATATGCCACCACTATTAAGTGATAACAATCCAGAAAGTACAAAACATCCAGTTACAATGTATGAACCCTCTAACCGGTTTCAAGTTGGACAAACATTTGAAAACAATGAGGAGTTGCTTCTTCAGCTTCATACCAAGTGTCTTGAAGAGGATTTTCAGATCAAGCCGAAGAAGTCAGACAAGACAAGGTATACAACATCATGTGTCTTGCATGATTGTGAGTGGAAGGTAAGTACACGTCGTATAAACAACAGTAACAACTTTCAAGTTAGAAAGTTAGTTGACATTCACACATGCACTCGCATTCAAATCATGTCGAATAACCGACATGCGAGCAAGAAGGTGCTTGGTTACATCTTGAAAGAGTTGATGACTTTGGAGGGACGTGTGTATCGAGGCAAAGAAATACAACTCGATATGACATAACGCTTCAAAATCAGCCTCTCATACAACTAAGCATAGAGAGCCAAATGTTACGCTACAGAGTTGTTGAGAGGTAGTCCGGAAGATTCATTTAAAATGCTTCCTACTTATCTACACAACCTAAAGCTGCATAATCCGGGGAGCAAAACTAATGTTATCACCGATGAGAAGGATCGATTTCTAATGTGTTACATGTCCATTGATGCAGTTGTAAGTATCTATAATTCGTTTTCACCTATGTTTAGACATTATATTATACTAAAATTGATATTTCTCTTGAAATGATTGCAGATACGAACATTTGTCAACCATACGCGCCCACTAATTATCATAGATGGGGCACATTTGAAGGGTAGTTACTTAGAAACCAATTTAATTGCTGTAGCGATGAACGGTAATAATGGCATCTTGCCACTGGCATACGGAACTGGGGCATCAGAGACTGTCGACGTTTGGACGTGGTTCTTGGGAAACCTATGTGACACCCTCGAATCTGCGGGTGGAATCAAGAACTTGACCATCGTTTCTGACAGGGCTTCTTCAATTGCAGCTGGCATCTCAAATGTCTTTCCAGATGCCTTTCACGCCATATGCTGTCGTCATTTGTTGATAAACCTGAAAAGAAGATCTTCCAAAGTAAACCACTACGAATGGCATTATTGGAAGATGTGTAAGGCGTACCGTAAGTCTGATTTTGATCACCATTTTGGTGTGTTTTCTAGATGGTTACAAGCCTCTGCCAAGGTTCTTACAGATGTTGGGATAGAAAGATGATCAAGGCGTCATGTTACCCGTAATCGATATGCTTACATGACGAGTAACAGTGCAGAGTCCATTAACGCCATGAGCAAGCATGCTAGGAGTCTTACAAACAATGCTGTTGGAATTTTTTCGATCCTCAGTGCAACAATGGTATTACAAACATCGGAACACCGCGACCAAAGTTAAAACACCTTTACGCCATATGCCGAGCACATGATCGGCAAAAGGAATGGGAGATCACTAGGTTGGATTGTGAATCCATCCACAAATATGATTTGTGAGGTGGTGGATAGGAAGAAGAATGAGACAGTGAACCTGGAAAACAGAACATGCACTTGCTTGCAGTGGCAATTGTCAAGTTTAGGACACGTTATGGCGGCAGCCCGTTTCTTCAACCAGGACGATGTAAGCTGCTATGCGGAGAGGTATTTCACGTCAGACACATATCGAGCAGGTAATCTACAAACTGTCCTACCACCGGTCCTCGTGAAAAGACAAAGTGGTCGTCCACCTGGCCGTGCTTGTATTCCTTCGAAAGGAGAGGAGAAAATCAAACCCAAGCAACGATGTAGTCGTTGCAATGGAATCGGTCATAGCCGATCTGGTTGTATGGTTCCTTACGATAAAACAGATGAGCAAAGCGGATCAAGAGCCAAATCAAGATGCACTTTAAGGTCACACAGCAAGGCGAAGGTGGAAGAATCTAAGTATGAGCCGTGAAATTTTCCAAGTGTTCATTTGGGCCACCCTTAACTTATGTAATATATGGAAAAAAAAATGTTAACTTTGTTTTGTTTTCTAATTACCAGCATTGTCATTTACATTGTCACAAATTTGTAATCTACAAGTTTAAAACGTGTTCACCGATGAGAAATTAAACATTACATACGAATTAGTCAGGCTACATCTGCTTAGACTAGGGACCTATACATTATTGATAGTTTTAAATGGAAACAAAGACCAAAGGAGAAAATGTTGATAACTCGATTAGTTTACAAATACCAAAACTAGAGATTGATGATTTGAATAGCTATTCTGGACCAGCACGAACTATATCGAAATCTCCGGTGAAAGAGGGCTACATAAAGGGGCTTTTGACTGAAAGCCGCATACAAAGAAGTATTGGCCATCATGGGATACACAAAAACAGTTGAGTTGTATTAATTCGCAAATCCCGGACGCAAATGTGACTCGCAAAGCCCAGACACAAATGCGACTCGCAAATTCCGGACGTAAATGTGACTAGCCATGCAACTGGATAAGATTCCCAACTGGATAAGATTAATGCAACTATATAAGATTTCCCTAGATTTTATTGGATAAGATTATACCTTATAAAATCATTCAGCCATCTACATCATCCAACCATCTGCACTTTCAACCATCTCCATAATCATATTCTTCACAATCACATTTCATTTCTATTTCAAAAATACAATATGAGCAATACACACAACTCGTATTGTAGAGTTATTGAAGAAGGAAAAATAGTTGATCAATCTAACATCATTTCCACATCCGTTTTACGGAGCTTCGAGGAAACCTTATTGGGTATTCTGATCAACATTCTTCATCGAATCCATCCACTCCGTATTGAAGAATTCTATACAAACTTTCATTTTGACCACCGTTTCAAGACCGTTGAGTTCAAGCTAAACGGTCGTCTCATTTAGTGGAGTCTGTCCACATTCTCAATGTTTTTGGAACTCCCTTGTAGAGGAATTCAATTCTATTGCTCACAAAAAGAGCTATGATACATTAGTCTTCGAATTATTCATCCCCATCAGATTGTTGATGATATTTGCAGTGAAGGGAGTCGAGATAGATGCAAGTCATGTGGCCTATTTGAAGTCTTTGATCTTGAACCAGAGTTGAGAACAATGTTTGATATTGTTCGTTATAATATCATTTGTCGCTCTACAGAGACGCATATGGTCTATGTCATTGAAGCCCTCTTGGTTTATTGGATCAAGAACAATATACACTTTGATGTAGGTTTTATAATAGTATCAATCATGCAACATGCCGTTACCTACACCAATAATCCCTTTCATTATGGAATGTTGCTCACTAAATTGTTTCGCCGTTTATCCCTAGACACTGCGCCATCATACACACCTTCATTTTCTCCCATCAGTGAACACGTTTTAAACTTGGGACTTTAAACAGTGCAATATTTTGTAATGTTGTAATTCTTATTTATTGTTTAATTACTTGTAATGTTTAATTTAAGTCGGTGCTAACCTATAGTTTCAGAATTAATACAACTTGTTCTTCTTTCGGTTGTTTCCATTTAAAGCTGTCAACAATGTCCAGGTCAAAGTTTAAATGAACAAATATATTAAATTCTTAATAAAGTTACAAATTTATGTTACATAAAATATTACTACGAAGTAGTTGCCTTTGGTAGCGGTGGTAGGGGCGGCTGCCAATCAAAACGTGCTAGAAAAAATGTGTCCATCATCCTCTTCTTGTATTCCCACGCAATTTTCTTGGTGTCTTCGACTTCGAACTCCGTTGTATATATAGGACTCATGGTCAACCTCTCCATGTTGTGGCACACCCACACACCGCAGTCGCCTAGTGAGCCACTCTGTTGAGGAACATCAAGTGCCAACGCAAATGGCAATTCTACAATATCAAACATAAAGGGGTTTTTGCCACCTTCAAAATGCTTCCAAAAGCCAATGGCATACAAATAGGGCAATAAATGGTCACCCAGCTCTTCCACTAAACGGAGTCGAGTACCATCCTTACTAAGTTTTGTAAGGCTGTCATATCCCACAACATCCCAAGTCCGAAGATCCAACACCAGTAGAATCCAGTGACTGTGCTCCGGTACGAGAACGGGGAACATTACATGCGAATATAGATAATTTATTGATAAGACTTAGGAGTATAAATATGCATATTTAGGTATCCACTAAACGAATTGTTTATTTACTTTTTCGCACTCCCACCACGCTGGGTATGGGGGACGAGTGCCATTGGCATATCCCATCTAATACTTATAATCCACGCCTACCTCACCTTTGTACACCACCTCGCCACCCTCCTTCAGCTTCTTCTTCGTTTTCCGATCCTTATAGGTTTTAAAAGTGTTTAAAATGTCAGTAAAACCTACTGGCATGATGGTGTACCTCAAACCACGTTTAAGCTGAGAGGGACGAGTCCAAGTCCTATATCTCCACCACATCAATAGGCATGCCCAGCCGTCAATATGCTTGGAAAACAAAATTAAAGATCAATATAGTCGTCAAAATGTTTTATATAAATAAACACCAATTTGGACCATCACCTGTTATCTAGGTCTCTGCTCTCAAAATCTCCATACAAGCGCGCCCAAAACTCCTTTGTCAAAAATATGAAAGTCCCGCCCTGTTTGACGAACATGCAATGCACCTCACTGCCACTCATATATAACTCGCGAACAGTGGATGGTCCGGCAATGACTCCCGTCTCAACAGATGCTGCTAGGGGAGGATTAGTGAGAAGACCAATCTCCGGGTTCACTAAAGTTGACACCATTTCCACCATCCCATCCTTTGTAATCTCCAGCTCAACTGCCTTCTTAACAGATTTCTTACTTTGATGTTTAACTGGCTTTCTCCGCATTTATAACAGCAGATGGTGCCTCCACCTCCGCCGGTTCCACCGGCACAAGAACCATCGGCTCAACCGGCTTAGCTGCGGCTTTCTCCGCACTGAAAACAACTTTTGTTACCTCCACCTTCACCGGCTCGTCATCAGCTCCCAAATTAACTGGTGGTTCTTCAGGCGCCGCCTCATTCACCGCAGAAGGTTTCTTCACTAGCCGCTTGGGGAGGATTGATGAGAAGACCAGTCTCCGGGTTCACTAAAGTGGACACCATATCTACCATCCCATCCTCTGTAGACTTTAGCTGAACCGGCCTCTCAACTGATTTCTAATGCTGATGTTTAACTTACACAGACTGAACAGAAGCAGCAGGAGCAACCGGGTCGAATGCGGCTTTCTCCGCATTTATAATAGTAGTATCTGCTCCCTCCACCTCCATCGGCTCAACCGGCTCGACTGCGGCTTTCTCCTCACGTAAAACAACTTCTGTTGCCTCCACCTCCATCGGCTCATCATCAGCTCCCAAATTAACCTGTGGTTCTTCATGCACCACCTCGACTGCGGCTTTCTCCACAGAAGGTTCTTTCACCTCATGAGATCTTGGCAGCAGTGGATGGTAAAGTATCTGATATATAACCCTCATCAGCGTCGTCCTAAAAATAAAATATCAAATTACAAGTTAAACAGTAAACCTGATGAGTGTCATAACATCTTATTGATAACTACCCGATGAGTGTCAATTACATCCAGTAACCTAGCAATCAGCGCGTCCTGAGCGTCCACCCGTTGAAGTAAAGTGGAAATAGATGTCTCGTTCCTAGCAATAATGGCATTTTGACTCTCGATGCGCTCTCTTAGGGACTCCACCTCTTTGGATGAAACACGCTAAGATGTGTGACGACGAGTGGGCTGCACCTCAACCTTATGATCAACCGTCTCGGCACGAGCTGCGGTGGGTTGAGGAGTGGGCTGCACCTCAGCCTCGAGCCCGTCAAAATATCGGCAACTGTCAATCCACCATTGGCATAAAGCCTCCAACTCAGTCGGCTTCAACGTCCTTAATGGCCGATCGTCTTTTTGAATATCATCCTATAGTGATAAAGCAACAGTTATTTCAGTTTGATTTAAATTTGAAGAAACAACCAAATAAGATGATAATTATGGAATGCACATCACTTACCGAAATAATCAACACATCGACATATTCATTCCAATCACTAACCCTCCTATTTCGACGTCAGTAGATTGCCCGAGGGACTCCGTCTTTATTGGTGTTATATGCATTATGTGACACCTGAAGGTGAAAGGCCTCCCAGATCCAAATCTTAAAACAAAACAGAATGTCAAATAATTACATACGTTAATACAATTAGTAACTAACTTAATCAAAAAGTTAAAGTCTTTCAAAGTTACCTTAAAGGCCCACGTGAAGGCGACCAAGGTGTATTTATAACCACGCCCGACCTGACTGCTCCGCTGACTGGTCTGTTAACTGGTCTGTTGACTGCTCCGAGCAATCAACGCATTCTTCAACTGCGGAAAAGTATGGTCCCAAATCCGAGAACCCCAAGGGTACTTGTATATATTGTTGAGGTCCTCAATCATATGCATGAAATAAGGATGCACAATCTGCAGGGGCTGCTTTCCCATAAAGCACCTCTCAACAAGCATGATAATACATACCTGGACGGCATCCTCATCGCCCATTTTGGTAACCCCGTTAAACAAGTAGGGCCGATTAAATAACATCTCTATGTGCAAAATTGAGATCTTCTTCAACAAACCATGGGGCTGAAATACCCGATCGCGTAAAGCAGGTCTTGTGCCCCGAACTTTCTTGGGAATATATTCCTTCATATCTGTCTTAAAATCGATGCGGAATCCGGTTACTAAACAAAACTCTCTTCGCCCAAACCGTATAGCATAACGGTGCGTCAGTCTAAACCATAACTCCTCAGGCTCCTCACGAGGCTTAGATAGGTTTGGACGCTCACATCGTCTCTGGAGCAAATTATGTACGTATCCAGGGTCGTTGTCTAGACACTCGACGTCTAACCGAGGCCCAAAACATGTGCGTCTAAATATCACCATTTGCTTGTCCGTCAACAACATGTTAATCTCCTTGATTACCGACATGTGGTTCTTCATTGTTAACGAAGCGTCGAAAAAACCCTAAAAATCGATCACTTACACAATTAGTACAAAAACAATCTAATAAGGTAGAAGATTGGAGATTAGCGACACTTGTTTTAATGCGACACTTAGCAACTGTCGCTATAACGATACTTAGCTACTGTCGCTAAGTGTCACTAAGTTCGCTGGTTTTTTCCATGCGAACTTAATTAAGTTCGCAGGTACTATTCATGCGAACTTATACTTAGTTCGCTGGTACAGTTTCTCGATCATTGCGTTTCTTTACGTTTCTCGGTCATGACCGAGAAATGCAAGTCGCGACCTTTGCGTTTCTCGCTCATGACCGAGAAATGCAAGGATCGATCTTTGCGTCTCGGTCACAAGCAAAACGCTCTCAGTCACAAACTAACGAACCGGTTTAACAGTGGTACTAATCAAATCTCAACAACAAACTAACTTCAAAAACACGTACAACATGATAACAAACTGAAAAACCAACTATTTAATTCATAAAACACAAAAAAAATCATGCACGCCAACTGCTCGATAAAATGTTAACTATAATTTTGGCAAATATAATGATAATTCGGAGTTTAAATGTGTTTATACCTCATAATTAGACATCTTTCGATAACTGCGTTCGAGATTTGCTTGCTTCCTTTTCGATTTGAGCTTGCAAACGAATTTCGGGTTTTAAATTTGCGATCGAGCGAGCGAACTTCCTGAGATCCTGAATATGTTGTGATCTTTTTTTTTTGTTTTATATAACCTAAAATTTGCGGGCTTGGGCCCGGATTTTCGGGTTGCAACCGGGTCACCTGGACGCATAACTGGGACGCAAATCCGCGTACCTGGACGCGTGACCTAGAAATGCAAGTCGGTGACTGAAAAATGCAAGTCGGTGACCGGGACGCAAACGATAATCGTAATTTGCGATCGCGATTTGCATCCCAGTTACCGACTTACATTTCTCGGTCACCGACTTGCATTTTTCGGTCACGCGTCCGGGTACGCGGATTTGCATCCGGGTACGGGGATTTGCGTCCCGGTTATGCGTCCGGGTGGAGTAAAAACGTAATTTTTTTAAAAAAGGGGCAAACTTTTATAAAAGTTTTTTAAAAAAGGTATTTTGTTTAATTTAATTTGTGAATTGGATCGATGTTACTTAGAAGTAAGCCAATAAGATCGCTAGATTATGTCACCATACTTAAAAAGTAGCAAAATCCCACAAGTACATTTGACCAATATACATACATATATTCTACATACATGTTCGTACTAATTCTACATACATGTTCGTACTAATATTCTACATAAATCTTCATAACTAATTAATTAAATGTTAATCTTTCTAAAGCCTCTTCCATTGTATCGATATGGCTAGTCGAACTATACGAAGACCTTCTCTTATCTCGGCTTCTAATCGCCAAAGGTGAAGGGCTGAATTCTGGTGCTGTAACCATAGATGACCATGAACTGCCACGCATTGTTGGCCTTTTAGCCCGAAGACTAGCAGCACCAGCTTCTGCTGCAACCCGTTTCTTGGTAGTATCATCGACGTATAAAAGATCATCAATCCTCGCCATTAAGTTGAACGCTAAACTTTCAATCACCCTAGAGTAGCTCTCGAGTATAGCTTGTCCTACATCCTACAAAAACAATTAGATTAGGAACTTTGAATGCCCTCTTCCTACCTCATAGTCCTATATATTGTTCAATCAGGGTAATTTTTTATCCAACGAGCAAACAAGTAAAATACTAAAATGGGTCGAAAGTTGTCACAAGTAAAACATTAATCGAAAAACCTTTATAAATTAGTTAATTCAAATAAACAGATTATTATTATTCTAAATAAAAAAAAAACTTTATAAGAATTATTTGTCACACTATTACTTAATGGGTAGTGATTCGTACACTACCCAATTTTTATCCCTAAACCAATAGGTAGGCTTTATGATGTTGTATTGTACAACAACATAAAAACATGTTTAGTGGTGTAGCGATGAAAAATAGTGGTGCACCAATCATCACCCATATAAGAAAAATTCTAACTGTTTCGGGTTAGCCTGATCAAACGGTATTCAACTCATCCAACCGATTGATTTGCCACCTCTAGTTGTTTGCTACATATTAAGAACTTGGAAAAAAACCTTATTAGATTGAATCTTGTCAAGATCCAACGTTGTGCGTGGAAGGCCAGGGAATTGGAGCTTTAAGTTCTTCAAAAGAGTGTTTGCCCTTCCTGCCAACAGTTTGTTTTTGTCTTTATCACCACTCAGCCCCTTTACATTTCCCGTCCACGATAGTTTTCCGCTTCCTTGTGTCTTTGAGCATTTCCGTGTCCATATATGCATGGCTGCTTCGATCCTGTTTGCTATTTGAAGAGTGGTGCATTCTGACGACATCTCCAAGTAATCCAAAAGGGATTCCGGTGAGAACTGTGCAGTAGATATATACTGGTGAAGCGTTTCGCCTAAACAAACTTTTGCACTCTGAGAATTCCAGAAAAGAAAAAGTATGTAACAATCCGCCCATATTATAAAGAATGAGATCGTAAGTGGGAAGTTTGTAAGAATCTGTCCCAAAACAATAAATTGAAGAAACAAAAATCTGATATAGTAGTATAGCGGTGGTAATTTCGATCCATATACTTATAAATTGGTCAATCCTTTTTTTGTTTTGTTTTTTTTTGGACTGCAAAGACACACCTATCCTATCACCCTTAAATACACCCTTTGTTCAAGTGGGGCTTGAATCCACAACCTCTTGGTTGTTGAGCTAAAGGCCTAATTCCTCTAATACTCTATGCTAAAGGACAGTAATTATGCTTACGGTTATCCTTAATAGGTAATCTACATCAAATCAAAACTTTTAACTAAAAGAAAAGCTAGTCAAATGGTTCAAATATTTCAAACAGGTTGAAAGTCATCTGAACTGCATTTTACGTCTTAAAGCCTTAGAAGGTAAACATAAAAAAATGGTGAACATACATCAAACATGTTTGCTAGTCAACCCATCCTGACCGAGCCATACTAAAAGCAACACATTTAAACTTTAGCCCTACTATGACCCGTTACCCAACCTGCTTGACCAGCCCAGGCTGCTACCTTCGCATTGTAAGCCTGAAGCCATAGGCTAGTAATTCTACTGCCTATAAGTTGATCTCAAATAGTCAAAGTTATACTGGACTATAAATAAATAAAAGAAATCATTATACCTTTGGCAAGCTATCTAAGTAAACTTTAGGAACTTCCATCTGTGACAACACATTGCCATTGATAGATGCAGCCGCTTTAAATATTTGATTACTACATTCCCGACATTTTTTCAACCTCTTAACTGTATTTTCTGACAATCCTTTAGGCGGAACCTTTGGGAATGGTAACCACCATTTCTCTTCATATTGAATCAAAGAGCTATCAGATAATGAAGTATTAGAATGCCTTTCAAGTAACCCACGATCAACGTAACAAAACTCTGAATCATGGAACCCATCAAGCATGGTTACAAGCATCATGTCTAGCTTTTTAAGAGCTGGAAGATTTATATATAAATCTGACCGGGGTCTAGTCACCATGACCTCAAAAGTGCCACCTTCTGGGAACTCTTGAAACGATGGCGTAAGCTCGACAATTGAACCACTTACTGATAAAAGCCATTCCATCTCTTTCCTCCACATTGATTTGTTTTGTTGACTCAAGGGTTCCAATTTCCACAAATCACCAAAAACAGTAGCTGCAAATGAACAAAATCACATCAGCAATAGTCTCCTTTGACTTTTGTAAGTCAAGTTAACATTTTCAAGACTGAAAATTGGTACAAAATTCCTTTACATATTCACTCAATCTTTCTCTCTTTGTTGCAAAACTCCAAAATTCATTGTTGGTGTTCTTTATTTTACCAGGAATAACAGATGTCATATCAATTATGTAGTTTGAGGACAATTATCTTTGACTTTGACTTTGACTTTGAATGTTAAGAAAAGGGAGAAAATGGGACAAACCAGAGAGATGTGTAATTGCATTAGAGATAGCAAGTGCAGTACAAACTCCATTCCCTCTTCCAGTCATATCTTCTCCGAGCAGCAACTTAGAAAATCTATCTTTCATCAATTGAACCTCTACAAGAAAATCATAATTCCAGAATTACAAACAACAAATATCATAACAATTCCATAATTTCACTTCAATCCCATCTCTACATCATCTTTAAATAAACATACATTTCTAAGCAATTAATCCCACCTCCCTACTTTTTAGATCAAATCAATAATCATTAAAAAGAAACTGAACATTTGCAAAACGTTGATAACTCGCAACGCTGACCGGTCCACAGTGAACTCAATATTATTAGTATACAGAACAGATATTACCAGTAAGGTTTTGACTCTCATCTTTGCCGGCATACTTTCCTCCGGGCAGCTTGACCGGAGAAAGGACAGGCAAGTACGAGTGGGAGCCGAACAATGGCGGTGTACTAGTCGAAGTAGAAGCAACCGGAGAATCAAAGGAAGAAGCGCCACAACTCTCGGATTCACTAACATCAGCACTAACACTATAATCCTCAAACCTGTGATCAGATTCATCTCCTGAGTTTTCCATTAATTGATAATTGATGGTAGTATAAAAAAAACTAGTAAAGTAATATATTACTTATGATGATGATGATATGTTAATTAACTATAAAAATATAAAAATGGTGATCGGAGAGTGAAAAAAGAAAAAGCGTTAAAGTGGTTAAAGATGTGTTCTTTACAGTTATGTGTGTAGTGTAACGTCAACATGGTGTTGGAACAATGGTCCCATCTTGCCGGTTATATAAATATAAATTTAATTTAAATCTAAATTAAATTAAAAATAAATGTATAATGAATATTTGTTTTTGGTATATGATTGTTTTCAATGGTGACGGTGGTGGTACCACCTCGTCTATGTATATTTGCAAATCATATAATGAATTTCACATGTTTTGTTTTCATTTCTTTGTACGGATAGGATATGAGGCACTAAATATAAATAAATAAATAATAAAAAAGTTGCAAATGAAAGTATGAAAGAAGTTGAGTTACTTGGAGAAACCTACATTGAAATGGGATTGTTTGAGATTTACTTATTACGACTACTGTCGAAAAATGATTTGTACAGTTAACTGCACCTAACCCTAACTTGTATTCTGTTAGGTTTAAATGGACCGACTGAATGTATAACAAAAAAATTTAGGGTAAAATATATAAATTATTATATTTGTGATTGGTCAACGTCATCTAATGTAATAGTGTGTATTTTATACATTTTTCTTTTATAAACAAGTGTTAATAAATGATTTGGGTAAAAAATTAAGTGTTTCCTTATAGGCCAAATATTGTAACTTACTCAATTCCATAAAAGTTTAGAATCAGTTTGGTACACGCCTAATGACCTCATAAAGATATTGTGATTAAAATTAAAATTAAAATTGGTAGGTTATGTGAAAGTTTCAATTACATTTATAACCATTTAAGTTACGATTAATTTGGGTGGGTGGGAAATTTTTATATTTTTTGTTATTATTTCAGAAAGCAATAGTTAATTACACTTAATAACTCATTAAATTGGTTATTTTAGTTTCTGGTTTTGTCCCGGCATCTCTTTTAACTATTTAACTTTAACTATTTTTTATTTTTTATTTCTATATATGATAACGTAATAATATAAACATGATAAAATTAGGCTCAAAAAACCTAATCTTGTCTATTAAATTGTTAAACCTATTGATTTACAACCCTTAATTTTAAAATTTATTTTTGTTTACCTAAATAATGATTAGTAATTGTCTAAAAGTCTTTTGTACCCTCTATAATTTACATAATAAATCGTTTCACAATTAATTTTCTTAAATTCAAATTCAAAGGTCTTCACTTAAATTTGGTATCTCTACCTTAATACACGCCTAATAAATTTCACCATCTATATTTTTTTGGAAACAATTCAATTATATCAGAAATATGTTACCAGTTATTCTATCTTTACATTTCATATCTACGTAATTCATGTTATATATATCAAATTCAATTTATACTTTACATCTTTTATTTTCAACTTCGAAACTTCCTATTATATGTATTCAAGTTTTTAACGATGTCTTTTATATGCATTTAACTTACTATTGTAAGTACTGAAGTTACGAAAATATGTCAAATTATGTAGCCAAAAACAAACAAAAAATATAGGGACGATTTTAAAAATTGAATACATACAATAGGAGATTCAAAGTTGAATACATACAATAGTAAAAATACTAAAGTTCGATACATAACCAACTATAAATCGTAACAATTAAATGAACTTCACATTTTCTAAAATTGAAATTATTTACTTAGTATTCGGCTGTTCAATTTAGTATGAATTTTGCTTTTAATAAATGAATATTTTTTCTTCTTTTATACTTCGTATATTAGTACTAACAAAATACTAACAATCGACCTAAAGTGAACTTTATAGAAGAAAGTATTTTTGTAGCGATAGCTCTTTGTTAATAAACATTGAATTCACGACTGTTTGCCATTGAATCTTTGATTTAACCGTTAGTATTTGCCTCAAATTTGTTGCCTATTTTAATAGGAGCTTTTTAGTGTTATGTATCTATATATAAATAGAGGCCTTATAGTTACATAATTTAATATGCGGAGTGAAAAACTTGTGAGAGAAAACTTACGAGGGTTTACAAGATTGTTGAGAGTCGAGGAGAAACGAATTTCGTAGGTTTGTTAACCGTTGGCTCATCATGATTTTTGGACAGCGGGTTCAAAACACATAAATCTAGGTTTTTACCATTGGTAATTTTGATCGGAGGATTCGATAGAGAGTTATAGGTTGTCAAAATTTCTGGACAGATTCCTGTTGATACATATTTGTGTGACAAAAGTTTGTTTGGAAAATTTAGCTTGATTGTGTTTAGATTAGTGACACTTTTGTTAGAATAGTGGCACTTGCTAGTGTTGCTTGTAGCAACACTTTGCTAGTGTCGCTAGATCGTCTGTTTATATATAACGAGTTCAGTCAGTGTACTAATTGGTCGATGAACGTGTGTGCAGCGCGACTGAGATTATGAGTTGAGAGAGTGTTGAGTTTGGAGCTTAATTCTATGTTTCTGTAATTGATTAACATCAATAAAAACAGAAACTTGTTTACATTGCTCATGAATTACATTTCACGTATCAAATTAATGAATTTGGATTCCGCAAGATTCGTTAATCGATTCATCTACGAGATCAGAAGGACTATCAAGTGGTATTAGAGCCATCTATTCTTGAAATAGAGGTGATTTGAATTAGATATACATGAAATTGAAGCTACGGTATTAACCGAACCGAACGAGATCATTTTGACGTTAAAAGTTGCAATTGAGAGTAAACTGAGACAGGAATTATATTCAGTTGTTGATTCCGCATCGAACGAACCTAAATTTGTGAGAATTCAGCAGTGAAATTGAATTTTCAAACTTTCTGGTTTTTCTGCGTTTATAGCGACACTAGTGTTCTTCGTGCAACACTTGTAGCGACACTTCAGGTTGTTTTAAATCTGTTATTTCGCGCCACTATATTGCGACACTTCCTTCTTTCTGCCACACGCTTTCTTAGAGTCGCTATTTACAGGACTTGAATTCCTGTGACACTTGTTGAAGGCGACAATTTGATAGTTTTTACTTTAACTTAAGCGACACTATCTTAGCGTCACTACTTTCAGTAAATACAAGCGACACTATCTTAGTGTCGCTTCATTTAGCAAAATCTGGCGACACTGCAGAAAATTCATAAAATGGATTTTGGTGAGAAAATGGCTCTTTCTAAGTCCTTATTCCATAGTGATTTCTTTAGTTGGAAGACTAAGCTTGAAGATTTCATTGCATACAAAGATTCAGATGTGTTCTTTTCTCTTATTAAGCGATATGAGAAACCGAGACTCGAAGTGACTTTCCAAGGAGCAGCTCCATTTAAGAAAATAACGCAAATGATGGTGTGTGCTAGATAGGGTTTAAAAAATTATAAATTATGAATTGAAAATATCAATACTATCACACAATACAGACAATAATACCCGATCGAAATAATAATAATATAGTTTGGTAAATCTGAGTGTCGAACTCAGAGAACGATGTTATTAAATTGAAATAATTAATTGAAAAGTAATTAATAAGTAAAGGGGGGCGTTTTAGTTCCGAACGAACGTTTTTAAGAAATTAATAAAAACTTAATTTAAACAAAGTAATTTAAAGTAGATTAAGACAAATATGGATAAAAGAATGTATTTACTTAGACTTTTATTCCCTAGATTCTAGTTATCATGTATGTTAAACCGTTGGATATTCTTATTGTGAATAAATCTTTTATGGAAAGTAACTTTATCCGGTTAACAATTCCTATAAAGTCTAGATGAGACACAAGATTCGTTATGAATACACAAGAAATCCTTTCTATGTGTTGCCTACCTATTCTTTATTTAATTAAGCACTTCAACCATTTATTGCGATTTACCTTAGCGACCTTGAATCAACAGGAATCTAATAATCGTCGTTTGATAATTATCACATTAAATAAAGTTCAATAATTATTATTACTCTTAACCTATTGACGATTAAAGCTTCAAGCCACAACTATTTAACAAGTTAAACAATTGCAAATAATTAATAAACCTAGACAAGACTACGTTATAGAAAAGGGTGATTAATCACGTTACGTAATAATTAAAGATCAATTAAATAAGATGGTTCTTTCGGATAAACACAATAAACTTCATAAAATTAATATTCCAACGTAAACAAACATTTAAATCTTCATCTAGGTTTTATTGTCTAAGTAAACACAATAGAAAATTAGCTCATAGCTACGATACAGAAAGTCAGATCTATATTCAAACACAAGAACATTATAAAAAGAATAAGAAGATCGAAATCCAAACCGAAAACCCGAACAATCTTCGTGAGGGTTGAAAACCTTCAAACCCTAGCTTTCCTTGCTCCAAATTCATGCCTAAAAGCTGCCCTTAAACCTTAAAGTCGAATTAGGCTTTAAGTGTTTCGTATGGTATAAGGCTGGGGTTTGGCCTCTATTTATAGATTTTGAAACCGACATCCAACCGGCGGTTGGGCCGTGCGTTCTACCACCTCAAGGCCCGTCAGCCTCCAACCGGCGGTTGGGCTCGGGTTCCAGAATATTCTTCCGCGATCCAGCTTCAACTCTTATTCTTTTTACACTTTTATCCTTTTCTTCGGTTTTTCTTCGTTTTAAGTCCTTTTTTCATTCTTTTTCAGATTCAAGCTACAAATACACCTATTTGAAATTATGAACGAAATAAGTATATCAATGCAATATAAATGTATTAAAAATAGGGAAATATTATTAATTAAATATGTACTTATTTGATAGATAAGATACAAATACTTAGATAAGTTTTCATACTATACCCTTAAAAGCATCATCCCATGTATAAGCTAATGAAATCACAACAAGCACTCCTATCAATATTGATTTAAACCTACTATCTTTATTTACTGTTTGTTTAATTTAGTTCTAATTTCGGACCTAAGAAAAACCCCCACTCAAACCTTTTTAAAACTCATTACTAAATTGAACTGTTCTTCCCGACATCTCTGTTTCATAATACGATTAGCCTCAGAGAACGACCCTAGGTCATACTACTGTTATTGCTCTAGTAAAACTTAGGTCCCCAACATTTATAAATTTTAAAACACACCAGTGTCGTCGCTTGCGGACGGTCCAACGACAAGGTAATTTCTGACCGACCGCTGGGGTGACACATCAAGTTTTTGACGCCGTTGCCGGGGAGTTAATTGTAAGATCCAGAGGCGTCCCGATGAACTTTCTTTTTAGTGATACCCTTAGGATAGATCTCTTTTCTTATAACCACCAAAAATTCTTTCCCCAATCACTCTTCGATATCCGACCAGATCGTCCGGATCTAAACAACTCTTTTTCATACCCGATCCTAAGTTAATCATTTGAACCATCCGTAGAGAAAGACGTTTTCGTTCCACACAAATGGCTGCTCGTGTTACTCTCGCCGACAACACCAAACCATCCATCGAAGGACGAGGAGGACCGATTAGCTATCCCGTGATCGACGGAGCATCTTTCGAACTCAAACACCACATCGTTCAACTCATCAAAGAGAACTGTCAATTCCACGATTTACCTCGTGATGATCCTAACGCCCATATCGACAAATTCATTCAAATCTCAAACTCATACAAGCAGAATGGGGTTGAGCAAGACATAGTTCGACTTTACTTGTTCCCCAACTCTCTCGTTTTACATGCCCTGACTTGGTTTGAGGGACTCGAGACCGGCTCAGTCACTTCTTGGACGGTTATGGCAACCAAGTTTCTAATCAAATATTTTCCTCCGTCCAAACAAACCAAACTCAAGAATGACATCACGAACTTCCACCAAGCTCATGATGAGTCTATCTACACCGCATGGGAGCGATTCAAGAGTTTATCCGTAATCGCGGCCTGAGTGATAGCCGAACCCTGACCGGCCCGAGTGGCCTTCATCCTTGTTTCCATGGTTTGGTTATCCGGATCTACCATTTCGGGTTTTGGTGATTTTTCCGATTCGGTGTCTGATTCGAACTGAAAATCAGTAGCTGTGATTTGAATTCGATCTAATCTCCTAGACTAGGGGTGATTAGGAAGGCTTAAATTCGATTTCTCCACGTTAATTTGGTGAATTGGGTTCGATTTTCCTCTTGTTCTTTCCCTCCTGTCGCCTTTCTCCTTCTCTCTAGAACTCTCCAGAGTAAATTTAAAATATATGTATATAGCGTACATGTATGTCTATATATGTGTGTTTTATTTAAATTTTAATTGTATTTACATTATTAACCCCTCAACTCTTATAGTTAGGCAGCTTAAAACATCAAACAACTATAAATTTCCTACGCAACTTAAACAATACATTATAATATAACTATTTTACATTCATTATAATAATACCTCAAATTTCGGGGTGTTACACTGTGGCTGGGGCTGTGGCTGTACTCTCACTCTCCTCGATACCTGCCGCTGCTGGTGGCTCTCCGCTGGTGGTCGATAAGGAATAGCAAGGCCTGAAACTATAGTAAGTGCACCAGCTTTGGTGTTCATGATGCGTGTTAAGTGGTGATTAAAAATAACAAGTTTTAATTAAAAGGGAATACAAAAGATAACTTTAACACAACCAGGCAAGAATACCTGTTCGTATTATAGTATAGCTTCGGTAAGTCCAAGTCGAACCACAGGGAAACAGTGTAAATTAAAATAATTAATTAAACCTAAAATTACAAATTACAAATAGATAAGGGTTGCGTTTTAGTTCCGTACGAACGATTTTTAATAAGAAAACTAATTAAAATATAAACAATTAAAAAGATAGAAAGTAACTTGGAAGTAATCAGATAGAGAATCATGTATTTACTTAGAGTTATGATTCTTCAATTCAGGTTTTAGATATGTTTATTGAATTGTTGATTGTTTATTATGGTGATTTCAACATATATGGATAGCCCCCTGTTAAGGTTAACTGATCCCTAATAAACCTTAGCTTAATACTAGATTCTCTTGAATACACTAGAATTTCTTCTACGTGTTATTAACCTAAAGGGTTTATTGTTTGAAAGTGCAGCATACTTTACACGTTTTACTATTGTATGCACTCACATTTCAAAAGTTCTATTTTCGTTGAATCTCAACTGCCAGCTGGGTTTTAATCCAACTACCAGTTGACAGCTGATCATAGTCGGTTCTGTTTTCGTTGTCTTCTCCAATCCTTACCATTGCTTGATCATCTCCCTTCAACTGTTGAACTTCCATATGCAATAACGGAACCTCATCAATATTCAAATCTATAGCAGCTAGCAATTCCTATTCCGTCATCATACCATCTCGGTTTCTTAGTTCAATGAGCTCTTCGTCATTTGAACCAAGTAACATGAGCAATTCCTCATTTGAATCTTTGTAATCAAAATTTGGCAAAATCGACCAGTCCACTTCATTTTCTTCTACCTGTTTAAACTCACTAAAAAATTCATTAGAAATAAAGGAATTAGAAGAATGAGGATACATATCGATTTGATGAACCATCCCCTCAAGCCGTTGAATGGAAGCTCCTTAACTTTGATCAATCGCTTCGGGTTCTTCCATTCGGTTACTTGTAGTTTTCATGAATTGCGTATCTCCAACAATCGATGGTCGGGATAAGATCGAAATATGTCCTTGTACTTCCTCCATCCTACTAGTGATTTCTATCGGATCCTTCTTCTTTTTATATCTATTCAAAGTAGCTGGATAAGGAGGCGGAGGTGTATAATCTCTAACAATTTATTTCTTTAAAGCCTGTGGGTAGGAAGGTGACGACGTGTAATCCTCGAAACTAGGTTTCTCCCTTGTGTCGTATCCTCCAACCTTAGGTTTTTTAAGATTTTCCACCTTTTTATCATCCTTGTCTTCCACAATTGCACCTTGGTTCCGAATTTCTGCTTCGAATTCTTCCATTCGCTTTCTTGAAGTTTCAATATATTTATTCATTGGCTCTTCTAAGTTCACCATTTTATGGTGAAATGGTGCATGAGCTCTATTATTGGCATAGAATTCCGATGGTCCTTGTCGAATTTGCTCATTAAACTCAAAATCAATGTCATCATGGGTTCGCCTCTCGTACTCCTCAAGCGTCATGTTAGCAATATCTTCATCCATGTAAGCAGAAGAATCATTGCAGTAGTTGGTAGATTCGTTTCTCGCGTTTTACAAACTTGACATTTGAACTCTTCGAATCCGGTTCTCATACTCTTCATACTCTTCAAGTGTCATGTTCTCAATATCGGTTGGTTCGTTTCTGCATTTTTGAAAAATATACGGAACCATACTCATGGTTCAGCACTTTCCTGCAAAACAAAAACGGAAAAGAAAAACAGTAGAAAAAGAAAACACAAATAAAAATAACCTAAAACAAACAAAACGCAAAAATTAACAAAACAGGGCCCAACCGTGGTTGGATATGGCCACCCGCTAGTCGAACTAAAAAAACCGTTGAGAAGAACTGTCCAACCGCCGGTTGAATAATCTCAACCGCCGGTTGGGACTGAATAGTTCATGACTTTTTAAGTTTTGAAAATTCTTAACACTTAATTAAAATAACAAATTTATTAATTACAATAATTAACAATTAGAAGTAATAAGTTCAATTAAAAGTAAAAGTATAAATAATTAAGTAGTACAAATAATTTATTACAGATTCTATTTATAAAGTTAATCAAAAGTCCTCGGTAGCTCCATTGTAAAATACTCAGAAGCGGATAAATATGTCAGCGCGAAGCTTATTAAAAACCCACTCCTTTAGGGAAGCAGAACGACCCTCCTTATACCTCTGTTGTGTTGTATTCACAATGGGTGAGCCGATTTTTCAATCGATTAACAATGTACAAAGATATCTTTTTTAAAAAAAATAAAAATTTCAATTTAACAAACCGCTTCCTCGGTAGCGGCGCCAAAAACTTGATGCGTGTTAAGTGGTGATTAAAAATAACAAGTTTTAATCAAAAGGGAATACAAAAGTTAACTTTAACACAACCAGACAAGAATACCTGTTCGTATTATAGTATAGCTTCGGTAAGTCCAAGTCGAACCACAGGAAAACAATGTAAATTAAAATAATTAATTAATTAAACCTAAAATTACTAATTACAAATAGATAAGGGTTGCGATTTAGTTCCGTACGAACGATTTTTAATAAGAAAACTAATAAAAATATAAACAATTAAAAAGATAGAAAGTAACTTGGAAGTAATCAGATAGAGAAGCATGTATTTACTTAGAGTTGTGATTCTTCGATTCAGGTTTCAGATATGTTTATTGAATTGTTGATTGTTTATTATGGTGATTTCAACATATATGGATAGCCTCCTGTTAAGGTTAACTGATCCCTAATAAAGCTTAGCTTAATACTAGATTCTCTTGAATACACTAGAATTTCTTCTACGTGTTATTAACCTAAACCTTATGCTATTAATCCTATCAACAAATTATTAAGATTCATTCGGCAACCTCGTGTTAACGCAAGTCTATAATTATTGATTAATTAATTATCACATCAGTTAGGTTATATTAATTGCTATTCTCTTAACCTATTACCGGTTACAGTCTCAAGCCACAATTAACTAATAAATTACTTAATTGCAAATAATCAATTAACTTATACAAACGTTAGTTATAGCATAAATCTTTTGATCACGTTAAGTAACAATTAATCAACACACAATTAATATGGATCTTTTGAATAAACTTAATAACCATTCATAATTTGAATCAACATAAATATATCATAAAACCTTCATCTAATAATCATTCATCTAAGTAAATACAATAAAAGAATTAGCTCATGTTCAAAGTAAACCTAATAAGATCTAGAAACATGTAATTAAACATAGTAAATAGAAAAGAGTAAGAATCGAACCAAAGAAACCGAACCAAATCTTCGTTAGGGTTGAAAAACCTTCAAACCTTAGCTTCCTAGCCTCCAATAAACCTCTCCAGTCGACTTTTAAACCCTAAAATCGAATTAAGGTTTACTTAATTCGTATATGAATTGTATGGTATAAGGGTTGGTAATGGCCTCTATTTATAGATTTCGGGTTCGCGAATCCAACCGCCGGTTGGATTTTTCAACCGCCGGCTAGATTGGACTTTTACCCTAAAACCCGAATTTTGACCCGCGCGCTCGACCGCCTTACTGATTTAGGTTCAAGCGCCGGTTGAAATATCTAACCGTCGGCTGAATGTTGGTTCCAGAATGTTTTGTGTTTCGGGCTTGGGCTCTTCTTCTTGGGCTTCACACTTGCAAATCCGATTTTACTTCTCTTATTTGGCTCAATACCTTCAATCTTTTGGGTTCTTCTTCTTTCTAGGCCCAATCTTCTTGGTCTTAAATCTTTTCTTCATTTTCTTTATTTTCTGAGCCCGTTTTCGTTCCTTTTCTTTATTTCTTTAAATTAAACACCTTTTTTGCAAATATAAACGAAATCAATAATATATATAAATAAAATGCAATAAAAAATGCTTAAAAAGAAGGGAATATTATAATATAAATATGACATTATTTGATGTTATCAATACTTGGGAGAACTTATTGTTTTAATCCGCTCATCTAAAGTTGTCAATCGTGAGTCATGTGCCAAGCTAACATTCAGAAACCGTGCAATCAAAGTCATGAAATGGCCCCCACAAATTGGGGTGTTTCCTCGAATACCACCAGCAAAGTGACGTAAATACCAAGCGACATTATAAGGAATGTTCATATTAACACGATTCTTGAATTGCTGCAAATACCACAAATCAGACAACCCAACTTTCTCTGTATTCTCTTTAAGGTGAGCGATTGTATGTACAATAAATCGTTGAATGAGGCGGAAGTTCACATCTGTCATATCTACATAGGACAAACTACCACCCACGTAAGGTGTTTGGCTCAATTCCCTCCATATATCAAGTGCGTGGAAATCGTTTTCCTGTATTCGTGAACCTGTAAGTACGGGCCAAATTGATCCCTCGTTCTTTCCGTTGTGGTATAAATACCTGAACAATGAGTAAACTCGGCCATAGACATGGAATGGGACTTTCCTCCCAACCGAAATCTCATGAAGTCTCTGTCGTCGATGGTGGTAGTTTCCTCTTTAAGCATAAATGTCGCATGGAACTCAACACATAGTTCTTTATAAATCGTATCCCTCAAATCAAATAATCTCTCCCAATCGTTATATACAACCACCTCCCCCATTATACTCAAATCTCTGTCTCAATATCTCTTGAACTCGATCAGCTATACCTACATCTTCCAAAGGCATCCAGTCAACAATCCTAGGACAATCGAATTTCTTTCCAAAAAGTCTCCGTAGTCGTGAAGAATAGATGTTGTAATTGGCCAACTTGTTGTTAAATTTCAACCATGGATGAACCGAATTTGGTATTAATTGAGCTTCCAGACTCGCTGGATCTGGTCGATCAAGCTCCTCATCAGGAGCTGCATTAGTGGTGGTAGCTTTGGAATTCTTGGCAGTTCTGGATCTAGTGAGAGAATAGGAGATTATAATTGGCAATTGAGACTCACCTTGTAGATAAGCATATTCCAAATGACTTGGAAGCGGCTTAAGCTCCAAAACAGGTGGTTTCTCAATTGAAGACTTGTAGCGATATCGATCCTCTTTCTTCAATTCTTCATACTCCTCAGTTGTGGGTTCATAGCCTTCCGCCAAGAGGGCGGCTAGCTCCCCCACACTATCTTCCAACAACTCGTCATCCTGCTCTCCAAGTGAACAAACACCTGCACCCTGCAATTCTGGAAATTCCTGCAACAACTCCAAATGTGTGTCTACAGTTTGTATATAATAACAAGAATCATCCGTAGAATTATAATATTGCATGGAACGGTCAACAGAAAAAGTGACACTCTCATCTTTTAAACTTAAGGTCAGTTTTCGATTAAAGACATCTATTATAACCCTAGCCGTATTCAAGAATGGTCAGCCTATGATGAGAGGTACTTGATTGTCCTCTTCCATGTCCAAAATTACAAAATCAGCAGGAAAAACTAAAGTACCAACTTTAACTAGCATGTTCTCCATAATACCCCTAGGATATTTTATTGATCTATCCTCTAATTGTATACTCATGCGTGTTGGTTTTAAATCACCTAGGTCTAGTTTAACATACAAAGAGTAAGGCATTAAGTTAATACTAGCACCTAAGTCCGCTAATGCACGCATATAACTTTTCAGGTAGCTTATTTAATAACACTGCCGAGCATGTAGCATTCGTGGTCACCGCCGAGAGCTCTTCCATCTTCCGTCTGTTGGTGAGGAGATCCTTTAGAAACTTCGCATTGTTAAGCCATCAACAAAAGGAAGCTTAACACTTATTTGTTTGAACATATCCAAAAATTTGGATTGTTAAGCCGCAAGTTTTTCCTTTTTAAATTGGTTCGGGTAAGGGATAGATGGTTGGTAAGGCTTCACAATCGGTTTGACCGACACTGTACTTTGTGAGCTTTTGGTGTGCTCTTGGTCATCATTAACCTCCGTTTTCGGCTCCTTTTCCTTCTCCTTCTTCATAGCATGTACCTGTTTCAAAGGAATAGAATCATCCAAAATGTTAGGCATAAGGGGTGACTCGACCCTCTTTCCACTCTTTGTGGTGATTGCCTTCACATGCTCGTTCTGAGGCTTGACTTTTGTATCACTCGGTAAGGCTCCCGGTTGCCTCTCAGGTAACATCCGTGAGATGTTGCTAACTTCTTGCTCTAAGTTCTGGATGGACACTTGTTGATTTCTGAACGACTGAGCTGTCATCTCGTTCGTTTGACTTTGAGTAGTTACAAACTAATTAACAAGATCTTCCAGACTCGACTTCTGAACTTCTTGTTGCGGTTGTGGTGTTTGTTGTAGTATCCGGGACCAGACTGTTGATAAGAAGTGTTAAAGTTTCTGTTGAAGTTGTTCCTGTCTCTTTGGTAGTTATTTGGTCTTTGATTCATGAATGAGACATTCTTCAACTGATCCATCAGTTTCTCTACATCACAGTCTTTGGTCAAATACATACCACCACAAGTGTCACAACCAACCTTTATCGCATGGATATCTTTAGTCATTTTCTCCATCTGTCTCCCAAAGGTTGCCATTTGAGCAGTTAAAGCAGCAATGTTTTCGTTTGCTTCAACACTAGCAACCCTGGATGATCTTGGTCGCTCCTTCTTCTGATGCCACTCATGAGTGTGGACGGCTAAATCTGAGATGATTGTATGAGCTTAAGCAGCTGTTTTTTTTCATAATGGACCCCCCTGCTGCAGTATCAATGTCTTTTCGGGTATCCACATCTGCCCCTTAATAGAAAATCTGCACCTTTTGAAGGTGTTCAACCCATGTTGAGGACATGACCGAAGCATCTTCCCAAATCTGTTCCAGGCCTCATATAAAGTTTCAGTAGGTTTTTGTTCAAACTGAGTGATATCTCCCTGAAGTTCTGCAGACTTGGAAGCTGGGAAGAAGCGCTGCAAAAACTTGTCAACCATATCATCCCATGTAGTGATGTCTCCCTTGGCTAGGGATTCCAACCAATCCTTAGCCTCTCACGTGAGAGTCCAAGGGAATACTCGAAGGTAGACAACTGAATCTTCTACAGCTCGCAATTTGAACAAAGTGCAAATACCCAAAAATATCCTCAGATGCTCATTCGGGTCATCCTTAGCGGCTCCATTGAACTTGCATTGATTGTTAATAATGTGAAAAAATTGCCCCTTGATCTCAAACTCATCCATAATCGTGGCCTGAGTGATAGTCGAACCCTGACCGACCCGAGTGGCCTTCATCCTTGTTTCCATGGTTTGGTTATCCGGATCTGCCATTTCGGGTTTTGGTGATTTTTCCGATTCGGTGTCTGATTCAAACCGAAAATCAGTAGCTATGATTTGAATTCGAGCTAATCTCCTAAACTCTCTCTCTGGATCAAAAAATGGCTCAACAAGTGGTGATTTAGAAGAGCGGTCATAAACTACCTATAATCTGTCAAAAACAAAACTAACAAACCGATTAAAAGCACCGACACGTACAAAATAAGAAACAAAAATAAAAATAAAACACAACTAAACTACTATACTAAAATTAAAAACTTAAAATAACGCAACAGTTCCCCGACAGCGGCGTCAAAAACTTGATGTGCAAAAACCGAGTTATAAAATTTAGTATGAAAAGTATCTAAGTATGGACTATTACACAAATAGGCAAGTGTACCTAATCGAGTAGTAGTATAGCAAAGACAAGTTCCAGGTTATCGTCCAGTGGAACAGTTCACGTATTTTGAAGTTATTTTCAATTTACAGTTACCTAGATTAAAAGGAAGTAAGGACGGGGGGTTTTGCCTCTTAATGACAGACAGTCAGATGGTTGTATTTCAAAAGTAAATACCAACGTGAAGAAAGCAATTAAAGATAATTTAATCTCAAATTAGAGAAATACGTTCATCTAGACCTTTTACCTCTAGTGTTGGACATTTTGATTAAGAACTATATCGATAAGTGACGTATGTGCCTTAACTAGTTGATTTACTTGTTTTCACAATGCAAATACTTGAATAAGATTACAAAATGCAAGTCTCCTTGACACCTTAGACCTCTCAATTATAACTAGTTAATCCAACTAAAATGATGACTTAATCGCGTGGTATTACTCTCGTAAAAACCAACAATCACACAAGATCTCTCTTAGTATGATCCACTTATACTTCAATTCGTTTAATCCAATTCAATTCTTTTATTGTCTCCAATCAAAAGCACAAGATTAATAATCAAAGTAAACACAACGTTAAATGCAAGAGTTCTCACTCATTGAAACAAACGCAACATTAATTAATTGAATTAAATAAACCGCAATACAAATCGTTCAATGATTAAGCATCAATCTATCATACGAATAATAATCAATCATAAGGTATGTCCAACATCTAGAGTTATTAGCCTAGATGATCAATAAGAGTTTAACCCATGATAAGGGACTCAACCAAAGAAAGAACACAATTCAATGGAAAATTCATAGTTGATAGAAACAAGAATTAACCGAAGAAATCAATGTTATCCGATGTTTGATGATAAACTCTCGCTTCCCTAATGATGAAAATGGTGTTTAGTAGCCCAGGATTTCTCCAAAAGTCGCCCAAAATCACCTGATGTTGTTAGAGAATAAAGCATCCTCTCAATTAGGGTAAAAAGTGGTGTTTTAATGATTTTCTGTCAGCGTCAGTACCCGGCGGGTACACAAGCTTACTTGGCGGGTACTCTTGTTTTCTACCCGGATTCGCTTTAGATACCCGGTTCAGCATGTGGCGTGTAGGCAAGGTGTACCCGGCGGGTACAAGACTATCCAATAGGTAATCAGAATTAACTCACTTTTTGTCTCTTTTCCTTCATAGTGTACCCGGTTCAGCATTTAGTACCCGCCATGGTACCCGGCGGGTATTCCTTAATTTCAGAAAAAGAATTTCAACTTTATACTCTTTTCACCATTAACACTCTTTTCACCATTTCTTCAAAACTCGTACCTGAATTCAATTTCAACTAAATAAGTACCTTAAGTTCACGAAATCAAATAAAATGGTACACAATTAGGACCGATATTGCCTCTAAAAATATGGATAAAATAAACAGCTAAATAATTACTACGCCCAATTACCTTTCGACCACAGAACCCACATGGCTTCTCTCGAACTTCACCACCTAGAAACCGAGGAAATCGATATCCTCCACGGAACAACCAACCACCTTTCCCACCTAGATTTCAATCACGATATCCGACTTACCCGCAACAACCCCAGTTAAGCTATAATCAACCCTTATCTTTGATCGCACCCGATTATATCCAGCCTAGTGAGCCTTAAAAGACTATTGTGCCGATCACTGGTACAGACGATAACCTAGCTAAATTCATCAAAGGTCAAAACACATTTAACGTTAAGACCATCGCTAGGCAAGACCAGACTGATCTTTTCCTAAGAAACCAACTCTCGGTTCTCAAAAATCTTGAGAACCAGATTGATCAATTAGCCCATCGTCTTGACACTAGACCACAAGGAACACTTCCTAGCAACACTGTCCATAACCCTCACGTTGAGGAAGCTAAAACTATGAACTCCACGGATTCTCAAACGGCACAGAGCCATTCTGACGTTTCATCTCCGGTGAAGAAACCGTCTCCTGTCCCAACGACGGTTGAGACTCAATCCGTGCCCAATCCTACTCAAGAAGTTCAAGTTCCTTCCCGAATCGTTTACGAAAAAATTCAACGCTAAATCATTCAAGTTAGATAGAAAATTCTTAGACATCGTGTCTAGAATCCCTTCCGGCTCAAAATATTCGACGAATGCTAGCCACTAAGGAAAAAATGCGTGAAGCACCTAAAATCTATCTGAACGCGGAATGTTCAGCCGTCGTATAAAATACCCTGCCGGAAAAACTAGGAGACACCGGTCGATTCACATTGCCCTGCCCTATCTATCATTCAGGCATGATACGTTCCTTGGCCGATCTTGGAGCTAGTATTAACCTTATGCCTTTCTCACTCTACACAAGATTAGAACTAGGAGCCTTGAAACCAACCAAAATGAGCGTTCAGCTAGCCGATCAATCAATACGATATCCTAAAGGGATAGCTGAGAACGTAATGGTTAAGGTTCACAAATTCTGGTTCCCTACTCACTTTGTAGTGATAGATATTCAGGATGACATCAACATACTGATTATCCTAGGCAGACGCTTTATGAATACTGCTCGTGCCATTATTGATGTTTATTCGCAGACTATCAGCCTTAGAGCACATGGACGGACTATAGCATTCAAGATTGATCAAGCTGAATGCTCGGTAGCTGAACATGCGGAGATGTACACAATATCCATAGGCAGAATAACATCAGACGATGACATTTCCGACTCAGACACATCAGAGTCGAATCCATATATTCCTGATGACCACACTTGCCTCATCTCATCTACAGAAGAATCAGAGACATAGGAAGAAATGGACAAATCTGAAGAAGAGATAGAAGAAGAAGAGGAATCAAAAGAACCGGAAGAAATGGGAGAAGAAATGGAGGATGACGAGCACGAATCCACCCATGCATATCGCTACTTCCCTGATATCACACCCCAACGGCAGAGATTATGCAGATTGAAAACACTGACGAAATTATCTCTCTACCCAATAGTGATTCAGACAAAGATCCACCTACTGAGGACTCTCAGAGTAGTAATTATGCCCTTGTTATGGAGAGACTCATAGCATCTGTTATTGATCCAACCAAACCTCTAGTCTCCTCTCGCCTTGAAACCCTGTTACGCATCGAAAGAACCATTAGTCTATCTAATGAACACCCAGAAGTACAAGACAAGCTTCTGAGAAGGATCTCGGCTTTTAAGGAGTCTAGACTGATACCTTCCCAGAGGATTCAAACCTCTGATGTTTCCGCACCTCAAACTAAGTTTGAGATGGTAGGTACTTCAAGATCCAGCCATGACTCTGATTCTCAGGAAGAGAGAGACATAGAGATGATTTCCTCACAGCCGATATCACAGATTATTGACGTCTCTCAGTCTTCTTCTAACGATGTAGAATTTCCTGATCCTCAAAATTCTGACTCCACAGCGACAGAGATTCACGAAGAAGACGTCATCTATACTGACATCCCAATTGATACCCGCTCGATTCCTGTTCCTACACCACCTATCCCAGATTGTACTTACGCAATTGTTCGGATCACTGTCATCTCCAATCATGAAGAGATGATCAGTGCTATTGATAGATTCGAGGATGACCTCCATATAACAATGACAGTCATCCGAGAATCCACCAATGAGTACACACCACGGCAAAGAGAGATAATAGAGGAGATCGAGGAAGAATACACCGTTTATCTAGCCAGCAGCAGTACCTTAGGTTCTCATTTCCTCCACAATCGTATTCATGCCTTCGTCGAAAATCTTGCTTTTCAATTACTACAGGAAAGTCTTGAAAATGACGAAGCCACTTCCGAGGAGTTAGAATTTTTCGAGGAACAGAAGACCATATACCGAAAGGTATATGAAACACTGATTCAGTCAGCATTTCCATATTCAACCCAGCAAAGCAATTTCTTACACTCATATCGGGGTCATTAGGATAATGCTACTAGAAATCCAGATGCGGACGTGGATATTCGGATGATGAAGGATCTACGAGGATTAATGATATCTATGGCTGATAATGATCATGTTGACAATCCCATACCACACAGACTGTACATTGACTGCACTATCGAGTACCACGCCCAAAAGATTGTCAAAAAGCTCGAGTACGTAAGTTTTGACGAAAGAACACGTGACGTTCCTTCGTTAATAACTGAAGGTTCGATGGTTGACACTGCGAACTTCATCACGAACAGACTAAGGGATATTTTCGGTACTGTCCATCCAGGGGAGCATAGACAATTATTCCATGATGGATTACGTGAGGTCTATAACATGTTGATCGATATATTCCATAACTCCAACCTGACATTCTTCGATCATCAGAAAAACTTATCCGTGGCATCCACGAATCCATCAATGAATTCGGGAAAAATCCTATCTTCACATATCATGATAAACTCCATCTGCGATTTCTCGGATTCATGGATTCATTGAGACAGGAACACTCGGAGCGTGAAAGAACCGAGGTCAATGGAGTTTCTGTCATCAACCCTCACGGAACCATTGCCAAAACAGTAGAGAACATCACATGGGACCTTCTACACTTGCAACGAGTCACGGAGAAGGATATCCTTAGCTTTCCAACTTTTGCAGCAAGGATCCCAGATATCACACCAAACATGTTCCGCCACTTCATAAGGATTTATCCACCAAACCCCGGGGCTCCACTACCCAGCACTTCCGGCTCTGGGAGCCCCACTCCATTCTGATCCACAGGAAGGCAAAGTCGAGCTCTCCACTCTAACAGCAGCGCTTCTCGGCAGGCAACCTGTGGAATAAGATGTGAGAAAGTGTATCAATAAGTGAAGAAAATCTCCGACTATCCTTCACACCTGGATGTGCCCAAGTACTTTTCTTCATATCACAACTCAATTATTATAAACAAACCACTAGTCTCAGAAAATAAGGAAATCGCTTTGAAAACTAATAACTTATGCGATTCGAGCATTTGAGGTACCTGCTTACTAGTTTTATGCATTATGCTCGAACTCGTTTAAAAACGCATATGTTATAATATTGTTTTGTAGTAGAAAATATCTTTTCATATTTTGAGATAGTGATTTCTCTTTTACTTGTAAAATACTGAGTTGGTGAAATGGGTACATCCAATATGTTCACACCTACGAGATTAATTCACAAAAGAGAGTTATGACGGATATTGAAATGAATAAAACTATAGCAAGTCAATTGAAGCCGATCAAATCTTCATAACGAGTGTAGAAAGAGATTTTGGCAACACCTCCTCTCAGCACAATTTCAGAATTTCAGCTCCAACAATAACTTGCTATCTGGGGAGTCTCCTTACCCTTTATCCGCGTTTTAAGATTCTTATTTGTTTTGTTAGCTTGTTACATAATAAAAGTAATCTGTACTCTATCCTAAGCTTATCACTAAGTGTGAGATTCCAGCTCAAACACAACACTTAAAAACATTTCGTATATGTTTAAACTCTAAGTGTGGGATTTTACTTCTAGTAAATTCTCTATTGAAGAGAACATTAGGGACAATGTTCCTCTAAGTGTGGGATAGCAAGTATAGAATACATTATATAGATTTTTATGTCCAAAATATCACGCTCAGAAAATGTTTCTCAATTTTTTTCAAATTTTTCAAGAAAAATTGAAAATGTATGAGCCTAATCACTTGATTATCTCTAACCTTTTTGTGTTTAAATATTTTTAAGAGAAGCCATTTTCAAATATGAGTAAATTATTTCGGAATCTAGGGAAAATAAAGTAAAAATTTCTTAAGCAATAAATGATAATCTAAGAGGGGCATCGCATGACTAGGTACATATAACCCAAACTTATTTGCAGTGAGGTATTTTAAGCCTAATTAAAAAAGTATTCACTTCAAATGCTTCACTATTTCATTTGTTGTGTGTGCCGATGCATGTATCTCTAATTTAGAACTTGCTCCTGACATACGCTTCGAAATCACATTGGTGAGTACCGTACGCGGTATAGGTGCAATTAGAGGATTTTGACATTCCCTAGGATCTAAACCCCCATTTTAACCTACTCTTCAAGCCTAAAAAACCGACCGATACTCATTTTTAGTATCGATGATACAATTAGAAAAACCTTTGAGCCTAAACCAATTTATCTTTCAAACTTATCTTAGAATTTCTAAGGTTGTGAAAAACATCTTTTAGAAGATCCTCCTCATTTATCCTACTTTTTCGTGATCCCCAAAAGTTTTCTCTCTCAAAAAAGTCTGGGTACGTAAAATTGGCACCCTAACAAAGGCGTGAGAGCAATGGTGCGTAAAATTGGCACCCCGAAAAGACTCGAAATAGTCAAAGATAAAAAGAACATAGTTCTGGAAGGACTTTCAAAAGAAAATACCCTTGGAAATTCCCTGAAAAAGAAATTCTGAAAAAGAAAAGAAAAAGAAAAGAAAAATGAAAATCCCATCAAATATAGCTAAGTGCTTCGGAAGTATCGTTCACTTAAGAAAAATCCGATAAAAGTCAAAAAGCTATGAAATCTCCGTTCCATTCTGAATAAAGTTTTCACGATCTTAGAAATTTTTAAGATAAACAAAACCTTTGCAACCAAAACTTACCACTATCTATACCCCTTAACCCTCACTTATCATTACAACCCTCTAGAATGTCTTGAGATAATTAGCACTGTCCTCACCTAAGTGATGGAGATTCGATTCTCGATCAAGCCTATGACGATGAGTGCTGCATGACTAGCTATTGAGAGATTTCAATTGATCTAGAATGATAGGTAACTTGATACACTTGAGTGAATTGAGTGACCACCTTTTGTGAGATCTCCTAGTCATGTATACTCCAAGATCACGAGAGTTGGGAGTATGCCTTAGAAAGTCATTTCTAGTTTATGAAAGGAACACCGTATTTTTTCTTATGTTCTAGAAATAACTTACTTATATGAGGAATTGATAACTTTTGAAATTGTTTTAATTCACCCTAAACGGTCTTGAAATAGTTTTCACGAGATATTAATGAGTTGTTGCTTGAGGACAAGAAACGTCTAAGTGTGGGATATTTGATGTAACGTAAAAAGTCATATTTTTACATACATTATTCATCGCTATTTGAGCTATTAATTAGTGAAAACATCTTAAAATAATGATTAACATGCAAAAATCACTAACAGCAAAAATCACTAAAAACGTCCGAATAACATGCAAAACAAAACAAATAAACCTCACCTGATTCTTCCACTTTTATTTACCTTATGATATACACTTCCTAACTACTATTTTATGATCCATACGTAATTACGAAATTGAAGAATCAAGAATCAAGAAAAACGGATAGAGAACGGAGAAGATACAACACCCGAAGATCAACAGAATGCATTCCGAGAACGTATGATCTACACACATTCAAAATTCATGATTTTGGTATCATTTGAGGCATAACGAAATTTCGAGATTGTAGGCAAAAGAATCAAGCCAAACGGACAAGAAACGAAGAGGATACGAACAAAACAAGCAACGAACGAAGTACCGGACAACGGGTAAAAGCCAAACGGCCTAGGGCATACCGTATACGGCTTCCTAGATACCCTATACGGCCCTTAGGGTGCCGTATACAACCTCTTGCCCTCCGGTGATGCCGTTTTTCCGTTATTTTGAGGTTCTGTGCTGTTTCGGGCTTGTATTTTGTGCTTTGAAGCTTGTACGGATTGCTTGGAGCTTTTGCCTATAAATAGGGCCTCCCCCCTCACCATTCCAATCATCCTTCACTCTCCATTTTTATTCCCTCACACCTTTCTCTCTCACACACTCACACTCTCTCTCTCTATTTTCTCTCTCTAGAGTTAAGTAGTGAGAGGTTTAGGTTAGAATTAGTTAGTTCTTGGTTAATATTTAACCAAAACTAACGGTAGGAGTAGCGTTGTAATATTGTTGGGATACTTGAGGGAGCATTTGTAATATTGTAAAAGATATTCCGGAGTTCCATTCGTGTAATCTTCAGCATCTATTCAATCTACGCATTAATCACAGTTATATCTTTCCTTATCTATTATAATGATGCATGCTATTGTTATCATGCAAGATTTAGGATTTGTTGTCATGCTTAGTGAGTAGTTAGCTTATGTGTTTGTTGTGATGTAGTTAGCTTATGTGTTTGTTGTGATGTAGTTAGCTTGTTAATATTTGGGGTGATGCTAATATACAGTTGAAAACTCGGTGTGCTGTTTAACTTTACATTTATGATTATAAATTAAACTATCGTCTTTCCTCCAATAAACGTGGTTAAAACCTTTATGACAAGGAGTCGCGAACCTTGATCAAACGGTAATTACCTATCTATGTTTTCTTAAAAGCATGGTCTGATTTTGTAAACTGTGGAAATATTGTTAAAATCTATCGTATAGTACACCGTGAATCAATCAGGGATTTATTTGGGTCTTAAAAATATAAAGTGAACAGGTTGTTTGATTATCATTGATGGTTGAACTGTAATACAAACATATGAATATTTATTCTAGAGTGACCGAAAAGTATGTGGCACCGGTAAGACCGTAAAGCGGCTGAATACTTGGTATAGTGTTGGAACCACCTCTTGGTGTAGTACAAATACGTGGAAGCCACAGAAAAGTCGAAGGTTGAAGACTGTGCCGCATCCTGGTTATTTATCAGCTCTAGAATAAACTACTACCATTAGTGTAAGGTTAACAACCACTATCTTGCTCTTAAATGCTTTGCCTAGCTTAGATGCCCTCGTAGTTTTAAGAAATGTCACAAGATAAATTGCGGTCTGCTGCCTCATTCCTGCACCCCGGATACATATATCCAAAGAGGGTCACTTGGTCTCTTAGGCGACGGTGAGGGGGGGGTTTAAAGCAGCCTGATCTGATCAGAATTCAAGATAGCCTAGTACTCAGTGACATATTGTCCGGATATCCGAATGTTAGGGTGCTAATGTTTACACTACGAACATTTAAGATAGATAAGATACAAATACTTAGAGAAGTTTTCATACTATACCCTTAAAAGCATCATCCCACGTATAAGCTAATGAAATCACAACAAGCACTCCTATCCATATTGATTTAAACCTATTATCTTTATTTACTGTTTGTTTAATTTAGTTTTAATTTCGGACCTAAGAAAAACACCAGCTCAAACCATTTTAAAACACATCACTAAATTGAATCGTTCTTCCCGGCATCTCTGTTTCACAATACGATTAGCCTCAGAGAACGACCCTAGGTCATACTACTACTATTGCTCTAGTAAAACTTAGGTCCCCAGCATTTATAAATTTTAAAACATATCGGTGTCGTCGTTTGCGGACGGTCCAACGACAGGGTAATTCCTGACCGACCGCTGGTGATGCATCACTAACCATGTAGAATGAACGTGAATAGATGCGATCAATGATTGAACAACTGGAAAAGAGAATTTCATTTGAGGGTCAACAGACGGTGATAACAAAACTTCAAGAAGATCACAATCTTGCATTGAAAACTATTAATGATCTTCGCTAGCAAATTACTCAAGTCTCTCACTCAACCAAATAACCAGTCAAGGTTGTGCATAAGATTTACCAGGTTAAATCTTCCAAAGCATATTCGAACATAGTTTGGGCGAAAAAGATTTCACAGTTTACCAATTATTCTCTGCACAAGAATAAGAGGTATTCTAACAAATCACAATCAACCAAATTAGACGATTATCATCAAAAGGTTGATTGTTATAATTCTGGAGACTTTGAACACGCCAAAAGATCGGTTTCAAAATGTCAAAACCCAAAAAGAGCTTCAAAACCGATACAATTACCGGAATCTGGTCAAACAAAATCTTTCACATACTCGAGACAACAAATGTTTGCTCTTGCACCACCATGTCCTATCCATAGGATGCAGAGACGAAAAGCACCACCATGTCCTATCCATATGGTGCAGAGACAGAAAGATTTTGTTCCTTTCTCCCCAAGGAGAACTCCTTCACCATAGATTCCACGGAAACTCTTTAGAAATGAAACATCGCGTTTCAATTTTAGATGGAATTCAATGTCCTTGGATTATATCGACACAACTTATAAACGGTGTTCGAAGCTTTCAAAGCCTATTGGAACCGTGTATATATATATATACATATACATATCTATATATACATATACATATATATATATATATACATATATATATATATGTATATATATATATATGTATATATATAAGCACAGTTCCAGTAACATTTATTAGAAGACCGAGGAGAGAAAAGGAGGAAGAAAAAAGAAAGAAAACCAGCGACATTTCTTTATATCACTTCCCTTTCAATCGATGTGTGTTTGACGATTGATGATCAACAACGAAACGCTTAAATCTGAAGATCCTTCAAGGGTTAAAGAAGAAATCTGCTCTTCCGGGGGAGAATTCTAGAATTTTGATGATTATTGTTAATCAGAATGCAAAATGAACAGTTAAATTCTTGAAGGTTTCTGTGAAGTTGGTGCCACGGGGGAGGTGATATTTTTTTACGACCATAAGCTTATGAGAATGCAAAGTTCAATGGACTTTCAGAAGGGTCGTGTAAAGAAATGGATACGTGCTGGAAGACAATTCTACTCTCTCATCAAGCTAAGGTTGAAGACTGAAGATTTATATACAAGCTGTTGTCACAGGGGAGTTTGTTGATACATATTTGTGTGACAAAAACTTGTTTAGAAAACTGAGCTTGATTCCGTTTAGATTAGCGACACTATTGTTACAATAATGACACTTTGCTAGTGTCGCTAGGTCGTCTGTTTATATATAACGAGATCAGTCAGTGTACTAACTGGTCGATGATCGTGTGTGCAACGCGACTAAGATTCTGACTTTTGAGAGTTTTGAGTTTGGAGCTTAATTCTATGTTTCTGTAATTGATTAACATCAATAAAAACATAAACTTATTTACATTGCTCGTGTATTACATTTCACGTATTAAAGTAACAAATTCGGTTTCCACACGATTCGTTAATCGATTCATTTACGAGATCGGAAGGACTATCAATTCCGTTTTTTGTGAGTTATTATTTGGAGCAAATTTTTTGTTGGTTTTTATTGCTCCAGGGTTTCATTGTTGTGGAAAGATGTCTATCGATGTGTCAAAGTTCTCAATCCCTATTTTCGATGGAAAGATGAATTTCACGGTTTGGAAGATGACAATTGAAGATGTGTTGGTTCAACAAGGTATTGACAAAGCTTAATTAGAGACATAACCGTAAGTGATAAAAGAAGAGGATTGGAAAAGATGCAGAAGAAGGCTTCAAGTACAATTAGGTTGGCACTTGCTCCCAAGATCAAATATAGTGTTTTGAAAGAGAACACGCCGAAGGATATTTGGGATAAACTCGCGAGTATTTATGCATCCAAGTCATTGATGAATCGACTATATATAAAGATGGATTTGTATTCGTTGAAACTTGAAGAAGGGGGTAATATGCATGATCATATTAATTTCTTTAATCAGTTGGTGTGCCAGTTGCCTAATGTTGATGAGGTTATGAAGGATGAAGAAGAAGCCTTATTGTTGATGACATCATTACCTAGGTCATACAAACCGTATTTGTAGACTATGTTGACAGGGAGGACCACTTAGACACTCGAAGATGTGCTTAAAGCATTGAGGGATAATGAGAGAATAACTGGGGATGATAGTTTTTCAAGTGGGGAGAAATTATTAGTTACGGAGGATCGCGGTAGAGGAAGGACTTTAAGCCGTGGTAGTTCAGTAGAGCGTTGAAAGTCTCAAATGTGAGGATATCGAGACATAAGTGATAATTTGAGAAGTTATTGTAGGGAGAAAGGTCATATGCAAATTCGTTGTCCTCAATTTCGTTATAATTTGAGAAGCTTACGTGATTCGAAGGGAAATAAGAAGGGTAACGAGGGTGAAACAAATGTAGTGACAACTTCGGAAGATGAGTTTATGTTGGTAGAAACTTCAGTGGGTGGAATTTTGAAAGAAGGAAAATCAAAGTGGGTATTAGATTATGCGACTTCGGTACACTTTTGCAATAACTGAGCTATGTCCGAGACGCTAAATGGGAAGGGGCAATTCGTTAAGATCAATGTAACGCCAAGATTTTTTTTTTTTTTTGACACAACAAATTTGGATTTAACTTCCAACTCGTTAACATTTAGATTACCAAACCTTGCAGATCACTTTCAATCAATATAACAAACACATTTTCATAAGTCACTTTTCCAAATTTACAGCAAATGATGATTTTGGACTTGGGACTAAAACGAAAAGTTAAACTACTCGTTTTCAACAACATTACAACCAACTCCACTTTTATACGACCAAATCCGCAGAGAATTATATATTTTCATTTCTATCATTACGAATGCCATGACTTATACAATCACAAACCGACAATTTCATCCATTTCCCAAAACAACCCATATTGACACTAACAAATTTTTAAGTGTTAACCAAACATTGGGCGACTTACAACAAGTTAAATAACAACCGGCGATTTAAAAGTAACACTTGCTTACCTATTCACAAGTGTAAATCCACATCAGTCCTTCATGATTCCATTGACATTTCTATGTTTATCTTTAACCCTTGAGCCACTTGCACCTATAATAGGTTACAACTAAAAAGTAAGCATGAAGGTTAGTGAGCTTACATGCAATTAAATAAGTAACAAGTTATCAGTTATAACCACTTATCATTTGGAACATCTTATCAACAGAAACAATTACAACTGAAACGACTCATCAACTAGCATATGTAGAGTTAAAATACACCACTTTAGCGGATTTGCATTCAACTTCAAAATCACAAATAACAACTATAATTAGCACAAGGCTATAAATCTCTTCAATGCAAAACAACTCGCAACTTGGTTAGATACATTCGTAATCATAACTTGGTTATATGAAACCTCTTACACAAATGTAATCCGGAGTCATATAACCTGTACCCATTTAACCCCCATAATACTCACCATTGCCTCGACTACCCGAACGTACAACACATATATGCATCACTTCCTTTGTACCTAAACAATCATCACATATCACATAAGCATCCATACATATAAGATTACTTATACTCTTAATCAATCTATAGTGATTACAATTAACTATTTTAAGTTATTCAAACAACTTCGTTCGTTTGGTCATGAAATCCATAAAGATTACATTGTGGATATCAACTTCTTCAAAAAGGACTAAAATCTTAGAATACTATGTTTAATATTTTTTAGTTTTTATGTTATGTGTTCTACAATCACAATTCCAATAAATAAATAATTTTTCTCATCTTTATTTTAAGCGTTATTTTTAATTTTCATCATTATATGTACCTCGTATTAGTTATTATGTAAGTTACATTGTTATTGCCATCAAATTTTACCATATTGATTATTAGGTTACAAATTAACGTATAGATGAAAACGTATCTATATTAGGCCTCCATCTAATTTGTAGAACATGTGTGTGATTGATAACATCAAATAATGTCTTATTTATATTATAATATTCCCTTACTTTTTAAGCATTTTTATTGCAAATTATTTATATATACTACTAATTTCGTTTATATTTGCAAAAAGGTAGTTAAAATAAAGAAATGAAGAAAATGAACGAAAAAGGGCTCAAGACTGAAGAAAATGAAAAAAAAGATTAAAGACCCAAAAAGATTTGGCTTTGAAGGAAGAAGAACCCAAAGAAAATAAGATATTGGGCCAAATAAAGGATAAAAATCGGATGGAGGCCCAACAAGAAGAGAGCATAGCCCGAAGCATAGAATATTCTGGAATTGACATTCAGCCGGCGGTTGGAATATCCAACCGGCGGGTTAAACTCAAATATGGAAGTCGGTCGAACGCGCGGGTCAGAAGCCGAGTTTTCGGGTAAAAATCCAACCCAGTCGGCGGTTGAAAAATCCAACCGTCGGTTGGATTCACGATTCTGAAATCTATAAATATAGGCCATTATCAACCCATAACCATACACTTTTGCAAACGAATTAAGTAACTCTTAATTCGGTTTTAGGGTTTAGAATCCGACTTTGAGGGTTATTTGGAGGCTAGGAAGCTAGGGTTTGAAGTTTTTCAACCCTAACGAAGATTTGGTTCAGTTTCTTGGGTTTGATTCTTATTCTTTTCTATTTACTATGTTTCATTACATGTTTCTAGATTTGATTAGGTTTACTTTGAACATGAGCTAATTCTTTTATTGTATTTACTTAGATGAATGATTTTTAGATAATGGTTTAATGATATGTTTATGTTGATTCAAATTATGAATGGTTATTAAGTTTATTTGAAAGATCCATATCGATTGTGTGTTGATTAATTGTTACTTAACGTGATCAAAAGATTTATGCTATAACTAACATTTGTATAAGTTGATTGATTATCTGCAATTAAGTAATTTATTAGTTAATTGTGGCTTGAGACTGTAACCGGCAATAGGTTAAGAGACTAGCAATTAATATAACCTAATTGATATGATAATTATTTAACCAAAATAATTATAGACTTGCGTTAACACGATGTCACAGAATGAATCTTAATGATCTGTTGATAAGATTAATAGCATAAAGCTTTTGTTAATAACACGCCTCAGTGTATTCAAGAGAATCTAGTATTAAGGTAAGTTTTATTAGGGATTAGTTAACCTTAACAGGAGGCTGTCCATAGGATCACCATAATAAACAATCAACAATCCAAGAAACATATATGAAACCTGAATCTAGAAATCACTATTCTAAGTAAATACATGCTTATCTATCTGATTACTTTCAAGTTACTTTCTATCTTTTAATTGTTTAAGCTTTATTAGTTTTCAATTAAATCTACGTTCGTACGGAACTAAAACGCCCCCTTTATCTATTTGTAATTTGTAATTTTAGGTTTAATTAATTATTTTAATTTACACCGTTTCCCTGTGTTCCACTCGGTCTTACCAAAGCTATACTATAATACGAACATGTATTCTTGCCTGGTTGTGTTAAAGTTAACGTTAGTATTTCCGTTTAATTTAAAACTTGTTATTCTTTTTAAACACTACTTAACACGCATCAGTGATCGGACCAAATATTTCATTATTATTTTATTAGCCCTTCAAACAACTTTAATCGGCCCAAAATAACATCAGTTGTTGTACTATTAAAAGAGTTGAAATTATTAATCATCTTTAATTTAAAAAAGAAAAATCTTATAAAAACTATAATAATAAAATATAATGGTTACGATACAATGTTAAATTAACAACCTTCAATATAAAATTTTGCAAAAGATGTAAAAGATAATAGTATCAAAATCTGCGTATGAATTTTGCTTTCGTTAAATTAATATTTTTTGGTATGAATTTTGCTTTCTTTAAATGAATATTTTTTCTTATTTTATACTTCGTATTACTACTAACAAAATACTAACAATCTTTGTTAAAAAGATATAAGACTAACAAAAAAAGATAAATTGTAAATTGAAACAGATAGTGAAATTGTGATAAACTAAAAAAAGAGACTAAATTTAATAATTTTATACGATAAAAGCTTATAAAATACAGATATAAAAAGTCCATAAAATTCATACACTCAACTTATTCATGTAAATTAATACTATAAAATATTATTTGTATAATATAATAAATGAATACTTTAATATAATTATAAAGTCTCTACCTCATAATACCTACAATAAAATATGAAGACACTAATGTTAACCACAATATTTAAACAATTATAAGACGACAAAAAAGTGTATGAAATTATGTACACAACAGTTTTTATATAATACTTCTTTTTCATTTGCTTTTGTTCACGCTTTAAGTTTCTCCTGTTCTTTCACTTTTTTTCCCCTAAAAATATTTTTTAAGATGTTAGTCAAACAATAATAATAAATATATCAAAATTCAACTTTCATTATTTAAGTCTCGGATTGGGCCGAGATTCGCATGGTCACTCAAAAACGACCCAATAATCAAGGCTCTATTCTAAGAGCCTAGGTAGTTTTAGGTCTTTCGGGGTCATCTTGGGGTCGAAAATGACATTTTTCAGTCTTAAGCCTCGTTTCGGGACTTTCTGATTTCGCTTCAGATTGAACGTTTGATTTCTTATACTTCAGGAATTTACCTACTTGTTTAAATATGTTATATGATTATGAAATGAGTTACTAACTCGTTATTTGTTGTATTCTCAGATCAGCAGAAGACTCAGTAACATTAGACTTCTGAGTTGTTGGGCTGAGACTGACAGGTGAGTGGATCTGGAACTCACATGTTTGATTCAGTTGTAACGATTTGGTTGCAACGAGTAAACGTAGATATAATTGATAGACTGTTTAGTCTGATATGCTGATATGCTGATTATGAATCTACGTGCAATGTGGCCTCTGGGCATTGATTGCTGCTAAAGAGGTCAACAAATTGTTGGACTTGATGATTTACAAGATTACATATATGGGGTGTCGTACATGTGTTGTACTAAACCCATATTGTGTAGTGGTAATATCAAGTTATCGGTATATTCTGTAGTGGCCACTACAGATTGTGATAAGCGTTTCTTGAGGGCCACCGCGGTAGTAGGGTTCCTCAAAAACCACCGATCCTCTTTGATATTGATGATATGTGTTTACGATTATTTGATGTAAACAGATTGTTAAGCTGAGTTGAACTGTTAGTTTCATGTTCACTCACTTAGCTTCGTGCTAGTTCCCCACTTAATCCATGCAGGTCATGATTGAATGGGCGGGCAGGCAGGTTTTGTTCAAGGAATGTTTGATCGGCTGGCAACTCTGATATATTTTGATAAATAATGAAAGTTGAATTTTACAACCCCCGTCTTTGTACGATGTTTTGAACATTATATGTATTTACCTTTTTGTAAATATTGTTATATTTTGACCTACGCTTCCGAATTAAAGAGTATTTTATAATATACTAAGAGAGGGGCGTTACACTTCATTTCCAAGGCAGAATACAACTGAAGAGATGTTTGAAGAAAGTCAAACATCGTTTAAAGTTGAAGAAGGTTGTCTTCCACATAAAAGAAACTTTCACCTTTTTGCTTTTATTGATTCCAAGAAGTAAAGCAAAAAGGGTGTGCACGTTTGTTATCTGGAAGTGTTTATTAACTTATGAAAAAATGGTTTAAACTGGATAATTGATCTAGTACATGCATGCATACTATGTCTATAAATATCAAGTTAAAACTGCACACAACTTATCCAAGATACAAACACTCCAAGTAATCTTTAGCATTCTAACTGTTATAGTCTTAGTGATAATAGATTACTTATATTCATTTGTTGAATATACATCTTGGATCATATTCAACCACTTAGTGAGGTTGAATACACTTTGTAATCTCTGTGATAAAAAAACCTTGGATTGTGAATAATATAAATATTCATACCATTCATAATCTGTGTTAAGATATTCTTTTTTCCACCAAGAATATTAAAGAGTTTGATTAACTTAGATTTAACAATATATTAAATTCTTATAATTTAATCTGTATCTAAGTTTTGGGAACCTAAGTGACCTAACAATTGGTGTCAGCGCAAATAAAGATTTAATTATTAATCATATCTTTAACGATCAAAGGAACCCAGTTTATCAAACCGTCTTCAAAACCCATTTTCTCTTTATTTTTCTCTTTGATAAAATGACTACTGTGGCTATGGCTGGGAAGGGAATTTCAATCTTCAATGGGGTAAACTTCACCCATTGGAAGTTGAAAGCTGAATGGTTTCTTTCAAGCATTCATGATGAAATGCTTAGAGTTATTCAAGAAGGACCCATTATTCCTGGCAAAATAGTTGCTGCTACTTTAGATGCCAATGGTAACATTGATACAGCTAGACACTTTGTTGAGGCTGCCAAAAGTACCTAGACTGAACTAGACAGACAATTATATACAATAGATTTTAAAGCCAAAACCATTCTTGGCAATGTAGTTACTGAGCCTATTTTTGCAAAAATCTCTGGCTGTAAAACTGCTAAAGCCATACGGGACATGCTAACAGACCAACATGATAGTGTAAGTCTAGTAAAATCCCAAAAGAAGAAGAATCTCATAAGAAATTATGAAAACTTCTCTGCTAGTCAAGGTGAGTCATTAACTGATTTTCATACCAGATTTCGAATCTTAAGCAATGATTTGGAAAGGTATGATATCATCAAAGGACAGTTTGAAATCTGTACAAAATTTGTAGATGTCATCCCAAACACTTTTTCTGAGGTAATCACCTCATTAGTTGTAAGTGAAAAGTTGGAGACATATGATCTATCTGGTCTTTTTGGACTTTTATTAACTTTTGAAGAAACCAAAGCCAGAAAAGATCTAAATGCCGGAAAAGATCTAAATGCCCAAAGGATTGCAAAAAATCCATCTGCTACCCTTGTTGCAACAACAAGAAAAAATAGATAACTATTCTCTAGTGCATATTACGATCTTACTCTTACAGACTCGGAATCTGATGATGAAACTGAGTCTATAGAAGCTGAAATGGCATTGCTAGCCCAAAAGTTTGAAAAGGCAAGATTCAAGTGGTCAAAAGGAAAGTCAACTTTTAATCCTAAGAAAGCTACTGGCTATAAATGTGGGCAAGTTGGTCATATTTCTGTTGACTACGGTGTAAAGATTGCAGAATCTTCAAATTCTGACAAGTGGGCAGAAAAGGCCAAAAAGTACAAAAGAAAGTACTTCAACTACAAGAAAACAAGAGAGAAACGGCAACCAAAGAAGCAAGAGAAAGCTTTGGTTGTTGAACAGTGGGTTGATGAAGAATCTTCATCATCTGAGGATGATGAGGATATGTGCTTAATGGTTATCACAGAAAGCCATCCCTTAACCAAATGGATCAATTAACAAAGATGGAACCTAAGTCTGATGAAGGTATTTTTGTTGGCTATTCATCTATCTCCAAAGCTTACAGAGTCTACAACAACAGAAGAAAGAAAATTGAAGAAACCATCAATGTTACTTTTGATGACTTTTCTGCTAATGATGAACACATCTCTCAGTCTGATGTTCATTTACTAGAAGAATTATCTGTGGTGGGATCTGAAATTCAAATTCCAGTTGTTGGCCCCCAACAACCTGACTCTGAAAGTGATAATGAAGATGCTCAACAAGCTCCAGCAATGGTTTAACCCTCATCAACTGAATCCTCCACTGAATCTGTGTCCATATATTCAAATTCTACTGATACAAGTGTTCAGTCTAACAGTATCCAGTCTGTGAATACTACAGACTCAGATATGCCTCCTGTTGAAGATGATGAAGAACTTAGCACTGCTAATCCTCAAAATGAAAATGATTTATCATCTAATGATGAGCCATCATTAGGCATCAAAGAACACAAGTATCATCCAGTAGAACATATTGTTGGAGATTATATTTCTGGTGTACAAACAAGAGCTCAAGTTTTAAATCAATCTACTGCAAATTTCTGTTCTACACAAACTTCCTGTCAATCATTGAACCTAAAAAGGCTAAAGAAGCATTAAAAGATGATAATTGGGTTGAAGCTATGCAGGAAGAATTAACATAATTTGAAAGAAATAGGGTTTAGACCCTAGTTCCTGCTCCAAAAGGCAAAACAATTATTGGAACTAAAGAGGTTTATAGAAACAAAATGGACAAAGATGGAGTGATTATCAGAAACAAGGCAAGGCTAGTTGATTATGATGAAACCTTTGCCCCTGTAGCCAGAATTGAAGCAATAAGGTTATTCTTGGCATATGTTGCATTCAATGATTTCAAAGTCTCTCAAATGGATGTCAAGAGTGCATTTCTGAATGAAAATCTACAAGAGGAGGTCTATGTGAAACAACCTCCAGGTTTTGTAAGTTCCACTTTTCCAAATCATGTCTTTAAATTGCAAAAAGCACTGTATGGACTGAAACAAGCTCCAAGAGCTTGGTATGACACTTTATCAAATTATCTTCTTAGTAATGACTTTACTAGAGGATCAATTGATAAAACTTTGTTCATTAAAAAGAACAAAGGAGATGTCATACTAGTCCAGATATATGTTGATGATATTATATTTGGGTCTACAAATGATAAAATGTGTAAATGGTTTTCAAATTTAATGTCAAAACGGTATCAAATGAGCATGAAGGATGAATTAACATACTTTCTTAGACTGCAAGTGCATCAAAAAACCTGCTGGCATCTTCATTAACCAAGGAAAATATGTCAATGACCTACTCATGATATACTCGTTAAAAGACTGCACCAATGAGTACTGCAGATAAGTTGGACAAAGATCAGTCTGGTAAGTCAGTCTGTCAAACAACTTATAGAGGTATGATAGGATCTCTTCTATACCTTACTGCAAGCAAACCAGATATCATGTTCTCAACATGTTTATGTGCTAGATATCAATCTGAACCTAAAGAATCACATCTAAAAGTTGTCAAAAGGATTTTTAGGTACCTTAAGGGTACTCCTAAATTGGGTCTTTGGTATCCCAAAGACTCTGGTTTTAATCTAATTGGTTACACAGATGCAGATTATGCAGGTTGCAAGTTAGACAGAAAAAGTACTTCTGGTGGATGTCAACTACTAGGTGGTAACTAGTTAGTTGGCCTAGCAAGAAATAGAATTCTGTTGCTACATCCACTATAGAAGCAGAATATGTGGCTGCTGGTAGTTGTTGTGCTCAATTGTTATGGATGCAACATCAACTAGCAGACTATAATGTGGTGTTTAAACAAACTCAAATCATGTGTGATAACCAGAGTGCCATTGCCATCACTGAAAAGTCTGTGTTTCACTCCAGGACAAAGCATATTGAGATCAGACATCACTTTATAAGAGACTATATTGAGAAAGGTAAAGTAATTCTCAAATATGTGCCCACAAATGACCAACTAGCAGATATCTTTACTAAACCTCTTAATGAAGATCGGTTCTTCTATCTGCTTGGTCAGCTAGGAATGCTAAACCCCTAGTAAAACTTTTGAATCTGTGTGATTCAACTCTCAGTCTATGTATGTCTTTTAGTTCGTGTCTCTGAAATCTCAGTTAGACACAATCAACCATCACAGACTAAGAGACTTTTGTATATATCTTACAAAAATAGCCAAAAGATTTTACATTTCCTTTTTCTTTTCACTCAATCTGTGTACTGTATGTCTCAATCTATGTGACGACATCCAGACTCACTACCCAGACTAAGCATACCTACTCAGACTCAGTAAGTTTTTATTTTTTTTATTTTTTTACTTTATTTATTTCTTTTAAATAAACATGAATAAACAACAATATCTTTGTATTTAATGCTTCTATCATTTTTATGGTAAAAATCATTAAATTTTTTACGGATGTTGTCTATTTATCTGCTCAATACAGAAGGTGCACGTGCCATATCCTCATCGAAAGAGTAAAAAGGGATAAAACTAACTGTGGGTCCCGTTTAATGGAATTTTAGTTTCGTTAAATACCTTTCTTTTTCCCTCTTTCATAAAATCACTGTTGCACATCAAAATACACAGAGTTTCTAAACCCTAACTTCAAATTGTCCATTTCACGATTCAAACCTTCATATTCATCAACAATGGCCGATCAATGGGTTTATAATGCGCCTGCAAACATCGCTGTTGCTAAACCCTTTAAACAGGGTAAACAGGTGAACTGAGTATAAATAATCAAGTAGCTACCACTTCCATTCCACATGCTAAAAAGAATCAAGGTTTTGAAGAGCTAATTGCTTTTATGAATGCTCATCCTTTACGAGGAGCATTCTTTAACACAATTCCTCATACTTATCCTTCTTTAATAATGGAATGGTGGTATATTTGCTTTGCAAATAGTGTCAATACTGCTATAACTGGCACTATTGATCTTGGTAAACGGGCAGTTACCATAGATCAAGAGCTCATTAGAAATGTCCTAGACTTGCCCATAGGTAATAACTTTGAACAAATTCCAACCAAAGAAGCAGCAAGGGCTTCTCTGTCTTTGGTTGGATACACCAAAGAAAAAGGCACGATCTTGATGTTAGGGTTCACCCCCATATGGAAATTTTTAATCTCTGGCATCATTCGAAGTCTATGAGGTAAATATGGTAGTATAGGGGAGCTAAATGAGTTTGAAACTCAAATTTTGAGCTCATTCATCACTGGTTTAACCATCAACTTTACGTAGTTGTATTTTCAAGAGCTTTTAAAACTGGTGAATGAGTCAAACCAGATTTTTAATGTACTTTTTATTAGGTTGCACTCCCTGTGCATAGAATCCAGATTAGGTGGGTCTGTATATGTTTCTTTTACTAACAAACTTGCAGATATACCCATGTGCTCACCTACAAAGTGTTTAACCATCCGGTTCCACTTACTGGAGCACCTATCAGTGCTGCTATGCAGCACTAGATTGATCACCCATATGTTGCTTCTGCATCTATGGAATGTGATGATTCAAGTGATAGTGAGGGTACTAAGACCCAGATTATAGAGGAAAGTGTGGCTGATGAGGAGCACACAGACTCCATAAACACAGACTCAACTCAATCTGTGCATCTGGAGTCAGACTCAAACACTGCTGAGTCTGTACCATCTTCAATTGAAGATGCGGGTAGTTTTTCTTCTTCTACTAGGACATGGATATTGATCAACCTTCTTATCCTAACTCATCCTCACCCACAAAAGAGAGTCTCAATCACCAGACTCAACCCCCAAAAGTATAGCACAAGTGGAATCATCATCCATGGAATTGGATATCAATAGAACACCTTCTAGTGCTGTAGACTATTCCACCTCAGCTCTGCTAGAGTCTGTTGTGCAAATGGCTACCCAAACCCAACCTGAGCCTAGTTTAGTTAACTTGGATACCCACATTACTGCCACTACACTGACCCCTGTAGTGTGCATTGAAGAAGATGCTTCAATCCTGAGCACTACCCTCCCCCCCCCCTCTTTACCCCACTCACAATGGCTACATCCATACTGACCACTAGTCCAGTACTAGTTCACATTCCTGTGAGTCTTTCCTAACACCCCTCTGCACAGATCGATAATGCCCCAGTCATGTCACAGACTGAGGTACAGATCTTCTTCTTTGCTCCATGATCTACCATCCTATCAACAGATGGTTAGTGAGGGAATATCAACTTATACATCAGTTGCCACTGATACTGTTCCATTACACCAGGAACTGTTTGAGGCAACAAGTGCTACAACAACATTAGTTCCTAGTGATACCATCTTATCAACGGATTAGGTTTGAGGGAGCAACATCTACACCACTCAATGTCCATGATCTCTTTTCTAAGCACAAGAAACAGAGTGAGGCAGAGAGTGCAACACCAAAAGATTCCTATGATCTTTCTCATTCACAACATGAGTTAAGAGAGGAACACATTCCATCACCCACTTCTAACCATTCCACACCACCTCAGTTTGTGCCTTCTAGTACACTTAATGATGTGCTTTCTGCCATCTCAAAGTTATTTGAATGGGTACAGACTGAGTTTAATAATAAGAAGAAAGAGCTAGAGAATATGAAGGATCTAGTCTCTACCATGGTCAACAAGGTGAATATGCTGGAGGAGAAGGTATCCAGTAGGTTAGAAGAACTGCAAACAACCCTTTCAAGCCTAGTAGATGATGTCAAAAAGAGGGAGAAGTCTGAGTCTGCAGGAATAAAATCTCCAAAAGATAATATTTCAAATAATAAAAATCTAGATTTAGGAGATGATGATGATGAGGGAGATGATGGACCCGAAGGTGCTAAGGTAAAATATCAGTTGGAGTCTCAGTCTGTGCCACAGACTGAAAATATTGGTGCACAGACTGAGAGGGAGCAGACACAGCTAGTTGCACAGACTCAGGGGAGTCTTCTGAGGTGTTGTTTGTTAACTCTCTAGCAACTATCACAAGCCAAAGTTAGATCAGTTTGAAGAGACCAAGAAATGAAAGTGATGTTGCTCAACCCCTACAGATTAAGAAGGCGAAGAGAGTGAAAAATATGGCAAGCGACTACACAAAGATGAAGGGAATCAAGATATGGGATCAGTTCCTGAAGCTGGCTGAAGAAAAAGAGGATGAAGAAGAAGATGATGATGATGAAATCAATCCCGTCTGCAGTTCTGAGTCTGAGGTATACAAGAAATTAGATGATGGTGATAAAGATGATGCTGCTTTTGGAAGAGTAGAAGAAGGATCCTCAAAAGCCAAATCTGGAGTGTCAAAGTTTGTGCCTCCTCAACAATCACAGACTGAGACACATCATCAAGCACAGACTCAGAGCTCAAAGCAACAAGCAGCAAGTACAGATGTTCCAACATTCAGTGCTGAAGATATCCAAGTTTAAGCAAACCCTGAAAGATCAACAACTACAGCTAGAGTTCTACCTCTAGGTATAGATGAATTTGAAGACAGGTTACAATGGAGGAGTACTCATCTGATTAGCACTTATCCTGGGTCAAATTCTACACTGAGAGAAGTAGACAGAGTTGAGGGCCTGAACTGCCAATCTACAGGATGAGTTATTGCGTTAAGAGGCTACTGCTAGAGGGATGAGCTTATCTGAGTACTTAGCTGTACTATCTGAAGAAGAGCAGAAGCTGAAAGAAGCAATGTTTGTTGACATGATATCCAAAAAGCTAGAAGAAGAAGGTTTCTCACAGACTCAAACCAAAAGAAAACAAACTGAGTAACAGATTAAGGAGGATGAAGAGTTGTCAATGAAGTTACAGAAGATGGACAGCCTGAAAGATAAGTTACAATCTACCTTCAAAAAGTCAAAGTTGAAGCAAAGAATCAAAGACTGTCATCTGAACAAGATTGGACAGAAAGTCAAGATAGAGTTAACTTTGACCAACAAAAGCAAGAGAGTGGTTATGCTGGATGACCTTCACATTTTGGGATTCAAAGATAGCAATTTATTGTTAATCATCTTAAGAGTGTTGCTGACAAGGATCTCAAGAGAGAAGTGTTGGCTGAGATATCCTATCTGATTGAGTTGGTTCTCAGTCTGGGACTTATCTCCGAAGAAGAATACAAGTTGTTATGTCTGGCAAATAACTTTGTGATTAAAAAGAGGTCAGCAGGGTTATCCACAGAGAATGAGCAGAGGAGAGAACATCCACTACCCCAAGATATTATTTTCATTGATAGATCTTATGTCAAAACTGACAAGGTTGAAGGCTTATGCTATAGAGATACCAATGGGGTGGAGTGCTTCCAAGATCAGAACAGACTATATAGAGAGTCCCTGCTACGTTGCATTGCCCTGCTGAAGGAATACAAACATTCTCAAGCCAAGCCATTCAGAAGAAGATTGATTAGCTGGTTGTTCAACAACATTTCCAAGATCAGGATGATGGTTGGATTTAAAGACATCTGCAAGAAGATCATCCCGGAGTATCAAGAAGTTGAAGAAAAATCTGATAAAGAAATAAAGATGTTGTTGAAAAGAAAGGTGGAAAAGATAAGAGAGATCAAGGCTCAGAAAAAGAAGTGAAGTTATAGATTTAGTTAATTTATGATTTCTGTAATAATTGTTATATCTGTAATGAACTAACTATGTTTTGACTTCATGTATATAAGTCTTAATTCATTAGTTATGTTTCATTTTCATTTTTATTATTTCTCTACTATCTTTTGTAAATAGATTTTGACATCATCAGATAGGGAGATATTGTTGGAAAAAACAATGATCAAACCTAAGTTATAAATCTGAAGAGTCAAAATCTAAAGTAAGTTGTATTTAGAAACTAAGTGTTTCTGAGTCTGTGTTTTTGAGTCTGTGCTCACAGACTAAAAGATCCACACAGACTCAAGCCTTTCTCAAACTGAAGACTGAAGACTTCATCACTTAAAGAATTGAGGATTAACAGATTGAAGACTGAAGACTTCACAGACTGATGATCATAGACTGAAGACACAGACTGAAGATCACAGACTGAAGAGTACAGATTGAAGAACAAAGATTAAAGAAAGAGTTCTTCATTTCCAAGGTAGAATATAACTGAAGTGATGTTTGAAGAAAGTTAAACATCGTTTAAAGTTGAAGAATGTTGTCTTCCACATAAAAGAAACCTTCACCTTTTTGCTTTTACTAATTCCAAGAAGTAAAGCAAAAAGGGTGTGCACGTTTGTTCCCTGGAAGTGTTTATTAACTTTTGGACAAATGGTTTAAACTGGATAATAGATCTAGTACATGCATGCGTAATAAGTCTATAAATATCAAGTTAAAACTGCACACAACTTATCCAAGATACAAACACTTCAAATAATCTTTAGCATTCTAATTGTTATAGTCTTAGTGATAATAGATTATTTATGTTTATTTGTTGAATATATATCTTGGATCATATTCAACCACTTAGTGAGGTTGAATACACTTTGTAATCTCTGTGATACAAACCTTGGATTGTGAATAATATAAATATTCATACCATTCATAATCTGTGTTAAGATATTCTTGTTTCCGCCAAGAATATTAAAGAATTTGATTAACTTAGATATTAACAATATATTAAATTCTTATAATTTAATCTGTATCTAAGTTTTGGGGACATAAGTGACCTAACACAGTGTAAGAGTTATAAGGTGTATTGAATTAAACGATAATTCATAAACAAAATACGACAAACTCAATATTTTCTCTTTTTCCATCACAAACAAATAACTTTAAACATACGTAGCTAATTAATAAAACAAATACTCGCTCAATACTTTTTCTATGTAGAAAACGAATACTCATTCAACTTTTTTCAATTATAAATGCTTCCATTGTCTATCTTGCTGCCGAGCAACCCAAAGTGTGCTCATTGCACGGAGGTCGGAGAAGTAGTTATGTATCTGAATTAGTACGTGAGCAGGTTGACGAGTTGTAAGTATTGTGTGCATATCATGTAATAATTTTTTCCGCAATTGATCAGCCTCAAATATGAAAAAAGAATGGTTTACTACAGAGTAAAGATGTGATTTGTTTTTAAGGTACTAATATCGATAACGTAAATCGCTGTATTAAGTTATGAAATTTCCATTTAACCAATTAGTTTAGAATAGTGATATGATTAGATTTATATGAGCTGAACAAATAAATACATGTAGCAGGGGCTGGTGTATCTACATGACGAAGAAAATGTTCTAACGAGGAAAATTTTCCTATGGTTTCTATGGGGTATCGTTAATTTGGGTTATTTGGGTTGTACCTCCCATATCAATTCTAACTAAATACAAATCAATTAAATTAATCCTTGATGAAAAAAGTATTTTTATTCTATCACTTTGAAACATGTCCATAATTAGTTTTCCTATATCACAATTTCATAATTTGGATCGGCTTTGATGGAATAATTTCAATTGTACTCGTTTTCATTTTGCAATATTAAATCAAGATACACTAGTTTATAACCTGTGACATCGCGGAATTTAACATGAAAACATATGGTAATGATATATTTTTATTTAACGAATTATATGAATCTTTTATATTATTAAGAATATATTTGTTATTTTGTTTAACTAGATACCGTAGTATATTTGTTTTGCAAAATGATGATAGTGCGTTCTTCTGTAAAGTTAATATTTATTGTAGCGTGATTCATTTTATAATATTCGCTATCATGCCAACAGTTTCAAAACTTGACGTAGTATATGAATATTAATATTAAATGTGTAGTGTTTAGTGTATATGATTTAATGTTTTCATGTAGATTTAAAAGTTTTGAGGAGGAAGATTGTGTATTGTAAAGATAGATTAGCGTGTTTTGTTCGTTCCTTCATATACCTCCCCACCAATAGTTAAAATACGGTTTTGCCAAAGAATATACATATACTGATAGTGAAAAATAGTGAGATAAACATCCGAATATTATGAAAATGTAAATATTACATATATGATTTTGGCAAGGATATCATAATATTATGTAAATGTTAATATTACAAATTGAAAATAAGGAAAGTGAAAATGGAGTTTGTTAAATATTCGAATTACATATGAAACCTTCCAAAAGAATATGATTTTGACCAAAGCATTCTCAAATGATCCACGTTGAGTTCTTCCTATCGTCTTTCTTTTCTTCATCTCTGAGTTAATGATGCAGGTCCGAGTGTTATGGATCAGACCCTTGTCTTTCTGGAGACTCACGACAGTGTAACAAAAGGAGCTTCACGGAAAAGGCCGTAACTTGAGCTACGGGGCTCCGTTTCAGGCCCATGAGCTGGCGAATCGAAGCTTGGGACGAGACCCACCTCTTGGTAAACCGCCGACCCAACTTCCAGGCCCAAAAAGGCTCTTAGAATAAGTTATGAGCTATTTTATGTTTTTATTTTTATTTTGGGCTTTTATGTTTGACCCGTTATGTTTTTAGGCCCATTTTGAATTTCTGCATCTTATTTTAGTTCATGTTTGAGACAGAATGTTTAGTTTTTGATTTTATGAAAATTGAATTTTCTCTCAGTTTGTGTTGAACATTTGAGTTGAATTTTGCCTAGTCACGGTATTCTTTGAATCAATGCGTGTTGAAAAGAAATTAATCTGGTATTCAGGAATCAACAGATTTAATTCATGTCACTACTTTGTAATCTACATCACTTTGCTTCAAAATAGTAAAAGCAGAGTGGTATTTGTTTATTAAAATTAGCTCACTAAAGAATGAGACGAAAATCATTTTCAAAAATGTAGGCATAAAAATGGTATTTGTGGTTAGCTATATATAAGGGAAACATTTGATTAGAATATTTTTTAAAGTTATAAAAATATTGACTCATAAAAGTTTTAATAAGTTACTTATATTATTACCATCTATATAAGGCATATATATTTGACTTTTTTGGTTGTGTAGTTTAAATAATAATGAACAGCAAATCATTTGCCTGATTCTTTAATATTACCGACCTCCCAAAAATATACGATAAACTTTATAGACTCATTAAGAAATAATAATGACTTTCTAAAATTATAGTCGTGTATGATGTGGCACATATATTTGGCAATTGAAGGAAATGACACACATAAAACGTTTGCTTACTTGTCAAGCGAAGAGACATGCAACATGGGAAAAATAGCTACTCTATTAGTTATATATATAGAGATTAACATCATCATGATTTTTTTAATACGAGAAAAATAGAAAATCCCGTTTTAATTTGCCTGCGCAGCAGCGAAAGGATTGATGCCACGGATTCATTCAACATTAGATCACCGTGATTTTAAATATGGTTAACACATATAGTCGCATAATCTCAGGGTCGGATTTGAGGGTGTGCAAGGTGAGCTATCTCACAGGGCCTACATTTTCCGAGAGCCCAAAAGTCTTACTCCACAATTTAACAGGTTAAATACAATGATTTTTGAACGATTTCATACCATTGAATGATGCTATCAGAGGAATAAAAAAACGCTTTTGTTTATGTAGAAACCAATTATTGAAGAACCAAGACAAATCAAAGTTTAAAGTCGTGTTTTAATAGAGATAATTTAGTCTCAGGGTTTGGTTGGAAAGATGACCCAAATCCCCGTACGCTTTATTTCCCTTTTTATGTAGTACCCCTATTATTTTTTAAAGTTACACTTTAACTCTCCAATTATGTAAATTATGAGTTTATAGCTATGCTCAGTTTAGTGAGTTCGGTCTTGGGCCGTTGAGTCATCCTATAATCAGATGGAACCGATCCAAATTTATAGTCTTTTCTCGTGAACATCGATATATCCTGAATTCATGTCATAATTCCTGATGTTAAATACTAGTGAAATATCATAACTATACTATAAATATTTACATAAATAGACTTTTAGTTCTCGTATTTTTTTTTTAAATATGGAGGAAACAAATTTTAGCTTAAATTATTTTCATAAACACAACTTTATGATTGATTATATTTTCAACTATGAAATATTCATCTTTTTGTAAAATTTATAATCGTAACGTAATGGTCAAGAAAAAATAAGTTAAAATATTCTAAATACATTCAACGTGTTATGTATATAGGGCCTATTTTTTTAACTTGGCACAGGGCCCTCAAAAACTACGGAACGGCCGTGCATAATCTGACTCTTATGATTTATCAATGAAAAATTCGGTAGTTCTGGTAGGATTTTGTTTGAAATGAAACTGAGTTTATCTAAAGTAAAGGTATTTGAATTTGAAGATGAAGTAAAAGAAGATGTTTTTCTGGACAATCAACGTTCAACGGACAACCGTTCGGATTGTTATTATCTCATTCAATTCATCCTTAAAATATTAGGTTTGATAACATGTAAATTATGAGTAATGAATAATAAATGTATTTGATAAATCAATCGAATGAGTAAAATCAATTAAATGCGACTAAGAAAAATGGTAATCTGACTATCTGCGACGGGCCCGTCGATCAATTACATTAGATTATACTGGTGGCGGTAAAAAAATTTACTTAGCCGTATTTTTTTTTAATTATATGTTGTCATTAAATGAAAATTGAAAAAAAAAACTTAGTGATATATCATTTTCTTACTTTATTGTATACATTATTATAGTTTATAGTTGAACTTTCAGTCCATCGGTCTACTAACTTAAAATCAGTAAACTATTTTTATTTTTTGGGTTGAATTTGAGTTAAAGTTTGTGTCAACGGGTCGATTGATCAACCGAAAAAATAACTTTATTTTATTTTTTATTACATGATCCAACTCATCAACTTGTTTACATCGTTTATCTAAATGGTTATGCAAATCATTTTCGAGTTAAATATTTTTTACTCATTAACCCCTTTATAAAATCAGTTCGAGTTTAGGTTTTGAACTTTATACCTCAAATTTTAAACCCGCTAACTTGACTCGACTCTTATTGTAAGCCCAAATTATAATAATTTAAAATTTAAAAAATTGAATTACAAACTTTTAATCCCGTTATTAACTTTGATAGTTAAATATATAATCTTTACAAAAAGAAAAAAAAATTATTGCTTCAAATGTTTGTACTATTTGCATTAGATATTGTACTAATTAAGACGGTAGAATAGTAACTTATTTTTTTTAAGACTACTAATTGTAATAGCAGCAATAGATTAACTTTTATGATTACCTGAAGGACAAATTATCTAAAATATAAACGAAGTATTGACTAATTTTATATTATAGAAATGAACAATCAAAAGTGTGACAACCGGCACTTAGGCGTATTAAATACCCTAAGCTTGATTATCATTACTTGTACTTAGTTTGAAATAGGGCTAAGTACAGTAACATTTGGTATATTATATATACACACGCATATAATTAATTATAATTACGCTAAACGATCTGAAAGATTCCGACACTATGAATACGGATGTTGGTGAAAACTTTTCATAAATAACGTAAATCTATTTTAAAATTTAATAGTAGTTATTTACATTATATTATTATTGTACAATAATATACAAACGCTTTACGTTTTGTATAAAACGTACCGTACGCGACGAAAACGCGCGAATCGCGCCCGACAATCGAACAAAACTCAACTTATATTTTAATAACTTAAAATGAAATATTTTAAATAAAAATTCAATCAAAAATTACGCGAATAAATCGTTAACGAAAAACATAATTAATAAACGTTTAACGTTTAAACGAACGACGAAACGAACGGGTAAACGAGCACCGCGCGTAACGTAAACTTGGGGAACAAAATTTAAACCACCCACACCTTTGTGGGGCCCCTAAAAATCTGCCACCAAGATGCCCCCTCCCATACCCTTTTCCCTTTTCCTTTTCCCATACCATACCCCTCACCTCTTCATCCCATTTTATACTCCATCTCCCACACACACTCAAACTCTCCCACATTTTCTCTCCTATCTTTCTCAAGAAATCCCAGCAGCCACCACACACCACCATCAACCACCATCATCACCATCATCATCCACCACTCTTTTAGGAAGAAAATCGAGCAAGAAGCAAGATCAAGCACTCTATAACTCTTTTCTCTACTCGATCATCAAGTTCACCCGTAAGAAACCTCACCTTTCATGTTAATTACTTGGAACATACTTATAAACATGTTATAATGTCCATTTAACAAGATCATGTCCAAAAACAAAGTCGAAAAACGTTTTTACAAACACAAAATGTTAATAGTTTTCTGGGCAGAATCTTAGCCCGACTTCAAGGAGGAGTTTCGTACTCAAATCTTAATGGACGATTCAAAAGACAAATGTTAAGTTTAAGGTGTTAGCTTTCAAATCCAAGTGGTTTCGTAATTGTAGGTTCCCTTGTCTTGGACCTAACCGGATCAACACAAACAATCGAGAGGTGGAATTCAAACGATTGTATAAAGTACGTAAAACACAAATGAATCAAATGCAAATCAACTTGTATATAGATATATTTGCCAATTAGCTTAATACACTGAAATGCTTTACAAATGCTCTCTGAAACCCTGGATTCGTCAACCTCACAAATGAGGCCGAACTTCTCTATTTATAGCCAAAACGAAACTGATCTGCGACACAAGCTCTGTGTCGCACAGTCGACCCATGCGACACAAGCCTTGTGTCGCATAAGCGACACAGGCTCTGTGTCGCCTAAATCAAAACTTGTAATTTACTAATAATAGACAAAACGTCGTAATTACATAACAAACTATTACAAGCTAAGACCAACTGACAGACATACAAATATGCACCAACAAACTCCCCCGTGTCTTCAGCTTGGTCTGTAAGATTTCTTTATTCAGCTTCGGCCTTTTAACACTTCTAGCCTGCAGGGAATGTTCCACCGGCATGTATTCCCATCTTCAAACAAATCTCAACAATCTTATGAAATTTTAGAGCTTCTTCTTGATCAATGTCATAATGCATAATCTTGTTGACATGAAGAACTCTTAAATCATATTTTGTCAAGTTGATGAGGCTAATAGGATCGAATACACGAACGGTTGAACCTCTTAACTGTTGAGAATAGATCCACTCTCCCGGACTCCGTTCCTGATCTCTCTCGGTCAGATACTCAATCACAGCTTCACTAGTCTTCGGGTCGTACCACCAATGTCTAAATCTCTTTAACAAATTTAGTGGTAATTTTTCAAGAGGAACCAATTTCAGACTTGCAGCTGGTGGATATTTATATTTCACTATAGGCTCTTGAGTTCTTGGATCTAACTTTTTCTTGAAACGATAACGAACACCCAGCTCAGGTCTTATCCATGCATAGTGTCTGCTATAGATCTCTTTTCTAAGAACCTTTTGAATGAAAGCGCCTCGAGAATCATTTGTATTATTGACCAATTCTAATTGCGCAAGACGATTAAGTTCAATCTTCGGCAAGGTGCTGATGCAATTGAATCTCGGCCGGAAGTATTGAACACCGTCTTTTCTTTTAATTAGAATGAGAGAGCTCTCAGCATCGAATTTCCAACTGTAAATCAAACCAGTGAAATCTCCTCGTATTTTGTAAGATTTGCAAGTATTAGGCGCCACAGTCACAGTATGATAACGTACGACAGGCTTGGACTGTGTTGTTGGCAATGATTGTTCATCTTCAGAAGAATCCGATTCAATGATGGGTGCATCTGGATCATATGGTTCTTCTGGTTGCGCTTGATCAGGCTCATGTTGTCTTTTAATAGGAGAATCTTGACGAATTGACTCTTCATATACGTCTTCATCTGAAGGGATCTCCGGTTCAGCCTCAACATCCTCAAAATCATACGATATATCATCATTATTCACCGGATTTATTAAGCTTTGTAGATATGTGATATTCGCTTCAGAGTAATCTACAGCTAGTGGAACCGGTTGACCTGGAATATTTGCAGAGGATGCAAAGTAATCTAAAAGGATATTTTCATTCATAGAATCATTATTTACATCATCTGTTTGTGTTCCGGCGGAAGTCCTTTCTTTTGTTTCTATGGCACGCAGGCCTGACTCCCCCGAAACAACTCCAAGGGCTTCTAATTCTAAAAGTCTACTTTCTAATTCCGGAACCCTAGCAGCTGAAGTCTCCAATTCAGAAATTCTAGCAGCTTGAACTTCAATAACAGTAGTGAAACGTCCCATTTTTTTTTTTTTTTATATACTCAAATTAACTTTCTCAAAACACTTTATATATTAATATAAAGTGACAACCACATTGTTTATTACAAACCCGTTTCTCATCATTACAAAATATTACACGTTATTATCGAGCATGATTTACGAGTTTCTCCTCTTACTATCTCGCCATAGTAAGTCCATCACTGGTAGCCCTCGGGTTGCTTGCCCGGATCCCCACCCTTCACAACTCTCGATGTACCTATCACACACAACAATCAACACGTAAGCATTTTGCTTAGTAAGCACAGGAAAGGTACAATCACATACGAACAATTTAGCACAATTGATCACTCAGCAATTGGTAATTCGACTTATGTGGCTAGGCACAATTGATCACTCAGCAATTGGCCCTTATGGGTACAATTGATCACTCAGCAATTGACCACTCAACTTATACAATTTAACTCTTACAGCTAGGCACAATTGATCACTCAGCAATTGGCCGTTCAACTCATACAGCTGGGCACAATTGATCACTCAGCAATTGGCCGTTCAACTCATACAGCCGGGCACAATTGATCACTCAGCAATTGGCCGTTCAACTCATACAGCTGGGCACAATTGATCACTCAGCAATTGGCCGTTCAACTCATACAGCTGGGCACAATTGTAACACAATCAGTATTAACAAATTCAGCCAATTATATACTTTACATTCCTTCTACTTACCTCGAGGATGACGATCAGATATTTATGGATTGCTACCCGAAATACCTGGAATTGGTTTCAAAAACACACAAGAACAATTTCAAAGATCAAATCTTTAGCAACTTCAACTTTTTCTTGCTTTCTCTCTCTAGAATCTCGAAATTTCACACACCATGGTTCTGGAGGTGTTTACTAGTTTCTGGAAAGTGTTGGAATATGATTTATTTGTAATTTCACACTAAATTACACAATTAACCCTTCAAAACCGACTTTCTGCCCGTCACTGCGACACAAGCCTTGTGTCGCACTGGGCTCTGTGTCGCTACCTGCGACACTAGCCCTGTGTCGCATAATAGTAAACAATTTTTAATATAATGAATTTCGGGGTGTTACAACTCTCCCCCACTTACTCAGGATTGTGTCCTCACAATCCACCTCTGGTACAACGAGGGATAATATCGATGAACCTCACTCTCTGGTTCCCATGTAAATTCTGATCCCTTTCGATGCTTCCATTGGACTTTAAACATTCGGATCTCTTTATTTCTTAATCTCTTTATTTTCTCGTCCAATATCTCGATTGGCTCTTCAATATAATTCAACTTATCATCTATTTCAATTTCATCTATTGGAATGTAAGCGGTTTCATCAGCTAAACATTTCCTCAAATATGACACATGGAAAGTGTTATGAATATTTGCCAATTCATCCGGCAATTCTAAACGATACGCCACTTCGCCTACTCTTGCTAAGATTTTAAAGGGTCCAATAAAACGAGGACTTAATTTCCCCCGCTTTCTGAATCGAATAACACCCTTCCAAGGAGATACCTTTAACATAACAAAATCTCCTTCATTAAACTCAATTGGACGCCTTCTCTTATCCGCATACGACTTTTGTCTATCTTGCGCAGCTTTTAAACGGGCTCGGATTTGCTCTATCTGTTCGGTAGTTTTCAGTACAACTTCGGTACTAGCTACTTCACGTTGCCCAATTTCATCCCAACAGATTGGAGTTCTACATCTCCTCCCATAGAGCATTTCATATGGCGGCATTCCAATACTGGAGTGATAGCTGTTATTATAAGAAAATTCGGCCAATGGCAAATATACATCCCAGTTTCCTCCAAAATCAATAACACACGCCCTCAGCATATCCTCTAACGTTTGAATCGTCCGCTCACTCTGACCATCCATTTGTGGGTGATACGCTGTACTCAGATTAAGACGTGTACCCATTTCCTCTTGAAACTTTGCCCAAAATCGAGATATAAATCTACTATCCCTATCAGAGATAATAGATACTGGCACACCGTGTCTTGCTACCACTTCTTTCACATACAAATCAGCCATTACTTCTGACGACGAAGCTTCTCTTATCGGCAAGAATAAAGCGCTCTTGGTCAATCGATCGACTGTTACCCAGATGGCATCATAGTGCCTTGACGTTTTCGGCAATTTCGTAATAAGATCCATCGTAATATGCTCCCATTTCCACACTGGGATATCTAAGGGTTTCATCTTCCCATAAGGTTTCTGATGTTCGGCTTTAACCTGCGAACAAGTCAAACACTTTTCCACATATTTAACAATTTCCCTTTTCATACCTGGCCACCAATAATCTCTTTTCAGATCATGATACATCTTTGTGGCACCAGGATGGATCGAATACTTGGATTTATGAGCTTCATCAAGTAAAAGTTTTCTCAATTCCCTATAACTCGGTACCCATATTCTACCATATCGGGTTTTTAATCCGCGGGAATCATCAATAAAGTCTTGCTCTTGGCCTTTTATTCGTTCTGGTCGAAAATCACCTCTTTGCAACACTTGATGTTGAGCTTCTTTCACTTGCTCAATTAAATCCGTAATCACCGTCATTCGAAAAGATTTTACTTTCAACACAAAATCAACAGTCTTTCTACTGAGAGCATCTGCTACAACATTCGCCTTTCCAGGATGGTATAAGATTTCACAGTCATAATCTTTCACCAAATCAAGCCAACGCCTCTGCCTCATATTAAGATCTCGTTGGTCAAAGAAATACTTTAAGCTCTTATGATCTGTATAAATCGTACACTTTACTCCATAAAGATAATGCCTCCAAATTTTTAATGCAAACACCACCGCTGCTAATTCTAGATCATGAGTAGGATAATCTTTCTCGTGTGTTTTCAGTTGTCTTGAAGCATACGCTATTAGTTTTCCTCGTTGCATAAGCACACAGCCCAATCCCACTCGAGACGCATCACAATATACTACCATATCATCATTCCCTTCAGGAAGTACTAATATAGGTGCTTGACTCAGTTTCTTTTTCAAAACATTAAAGACTTGATCCTATTCCTCATTCCACTCAAATTTGGCATTTTTACATGTAAGCCTCGTAAGCGGAGTCGCAATTTTAGAGAAATCTTGAATAAATCTCCGATAATAACCTGCCAATCCCAAGAAACTTCGAATTTCTGTTGGAGTCTTAGGAGGTTTCCACATCATCAATGCTTCTACTTTTGCAGGGTCTACCTTGATTCCCTCGTGATTTATCACATGTCCCAAAAATTGAACTTCTCTCAGCCAAAATTCACACTTCGAAAACTTTGCATATAATTTTTCCCCTCGCAATACTTGCAACATTTGCCTCAAATGCAACTCATGCTCACCTTTCGTTTTTGAATATATTAAAATGTCATCAATAAACACAATCACAAATTTGTTGAGGAACATACGACAAACTCGGTTCATCAAATCCATAAATGCAGCAGGAGCATTTGATAACCCGAATGGCATTACCACAAACTCATAATGACCATAACGCGTTCGGAAGGCAGTCTTGGGAACATCCTCTTCTTTTACTCGTAACTGATGATAACCCGATCATAAGTCAATCTTTGAAAAATGTGTAGCACCCTGAAGCTGATCAAATAAATCATCGATTCTCGGCAACGGGTAACGGTTCTTAACAGTTACCTTATTCAGCTCCCTATAATCAATACACATTTGCATGCTCCCATCCTTCTTTTTAACAAATAATACTGGTGCTCCCCATGGTGAACTACTGGGACGAATAAACCCCTTTTCCAACAACTCTTGTATTTGTTTCATCATTTCCTGCATCTCTGACGGCGCAAGTCTATATGGGGTTTTAGCAACAGGAGTAGCCCCTGGCATTAACTCAATTCGAAACTCTACTTGCCTCTCAAGCGGAACTCCCGGTAACTCTTCCGGAAATACATCTGGAAACTCATTTACAACTGGAATATTCTCAATACTCATCACGTTCTTATGCATATCAACAACATGGGCTAAAAATGCCTGACATCCATGAGACAAATGCCTTCTAGCACGAGCATAAGTACAAATTGACAAGGATTGTTTAGGTTTTTCTCCATAAATATCTATCACTCCCCCACTTGGAGCATTGATACGAATAATTTTCTTTTCACAACGAATAACAGCACCATGTTTACTCAGCCAATCCATACCCACAACGGCATCAAATTCACCCATCCTCATGGGTATAAGATTTATCATAAATATTTCATCATTAATTTCTATTTGACACCCTCTATAAACTTTGGTCACATAAATAACACAATTATCGACTATTTCAACATCTAGGGGTGTATCTAACTCACTTAACATTAAATGAAAATTCTCACTAAAGTTTTCAGATAAAAAAGATCTAGAAGCTCCAGAATCAAATAACACATAAGCGGGTAATGAGTTAATAAGAAAAGTACCCATAAGAACATCAGGAACATTCTTTGCTTCATCCGCAGTCAATTGAAAAGATCGACTTTTTACTCTTGACTGATCATAAACTTTCTTTTCATCACTTCGCTTCACTCCACTAGAACCTGTCGAACTTTTTATTCTCGGACATTCACTCTTTATATGCCCAGGTTCATAACAATTAAAGCACACCCGCACCGTTTTTGTACAATCACGACTAATGTGGCCCTCTTGCCCACATTGAAAACACGTCCTCTAATCACCTGCACAATTCCCAAAATGCTTTTTGTGACACTTCGGACACTTAGGCACTTCTCGTCGATCTTCTCTCTTAAAACTTCCGCTGGACCTGAATCTTTTAAAAGACCCTCCGGCCGATTCAATCTTTCTTTTGGAGGAACCATCATCCTCCCGATTTATCTCAATCTCTCTTCTTCTTGCCTCATTCACAAATTCTTCAAATTTACTCCAACGACTCGGATCCACAAACTGCCGAATCTCTTTCTTTAATACTTCATGAAAATGATACATCAATCTCTTCGGATCCTCAGTATATTCAGGGCAAAATCGGGCCCTATCAAGAAATACACCCGTCAACTCATTCACCGTCTCTGTAGTTTGTTTCATAAACAAAAATTCTCGACGAAGCTTGGTCAACTCAGCTTCCGGTGAGTATGCTATTACAAACATATCTTTAAACTCTTTCTAGGACACGTCATTCACACGTTCCTCTCCCATAGTCTGACGTTGCACGTCCCACCATTCTTTTGCTCGTGCCTTCAATAAACTGGCACCATATACTACTTTCAATTTATCAGGACACTCAGAAATAACAAACGCTGCCTCCACTTCAGAGATCCATCGATAACATTTGATCGGATCTGTCTCTCCCTTATACTCTGGAGGTTTACATGCCACAAAATCTTTATAGCTCACTTTCCTCTTTTCTTCCTTCATCTGGTCACTCTTTCCAGACCCCTCTATATCTCTCTTTTGTAATTCTTCTGCCAGAACATCCCTGACAGTCTCAGTAATTCTCTCCAATAAATACGGAAGAGACTTTTCTTGTGCCAACGCAACCTCTTCTGATATAAACTCTTTCATCTCGTCCGTAGTCATAGACGATAGATTTATCACATGCTCTTGTCCAGAGCTCTCGGTATTATGCTCATTAAAATTCTTCCCTTCTATCTTATACTGAAAGGGTTTATCAGCAAACACATCAGATTAGACTAAAATTCTCATTACACATTAGTCTATCATTCACAATTCTCTCTAGCATCACACAACAGTCATGGCATCGTATGAGTTCATATAATAATTATTACGTTGGCCAGACGTAATCGTTATTACATAATATTCATACAATACCTTGACATTTAACAAATCATCACATCTCATCACTTATAATAACTACTCAAATATCAATTCATAATACACAACATTCTCATCATGCTCATTAGACTCATCCCTTGGTCTAAGTTCAAGTACCTCTAATGACGGATACCCGAATCTCTTAAACCAATGCTCTGATACCAACTTGAAACGTCCCATTTTTTTTATTTTTATTTATATACTCAAATTAACTTTCTCAAAACACTTTATATATTAATATAAAGTGACAACCACATTGTTTATTACAAACCCGTTTCTCATCATTACAAAATATTACACGTTATTATCGAGCATGATTTACGAGTTTCTCCTCTTACTATCTCGCCATAGTAAGTCCATCACTGGTAGCCCTCGGGTTGCTTGCCCGGATCCCCACCCTTCACAACTCTCGATGTACCTATCACACACAACAATCAACACGTAAGCATTTTGCTTAGTAAGCACAGGAAAGGTACAATCACATACGAACAATTTAGTACAATTGATCACTCAGCAATTGGTAATTCGACTTATGTGGCTAGGCACAATTGATCACTCAGCAATTGGCCCTTATGGGTACAATTGATCACTCAGCAATTGACCACTCAACTTATACAATTTAACTCTTACAGCTAGGCACAATTGATCACTCAGCAATTGGCCGTTCAACTCATACAGCTGGGCACAATTGATCACTCAGCAATTGGCCGTTCAACTCATACAGCCGGGCACAATTGATCACTCAGCAATTGGCCGTTCAACTCATACAGCTGGGCACAATTGTAACACAATCAGTATTAACAAATTCAGCCAATTATATACTTTACATTCCTACTACTTACCTCGAGGATGACGATCAGATATTTATGGATTGCTACCCGAAATACATGGAATTGGTTTCAAAAACACACAAGAACAATTTCAAAGATCAAATCTTTAGCAACTTCAACTTTTTCTTGCTTTCTCTCTCTAGAATCTCGAAATTTCACACACCATGGTTCTGGAGGTGTTTACTAGTTTCTGGAAAGTGTTGGAATATGATTTATTTGTAATTTCACACTAAATTACACAATTAACCCTTCAAAACCGACTTTTTGCCCGTCACTGCGACACAAGCCTTGTGTCGCACTGGGCTCTGTGTCGCTACCTACGACACTAGCCCTGTGTCGCATAATAGTAAACAATTTTTAATATAATGAATTTCGGGGTGTTACAAGTAGCTTGATCAGCCAACTGCTTGTTCATTCTATCTAGAAGAGCCATTATATGATCCAGCGTTGGTGGTTGTGGCTGAGGAGTTGATATAGCAGCAGAACGAACCAAGTTATCTTGAGTTCGTGGACGAGGACGGGGCTCGGAGATATCATCATCAGAGTCCTGTACGTTCCAGGACCGTTTTCCCCGGTTAGGCGGCACATGCACCCGTCCTGCCCTAATTCGGCGAAGAACACGCTCGAATCGTAGAGAATTGTGGACTCGGAGGCGTTCAATGGTTTTCGGTGAAGGGACATCACCATCCGAATCCGTTGGGGTGTCATTGGGATCCCCGGATACAGTATCATCCGAGGCCGCATCAGCAGCAGTCTCGTCAACTGTTTGGAAATTATCAATATCCTGCAAAACACTATGTAATGTGTCATCTATATGTGTATACTCGGTTTGAACCGGGATATTTACAAAAACATCCTCATGTTGTGGAGGAGCAGCAGGAGTATCCAAAAAATTATCGTCAGCTGGAGGGAGATATCCATCATTGATGATATGTCCAAATAAAGGAACATCTTCTGGTACATGGACACCTTTGGCGTTTTGAGCACAAATGGCAAAAATCCGTGTGTTCATCGGAGTCTGACGGAAACGATGAGCAGCAATCACCGGCAACCTGGAAGAAGATGATTGATAAGCAGCTGGATGAAACGGGGGTATAAGTTCCATCGGTTGTCCCCCGCATGGACATTTTCCACCATTGCTTTAAAAACATAGCCCGAGAAGTTGAAGGGCTTGTTGTATACCAGAGCCAGCATGGCAGAAGCTGTAGAATGGCTCATGCCGTCAAATCCTGCATTCCTGCTGGAGAGGCATACGATCATAATATGCATGAGGTACCTCCAGACCTTTGTGAGGTTGGCCTTCCGGTATTGATCTCCAGGGATACCCGGATAACCTAGACGGAGCATGCCGCCGTTGATAAACGTGTTGGAGAACCGAATTGGCAAATCCGGGTGATCAACAAAACCAAAAAATTCACGTAGCAGTTGCTCCGTAATAACCATTTCTCTGTCATCTACCCTGGAAATAATACGTGTGACTGGTAGATCAGAGTTGATCACAGCTGAGTCCCAGAAGGAACCAACTTGATCCTTGTAAATAGGGGCGTTGGCGGAGATGGCAGTAAAAATGCGGGAACGGCGGAAGAAAGCAATCATCGGCCTAAAAGGCGCGGCCGAATCACGATCATCCTCGAGAAAAGCAACTATGTTGTGCCTCGGCTCTCAATCATTTACATTAACGTTGATACCTGCCATAGCTACATACACAAAAATATAGCTCGAAAAGCGTTAGCATCAATGCACGTAGACAATGATTTTTCACAAAAATGCCATCTGCGACACAAGGGTTGTGTCGCAGAAAGAATGCGACATATGAATTTGCGTCGCTAGATTACGGTGCGACATAACAGAGGGTGTCGCAGAAATAAATTTGAAACACTATGCGACAGAAGTGCTTGTGTAGCTAACAAACTGTTCGACATCAAGGGTTGTGTCGCATTTTGCAATAAATTGATTTAATTCAATCACAGCGACAGAAGACTTATGTCGCACAACTTGTGTCGCTAAGTAAGCGACACAAAAGCTTGTGTCGCAAGACAGCAATGCAACAGACACAAGTGCGACACAAGGGCTTGTGTCGCATATTGTGTCGCAATGACGAACAGATGCAACCCAGAAAAACCCGATGATAAAATTTGGGGGTTTTTGAAATTGAGAACACCAAATGATGCGCCAATGTATGAAGAGCATAAAACCATGAGTGTTAACATGTTAGCAACATATCCCGTGTCCAATTTTACCCCAAACCAAAAACCCTAACAAACCGTATGTTGCATTCAACGATTAAACAAAATTAGATAGTGGAATTGGGTAAAAATGGTACCTATAAGTCGAGAAAGATGAGGAGAACAAGAAGCACGGAATGGATTGCGAAGAAAAACGGCAGAAAGTTGAAGATCAAATCAAAGTGGCGTCGCAGAAGTTGTGTCGCAGTGTTTGAGTTGTGTCGCTATTTGTGTCGCAAGAATGTGTAGCGACTGAGAGGTAGGGTCCGGCTATTATACCTCAACCCGGTATAGCGACACAAGATGCAACATGGATAGCGACACAAGCGTTGTGTCGCATTGCGACACAAGCGTTGTGTCGCATTGCGACACAAGCTTTGTGTCGCACTATGGACAATTTGAGAACTTTGATTTGATTTCAAGTGTTTGACTCAAGAGACGATTTGTTATTTTCTCAGAGACTTGGATAAACTAAAATGAAAACAATAGACTAAAATTATACAGGAAATAGAATAGAACCGTTGATTCAATTTTGCAATCAACGTTAACAGAACGTAAAATCTTTTTGGTGACGAAATTGTTTAGCGTTGCCCAGACTCACCATTCCAATCATAGAGACTAGCTCATCAAATCGACTACGAGAGAAAGCTTTTGTGAAAAGATCTGCGTTTTGCTTAAGAGTAGGTATTTGGACAAGGTCAATTAGGTGCTTCTCATAGCAATCCCGTATAAAATGATAACGAATTTCAATATGCTTTGTTTTTGAATGCTGTACGGGATTGCGTATGATGGATACAGCAGCTGAATTATCAATATGAATAGGAGTAAGAGTTAGAAGTAACCCATAGTCACGCATTTGATGCTGAATCCAGAGAACCTGGGAATAGCAACTGGCAGCAGCAATGTATTCTGCTTCAGCGGTTGAAGTAGAGACAGTTGTCTACTTCTTGCACTGCCACGAGACTAATCGGCTTCCTAGAAACTGACATCCTCCAGTTGTTGACTTCGCGTCCACTGAGCAGCCACCATAATCCGAATCTGAAAAGGCAGTTAGAGCAAAATCGTTTTCGTTAGATTACCAGAGACCCAAGGAGGGTCTCCACTTAAGGTAACCTAAGATGCGTCTGTAGGTTCCTTTGTCTTGGACCTAACCGGATCAACACACACAATCGAGAGGTGGAATTCAAACGATTGTATACAGTACGTAAAACACAAACGAATCAAACGCAAATCGAATGTATATAGATATAATAACCGAATAGCTTGGATACACTGAAATGACTTACAAATGCTCTCTATAATCACAGATTCGTCAACCTAAAACTGAGGCCGAAATGACCTATTTATACTAAACCGAAACTGACTCTGCGACACAAGCTTTGTGTCGCACAGTCAGCTCATGCGACACAGACCTTGTGTCGCATAAGCGACACAGGCTCTGTGTCGCCTAAAACAAACTTGTAATATTACATAAAACTTCATAATTACATATCTAACTATTACAAGCTAAGACCAACTGACAGACATACAAAATATGTACCAACAAACTCCCCCGTGTCTTTAGCTTGGTCTTCAAAAATCTTCACTCAACTCCAGCCTGCTGGGAATGTGCCACCGGCATGTATTCCCATTTTCAAACAAATCTCAACAATCTTTTGAAACTTCAGAGCCTCTTCTTGATCAAAAACATAATGTTGAATCTTGTGTGCATGAAGGACTCTTAAGTCATATTTCGTTAAATTGATGAGGCTTATAGGATCAGAAACACGAATAATTGAACCTCTTAATTGTTGAGAATAGATCCACTCTCCCGGACCCTGTTCCTGGTCTCTCTCAGTTAGATATTCAATAACAGCTTCACCAGTCTTCGGGTCGTACCACCAATATCTAAATTTCTTTAACAAATTTAGTGGTAGTTTCTCAAGTGGAATCGATTTCAGACTTGCAGCTGGCGGATATTTATACTTCACAATAGGCTCTTGAGTTCTTGGATCTAACTTCTTCTTGAAACGATAGCGAACTCCCAGCTCAAGTTTTATCCATACATAGTGTCTGCTGTAGATCTCTTTTCTAAGAACCTTTTGAATAAAAGCGCCTCGACAATCATTTGAATTATTTACCAATTCTAATTGCGCAAGACGATTAAGTTCAACCTTTGGCAAAGTGCTGATGCAATTGAATCTCGGCCTGAAGTATTGAACGCCATCCTTTCTTTTTATTAAAATGAGAGAGCTCTCAGCATCGAATTTCCAGCTATAAATTAGACCAGTGAAATCTCCTCGAACTTTGTAAGATTTACAAATAGAAGACGCCACAGCCACAGTTCGATATTTCACAACAGGCTTGGACTGTACTGATGGCCACGGTTCGGAGGCCAATTCATTTTCATCATCAGAAGAATCCGATTCAATGATAGGTGCATCAGGATCATACGGTTCTTCTGGTTGAGCATGAGTAGGCTCACTTTGTCTTTCAATAGGAGATTCCGAATGATTTGACTCTTCATACACATCTTCATCTGAGGGAATCTCCGGTTCAACCTCAACATCCTCAAAGTCATAAGATATATCATCATTATTCACCGGATTTATTAAGCTTTGTAGATACGTGATATTTACTTCAGAGTAATCTACAGCTATAGGAATCGGTTGACCTGGAATGTTTTCAGACGATGCAAAATAATCTAAAAGTAAATTTTCATTAATGTCTGAATTATTTACATCTACAGTCTGTGTTCCGGCGGAAGTCGTAGTTGTTGTTTCAATGGCACGCAGGCCTGACTCCCCCGAAACGACAGCTAGGGCTTCTAATTCTAAGACCCTAGTCTCCAAAATAGGAACTCTGACAGTCTGCAGCTCCAAATCTTTAATCTGTGCAGCTTGAGCTTCTAGAACCGCAGATTGTGACTGAATTAATGCAGCTTGGGATGTCATCGTTTGCTGCATCGTGTCCAACCGCCTCATTAGTTCTTGAATGACAGACGGGAGAGGTTGGACAGGAACCTCCACACGGGGAATGTCAACCCGTGGCGTGGAGGAAGAAGTTTGAGCCGATTGACGTTGACGAACCATCGGAGGCACCCAATCTTCATCCGTAGGTTCTGATTGACGAGGCCTTTTGCCCACCTCGGGTCGCACATAACCTGTCCCTACCCTTTTGCGTCGTTGAATACGCTTAAAGCGTCTTAAATCAAAACGACGAATATTTTCCAACGAAGTGTCGGAAGGGACTATCCGAGGGGAAGTTGGTGGAGTTGAGCCACCATCAGAAGAGCTGGCAGCCATGTCTTCGACAATATGCGGCTCTTGTGCCTGAACGTTTTCTCCTTCAAGATGGTCAACATGACCAAAAGTCTCAATGTCGTCCAAAATTTTCTCAAGATGAGGATTTTCTGCTTGTACAGGCACATTGACAAAAAGATCCTCTGGCTGTGGAGGAGCAGCAGCATCCAAAAATTCATCGGCCGCCGGAGGAACATAATCCTCATTTACAATGTGCCCAAATAGTGGCACATCCGCCGGCGCCGGAACTCCTTTAGCATATTGCCCACAGATGGCAAAGATGCGAATATTCATAGGGGTTTGTCGAAAACGGTGAACAGCATTCACCGGAAGCCCCGGAAGAAGATGATTGAGTAATAGTTGGATAAACCGCGGGTACATGTTCCATCGGTTGTCCCCGGTGTGTACATTGTCAACCATAGCCCGGAAGGGCTTGTTGTACACTAGTGCCAGCATAGCAGAAGCCGTAGAATGGCTCATGCCGTCAAAACCAGCCTTTCTGCTGGATAGACAGACTATCATAATGTGCATCAAATACCGCCAGACCCTAGTTAGGTTGGCCTTGCGGTATTGATCCTTCGGAATGCCCGGATACCCACGACGGATCATGCCTCCATTTATAAATGAGTTTGCAAATTGAATCAGCATGTCCGGATGGTCAGCAAATTGGAAAAATTCTCTAATAAGCCGCTCGGAGATAACCACCTCTTTGTCGTCTACCCGTGCGAGAATGCGGGTTTCAGGCAGATCAGAGTTGATCACAGCTGAATTCCAGAAGGAGCCAACTTGATCCTTGTATATTGGTGCATTGGCGGAGATGGCTGTAAAAATGCGAGAACGGCGCAAGAAAGCAATCATTGGCCTAAAAGGCGCAGCCGAATCCCGATCATCCTCAAGAAAAGCCACAATATTGTGCCTCGGCTCCCAATCATTTACATTTATATCTGCCATTGCTATTAAAACAAAAGAAAACATAGCTCGAAAAGCGTTAGTATACAAACGTGAAGACAATTAATTTGAATAAAATGTCTTATGCGACACAGAGGATTGTGTCGCAGTAAGAATGCGACATTATAATTGTGTCGCTAAACCCATATGCGACACAAAGGATGATGTCGCAAAAATCAATTTTAAAAAACTATGCGACACAATCGCTTGTGTCGCTAACAAATTAAGCGACTGCATGGGTTGTGTCGCATTTTGCAATAAAATTGAATTTAATTGAATTTAGCGACAGAATCCTTATGTCGCAAACTATGTGTCGCAAGCTAAGGCGACACAACGTTTGTGTCGCATAGAAATAAAAACGACAGACACAAGTGCGACACAAGTGATTGTGTCGCAACTTGTGTCGCAATGACGAACAGTTGCAAACCCAGAAAAACCCTATAATCAAATTTGGGGGTTTTCGAAATTTGAGGACACCAAATGATGCGCCAACGTTTGTAGAGCATGAAACCATGATTTTTAACATGATAGCAACGTCTCCCGTGTCCAATTTTACCCCAAACCAAAAACCCTAAAAAACCGTATGTTTCATTTGACATTTAAACCAAAAGTAAACGGTAAAAGTGAGTGAAAATGGTACCTATAAGTCGAGAAAATTTAGATGAACACGAAACACGGATTGGATTGCAAAGAAACACGGCCGAAGATAGAAAATCGAAAGAAAATTACGTCGCAGTCCTTGTGTCGCAAGAGAGAGGCTTGTGTCGCTTTTTGTGTCGCAAAAACGTGTAGCGACTGAGAGGTAGGGTCCGGCTTTTATACCTCAACCCTGTATAGCGACACAAGATGCGACATGGGTAGCGACACAAAATTTGTGTCGCATGTGCGACACAGCGCTTGTGTCGCAACTGGGACTGTTTGGAAATTTTAATTTGATTTCAAGTTTTACAGTCGAAGCCGATTTGATATTTACTTAGAGACTTGGTATAATTAAGAACAATAAAGCAATAAATAAATAAATAAATAATAAAAAATTAAAAAACAATTTAAAAATTAAAAACCGTTGAATCTATTTTACACTCAACGACAGAATCATAACATCTTTTTGGTGATGGGATTGGTTAAGTCTGCTTTAGGAATCATATCAGGATAACATGCACTTATTAGGAATAGTAAGTGTTATTTCGATTATCAGTATGTTTGTCCTCTTTAAATTTACTTAGCATAGTTAAATCACCTGTTATAAAGATTAGTTCGAGACGACTATTGATATTTTAACCATATAAACATTTGTACTTAAGTATATGATTTCAACTCATAATGAGATGAACCACTTGTGTTATTATTAGCATGCATATTATAGTGTATAAAACACATTAAAATATACATTTGAAATCAAAACATGTTATTATTTTCTATATAGTAGGTGAAGGTATAGACGTATCTTTAGAACCAAGTTAGCGGTGACAGATCTGTACTTTCGTACAATAGAGTCACATAAACAATAGTTCGGGTTGAAGAAACACCAGTCTGAACACTTTAAACTAGAGGGTACAGGTCTGTACTTTCGTACAACAGAGTACGATAGTTTAACACAACCAGTACGAGGCAATCTTTTTATAACTTTTCTAGTACATTTGTACATTATATTTTAGAGTTTAGATATGCCACGGGTACGCAATAGTTGTCTATAACTTAACATAGACTACGCACCTAAGTTCTTTTCAAGAAGATATTAGATGAAACCAGGTCTGTATTTTCATACAACAGAGGAGACAACTAATATGTTCCCCCAGATAACACCATACAAAGACCCTATATCTTAGATCATAACATGTTCATTATCCAAATATTAAGACGAAGCGTTAAAATATTTCGGACATTTTTGCCCTTATTTTAACTTAATGTCATACATATTAATATGGCTTTATATAAAATAATATGCATATTTGAAAGTTAAGCTTCTTAGTAACTTTAGAACAAATGCCTACCAATACATCATTTGATGAAGCTAATATTTATAAAAGGAATTTCAAGTATGCTAGATAAATCTACTGACACATCAAACATAAATCTTAAAATTCCATTTTATGCATGTTTCCTGATGTACTATCATTTCCCCAATTGATTACAGACACAATTCAACGTCTAGTTTAACAATGTTGCAACTATTGCATTTCTTTAATACTAACAAGTATAAAGAGTGGCAGTTGCGGGTTTTTTTTTTTTTTTTTTTTTTTTTTTTTTTTTTTTTTTTTTAATCTAACCAAGTCTAAAAGATAATTCTGACCAGAAATGGAGAGTTAGGCATTGCTTAAAGTCACCATTCCAATCATAGAGACAAGCTCATCAAATCGACTACGAGAGAAAGCTTTTGTGAAAAGATCTGTGTTTTGTTTAAGAGTAGGGATTTGGATAAGGTCAATTAGGTGCTTCTCATAGCAATCCCGTATAAAATGATAACGAATTTCAATATGCTTTGTTTTTGAATGCTGTACGGGATTGCGTATGATAGATACAGCAGCTGAATTATCAATATGAATAGGAGTAAGAGTTAAAAGAAACCCATAGTCACGCATTTGATGCTGAATCCAGAGAACCTGGGAACAGCAACTGGCAGCAGCAATGTATTCTGCTTCAGCAGTGGATGTAGAGACAGTTATCTGCTTCTTGCACTGCCACGAGACTAATCAGCTTCCTAGAAACTGACATCCTCCAGTTGTGGACTTCGCGTCCACTGAGCAGCCACCATAATCCGAATCTGAAAAAGCAGTTAGAGCAAAATCGTTTTCATTAGAATACCAGAGACCCAAGGAGGGTCTCCACTTAAGATAACCTAATATGCGTCTGACAGCCTTTTCATGAGAAGCTTTGGGCTTTGCTTGATATCTTGAACAGATGGATACGGCAAATAAAATGTCCGGCCTAGATGCTGTAAGATACATAAGCGATCCTATCATTGAACGATAGTCACGCTGATTAACATCATCTTCGTCGTCAGCAGGTCCAAGTTTGTGACTGATGTCAATGGGAGTTCCATAGTGTCTAGCATCGAGCATCTGATATTTTGTCAAGATGTCCTTGACATATTTTGTCTGATGAATATAAATTCCCTTATCAGACTTCTCTACTTGAACACCTAGGAAGAATTTGAGTTCTCCCATTGCACTCATCTCAAACTTAGACTTCATCACTTTTTCGAAATCTCTGCACAGCACCTCATTGGTCGATCCAAAAATAATATCGTCCACGTATACCTGCACAAGCAACAAATCGTTTCCTGTCTTTTTGATAAAAAGAGTTGAATCAATCTGCCCACGAGTGTAACCATTTGTGAGCAGGTGTTGAGACAACGTTTCATACCAAGCCCTTGGAGCTTGATGAAGACCATACAATGCTTTATCTAGTTTGTAGACGTAATCAAGATGCACTGAGTCTTTGAAACCAGGAGGCTGTTTCACATAAACCTCTTCGTTGACCTTCCCATACAAAAACGCACTCTTTACATCCAGTTGATAGACACGAAATTTCTTGAATGAAGCGTAAGCAAGAAATATCCGTATTGACTCCAAACGCGCAACTGGTGCAAAAACCTCGTCATAATCCAATCCTTCGATCTGTGTAAAACCTTGAACCACCAGACGAGCTTTGTTCTTCACAACTACGCCACGGTCATCTTTCTTGACTCGATAAACCCAGCGAGTACCAATCGGATAGAATCCTTGAGGTAGTTTAACCAGCTCCCAAACTTCTAACTTTTTGAACTGTTGGAGCTCTTCTTGCATGGCTTCTACCCAGTGAGAGTCAGTCAATGCTTCCTTGATATTTTTCGGTTCAATTTGAGAAAGAAAGCATGACTCCAATTGAGCTAATAGGCACTCGGTTTGTCCTCTGGTTCTAACTCCATCGTGTAAATCACCAATTATATTATCGACCGGGTGATTCACATTTACACGGCTACTTGGAATCTCTTCAGGTTCAATGACAATTTCCAAATTTGTATCATCTCCCCCAGATACTAAAGTTTCTTCAAGTACTTCTGTGACAGATTCTACTTCACCATCGGATAATGCCGGCATATCTGGATCTGTATCAGGATCTTGAACTGGTTCAGTAGTTTGTGGAGGAGGTGGTGGTGTTTTTGTAGGAGACTTGGATACATCAGAGTATATATCAAGACCATGAAGCATTGTCACCACCTGTTCAATTTCATCTTCAGCAGGAAGATTGAATGAATTAAACATACTGTCATAATCGAACAAGAAGTCGGGCCCTGAACCTTGTGAAGGTTGAGTGTAACGAAGACATGTTACCTCAAAATGTTCCTCCACTCTCTTCGTAGCCTTGTTATACACACGTTTATTTGGTGAATTATTTGAGAAACCCAAAAAATAGCCTTCACTTGATTTTTCACCAAATTTAGCCACTCTTTCTTTTGTGTGCATAATCATACATGGACACCCGAAAGGCTCAAGAAACTGTAAATTTGGTTTACGGTTGTTGAAGAGCTCATAGGAGGTCTTATTGCATTTCTTGACCATGGACACTCGATTAAGAATGTAGCAAGCTGTGTTGACCGCCTTTGCCCAGAACGTGATAGGCAGTTTTGAATCAGCTAACATAGTCCTTGCAGCTTCAATGAGAGTCCTATTCTTACGCTCAGCAACTCCATTCTGTTGAGGAGTTCTAGCAGCACTGAATTGATGATCAATGCCTTTCTTTAAACAGAAAAGACCTAGTGTAGAGTTCTTAAATTCCGTACCGTTATCACTTCTTAGTTTCTTGATCTTCAAATTGCACAAATTCTCCAGTTTGTCGAACAAGTAGATAAGGATTTCAGCAGTTTCATCCTTGGAGGCCAAAAAATAAACCCAAGAGAACCTCGAGTAATCATCAGTGACCACCAAACAATACCATGCTCCACCTATACTTTTCTTGCTCACAGGTCCAAATAAGTCCATGTGCAATAATTCCAATGGCTTTTCAACTGAGTTGACCAGTTTTGACTTATGGGACTTCTTGTGCTGTTTTCCCTTTTGGCAGGGGACGCAATGATCATTAAGCCCGAATGATTGCTTCGGTACACCACGCACAAGATCTTTTTTAACCAGATAATTCATCTTACGAAAATGTAGATGACCCATCCGTCTGTGCCACTACAAGGATTCCTTTTCATTAGCCTTAGACAGAAAACACGTTTGCTGCTTTGTTTCAACAGTACGCATAACTAGAATGTACGTGTCTCTGTCTCGAGGTGCCCTCAGTAGCACCCACTCCTCGGGAATAACAAATCCCGGCTTCAGAATGCAACACTCACTTTTCGTGAAAACAGTAGTGTATGATTTATCACAAACTTGCGATACACTAAGAAGGTTGTGTTGCAACTGTTCTACAAAATTAACCTTTTCAAAGCTCACTCGGCCGTTTGAGAGTGTGCCTTGACCAGAAATAACCCCTCCTTTGTCACCAGCAAAATCAACATATCCCCCATTATATGTATGAACATCGGAGAGCAAGGATATATTGTCGGTCATGTGCCGCGAGCAACCACTATCGATATACCATTTGCTATTAAGTACGGCTTCAGGTTGCTGCAACACCAAAAACAAGGAGGTTAATTAGTAACGGAGACCCAAGCCTTTACAGACTTGGGCACTCCAGACGCATCATCCACAATGATCACATCAGTCAAAATTTTGTTTTTAAACATATCAGAAGTATTGATTGATGTGACACTGTTGGATGTAGAATCATTTGATGATTCTTTCACTTTCCAAACCTTTTTAGGTTTGGTAGATTGCTTGTCAACAACATTGAGCTTAGTAATTGATGATTTGGTTGGCTCAACCTTGCTGGTTTTCTTAGCAGGTGAGGGAGAACGTGAACCTTTAACTGAAGAATTTTTAATTTTAGAACTTTTAGATACACCTTTCCCAAACCGCTTTTTAGCAAGCAACGGACAATCATTTATTAAATGACCTTGTTTCTTGCAGTAGAAACAAGATCTTTTCTCAACAAGTTGTTGAAATTTTGGAACAAACCTATGAGGATGGTTGAAAGAAATATCAAAGGCACATGCACACCTATGTGAGCATGTTGAATTTGACGCTTGTTTAGAGAAAACAGTGGATTTAGAAGAAGTTTGATGTTTTTTAATATTTTCTTTGATTTTCAAAATCTTCTTTTCAGGCTCAGCCTTAGCTTTGCCTTTTCCACTTAAAGCCATGACTGAAGATTCATTAGTTATAATTACATTTGTTGGCTTTATATTTTTCTTTTCAACCTTTGAGTACTCCTCTTGGGTTATATCCTCAATTTTAACAATCTCCTTTAAAATAACAGGAGAATCGCTCGAAGCCTTGTTTACAACAGGCTCACAAACATCAGAAGGCTTAACTGACTCAGCCTTGACACAAACAGTAACTGATTCAACAGATTTAACCTCTTGAGCCTTAACATTCTCAGGCTCACTAGGTTTTGCCTTAACAGGTTCAGGCTCACTAGAGCTGGGTTGATCGTCAGTTACTTTAACTTTTTAAGCCTGAATTTTCACAGGCTTACTTATTTTGACAGGAGCAAATTTCACAGGATTTATTGCCGTCTTTGAAAAGTTTGGCATAAATTCAGTGATGTCGTCCTTAACAGGCATGGGAAAATAATTTTTAGGAGGCGGAACTTGATGAAAACCAAGTCCAGCCTTGCTTTTCGTATCACTTCTTTGTGCCTGAAGGATCTCATCAAAGACTAGAGAGGAAGTTGAAAAGTTAGATAATTTTCTGTTCAACTCAAGAACTTCAGCCTGAGAATCAGCAAGTTGTTTCTTTACGAAGGAAAGCATATTAACATAGCTTCCGATTTCATCTTGCTGTTCAAAAATTTTGGCTTTCAGCTCTTTCTTTTCTTCAAAAATAGCTTTTAGCTTTTTATCACAAATCTTATCATTCTCTTTTAACATATTATTTGAAGCAGTTAATTGTTCTATGTTAGAGATAAGACGTTCATTTTCTTCTCTTAACCTGTTTACTTGTCCTGTTAATTGAATGCATGTAATACAAGACAAAGGTTCATTATCAACCTCATGAATGTTGGCCATGAAAGCTTTGTTCTGTTGGTCATCATCAGCTTGTTCTGACCAGTCAAACGCTTCATCTGATAACATTAAGGCGGCTGACACCATTGCCTTTTCTTCAGCTTTAGCCTTCTCTGTAGGGTTGTTCTGAGAAGGCCTTGTGAAACCAGAGGAGGGCTGTCGTGTTTCACATTCACGAGCAAAGTGTCCTTAGTTGTGACACTTATAGCACTTAACCTTGCTCTTGTTAAATCCAAGACCCTTATCACTAGGGTCCTCCAATGACCTTTTGCCAGTTTTCTTAAAATAGGTCTTGGCTCTACGAGTAAGCATAGCCAAGTTCCACCTTAAGTCCATTCGTTCCAGTTCGTCATCATCTATTTGACGAAAATCTTCCTCTGTCAGGTCCATGGAACCAGCTTTCTTCCATAGAAAGTCATCATAGGCGGATAGCAACGCCGAGAAAAGTGCAGCATGATCTTGTGTAGCTGCAGGAATAGGTCCTTGATGACTTGGTGGTTGAAAATAAGAACCACCAGAAGAAGTACTAGGTTGATGACTTGACGAGCCACTGGTTCCACCAGCCAAGAATGCTGAGCCAGATGTTCCAGTTGATGAAACATCTACTCCGTAGATCTTAGGATTCTGGACATTTGCAGTCGCCTTTGTTTCTTTTCTTTGCATGTCCAGAAGATCAGCTTCTAGCTGACCAATAAGATCATCAAGAGACATGTTTAGAATGTCTGGATCCTTTTCCATCATTAAAACTCGAGTATCCCACTTGTCAGGTAGGGATTCAAGAAGTTTTTTATTAGTTTCAGACTTATCCAGAGTTATTCCCCCTTCCGTTAGCTCACTTACTAACTGTGAGTATCTAGAAAATAAGTCAGAAAGAGACTCATTTGGAAGAATATCAAACACGTTGTATTGCTTCTTGACTAAACGCAATTTGTTCTGCTTATATTGTTCACTACCTCCACATCTTTTCTCAAATGCCTTCCATAAGTCATAAGCAACTTCCAAATGTCTAAATTGTTTGAGAATTGACGGTGGTAATGCCATGGTGATTGCAGAATGAGCCTTTTTATCATTCTCAAAGGCTTTGCGTTCCTCAGGCGTCATTGATTTAATTGACTTTAGGGGTGCAGTACCAGTATACACTCCCGGACTGACCGGACGTTCATATCTTTCTGTTAAAGCAACCCACATTTCGGGATCATTAAACGAAACAAACGCTTCAAAGCGTTGACGCCAGTAGGCATAATCCATCCCTATAGTATACATAGGTGGTTTATTCGTACTTCCGACTTCAGAGTTTTGCTTTAGTAGATCTCCAACACGTTGCAATGAAGAAGATGCCATATTGAGTAACCTTCAAAACAAACACACAAAGAACAAACTAAACTGTTATGCGACACAAGGATTGTGTCGCAGAATCAAATGGCGACACTACAGATGTGTCGCTAGAACTTAAGTATCAGTTAAACAGGCGACACAAGGGTTATGTCGCAAAAAATTCTATGTCGCAAAAATTCTATGTCGCAAATTTAGCTTGTGTCGCAAATTTTAAACTTGTGTCGCTTGCTGGTGTCGCAGAACTCTTATATACGAAACGAAGTTGTGTCGCTTAAAACCAAACGTTGTGTCGCTTAAAACCTACTCGCGACAGAAGATTGTGTCGCTAAAACCCTAAATGCGACAGAATAGCTGTGTCGCAGCTTGTGTCGCAGAAACGGGGAGAGCTGCGGCAGAAAACCCTAAAATTCGCAAACTTCCGAAACCCTAACAAAAACCACGAACAACAGACGAATCTTAACACCAAAATCTTCCAGAAAATGTAGAATATGAACCTTTAACACGAAATGTAAAGATATAATTCCAAAAACTAGTCGATTTTAGCCGAAAACACGTACAAACACGATCTAATAACACCAAATCCGTAGATTATGGCTCTGATACCACTTGTAGGTTCCTTTGTCTTGGACCTAACCGGATCAACACACACAATCGAGAGGCGGAATTCAAACGATTGTATACAGTACGTAAAACACAAAGAATCAAACGCAAATCGAATGTATATAGATATAATAACCGAATAGCTTGGATACACTGAAATGCCTTACAAATGCTCTCTATAATCACAGATTCGTCAACCTAAAACTGAGGCCGAAATGACCAATTTATACTAAACCGAAACTGACTCTGCGACACAAGCTTTGTGTCGCACAGTCAGCTCATGCGACACAGACCTTGTGTCGCATAAGCGACATAGGCTCTGTGTCGCCTAAAACAAACTTGTAATATTACATAAAACTTCATAATTACATATCTAACTATTACAAGCTAAGACCTACTGGCAGACATACAAAATATGTACCAACAACGTCTGACAGCCTTTTCATGAGAAGCTTTGGGCTTTGCTTGATATCTAGAACAGATAGACACGGCGAATAATATGTCCGGCCTAGATGCTGTGAGATACATAAGCGATCCTATCATTGAACGATAGTCACGCTGATTAACATCGTCTTCATCATCAGCAGGTCCAAGTTTGTGACTGATGTCAATGGGAGTTCCATAGTGTCTAGCATCGAGCATCTGATATTTTGTCAAGATGTCCTTGACATATTTTGTCTGATGAATATAAATTCCCTTATCAGACTTCTCTACTTGAACACCTAGGAAGAATTTGAGTTCTCCCATTGCACTCATCTCAAACATAGACTTCATCACTTTTTCGAAATCTCTGCACAGCACCTCATTGGTCGATCCAAAAATAATATCGTCCACGTATACCTGCACAAGCAACAAATCGTTTCCTGTCTTTTTGATAAAAAGAGTTGAATCAATCTGCCCACGAGTGTAACCATTTGTGAGCAGGTGTTGAGACAACGTTTCATACCAAGCCCTTGGAGCTTGATGAAGACCATACAATGCTTTATCTAGTTTGTAGACGTAATCAGGATGCACTGAGTCTTTGAAACCAGGAGGCTGTTTCACATATACCTCTTCGTTGACCTTCCCATACAAAAACGCACTCTTTACATCCAGTTGATAGACACGAAATTTCTTGAATGAAGCGTAAGCAAGAAATATCTGTATTGACTCTAAACGCGCAACTGGAGCAAAAACCTCGTCATAATCCAATCCTTCGATCTGAGTAAAACCTTGGACCACCAGACGAGCTTTATTCTTCACTACCACGCCACGGTCATCTTTCTTGACACGATAAACCCAGCGAGTACCAATCGGATAAAATCCCTGAGGTAGTTTAACCAGCTCCCAAACTTCTAACTTTTTGAACTGTTGAAGTTCCTCTTGCATGGCTTCTACCCAGTGAGAGTCAGTCAGTGCTTCCTTGATATTTTTCGGTTCAATTTGAGAAAGAAAGCATGACTCCATTTGAGCTAACTGACACTCTGTTTGCCCTCTGGTTCTAACTCCATCGTGTAAATCACCAATAATATTATCGACCGGGTGATTCACATTGACACGGCTACTTGGAATCTCTTCAGGTTCAATGACAGTTTCCAAATTTGTATCGTCTCCCCCAGAGACTAAAGTCTCTTCAAGTACCTCTGTGACAGGTTCTACTTCACCATCTGATAAAGCTGGCATATCTGGATCTGTATCAGGATCTTGAACTGGTTCAGTAGTTTGAAGAGGAGGTGGTGGTGTTTTTGTAGGAGACTTGGATACATCAGAATATATATCAAGTCCATGAAGCATTGTCACCACCTGTTCAACTTCATCTTCAGCAGGAAGTTTGAAAGAGTCGAACATACTGTCATAGTCGAACAAAAATTCGGGCCCTGAACCTTGTGAAGGTTGAGTATAACGAAGACATGTTACCTCAAAATGTTCCTCCACTCTCTTTGTAGCTTTGTTATACACACGCTTATTAGGTGAATTATTTGAAAAACCCAAGAAATAGCCTTCACTCTATTTGCTACCGAATTTAGCCACTCGTTCTTTTGTGTGCATAATCATACAGGGACACCCGAACGGCTCAAGAAACTGTAAATTTGGTTTACGGTTGTTGAAGAGCTCATAACAGGTCTTATTACGTTTCTTAACCATAGACACTCGATTTAGTATGTAGCAATTTGTGTTGACCGCTTCTGCCCAGAACGTGATAGACAGTTTTGAATCAGCTAACATAGTCCGAGCAGCTTCAATGAACGTCTTGTTCTTACGTTCAGCAACTCCATTTTGTTGAGGAGTTCTAGCAGCACTGAATTGATGATCAATGCCTTTTTTTAAACAGAACAGACCTAGTGTAGAGTTCTTAAATTCCGTACCGTTATCGCTTCTTAGTTTCTTGATCTTCAAATTGCACAAATTTTCCAGCTTGTCGAACAAGTAGATAAGGATTTCAGCAATCTCATCCTTGGAGGCCAAAAAATAAACCCAAGAGAACCTCGAGTAAACATCAGTGACCACCAAGCAGTACCATGCTCCACCTATGCTTTTCTTGCTCACTGGTCCAAATAAGTCCATGTGCAGTAATTCCAATGGCTTTTCAACAGAGTTGACCAGTTTTGACTTATGGGTCTTCTTGTGCTGTTTCCCTTTTTGGCAGGGAACGCAATGGTCATTAAGCCCGAATGATTGCTTCGGTACACCATGCACAAGATCATTTTTAACCAGATAATTCATCTTACGAAAGTGCAGATGACCCATTCGTCTGTGCCACAACAAGGATTCTTTTTCATTAGCCTTAGACAGAAAACACGTTTGTTGCTTTGTTTCAACAGTACGCATATCCAGAATGTATGTGTCTCTGTCTCGAGGTGCCCTCAAAAGCACCCACTCCTCGGGAATAACAAACCCAGGCTTCAGAATGCAACACTCACTTTTCGTGAAAACAGTAGTGTATGACTTATCACAAACTTGCGATACACTAAGAAGGTTGTGTTGCAGCTGTTCTACAAAATTAACTTTTTCAAAGCTCACTCTACCGTTTGAGAGTGTGCCTTGGCCAGAAATTACGCCTCCTTTGTCACCAGCAAAAGCAACATATCCCCCATTATACGCATGAACATCGGAAAGCAGGGATATATTGCCGGTCATGTGCCGCGAGCAACCACTATCGATATACCATTTGCTATTTAGGACGGCTTCAGGTTGCTGCAACACCAAAAACAAAGAAGTTAATTAGTAACGGAGACCCAAGCCTTTACAGACTTGGGCACTTCAGACGCATCATCCACAATGATCACAACAGTCAAAATTTTGTTTTTAAACATATCAGAATTATTGATTGATGTGACACTGTTGGATGTAGAATCATTTGATGATTCTTTCACTTTCCAAACCTTTTTAGGTTTGGAAGGTTGCTTGTCAACAACATTGAGCTTAGTAATTGATGATTTGGTTGGCTCAACCTTGCTGAAATTCTTATCGGGTGAGGGAGAACGTGAACCTTTAATTGAAGAATTTTTAATTTTAGAAATTTTAGGAACACCTTTCCTAGACCGCTTTTTAGCAAGCAACGGACAATCATTTATTAAATGACCTTGTTTCTTGCAGTAGAAACAAGATCTTTTCTCAACAGGTTGTTGAAATTTTGGAACAATCCTATGAGGATGGTTGAAAGAAGTATCAAAGGCGCATGCACACTTATGTGAGCATGTTGAATTTGACACTTGTTTAGAGAAAACAGTGGATTTAGAAGAAGTTTGATGTTTTTTAATATTTTCTTTGATTTTCAAAATCTTCTTTTCAGGCTCAGCCTTAGCTTTGCCTTTTCCACTTAAAGCCAAGACTGAAGATTCATTAGTTATAATTACATTGTTTGGCTTTACGTTTTTCTTTTCAACCTTAGAGTACTCCTCTTCGGTTATATCCTCAATTTTAACAATCTCCTTTAAAATAACAGGAGAATCACTCGAAGCCTTGTTTACAACAGGCTCACAAACATCAGAAGGCTTAACTGACTCAGCCTTGACACAAACAGTAACTGATTCAACAGATTTAACCTCTTGAGCCTTAACAATCTCAGGCTCACTAGGTTTTGCCTTAACAGGTTCAGACTCACTAGTGCTGGGTTGATCGGCAGTTACTTTAACTTGTTCAGCCTGAATTTTCACAGGCTTACTTATTTTGACAGGAGCAAATTTCACAGGATTTATTGCCGTCTTTGAAAAATTTGGCATAAATTCAGTGATGTCATCCTTAACAAGCATGGGAAAATAATTTTTAGGAGGCGGAACTTGATGAAAGTTAAGTCCAGCCTTGCTTTTCGTATCACTTCTTTGTGCCTGAAGGATCTCATCAAAGACTAGAGAGGAAGTTGAAAAGTTAGATAATTTTCTGTTCAAATCAAGAACTTCAGCCTGAGAATCAGCAAGTTGTTTCTTTACGAAGGAAAGCATATTAACATAGCTTCCTATTTCATCTTGCTGTTCAAAAATTTTGGCTTTCAGCTCTTTCTTTTCTTCAAAAATAGCTTTTAGCTTTTTATCACAAACCTTATCATTATCTTTTAACATATTATTTGAAGCAGTTAATTGTTCTATGTTAGTGATAAGACGTTCATTTTCCTCTCTTAACCTGTTCACTTGTCCTGTCAAATGAATGCATGAAATACAAGACAAAGGTTCATTATCAACCTCATGAATGTTGGCCATGAAAGCTTTGTTCTGTTGGTCATCATCAGCTTGTTCTGACCAGTCAAACGCTTCATCTGACAACATTAAGGCAGCCGATACCATTGCCTTTTCTTCAGCTTCAGCCTTCTCTGTAGGGTTGTTCTGAGAAGGCCTTGTGAAACCAGAGGAGGGCTGTCGTGTTTCACATTCACGAGCAAAGTGTCCATAGTTGTGACACTTATAGCACTTAACCTTGCTCTTGTTGAATCCCAGACCCTTATCGTTCGGGTCCTCCAGTGATCTCTTTCCTGTTTTCTTAAAATAGGTCTTGGCTCTACGAGTAAGCATAGCCAAGTTCCACCTTAAGTCCATTCGTTCCAGTTCGTCATCATCTATTTGACGAAAATCTTCCTCTGTCAAGTCCATGGAACCAGCTTTCTTGCAGAGAAAGTCATCATAGGCGGATAGCAACGCCGAAAAAAGTGTAGCATGATCTTGTGTAGCTGCAGGAATAGGCCCTTGATGAGTTGGTGGTTGAAAGTAAGAACCACCAAAAGAAGCACTTGGTTGATGACTTGAAGAGCCACCAGTTCCACCAGCCAAGAATGCTGAGCCAGATGTTCCGGTTGATGAAACATCCACTCCGTAGATCTTAGGATTTTGGACATTTGCAGTAGCTTTTGTTTCCTTCCTTTGCATGTCCAAAAGATCAACTTCTAGCTGACCAATAAGATCATCAAGAGACATATTCAAAATGTCTGGATCCTTTTCCATCATTAAAACTCTTGTATCCCATTTATCAGGTAGAGATTCAAGAAGTTTTTTATTTATTTCGGTTTTGTCCAGAGTTATTCCCCCTTCTATTAACTCACTAACCAACTGTGAGTATCTAGAAAACAAGTCAGAAAGAGACTCGTTTGGAAGAATATCGAATACGTCATACTGCTTCTTGACTAAACGCAACTTATTCTGTTTATATTGTTCACTACCGCCACATCTTTTCTCAAATGCCTTCCATAAATCATACGCAATTTCCAAATGTCGAAATTGCTTGAGGATTGACGGTGGTAATGCCATGGTAATTGCAGAATGAGCCTTTTTATCATTTTCAAAGGCTTTGCGTTCCTCAGGAGTCATTGATTTAATTGGTTTTAATGGTGCAGAACCAGTATACACTCTCGGACTGACAGGACGTTCGTATCTTTCAGTCAAAGCAACCCACATCTCGGGATCATTAAAAGAAACAAACGTTTCAAAGCGTTGACGCCAATAAGCATAATCCATCCCTACAGTATACATAGGTGGTTTATTCGTACTTCCAACTTCAGAGTTTTGCTTGAGTAGATCTCCAACTCGTTGTAATGAAGAAGATGCCATTTTGATAACCTGCAAAACAAAACACACAAAGAACAAACAAAACTGTTATGCGACACAAGGGTTGTGTCGCTAAGTCAACTGGCGACACAAAGGATGTGTCGCAAAGAGATTTGAAACAGTAAAACAGGCGACACAAGGTTTTTGTCGCAAACTTTTATGTCGCAATTTTAACTTGTGTCGCAGTCTTTGTGTCGCAACTTTCAAACTTGTGTCGCTTTCTTTGTGTCGCAAATGTTAATCTTGTGTCGCTATCTAGTGTCGCTTAAAACCTACACGCGACAGAAGATTGTGTCGCAGAAACCCTAAAAGCGACAGAGGTTTTGTGTCGCAGAAACCCTAAATGCGACAGAGGCTGTGTCGCAATGTGGAGGAGAGCTGCGGCAGAAAACCCTAAAATTCGCAAACTTCCGTAACCCTAACGAAAAACCACGAACAATGGACGAATGTAATCACCAAAAACTTCCAGAAAATTTAGAATATTGATCCTTAACCCGAAATGCAAAGATTTAATTCCAAAAACTAATCGATTTTAACCGAAAACACGTACTAACACGATCCGATAACACCAAATCCGTAGATTATGGCTCTGATACCACTTGTAGGTTCCCTTGTCTTGGACCTAACCGGATCAACACAAAAAATCGAGAGGCGGAATTCAAACGATTGTATAAAGTACGTAAAACACAAACGAATCAAATGCAAATCAACTTGTATATAGATATATTTGCCAATTAGCTTAATACACTGAAATGCTTTACAAATGCTCTCTGAAACCCTGGATTCGTCAACCTCACAAATGAGGCCGAAACGAAACTGACCTGCGACACAAGCTCTGTGTCGCACAGTCGACCCATGCGACACAAGCCTTGTGTCGCATAAGCGACACAGGCTCTGTGTCGCCTAAAACAAAACTTGTAATATACTAATAATAGACAAAACGTCGTAATTACATAACAAACTATTAAAAGCTAAGACCAACTGACAGACATACAAATATGCACCAACAGTAATTTTTCGACACCGTTTGATACCCGAAAACGATTTTACAAAAACACGTCGCTAATCTGTCTCGGATGACAGATTTTTATGCCAACTTCTCGGTCCATAACTCGAGCTACACAACTCAAAACGACATGAGGTTTTCGCCAAAATCTCACAAATATTGTTAGCTTTAAAAGTAGTATGATTACACTCTCTGAAGTTTTGTAGCTTTTTTTCAGTAATTAGATCTTTGAACTTGTGTCCAGATTGGTCAAGATTGGATCTCAGAGGACAAATGGAATTATTAAAAATACTTAGACTCATCCAAAAATTCTAGAAAAATTACTGAAAGTAGCCAAGACATAGGGGAACAACTGCTGTTTTTCTTGATTTTATCTCGACACTTTGACTAGTCAAAACGAGCCACAAAAACGACCCAAATTTCTGGAAAAATGACCATATGGACTGTTTTTGTAAAAGTTTAAAAACGACGCTTTCAGTTTAACCACAAAACGCAAAGGTAAATTTCCTAGTCTTTAAAAACATATTTAAGACTTCCCTAAAAGTTTCGAGTCAAACCGAGCACGTTTGGCCAAGTTCCCGAACACGAAAACACAGCAGGCCCTCTATGTCGCGACACAAGCCCTATGTCGCACTTCTGATTTTCGAAATACTCCTGTGACACAAGCCCCCGTGTCGCAATTTTTTTTAAACCAGCAGTACTAACTTGTGTCGCAACCTCCGACACAAGCCCAGTGTCGCTAGACAAGTAGTATTAACTTGTGTCGCCATAATTACAACGTACAGTATTAACCTACGACACTAATTCCTGTGTCGCACACTTATTTAACATCACGATCTGCGACACCAATTCTTGTGTTGCACAATTATCTAAATTTCACTCTTTGCGACACTACATCTGTGTCGCAGCACTTCTTAGCGACACAACCCTTGTGTCGCGTAAATCACAGCTGATTGAAAACATATTTTTACTAAGGAACATTTTCGCGAAACCACAACTATAACACATACAACACTACTCGTACACACAATACATATACTCTTATAAGTACACAACGAAACCAAACATAATAATAATGTCTTCGAGAATTATTATTACAAAACGTCACCAACGGGCCGTACACATTTTCTAAACACACACGATAAACAAACTTTGGACATAACTAGTTGAGTGGACAACTAGCGTTGATGATCTTTTGAGACATCTACTTACTTATAACCTTATGCGTTTAGGGCGCTAGAATGTTACTTTTGGGAAACACTTGTTTACTATTTGTAAACATTCTGTACAAGACTCAGGTGAGTCTCATAGCCCCACTTTTACTTTTACTGTTTTACTTACTTTGGGGTGAGAATACACTGCTATGTTTTTATGAACACAAATACTATGAATACTTATACGGATTGCATGGGTAACTAAACCAAACTACGATGGTCTCCAACAAATATCATAGTCCGTTAATACTAAGCGCGAACATTATGGATAGATCTATCGGGAACTGACAGTCCGCCGTCCGGGGTTAGTCGCTCTAACTACTATACGGACGCATAATAATTCGTAATCCGAGTGTACTGGTTTATACACTTAACTGGAGACACCAACTATGGTTAAACTTCGAACTATGAGCCCATGGCAATAGTATACTTTACTTTACTTTGGCATTCGTGCAACTCTGAAAACTCTGAAATCTTGTGCTTCATACTATGATTTTAACCACGTAAACCTATGAGCTCACTAACATTATTGTTGACCTTTTAGCGTGTATTTCTCAGGTTCACCAACACAGTAGGATTGCTTGAGGAAGCAATAGTTCGAGTCGCATGTTTTACAACAACTTTCGATTGGGGATTTCCTTGCATTACTATATTTTGTATAAATTAGTTATGTATTAGAATCTCTCAGACTAGATGCTAACTCTAAGGATTTGTATTATTCAGTAAACATTTTATCAAATTAATGTATTTTCAAAACGACTCATACAGAGGTCGTTCGTTGTAACTTTGTGTGATGATTTCTGATTAGTCGCGCCCCGACCCGACTTCCGCTGCACTGTAAATTTGGGGGTGCGACAAAAAGTATCAATAATATAAAGCAAATATCAATTTTATCATAATTTTAGTAGTACGGTACATGACATGTCATCATGTTCTGAATTCCGAGATAACATATTGCTAAAAATATGATGAAAATGATAGTTGATTTCTATTATTAATAGTTGATTTCTACAACTTTAAATATGTCAATAGTTCGTTTCTATTTTAGGTAAAAATTCAAATATTAAATAAAATATCTAAAAGGGTAGTAAAAAAACTTATAGTATCTCTTTATTAATTGTTTAATATAAGTTTTTAACTTCTTATATATTAGTATAAAGATGGTTATAATTAATAGGTAGGAAAACATTATAATTTTGTAGCAATATTTCTATTAAAACATTTATAACCAACATTTTTAATATACATTAATATGTTATATTAGTTATAATTTTAAATTACATATTTTGAAACTAAAATTGATTATAATATATAAAATTTATAATGGGGGTTAGTGCCAGTACCCGCAACTTGCACACCACTTGTATCCATCAAATCATGTTTTTTTTTAATAATATATAATAATATAATATATATATATAATAAAACTTAATATTTTAATATTAAATATTAAAATTATTTGACGCGACTAAAGTGAATAAAATCTTTCTATATAAACGAACCTATATCGAATCATTTTTTCATAACACTCAAAACTTATATCGATTCATAGCCTTATAAACAATCTCGTACGTTTCAATTCTTACAAATAAAATATGTCGAGTGTGTCAAATTTTTACACCGATAGAGTATAATATTGCATATAATAGTACTCTAAATCATATTATGTTATCACATTCTGACTAAATAACTTCTAATTTTCAGATGTTCAATAATCGTGAAGAATTAATGGAATGGGTGAAAAAGGAGTCACTTTCACATAAACAAGTTGTTGTCATAAAAAGATCAAAAATAAAAAATGGTTACTTGGCCAAGATTATATTTATGTGTGAGCGTGGTGGTGAATCCAGAAGTAAATCAACGCCCGAGAAAAGTACTCCATGTAAAAAAATTGACTGTAAATTTGATATGGTAGCAAAATTTTCAAAGACAATAGGTGTTTGGTCGATAACGATGATAAATCCAGCACACAATCATCAAAGTATAATGTATATGGAAGGTCATGCATATGCAATGCGATTGACTGATAATGAATTTCGTTTAGTTGCAGATATGTCAAAAAATAATATAGAGCCTCGTGCAATTCTTGCGACGTTGAAGGAGCGGAATCCAGAAAATGTTTCTTCAAATGCAACGATATACAATGCAAAAGCAAAATTTCGCACAATCTGTCAAGCAAATCTGACTCCTATACAGGTTGTAATGTCATTTTTGAAGGTAAAAGGATATGACTTTCAGTATCGTACAAATGATTCTACTAACGAATTAGAAGAATTATTCTGGATCCATCCAGTTTCATATCATATATTGCGTGCATTTCCGCATATTTTGATGATGGATGCTACATAGAATACGACTATTTATAAGTTGCCTTTTCTTGAAATCGTTGGTGTTACTTCTACCAACAAAACATTTTCCATATCATTTGTCTTGATAGATAAAGAAAAAACTAGTAACTTTTTGTGGGCATTAAATTGTCTTAAGTTAGCCCTTGGCGAAACATATGAACCGCGGGTTATCGTTACAGATAGAGATTTAGCTCTAATGAGTGCATGTGAAAAAATATTTCCAGGAGCTAATAAATTACTTTGTAGATGGCATATCTGGCAAAATATTTTTAAGAATTGCAAAAAATATTTTAAGTCTGACAAAGAATGGGATTCTTTTCATCGTACTTGGGTTTCATTAGTTAAAGCTCCTACAATGACGTTATATACGCATTTCTATAACCGGCTTCAAGTCAAGTTGATCCATCATCCAGGTATCATTTTTTATACTTTTTGAATTTAGCAATCATCTTAACGTTATTATCATCAACCTTTGACTATATGTATTTAAAATTTTCAAATGTTTTGAAATACCTCAATGAGGTATGGTTAAACAAATACGCCCACATGTTCAACCACAAACAGAGTTGAGAGTTGAGAGTCAGCACGCAAAGGTGAAATTAAATTTGGGTTCCTCGCAATCAAGATTAGACACATTTTTGCCTATTATAGATAAATTTGTGGAGACGCAAGTTAATATAATCAAAGAAAGCTTTGAGCGAAGCAGAATTTTTCGATGGCAAAAGTATGACCATCCAAGTTTCCAATTATTATGGGGTTCGGTTTCCCTTTGTGCTAGAAAAAAAATTTACTCTGAACTTGGCCATTGCGATGGGCTTGTATCAACAATTGAGAATTGTGGTTGTCAGCTGAGGTCATGTTTTGGGTTACCATGTGCGCACGAACTTGCAAGTTATATAAATGCAAGTATGCTCATTCCACTAGAGTCGATTGACATTTTCTGGAAGACGCTTGATTTTTCGCCATGTATACTGGCACAAGATTGCAATCTTCGTCGTGACGCTGAGTTGGACATGCTATCTTGGATTCAAGAACCCGCCGTTCATTTAAATACTCGTGGACGTCCAAGTGAAAAGGTGCAGAAACAAAAGGCGGAACAGTTTCACACGACGCATCACGAGCCTCCCAGACGTAGTTATTCCAACACGTCAAATCTTAACGAGTTCGATTTACCGGACTTGAACCAAGAACCTGTCAGGCATAGTTCTTACGTTCACAGAACATTTTTCTTGGATCCGTTATTAAATGAAATTCCCAAAATGTTTCGACCGTACGTAACAAACATACATAATGTAATCGGTGATGGGAATTGCGGATTTAGATCAGTAGCTTCATGTTTGGGTCTTCACGAAGAATTTTGACCACAAATTAGAATGGAGTTACTAGATGAGATAAGAATGCATGAAGCAACATACGCTAATATGTTTGGAGGTAGAGAATTGATACAACTTTATCAAGCGATAAATCTTCCGGCAAATACTCGTGCAGGTCAGAAGTACTGGATGGATATGTCGACAACGGGTTTACTAATTGCTTCAAGGTATAACGTGGTTTTGCTATTTTTGAGCAATGAGGGAGATACAACGTGTTTTCCACTTTGGTCCAGTCCACAAGAGTCTAGTCCACATTACGTATGTGCAATTGCTCGCGTACATGGTAACCACTTTGTAAAAGTGGATTTACAAGGATATTACCCAATATCTCGAACGCATCCGTCATGGATTGTATTTAAATTTGATTCAGAATGGGAACGTCCGTATAAGAATCAACAAGATTTGTACAATGAATTTAGACGTTTTTTATTTATTAGAAAATTAATAAAAAGTTATTTGTTATTTGTTTATACGAATTATGTCAATTTTTTTATATATTAGAAAATTTATAGAAAGGAAAATAAAAGATCAAAAAAGTAATTAAAAAGGAAAAAACAAGAAAGTCAAACAAAACAAAAGATAAAAAAGTAATTAAAAAAGAAAAAAAAAGTCAAACTAGGAGGTGCATTCAATATATGCCTTTATAATTATTTGTATTGATTTAAGTATTTAATTGTATATTCATTGTAGACCTATTAATGAAATAACAATTAATAAAGTGAAAGGTAAAATAGTAACTTACTATTTTTTTCATTTAAGATTTTGCATCAAATGTTTTATATAGTGACATAGATAGATATAGAAAAACTTTAATAAGTTAGAATTTAGTGTCATATGTTTATTACTTTTAAAGTTTAATAATGATAGTATTAATGATATGTTAACTTTTGTATTTAATTATATTAAATTTAAAAATGGTAAAATAGTCAATTAGTACTTCTCTCTTTTAAGACTTTTGCTCAAATATATATTATATAGTAGTATAGATTTATCGGGTAAGATAATATTGGTAAAAACCCAACACAATCCTAATCTTACATCCTTATAAAGGGTTTAACCATTTTCTTCAATAACTTAGATTTTTAACGAACGAAAATGACACAAATACCCATATTTTCAAAGAAAAAGATCAAACTACCCTTAGCTAATTTTAGAAATAACATACAATGTTCAAGATATAATTATATATATTATATATTAAATTAATATGAAATGCAATTTAGTCCATAAATAAACAAATTTATATTTGAAAATGTTAAGTGATATGCATAAATTAACAATATGGAAATAACCTAAACCCATAAATAAAATGAATTGCGATTGGGTATGAAAATATAAATATACACTGAATTTAAAAATCTAAAATTGTACCATATATCGATGAAATTCAATTTGTAAAAAAACTAAACGGAATAAGTACCCCGCTAATATAATATTAAATTAAACTAATCTATATAGCTATTACCTGAAGATACATATAAATTAATATAGAAAGCTCGTCAAGTTAGAGCTTAGTGGAAGTCAATCCCAGCCTGACTCGACATGTTTACAATCTCTAGGGCTTACGTCTTTCTGTTTAATAGTTTACGAGATTTGTTTCGGTTTAAATGGTAAAAAGATCTTTAAAAAGGCTAAGAGATTGGAAAATACGAGTACATTAAACTAAGATTTGTTTCCTGGATTTGGCAAAATATGGTCTGGAAATAGAGTTCCTTTGTAAAAAAACTAATGAACACATAATAGAGCAAAATGTCAACACTTTTTGATGTTTTTTTAAAAAAAAATCATGAATACGAAATTTGTAACATACCATAACAAGACCACGGTGTTCTCATCTTGACACATTTTCACCCCATTTTCCAATCATAGATTCCTATCAGTTCCATATATAATTCCATGAGAAAACACCAAGAAAATTCTCAAAATCTCCCCTTTCATCACCTAGGTTGAGTATGGGCTCAGAATGTGTCGGGAGGAAGCCATTGAAATACCCGGTTGCTTGTCGTGATGAATCCGTGGTCGATAATTACCACGGTGTTGCTATTTCCGATCCTTATCGATGGTAACTCTAGTCCATTTTTAAAATTTTTGATTTTATACTAGCTAGCATGAAACCCGTTCATATAAGCGGGAAATTATACCATTTTGATTTATTGTATATATAAATAATAAACATGCTACATTCTATATGTAAATGCTTATCAGTTCGGTTAGGTACAATTCGGGTTTTCTTGTTTTGTCTGTAGATACATTTAATTCGCAATACTTAATATTAAGAAATTGATTAATTATATATATGCAGGGTCAGATGAGACCCAAAAAATTTCAAATTATGAAAAAAAAAAAAAAAAAATTTCTTTTAAAGATAATAATGATATTTTATGACTTTTCCCCTCAAAAATGAAAAGGAATTTACTCTTTGCTCCCTCAATAAATATATCCCAGCTCCTTGCATATACATGAATATCCAAAATTCAAGAATATGTATGTCGAATTTATAGCTTTACAATTGATATATGCATTTTACCGCTTTTAAAATTCAAATTTTTGTCATGCATTTAAATCCCTTTACAATTAACAGGCTTGAAGACCCTGATTCCAATGAGGTAAAAGAATACGTCGAAAAACAGAACAAGGTGATTGAATCAGTACTCAGGGATTGCGATTACAGAGAAAGGCTCCGTGAAAGGTTGACCAGATCGTTTGACTACCCCCGTTATGGATGTCCAATCCGGAAAGGGAATAAGTATTTCTATTTCCATAATCCAGGACTCCAACCTCATCCAATTCTTTATATGCAGGTACATACGTCATCATATTCATACATTAATCATGCATTCAATGTGTTAAAAGTTAAAGCCACAGCAATAGTTAGAGGCGGATAGTAAAAGGGGCAGCTGCCCCTCAAGAACTTTTAAATTACGTCCAAAAGTTTCCTTTTAAAGGGTATTAGTGGCATTTTATATTTTTTGCCCCCTAAAAAGCAGTTGAAAATAAAGAAAATGTAATTTACATTTTGGCCCGTCGACCAAAATATCCTAGCTCCCCTGCCGCTGTCAATAGTTGGAAGCCTTGTAAGATATATTATTACTTTTATGTTAATAACTTGACATCTTGATGGATGAGGATGAATTTTCAGAATAGTTTGGATGTAGAAGGGGAGGTTTTGCTCGATCCGAATGGACTAAGTGAAGATGGAACAGTGGCATTACGAGTTTATGAAGTTAGTCATGATGCAAAATACTTGGCCTATGGTCTGAGCTGTAGTGGAAGCGATTGGTTAACCATACGCGTTATGTGTGTTAATGGCAAGACCGTTGAGCTAGATGAACTTTCATGGGTAATTAAGTCTTACATTGCATTTGTTTATCCCCAAATCGATAATCGTTTTAGTAGTTTTACCAAAATTGTTTGACCATAACATATGTAACACACACATAATTCTTAATGGATTATATAACCGTTTACAAAATTCTCATAACTGTTTGATATACTTTTCAGGTGAAATTTACATGGATCAGTTGGACTCATGATACAAAGGGATTTTTCTACTGCAGATTTCCTGCTCCTATGTAACTAATTTTTTTCCGAAGTGTTTATAACATTTTGGTATAAAAAACATAATGTGAAGATTGTCTGACATTTTTTATTTGTTTTATTTAGGAGAAGGGAAAACATTGATGCCGGTACAGAAGTGAATGTTAACCATAACCATCAACTTTACTATCATTTTTTAGGTACAAAACAATCAGAAGATATATTATGCTGGAATGATCTAGAAAACCCGAAACATATTCTTGAAGCAAGACTTGCAGATGATGGAAAGGTGCTCATAACATCTAATCGAATTTATCGATTTTATATAAAAATTATCGATCAGTAACAATCTTAGCTTGTTTGATGTTTGAAAAGCCAGACATAATCTGTTTTTGTAAGTTTTGCAGTATCTTCTTATGAATATTTGTAAAGGTGTCGCACGCCTCAACAAATTCTATTGTTGTGATCTCTCTACATTATCAAATGGTCTTCAAGGTCATAGAGGAAAAGGCCGCCTTCCTTTTGTGAAGGTCATCGATGATTTTGAGGGATATTACGAGGCCATTGCAAATGACGACACAATCTTTACTTTCATGACTAACAAGAATGCTCCAAGAAACAAATTAGTGCGAGTAGATCTTAAAAAACCGAGTACATGGATTGAAATTGTTCAAGAATCAGAAAACGATGTGATTGAATCAGTTCAACCCATAAACGAAAACCAAATGATTGTGAGTTATTTGAGTGATTGTAAACATGTCTTACAGATACGAGACTTAAAGAGTGGTGAGTTGTTGCATAAGTTGCCTATTGACATCGGTAGTATTGACTACATTAGCGCTAGACGACAAGATAGTTTATTTTTTGTCAAATTTAGCAGTTTCATCACCCCTGGTGTGGTTTATCAATATGATTTGAAGGATATGGTGCCAAAAATGAAAGTTCTACGTCAAATTTTGGTTCCAGGGTTCAATAAAGACGACTATCATGCTAATCAAGTAAGTTTTATTTTTTATTTTATATATACATTTAAAAAAAATATTTACAGCGAGTTAAAAGAGATACATTTTAACCTTTTTAGTGTACCAATTTCAGGTATTTGTGCGCAGTAAGGATGGAACGCTTGTCCCATTATTTATAGTGGCTAGGAAGGATATCCTTATGGACGGATCGCACCCTTGTTTATTGTACGGATATGGTGGTTATGGTGTTAGTTTAACACCATCATTTGATATCAACCGTGTTGTTTTGGCACGACATATGGGTGTTGTATTTTGTGTTGCGAATATTCGTGGTGGAGGAGAGTATGGCGAAGAATGGCACCAAGCTGGTTCGCTTGCAAACAAGCAAAATTCCTTCGATGACTTCATTTCAGCTGCAGAGTACCTTGTTTCGATGGGTTACACCAACCCTAGCAAGTTATGTATCGAAGGTGGAAGCAATGGTGGCATTCTCATCGGTGCTTGCATCAATCAGGTATCGTTATCTTAGATGTGACTTTCACCTATTTTCTTATAAATAGATTGACTTGAGTTAACTATTAATAGATTGATTTGGGTTACAAGTTAGCCTAAAGGGAATGGGTCTAATGGGCAAACGGGTCAAAAGGAGTGGAAGTCGCCCAAAGCACATTCCAAATGTTTATAGATCAATACATTCTCTTTTAAATACTTGTTGTAATAACTTGCTCTTGTAAAGCATTAACTTGTAAAGCAACCCACACTGAAAAGCTGATTTCAATCCAAATTATCTTATAACCAAACCTACTTGGCCCATGCTTTGTTACCACTAGTTCTATTCCTAACGAAACATTTAATGATGAATTATGATTGTGGCAGAGACCGGATTTATTTGGTTGTGCTCTAGCTCATGCCGGAGTCATGGACATGTTACGTTACCATATGTTTACCATCGGTGAGTGTATGTTTGTTGTGAGTCTTTTTAAGGTAATGCTCGTAGGTTCGTTCTTCACGATATTAATTCCCGTGCTTTAGGTCATGCTTGGATTCCCGAGTTTGGTTGTTCAGATAAAGAAGACGACTTCCATTTCCTAATCAAGTAAGTTATTGTTTCTCGGATTTGATAATGTTGTGACCAGGTCTTAGAATTTGTCATGTATTCTATTTATTATAAGCTCATTTTCATTAGGTACTCACCTCTGCATAATGTTAAACGCCCATGGGAGGATTCGTCAAGCAGGGCTAACCAATATCCTGCTACTATGTTACTGACTGCCGATCATGATGATCGTGTTGTGCCATTACATACATTGAAGTTACTAGCGGTGCGTATTATTGTGTCACTAAAAACAATAAAAAGAAACCATTGTGCCTAATTAACTTTGTCCCAAATAACGTTTCCTAATTGTCTGACTCGTGTTCTAGACTATGCAAAATGAGCTATGTACAAGTGTGAAGAATAGCCCACAGATTAATCCGATCATCGGAAGAATCAGTAGCAAATCTGGGCATGGCTGTGGGAGCTCAACTCAGAAAAAGGTACGGAACTAAATTCAACTACTGTTTTTAATTCTGAGTCTATATGCACCTTTCACGACAGAAACACGGATTTGCAGATAGAAGAATCCGTAGACTGTTATAGCTTCATGGCACAGATGGTAGATGCATCCTGGATAGATTAGGAGCAATTGAGGTTGGGTTGTGAAGAATGACAAGATTTTCTCACATTGTAAAATAAGAAATCAATATCCTTAATCTTTATATATTACTGTTCCTTTACTAACAAACATTTGGTTTATTACAATGATAAAAATTCTTTCCAGTAAAAACATACAAATAATAAGGTAATAGTAATGAATATTCCCACTTATAACATAACATAGAATTAAAAAAAATGTGACCTTGAGCTAAGGTCATAAACATTTTTACTATAAATTACACAAACAAAACACTTTTTTCTTCACTCGTAAATTATTCTATCATATGTCGAAATCGGATCTAAACTCAACTTTCTAACTCACCTTGGTGGGAGATTAAAGGGGTCGTGTGTGGCGGCCGCTAGCCTTTCCACAAAGACGAGCATTCTTTGGTATTGGGAACTCGTCTCTAACTGACCCCGAGTTGGTGTAAACACGTAAATAAAACTGTTGTCCAAGATATTGTCGTGCCCAAAACTCTGTTCTTAAATTCCACATACCCACGTTGTCGAGTGGTATGTAAAGTACAGACCATGATTTTGGGTATACCTGCACGTTAAAAGCATCATAAGCTCAATCAACAACTGTTAAAACTGGTTTTTACTATCAACTGAAATATCACTATTTACATTCAGTAGTAGAAAAAGGTCGAAATAACAGTAGCTTAGCTGCAATTAGAGGTACCTGAATGGTGCTGCGTGCAACGCCATCTCGTAGATTGTAAACTTTCCTGCTAGCTTCACTCCATATACCTCCATCCATTCTGTTCTCATAAAACAAAATCACAGCAAATCAATAAATGCATGATATTTAATTAAAAATAATAACATTCTACTTCAAATAGTAGATAAAGATTGTAAATATGCAACTAAAGTTTTTTTCTTTTTTTTGCTCACCCAACAACAAAAAACTGGTAGCCATCAAGGTGATAACTCTGAACAATATCTTCAGGGTTCTGGAACACAATCTCAATAAAAGTTCTATAATCAGCCCCTATAACAGAAGTATCAAGATAAAGCCCATTTCCATTGGGCCTATCAGAAATACTTCCAACCCGGAAAACACCTCCAATGTTGAAATAATCAGCAAGCTTTAAGGGAGTGTCAGCGGGCTTAAATGATACACCATTGAGCCCGTATCTCTGCTTGCCATTGATTTGTCCAGCCGAACTTTGAATAATGATGGTTCGGCTGGTGTTAATCATACCATAATGGTATGAGCCTTGTGGATTGGGCCTTGGCCCACTTGCTGTTAGATTAGTCCTGATGGACCGGGCCTGGTTGAGGGACCAGTCCACTTGGGTTGTTGGGCCACCGGGGATTGGGCCAGAGACTTTGCTAACGGAGTTGGCATAATGGAGAACTCCGGTGGTAGTGAGGGTTTTGGTGGTGAACCGGGAGGACACAACAATGTAGTAATCTAGGCCCGGTTGATCAGCTGTGATGAGTACAGAATAAGATTGCCCGCAATGAATGTCGAGAGATGAGTACATTTGCTGGACAGTGTGCGTTCCTTCAACTTCGACAAGTTTCATTCTGTGTCCTTGAATACGGAAATTGAGTGAGTTTTGTAGTCCCACGTTCGATATTCTTAACCTGTATGTTTTTCCTGGTTTACGGGGCAAATAAGTAAACGGTTAATTCGATTGAAATGATTGTATCATATTATTATATGTTATATCAACCATGTGTTGCCAAAGTGATCAATGTGATTGCGTTGTTCTGGATACTATAGGCTCTAACCGGGCCTTGGTCCTGACCGTTCTTTTGACCAGATTTTAGTTGAAAACCTTTGGGCCGGGCTAATAGGGATTGGGCTTTATGAGCACTAGCCAAGCCAAGACCAATTGTGAATATCATCAAGTTGTGAGTGGAAAAAAAAAAAAAATACAATTAAAGCAATTTATTGAAAGAAAGTATACCTTGTTGGATTGTGAAAGAAGCGCCATTGGGCCCACGTCCATTGATTAGAATTCCATCAGGGTTTGGAAGCTTATGTCCTCCGTCTAGAATTTTTTTTAAAGTCTAAAACAACAAATACAATTGGCATGTGTAAATATGTTAAATGTTTTTCTTAAGTCATTCGAAAATTTTAGAATAGTAAAATATATACATTTAAATGAGTTTATTTTTCTAAAATAAATAATATAATAATAATAAATAAATATAAATATAAAGTGATTATTATGAGAGGAGTCTACATAGTCAAAGTGACCCACCTAAAAGAAGTAATAATCAATTTAAAAGACCAAAATTCCTTGCTTCAAAATTAAACAAAGTAGCTATCAATTCCACCGCAATCAAATGCAAAATCTTTGCTATGTAATACCACTTTAAAGTTTATATCCTTGGCGCCAAAAACATAAAGAAAACATTAGCTAAGTTTGTCCACCTTATCATTCAAAATTCAAACTAACCTAAAGTGTATAACACATATAATGAACTGCCTACAATTATATTATTACGATTAGTTTATAGTAAGTCAAGATCGAGATAAGAAAAACGAAAGACTAAGAAAAAGATGCTTACAGTATGGTTTGACTTGTACCAATCTCCGATAAGAACAGTAAAATCATCGGCAGGTTCATCAAATGGAACAGGGATTCGTGGACGACTTAAAATCTTGATACCCCCAAACCCACCGGCAGCCTTGTGGAACGCGAGAGAAGGGAAGTAGTAAAAGCTTCCAATTTGATCCTTCACTTGAAGAATGTACGTGAAGTTTTTACCAGGAGGGATCGGGCATGTTGTTCCGTACACACCATCTTCAAATGAATTCCTTCTTTGTTGAATCCCATTCCTAGACAACACACATTTTCATAATCGTCACATTTGAATTAATTGCTATATGAACAGAGTTAAAATCCATTTAACCAATTACGTAGATATTGATACAAAAGTTTAACATGAAACAAAACCAAGTTTGAAGGTATAGTACATGAAATATGTTTGAGTTAATTTTGTAGAAATTAGTAAAACCTGTTTATTTAATAAGGGATTAGTGCTTGGAATGCACTTAACTTTAGTCCAATCTCTATAGTGTGTACTCAACTTCGTTTTGATCTATTGTGTGTATCAACCTTTCAATTTTGGTATATTGTGTGTATCGGACTGACGTTACATCCGTTTATGATGATGTGTCAATGACGTGTTGCATTATACAGTTGTCACATTATCAATTGGATACACACAATAGACCAAAACTGAAAGGTTGATACACACAGTATACCAAAACAAAGTTGAGTACACACTATAGAGATCGGACTAAAGTTAAAAATATACCACATGTGCTTATATTCTTAACGCAACTTTTTTAAAACTTGATTATCTTCCCTTGATCTACCAAGATGCCGAACAACTTTTAGTGGTAAAATTAATTGCATGTTTGAGCAATATGTTTTATTATGTTGATTAATCCTACGATGAATTAGATTTTTGAGATACATACCGACTAAATAAGAACAAAAGTTGAAAGGAAGAAATGTGATATATCAAAGTACGTTGAAGACATGGACTAAATGGAGATGTTTTAGATTATTAACTCTTAAATTACTAACCGACTAAACCTCAAACATTTTATTTATTACCATTTTTTTTGGGTGATGACAAATTCACCAACGATTTTGATAAATCGACAATAATTGTGCATTATTAATTTGTATATTACAATTTTTAAACGCACGAATGTGATGAATTTATAAAAATTCTTGGTGAAAATATCGTGACCAATCGTTAATGGCAAGTGCAAATTGGGTAGTGAAACCTTGACGTTATCTTCCTCGGTCAGCGCACCTATTGACTTCATAAGTTGTAATAATCTGCATTTAATTTATTTTAGAACCCCAAAACAGATCTACATAATGTCATCATCTAGCTTTTACCAATATTTCGACCTTCGAAAGGCTCACCAAATACCATTTGCTAATTTATATTCACAAGAGATTTCCATTGGCAAAAACGTGTTTTAAGACTTTTGACAACACCGAAACTCGATTAATTATAATAGAAATTAAGAAGTCGCAATCATAAACACGGAATCAAGCCCTGATACTCTCATAGCTACAACCGTTGAGTGAGTCATGCATGATCTTACATTTTGAATAGTCAACCACTTATAAACCGGTCTGGATTATCAGTTATCAACCTTTTTACCTCAAACAACACCAAATATCCATATGATGATATGCAATATGCATGCTTTGTATAAGCATTCTTTGTTCTCAAAAGTTGCTCAAAGTAACACATTAATAAAACACTTTTGACTACTTAATTTAGGAATAATTAATAAAACTAAAAATTATATATATTTAGTAATGTTTTTACAGTTAATACATTTCCATGTATATTCAAGATAATAAATTTATATATGAACTATTTGAACGTAGTATTAAATTATCACCCCTTGTAAACACTAATAATTCGTAAAGTAAATTACGGAGTATTAAAGTGCGACTATATATATTGTATAAGAAAATGTGCATTAATTTGTGTTTAATTAAGCTTTGGGTAATCATAATGGTTTACTTACCAGGAGATAAGAAAAGGTTCATCTAAGCTGTTGAAGACGTTGATTATGAGATTATCATTCGTAACCGAATAAATATCGGGTCCAGGAAACTGTCCGTTGATCAAAATCCCCTGCATTTCGAACAACGTTACTGATATCCATCAAAGTTATTAGAGATAAACAACGTTACTGATATCATTGTATCAAAAGTTACTCGGTAAATCAATAGAGTAAAACTAATTAACCTGTTGACGAACACCGAGTGGAGAGATATTGCCATAAGTGACATTCCAGTTGAAGAATCTGTACGGATCTTCAGCAGCCGCAATGGCAATGAGAACTGCAGTGACGACAACGCAGACCGCAAAATTCCGCGGCATTATGTGATATGAAGAAAAGTGGATGGAAAATTGATTGAAGTGTGGTGGTAAAATGAAAGAGGTGCTACTTGCGTATGTTGGGAGGGAAGGATTAAAAGAAGAGGTGAAGATTGAAGAGGGAAATTTATAAGTATAAAAGTATTTCGTAACCATCTATGCCTCTACTCTATTTGTCTCATTTTTTTTTTTTTCACATATGTATTTTTGTTTGTTCCAAATGTTTTTTATCTATTCGTAGAAAATAATTATTAAAAATAATTTAACTCCCTATATTAACCTCATTTATTACTTTCAATCATTCAGTTTTTAACGTTTATTTTAAATATATGGATAATATTGTCATTTCTTGAACCCAACATAAAACACAAAAATTTATCATAGGCGATAATTATGAGAGTAGCATTTTTCATAGAAACTATTCTACATATATATATTCTTTAAGAATAAATTCTTAAATTTTTTTCATTTTTAACCAATCGTCTTAATTAACTAACAAAAAGTTGAGGATTCATGAGTGATTATGTTATCATTATGTCTAAGTTTGTCTGGTTACTATTTCAAAGTATCAAAACAGATTGCAAAGGTGTAAAGAAAGGCTAATTCTGAATGTTACGAATATTAAGGGATACTATGTGTCATGTTGAAAGCACAATTCAATTATACTATTGATTTTAAATAGAATTACACATTTTACATTTTCTTTCATTCAATATTTCAATATACGCACAAATAGTCCATCCACTATTAATAAAAACACTATTAATCTGTGCAGTTCAATAACACGGACTATTTCCCCTTTATTTAAACCATATTATCTAATATCTAAAACGTACTATATATATTTCACACAACGAATCTCTTATATCGTAAAAAACCGCGTTATGTTTTTGCGAAAGGGGAAAACCATCTTAAATAAGATAAAGCTAACAATAATTATTTTTTTCATTCCGTCATATATTAAAGGGTGATAACTTGTCCACCATAAAATTTTATCGTACACCATGTTTTAATGGGAGTTGTACATGTAATTCAATGTCATGCGTGTGCGAAGGTAGTGTTCGAATTACCACTCTTAATTAAAATCTGATAATATCTCCATCAAACTAGTATAACTTTATCAAGATATTTTTGTATTGCATTAATTTCATGGCCGTCAATGAAGGTGGGCGGAATGATCAACCGCACAGGAACTCCAAATTTCGAGGGCCTCCAAATTTATCCTCTAATCGTATGATGCGTTTAATATATATAATAAAAACATAAAAAACGAAATCACTTTATTTTGAAGTAAGAGAACTTTTATTAGTAATTAGTAATAACTTATTTGAAGTAAATATATTTTAAACAGATATATATGTCGATCGAAGGGTCTAATATTGAAATTTGAATTTACTTATTAGAGTTCAATCAAAAGAGTTAAGGATTAACAATTTTGTCCAGAACCTCTAAAAATTCATAGACGACCCTAATTAATTTACATACTTTTATAATTCTGTTTATTATGTAATGTGTTAACTGAATAACTGAATCATAAAGAACCGATCAAATAGTCAACTCATAGCCGAATTTTAACGTTTCTGTTTAGTATAGGTTTAACAGAATGTGGAGTCGATCGACAGCATCTATTAACAGATTATCAGTTAACTTACCATGAACAGAGTGTCGGCAGAAACATATCTTCAAGAATAATGTGTTAAATTGATAACTTTTATTTAACTTTTACACGTCTTAAAATACTGTATTTCTCTTTCTTGCGAGTAACTGTAATATTTTCTTGATTAATTGAATTCACATGCATTTAAGTATTTTATGCATGGACACCTTTTCATTTTAATTTATCTTTAAAAATAAGATATAATATATATACTTTACTATTTTATCCTCGATATACTTTATCTCAAAGTGATACATGAGAGTCTTTGTAAAGAAACAACTGTAGTAATGTATCTTCACTAATCACTATCAAACAATGATATCTTAAACTTTGTAAAAAACTGATCGTAAACACTTATTATGAGACGGGGGATTAAAACTTAACACAGAATTGGGAAGTACTAGCCTACTTGGATTTGGGTTAGTGGGAACCACAGGAGGGACAATTGGTTTTGGCATATATATACATATTCAAATGTTTAAATGAGAACTAAAAAGGTATAGAACTACGAGAACTTTTAAATTATAGGAATTTTCACATGTTTAATGATTCAATTACATGTGATTATTGATGTAGATTAATGTTAAAAGTAAAATAGTTTGACAAAACCTCAAAATAACCTTTAAAATCAAATTTATATTTTTCGTTTACATGTGCACATTTGACCTGTGCAGATATGAACATTTCATATATTCAATCATTTAACATATTTTTAGTGTTTTTTAACTTTATTTTGTCTATAATATAAATATTAAATAACATTTATATATAATTTATTGTGTTTACATGTGTAAAAACAATGTAATTTAATATATATATATAACACCATATTCACGTGGTGTGTGTATCTTTGAGTTTGGATGATGGCCTTAGGATGCGGTTGCAACTTACGCCGTTGGACTCGGAAGTTTTGGCATGTGCTAACTAATTCGTTTTTATCATATGCTATTGCTAACTAATTCGTTTTTATCATATTATTATATTTTGATCTTGATTAGAAAAAGGTAGCCTCTTGTAAACACGTCCACACCATATTTTCCCCCGTTACTTCCTCAAAGAAGGTATCACTACAAGAATAAAGGGTATTAGCCACGGACAAAAGTCGTAGCATTTCTCGAACTTATAATATATTTAGGTACTTAGTTGGCATGACCTAATAATATAAATGGATTTCTAGTTTCTAGATTTTCCGTTAGGGCTTTGATATCATTTGTAGGGAGTTGGGACCGTTTCGAGACCAAGGAAACTTTTTCTCGATCTATCACCAACTAAGCTAATCAGTTTAAATAAATTATGTAACTAACAACATTTCTTGTCTTAAATTAAAGATGTGATTATGGTAGTTATACGTACAACATAAAACATAAAAAATTCTCCGTATATCAATAATTGTGTTTTAAAGGTACATAAAAAATTCTCCATATATCAATAATTGTGTTTTAAAGGTGCTGTACTGTACAGTTTATAGTCTAGTTACTAGTTATGCAATTAAAGTGATAAACCATAATTCAACTATGCGTCTAAATACGTATGCGCGTATTACTAATTGGGTACGTGAAGAAACGCGGGGGGTGTATAATTCTATTCACGTGAAGGGAGTTGAAACGACAGAAGAAGATGATCGAGCACGTGACTCTCGGCATCGCTTTAATTCTTCATAACCTTAAACTTTTTTTTTTATTATTTTCCTCACGGAATGTTATTGTTGCCCCTCAATTTTGTCCTGCTTCTAAATCTAAAATCTAAAATATAAAGTAAATTAAATTAATAATTTGGTCTACTCATATGAACGATTTTTATTCGCTCTTTATATTCCAAAATCCAAATTATTTCATGCACTAAGGCAAATTTATTAAATTTCACATCCATTACTACTTAATTTAACTCAAATCAAATTCGACAAACTTTAGATTAAAAATATTGAATGATGATTGAACCAAAAGTCAACCGTGTAGTGAAAGTCAAGATTTAAATTTGAAGTTCTCACTAGCTGTATGTAGTGCTTCCAGAGTATAATTTAATCATTGTAGTCAACTTTTTAAAACATCAGGGGCCGCTTCAATTATTTAATGTTTAATGGATGTCTGAATATATACGCCTAATTAAACCGTCAAATAATGCCATTAAAATTTCAGAAATGATTATTATTACATGAGAAAATATGAAAGTAAGGTTCAAATGAGTACAGAAAATTTGATAAGAATAAATGAATTAAAGTCATTTAACAATAGACTAATAAGAGATCTCCATTTATAGGGTACATAAGCCAGTTAACAAAATCTTCACTTTTCTATACGTTTTTTAAAATTAAATATCTAAAAAATAGCTAGTAAAAACAATATAAAAATTACAGCATATAAATTAGCGCATTTTCATCTTTGATTAGACATCTCACATAATATATCCTTTCGACAAACTTTTTTTTTCCGAATTTTAGGTAGGTTTTAAAAACTGCACAATATATTATCACAACAACATGTGATAATAACTAACTATCACATGTGATAACAACGAATATCACATGTGATGATTTATTGTCCAATTTGGAAAACTCACAAAAAAACGGAAAAAAAGAATTCCTCGAAAGTATACTGTGAGATCTCTAATGAGAAAAAAATGATGATTTTCATGGTGTAATTTTTATAATTTTATAATTTGCCATTTTTGAGATATTTAACTTTTAAAAAAGTGAAAGGATAGTTGTATTTGATGAAAGTGAATGACTGAGATTGATTTTGTCATTCTCATAAAAATTTCCATTTTCATTTGAACTTAACTCTAAAATATAAAATTTGTTTCGTCAAAAAACCAAGAGTTAAGACTTAGAGTTCTACGAAGGCGTTCTGTTTCAGTAGATGATTTATAGAACTTTGCATACTTAATTTGTATGACAAGTTAGTATGCTTGAGAAGACTAATTTTAAGTTTAATTGTACGAAAATGTAATTATTTATGTTCTAATATTCATAGTGTGTATCGAACTATTCGGACTTTCATTATGACATTATGTGTAGTGAACATGTTATTCATTGTTATTGTATGTAATTTTTTAAACTTATATTTAAGCCACAGATGGATGAGACACGGACATCATTACAACTTGCACACACAATGAAACTTCAAATACTTTGTTGTATATGTTATCAATGTCACAAAATATATAATTATATTTCGTGCGCTTAAGTCTCATCATTCATTATTAGAGGCATAGAGTTACAAAAGTGTTAAGTAACTATACTACTTTTGTTGTATGAGCATCAGGACGTCGCATTTCAAAAACACTCATACTTGTTTTGCATCCTTAGAGTCGGCTATCTTATAGTAGTTCTAATTGATCTTCATTACTATATGGTAAATTATGTACTTTTTTGTTCGTTATTCGCCGGCAACTGCATCGTTACAAACTAACAACTCTGACCATCGTTTTTTCTGAATGGAAAATTGTATTCAATTAACAAGGAGCTTTGAGAAAGAACCATCAAGGGTGGCCCAACTAGTAAAAAGCTTGGGGTTGCATCACTATAAAGTGGGAGATCTCAATTCGAATCCCCTTGGGTGCAAACACTTTGAAGTGGTCACACCGACCTCCTAAAAAAGGAGGCTAATACAGGAACAACACAAAAGTTAGAAAAGAACAAAGAGAAGTGGAAAGGAAGATTTTGGATTTTGGTCAAACTGATTCAAGAACCTGGAACGATCCTGAAGTTTAAAAATTATGTATCATACATAGTTGGAAAGGTACAGATATCTTCTTTCTGGAACATCAAAAGGATACTTAATTGGATTTTTCTAGAGAAAGTTATGGCAGTTTGAACACAAGGTACTCAAAACGGCAGTTTGACTTCGAAAATTGACTATGTGTCTTTATTTCTTCTATGATATAATTAGTCTATTTATTATTTTATTAATTATGTTTTTCTATGCTTGGTGAGATGTTCCAAGTTCCGATAAAAGCCCATCTAAGTCATGTTTTGAGGTGAGTGTAATTTGAAGTTAAACTAAAGTAAGTATTGTGCTTACTTCATGTGTTATGTATCTCTTTGGTCTTTTAGTTCCATTGAGTGGTGAACTTTTCCAAACAACTTTGTATCTCTTGATGGATTCTAAGAGTGATGAGTTGCGTTTTCCTGTATTCTCTCGGCTAAGTCCGTTTGGTGGTGGCAATAACACTTATTGTTCCCTAACCCACGTATTAAGTGGTATCAGAGCTTAGGTTCCAATATCAATGGCGGGTCGTGGTCATGGTTGTGGAGGTGCTAATGCTAATGAAACTCCTATTCGTGAGAGAGATCTTCGTGACATTGAAATTGATGAGTTACAAAGACAAGTACAACATCTCCAAGAAGAACTTCAACGTTTAAAAACTGTTGTTAAAAAGAAATTGCGGCTTAGTAGTCAACCAATCAATTGGGGCAACAATTATGATGAAGATGTTAATCCTTTTCATGAATATTCTAGTTCATAATCATGGAAGAAGAAATCAATTCAGATATTTTGATATAAAGGTTGATATTCCTGAATTCGAAGGAAGAAAGCAACTTGATGAGTTCCTCGATTGGCTTCACACCCTCAAGAAAATATTTGATTTTAAATAAGTTTCCGAAGAAATAAAAGTGAAGTTAGTTGCATTGAAGTTGAGAAAATATGCTAGTTTATGGTGGGAGAACATGAAGAAACAACGAGTTCGTGACGGTAAGCGTCCCATTCGTTCTTGGAAAAAGATGAAGAGACATGATTGTTTCCTTAAGATTCATAATCTCATCAAACAAAAGGAGTTATTCACGGAAGAGTACTTTTGAGTATGATCACCTCATGATTAAATGTGATGTTGTGGAACTTGAAAAACAAACTATAGCTCATTATCTTGGTGATCTAAAGGATGAAATCAGAAAGGTTCTCGAGTTACAACCTTATTGGAGTTATAGTGATGTGTGTAAACTTGCTGTTAAGATTGATAAACAACAAAAAGAACCTCGCCATTCTTGCAAAGACAGGTCTTTTACTTGAAAGAATTTTTCAACTTCAACACCGCTTATCGAAAGTTCTTCATTTTCTAAACCTCGAAAGAATAAATCTTCCACAGCCCAAAATCAACGAAGTTCGTCAAATTCAAGCTCTAGAAAGTGCTTTAAGTGTTAAGGATATGGTCACCTTGCATTAGATTGTCTAAACCGAAAAATTGTTACCCTTGTTGAAGAGGAATGTGAAGAGGAAAATGATGATTGTGCACGAGAATCTGAAATCGAAGAAGTAGTATATGCCGACCAAGGAGAGCTCCTATTTTGTAGGAATCTTAGCGTGCACTGAAAAGTTGAAGATGATTGTTTGCGACACAACATCTTTCACACAAGATGCACCTCCCATAGAAAAGTTTGTGATATTATTATTGATGGGGGAAGCTTTGGAAATGTGGTTTCTTCAAATATGGTGGATAAGCTACAACGTTTGAAAATTATGACCTTTTACCTTATCATCGAGAGTTTGATTATGATGACTCGAGGATGAGTCTTCTTCAACGGGGAGAGCATGATACAGGAGCAACACAAAAGTTTGAAAATAACACAAAAGAAGTGGAAAGGAAGATTCTGGATTTTGGTCAAATTGATTCAAGAACCTGGAATGATCCTAAAGTTCAAAAATTATGTATCATATATGGTTGGAAAGGTACGGATGTCTACTTTATAGAACATCAAACAAATAGTTAATTGGATTTTTGTAAAGAAAATTATGGCAGTTTGAAGACAAGGTAGTCAAAAGGGCAGTTTGACTCCGAAAATTGACTATGTGTATTTATTTCTTCTATGATATAATTAATTTATTTAGTATTGTATTAATTATGTTTTCCTATGCTTGGAGGGATGTTTCAAGTGCTTATAAAAGCCCAGCTAAGTCATGTTTTGAGGTCCAGTGTAATTTGAAGTTAAACTAAAGTGACTATTATGCTTACTTCGTGTGTTCTGTATCTCTTTGGTCTTTTAGTTCCATTGAGTAGTGAACTTTTCCTAACAACTCTGTATCTCTTGGTGGATTCTAAAAGTGGTGAGTTGCGTGTTCTTGTATCCTCTTGGTTAAATTCATTTGGTGGTGGCAATAACACTTATTGTTCCATAACCCCCATATTAGAGGCTTTATCTGGTTTGAGTCTTTGTGGCGGTGGACTCAGATTTCATAGATTAGTTGGCCAAAAATCAGAATAATGATTAAAAAAAGATATCAAAATGGAAATATATAGCGTTGAACATAGATTACAAATCTAACCAGTGCACTTTACAATTATTTATTTTTACCAGACTCCAAATTATTGAAGTTTTATCTTGTCATCGTGGATATGACTTTTTAGGTTTTGTCAAGTTGCACATTAAGTTGTTCCTATATTTCCAAATAACCAAAAAATTAAATTCGTGTTCATAAACACCTCAAAAACCTCTACTAGTCTATCTATAGATTGTGAAGTTGACATAAGCCAAAGTATCCTCTACCTCCATGATGTTGGAATGTTGGATATTTCACAATTGAAAGAAGACATACCATAGAATTTTTGCGATCCAATAGTACGTGAATGAAAAGTATGAGTCGGATTCTTGATGTTCCTCGCAAACCAAAGATAACTTGGAGTTCAAAGCAGTTCTTGTTCATCTAGTTGATCCTTTTTGGAAGCGTTGATCGAACAATCCTCAAAGTGAGAATATTTATTTTCACGGGAACTAATTTAATGCATGGAGTGGTTTTCAACGCTTGATCTTGTTCTTTAGTGTTAAATTGTTTAGAGCTTCATTATACACTCTATTGATCTTAAAGTCACTTATTATCTAAGTGTTTGGATTCACAATGTATAGATTGTGATTTGTAGGGAGGGGAAGGGTGAATACAAATACGTAACTTTAAATTCAACTTTTAATCGATTTTAATTAACACTTTATATTCAAAAGCAACAAATAGAGTATAATGAATAAGTATGAATTTTTTAAGTGATGCTACGGGGGAAGTAGGAATGGTGTGTCCTTCATAAATGACTTTGAGCATATCTTGATGAACTCTAGCCAAGTACCATTAAGCTTTAAACTTCCGGTGGGCAAATTTTGAACAGCTACTGATGTCATTGTTAATTGAATATGTGATTTTATAGGTTTTCTTAAATCGTTAAGAATAAATATTAACAATTAAATCTTATTTACACATGATACATGGAGAAGACGATCTCAAGTTATGAGATCATAGTTTTACACGATGTAAAGACACCTCAAAATATAGAGATCTCTTTATTTATAGAGTGATCATACTTACATAAGGAATTTTATTCCTATGAAGAAACTAATATATCTATTATTCAAATTCGATCTTCAAAATAATTAACTTTATCTTCAAGTCTTCTAGAACCCGACCTTGATTGTTTTCTTGAGCTGCAATCTTCTTGATCAGACTATTCGGTTTGAGTTCTGCAGCTTCATACTTAGACTATTTATCTTCATACTTAGACTATTTATGCACACTAAACTAGTCTAATTTCAGTTTACACTTTATCTCATCAAATTTATAACGTAGGAAAATTATGATCACCTAATTTTCCTAACAATCTCCTGCTATTTGATGATGCAAAAGTAAACAGTAAACCAATTATAAGATAAATACAAGAAATTAAATGTAGATTAAAAAATAATTCTAACCTTTGATTTGAAAGCTCCAAACATCTTGCAAAATCTTTCGAACTCTTGTTGTGTTGATAACTTTATCTTTCTTTGTGAATTCATTAATTATCACAACAGTATATATATCTCTTTCTTCTTCCTCTTTAGAACTCGTCTCTTTAAAATTAACTTGACAGTTTTGCCAATTCAGCTTGAGGTACTAGATCTTCATGATACTTGTACCTGTCCGAGTTGTAATTTTTGAAGCTTTACTCTCCTCCTCTGCATCAGCTACCCAAAAAAATAAACTTAGTCTTAACATCACTTATAATGTCAAAAGAAAACCTCTTCAACTAACTTGAACATAAGCATGCTAACCCATCATGAAATGGATTCTAATCATTCCGAACGTATAAATAGTAAACATATTAGTAGAAAAATTCATCAACAGCCTCATAAATGTTGATTTGGCTTGAGCTAACCTCTGGGTCTGAATCTAGGGCTAACCTCTTTTGGGTCTGAACTCATCTTGGTCTGATCACCTTTCAGTCCGAGTTCGTATGTGTTTGAGTTCGCTTGAGTCTGACTTCCTACGAGTCTGAAGTCATATGAGTCTGAAGTTGTATGAGTCTGTAATCCATGTCAGAGTGTGATCTCTTGGTCAGAGTTTAATATTGGCCTGAGTCTGAAATCGAGTGAGTCTATACTCGTGTCAGAGTCTGACGTTGTCTCGGTCAGAGTCTGAAATTTCATATTGAAATTTACAGCAGATTCAAAATTCTATATCTATTTGTAGAAAGCTCAGATCATGCTCAAATTTTTACATGAAGTCAATCTATGTGTCATAAACCTTATATCCAAGAATCAATTCGAACCAACGGTTAACGAGTACACAATGATCTTTTAATAGAAGCTCCACGAAAAGAAACCACACCATTCTGCAGTAAATTCAAAATTTAATATCTCTTTGAAGAGATATCCGATAAGAATAAAAATTTTACACAATGTAGATATGTATGTCTTGAACCATATATCCAAAGATCATGAAGAGTTAAAGGATAACGAAGGCATGGTGATCAATTTACTGCAGCAGTCAAGAAAAACCCTAAGGTTTCTGTAGCTGATTACGAAATTAAATATTTGTTGATCAAAAGCTCAGATTGAAATTTGATGCATGTTAAGTGGTAGTTAAAAATAACAAGTTTTAATTGAATGGAAATACTAAAGTTAACTTAAACACAACCAGGCAAGAATACCTGTTCGTATCATTGTATATCTTTAAATTACAAATTACACCTTTAAATAATTAATTAAACCTTTAAATTACAAATTACAAATAATTAAGGGGTGCGTTTTAGTTCCGTACTAACGATTTTTAATTAAAAACAATTTAAACTTAAAACAAATAAACAGATAAAAAGTAACTAAAGATAATCAGATAGAGAAACATGTATTTACTCAGATTTGTGATTCTTCGATTCATGTTTTAGATATGTTTATTGAATTGTTGATTATTAATTACGGTGATTTTAACAAATGTAGATAGTTTCCTGTTAAGGTTAACTAATCTTAATAAACCTTAGCTTTAATACTAGATTCTCTTGAATACATCGGAATTTCTTCTATGTGTTATTAACCTAAACTTTATTCAATTAATACTATCAACAGATCATTGAGATTCATTCAGCAACCTCGTGTTAATGCAAGTTTATAATTATTAATTAAATAATTATCACATTTATTCGGTTATATTAATTGTTATTCTCTTAACCTATTACCGGTTACAGTCTCAAGCCACAATTAACTAATAAATTACTTAATTGCAGATAATCAATCAACTCATACAAACCCAAGTTATAGCATGAATCTTTTGACCACGTTAAGTAACAACTAATTAACACACAATTAATATGGATCTTTCAAATAAACTCAATAATAATTCATAACTCAAATCAACATAAACATATCATAAAACCTTCATCTAATAATTATTTATCTAAGCAAATACAATTAAAGAATTAGCTCATGTTCAAAGTAATCAAAATCATATCTAGAAACATGTAATTACACATTGTAAATAGAAAAGAATAAGAATCAAACCCAAGAACCGAACTAAATCTTCGTTAGGGTTGAAAACCTTCAAACCCTAACTTCCTAGCCTCCAAATAGCCTCTTCAGTCGACTTCTAAACCCTAGAAACGAATTAAGGTTTACTTATTTCGTATATGAAAGTGTATGGTTTATGGGTTGAGTTTGACCTCTATTTATAGATTTCAGATTCGCAAATCCAACCGCCGGTTGAATATTTCACCCGCCGGTTGGGTTGGATTTCTACCCGAAAACCCGGTTTTGACCCACGCGCTCCAAACGCCTTCCTGATTTAGGTTCAACCACCGGCTGAACATTCCAACCGCCGATTGAATGTTGGTTCCATAATGTTCCTTATTCGGGCCAGGCTTCTTCTTGGGCTTCCATCTTTAACAAATCCAAATTTTATCCTACTTCTTGGCCCAATAACTTATTCTTTTTAAGCCCAGTCTTCTTGGCTCTTATTCTTCTCTTCATTTTCTTCAATTTTTCTTCCGTTTTCGTTCCTGTTGGGAAAAACAATGATCAAACCTAAGTTATAAATCTGAACAGTCAAAATCTAACTTAGTTGTATTCAGAAAACTTAGTGAAATTCCTAAGTCTGTGTTTCTGAGTCTGTGCTACACAGACTGAAGAATTGTTTCTGAGTCTGTGCTGCACAAACTGAAGATCCTCACAGACTGAAAGCCATGCTCTTTCTGAAGACTTATGAATTCATCATCTGAAGAATGAAGATTGAATACAGAAGGCTTCACAGACTGAAGTTCATAGACTGAAGATCACAGACTGATGAGCACAGACTGAAGAGCACAGATTGAAGAATGAAAGTACAAATGTACAGGAGATATTCTTCTTTCCTTAGGCTAGATACAACTGATAAGATGTTTGAGAAAGGTCAAACATCATATAAAGGTTCTCTTCTCAGCAAAGAAACCTTTTACCTTTTTGCTTTTTCTATTTCCAAGAAAAGCAAAAAGGAAGGCGTGCAAAGTTGCCCAAGATGCATCTTTTATCCCTTGGACAACTATGTAAGCTGGATAATATAGAGTTACATCCAACTCTATAAATAGCAGTTCAAAAAGCACTGCTATTATCCAAGAAATTCAAGAGAATTAGTATACTAGACCTTTGAGCTTAGGCTAAAGCATTACCACACTTACTGTGAAGTTTGTAGTGATAACTGTATCTTTGTATACTACTTGGATCGTATTCAAACCATCTGTGTGGGTTTGAATACTTTGTCATCTTTGTGAGACAAACACTTTATTGTGAATAATACTTTGATTCATAATAAACTCTGTGTCAAAATTAATCTTGTTTTCCGCCTAGATTAATTTAAACTTGTTTGATATAAACTTGGATATAAACTTGGATATGAACTAACACGTTAAGATAACTGTTATTTAATCTGTATCTAAGTTTTGGGAACCTTGTGACCCAACAACTAGTATCAGAGCAAATAAAGATTTAATCTTTAACGATCAAAGGAACCCAGTTTATCAAACAATCATCTAAATCCATTTTCTCTACATTTTTCTTCCTTAAAAAATGACTTCTTCTATTGCTATGGCTGGGAAGGGAATTCCAATCTTCAATGGTGTAAATTTTACCCACTGGAAATTGAAAGCTGAATGGTTTCTTGCTAGCATTCATGATGAAATGCTTAGAGTCATTCAGGAAGGACTCATTATTCCTGGCAGAATAGTTCCTGCAACTTTAGATGCAAATGGTATTATTTTGACACCTGAAAAATTTGTTGAGGCTGCCAAAAATACCTGGACTGATCTAGATAGGCAACTATATGCTTTAGACTTTAAGTCCAAGTCCATACTGGGCAATGCAGTTACTGAGCCTATCTTTGCTAAGATATCTGGCTGCAAAACTGCTAAAGCCATATGGGATATGCTAACTGACCAATATGATGGTGTAAGTTTGGTACAATCCCAAAAGAAGAAGAATCTCATAAGAAATTATGAGAACTTCTCTGCTGGCCAAAATGAGTCATTAACTGATATTCATACCAGATTTCAGATCTTAATCAATGATCTTGAAAGGTATAATATCATCAAGGGACAGTTTGAAATCTGTGCAAAATTTGTTGATGTCATTCCAAACACTTTTTCTGAAGTTATCACTTCATTAATTGTAAGTGAAAAATTGGAGACATATGATCTCTCTGGCTTGTTTGGACTTCTACTAAATTTTGAAGAAACCAAAGCCAGAAAGGATCTAAATGCCAAAAGGATTGCAAAAGATCCATCTGCTGCCCTTGTTGCAACAACAAGGAAAAATAGAGAACTTTTCTCTAGAGCAGATTACCATCTTACTCTTACAGACTCAGAATCAGATGATGAAACTGAGTCTCTAGAAGCTGAAATGGCATTGCTAGCCCAAAGGTTAGAAAAAGCAAGATTCAAAGGTTCAAAAGGAAGGCCAACTTTTGATCCTAAGAAAGCTACTTGCTATAAATGTGGGCAAGTTGGTCATATTTCTTCTGACTGCAGAGTGAAGATTGCAGAATCTTCAAGTTCTGATAAGTGGGAAGAAAAGGCCAAGAAGTACAAGAAAAAGTACTTCAACTCCAAGAAAATTGGAGAGAAACAACAACCAAAGAAACTAGAGAAAGCTTTGGTTGTTGAACAATGGATAGATGAAGAATCTTCATCATCTGAGGATGATGAAGATATGTGCTTAATGGCTATCACAGAGAGCCAGTTTGATAAAGATGTCAAATTTGCAGAAAAGGCATGTGTTCATCCAGACTGGGACAGAGGATCTGCTTACAATGTAAATCATTTTAAACTTTACTATAGTGATGCAGAAAAACAGAAAATGTTTGAACACATCTATGTAGATTTTTTGAAAAGACTGGAGGAAATACAAGATTTAAAAAACAAACTCAGTCAAGTTCAAAAAGATCTACAATCAAAAGTGAATGAAATAAACCAAAATAAACAGTACAAACTTGAGCTTGATGCTCAATATGACCTTCTCAAAAAGATCAAGCTGGAAAAAGAAGCTTATAAAAACAAAGCTAATCATTTTGAAAGGATCTGTAAATCTTGGTGAATTTCATCACTTAAAAATGTGGACTGTTTATCCAAACAGATTCCAGCTCAGATACAAGCTGTCATAGGTGATGAGTTTGATCTTAAAAGTCACATAAATTCAGAAATAAACTCAAAACCTACTATATTTGTACCTGAGATTTTACCTCATACTTTTAGACATACTGTGGGAGACAAAGTTATATTGACAAATGCTTTTGTTAGACCAAAAATAGTTACTAAAGAACTAGTATATGAGACAGAGCCAGACTCTGAAGACACAGACTCAGAAATCTCAGTCTGTGAAACTTCTCAATCTGAACAGCCTGAACTTATAATCACTAATGAATCTTTAGAAACTATAGAACTTGAAAAGAAAAGATTTATAAAAGGCAAAGTTAATATTCCCACAGTACCATCTTTATAAAGACAAAAAGAGGTAAAAAGAATCAAGAATAAACAGAAAGGTTACAATGTGTTTGAACCTTCCACATCTCAGTCTGTAACTGGTCCAGACAATTATATGCCAAATGATAAATCTAAAGGCATAAAACCAGTAACAAAGGAGTTAAAAAGATCTCAGTCTGTGAGATCTAACTGTCAATCTGGAAAAATAAATTTTCAGTCTGGCAAACTTAACTCCAAATCTGTTTGTGTTAACACTCAGTCTGACTCTCAAAAGTCAAATCTTAACAACCAGACTGAGACCATTAAGCTGCTTAGTGAAAACTTAATGAAGTTAACCACAGATTTTAAAACATTTGTTGAGTCAAAACAAGAGTTTAACAGAGGATCTAGTGCAAATAATAACCGAAAATCCAAAAGGACCATTATGTTGAACAGAAAATGTTACAACTGTGGAAATCTGGGACATGAAGGTATTAAATGCACAAAGTCCATTCTTAAACAGCCAAAGGCTGCTTTGATCAAACAAATGTCTTCTACAAACAACAAAATCAAACATAGAGAGGTTAAATGTGACACCCGGCGAATTAGGCCGTCATTTATACCTAAGATAGGTGATTACTACTTGTAATTAGCGTGAAATAGGACTAATTACGGTAACACTTTGTATATTGTATTATACGCACATACGTAATTAAATACAATTACGCGAATTCGATCGGATGGAATCCGACACATTAAATATGGACGTTGGTGAAAAATATTTTATTAAATGACATACTTATGACAAATAATTGTTATTTAACTTATATTATTACGATAATATCTAAAACGTTCTACGTTTCGTACAAAACGTACCATACGCGACGAAAACGCGCAAATCGAACTCGACGCCGAACGAAACCCGACAAACATTTTGAAGAGGTTAAATAATGTATTGATAAATATTTGGTCCATTTAAAATCTCAATCTTATATCAAAATCAAAATATTAACAATTAATATCTAACACGCGCGATTTAACGTTAACCGAACGAATAACGTAACACAAAATCAAGAGCAAATCATGAGCCCAAGAACCACAATGGGCCCAGGCCCAATGGCGACCAGATCCGGCCCAAAAAGCAGGCCCAACCAGCCCCCCCTTAACCCCCTTGGCCCATCTCCTTACTTGCCTCATTTCTCACACACAAATTCACTCATTCTCTCCCTCCATCACTCCCTCCCTCTCCCTCATTTTCTGCTCAAATCACCACCACCACCTCTCTCAGCCCCATCCAAGTGATCTAGCCACCATCTCCATCATTTACAACGCCACGAAGAAGAAGATCGAGCAAAGGAACAAGGATCGAGTCACAGCAGCCCTTTTCTCTTTCATTTCGACTTTAGATCGACCTTTTCTTGTAAGAATCTCTTCAAACCTTGTTTATTCTCCTTGGATGATGTTAATATACATGTTAGGAGTTCGTTTATACTAATTATGTCCAAGATCTAAACCGAAAACCAAAAGATAATGCTAAAAACTTTCGGGTAAAGCTATTAACCTTCGGACAAAAATTTAACCCGACTTTAACACACGATATCTAACTCATTTCTTAACCAAATCGAACGATTCTTGAGTCTAAAATCAAGTTCAAGGAGTCTACTTTCGAACCCAAGTGGTTTGACGATTTTCTGAGGTCATTTGATACACGAAAACGATTTTACAAAATAATGTGTCTGGACTGTCCTTTTGGACAGAAAAATTGACCAACTTTGGGAAAGCATATCTCGAGATCTGCAACTCCAAAACGACTGAAACCACTTGAAAAAGGTTCCTTTTTCTGTTACCTTTCAAAATTGTACTCGCACTTTTTTTGAAGTTTTGTAAATCGTGAGATATGAACCAAACACTGAGCAAGGGTCCAAAAATCGACCTGCTGGACCTTTGTCTAAACCTTGGACGATTTCGTGAGCTATACTTGACCAAAAGTTATGAAATTTTTACTGGAAGTAGATAAGATATGTAGGAACAACTATGATTTTTCTTGGAGCTCACTTTGAAACTTTGGTTAGTCAAAACGAACCCCGAAAACAACCCAAAAACTAAGAAAACAAACTCATGGACTGTTTTTGCAATAAATATGAAACGACACTTTCGGGTCAACCACGGAACGTAACGATGACTTTTCTAAGCTCTAATAACATATTTAAGACTTCCCTAAAAGTTTCGGGTCAAACCGAGCACATTTGAGCAAGTTCCCGAAAAATCAAAAACATCACAGTCCGTCTGTGTCGCAGAAGGCCCAAAGTTATTGCGACGGCAGTACTAATCTGCGACACAAAGCTTGTGTCGCTAAAATCAAAAAGCAGTACTAACTTGCGACACTAAGTTAGTGTCGCAATAATTCAACTAACCGTATAAACGCTTGTGTCGCTAAATTTCAAACAGTACTAACTTAATGTCGCAATATGCCTTGTGTCGCCAACTAATTTCGATGTCGCTGAAACTAGCGACACAATGACTTGTGTCGCATACTTATGAAAAATCATGACCTGCGACACTAATGCTTATGTCGCAAAAATTATCTTAAAATTTACAATCAGCGACACTACCCTCATGTCGCAACACCATACGGCGACACAACCATTGTGTCGCATAACACAGACTTATCCTAAATATGTTTTCACAAAGTACCGTACACGCGAAATCACAAATCACAACGAGAAGTTATAAACGACATCACACGCCATACAGGTACTATGATAAGGATACAAAGAAACAAACATAAAAATAATGTCTTCGAAAATTATTGTTACAAAAACATCACCAACGGGCCATACCTATTTTTCTAAACGCAAACAATTAACAAACACTTGGACATAACTAGTTGAGTGGACAACTAGCAGGAATGATCTTTTGAGACATTCACTTATACATAACCTTGTGCGTTTAGGGCGCCAGAAGGTTACACTTTGGATAAACGTTTATTAACTTAAACGCACGCTTCAAGACTCAGGTGAGTCTCATAGCCCCTCTTTTACTGTTTTATACTATGGGGTGAGATTACATACACTGTTTTTATAATCACAAGTACTGGAACAACTCTTATACGGATTGCATGAGACCTTTAATCCACTAAAAGTCCTCACTTTATCATAGTTCGTTAATTGTATGAGCGCGAGTATTATTGGATAGATCTATCGGGGATTGACATCCCCGTCCGGGCTAGTCGCTCTAGCCGACCCACGGACGCATTAATATTTGACTGTTACAGGTGTATTGGATTACACGTCTGCCCGAGGCAAAAACTAGGTTAAGCGTCGAACTGTGAGACTCATGGCAATAGTATACTTTTATTTTTGCATTCGTGCAACACTGATGAAATCTTGTGATTATTGCCAACTTTTGACAACTGTTCCAAACCTATGAACTCACCAACATTACGTTGATCGTTTTAGTATGTCTTCTCAGGTTCACAACAGGAGTAGGACTACCCCAGGACACGATAGCTCGAGTCGCATGCTTTACAAATATCGGAGATTTTTCTTGCATTACTATTTTGTAACATTAGTTATGTATTAGAATCTCTCGAACTGTTCGCGAGCTCAGAATTTGATGTAAACAATTGAATTACTAATGTAATCACTTTTGTATTATTTTCAAAACGTCTCATATAGAGTCGTTGCCATAGCTTTGTGTAATGATCCATGATTAGTCGCGCCCCGACCCGACTTCCGCTGCATCGTAATTTGGGGGTGCGACATTAAAAGTCAACTTCACAGACTTAGCACCAAAACTGCTAAAGAATTGACTTCAACCAACTCTAAAGAACCCATCAAAAGATGGGTTCCGAAAAGTAACTAATTGATTTTGTTTGTCCTGTGCAGGGTAACAGCAAATGGTACCTAGACAGTGGATGCTCAAGACACATGACAGGTTCTCTGAAGAATCTGTCAGAGCTTGTAGAAGAAGAAGGACCTTCTGTCAAATATGGTGACAACTCTGTTGTCAATATAAAAGGTTATGGTGTGGTGAAGGCTGGCAACATCAGAATAACAAAGGTGGCCTATGTTGAGTGATTAAAGCATAACCTGCTTAGTGCTAGCCAGATATGTGATGATGATGGTGAAATCAGAATCAGAAAGAAGGCTGCTGTTATCTATAATTCCAAAGGCAAACCTATATTAGTTGCCAAAAGAGAAAGAGATATCTATCTCTTGGATCTTTCTTCTGCAGACAACAATGTAGAGACCTGTCTCTATACTCAGTCAGTGCCAGAACTACGCTGGCTATGGCATAGGAGGTTATCCCACCTGAACTTCAAAAATATTAACCTCCTGTCAAAGAAGAAACTGGTTAGAGGTCTGCCTGATGTTACATTTGCAAAAGACAAACTTTGTCCTGCATGTACACTAGGGAAACAGACCAAGAACCATTTTCCATCCAAATTGTTAGCTACAATTGAACAACCACTGCATATGCTCCATATGGATCTGTTTGGACCCATGAGCATTAGCAGTTTGGGTGGAAAGAAGTATACACTTGTGGTTGTGGATGAATACACAAGGTATACTTGGGTCATCTTTCTTAAAGCTAAAAGTGATGCTCCTGAAGAGATTATTAATCTAATCAAGAGAGAAGAATTGCAGAAAGATGCACCTGTCAAGCAACTCAGGAGTGACCATGGTACAGAATTTAAGAATTCTACTCTCATTGAATTCTGTACTGACAAAGGCATTATTCAAAACTTTGCCTCTGTCAGAACTCCTCAACAAAATGGTGTTGCTGAGAGAAGAAATCGTACACTCATAGAAGCTGCAAGAACCATGTTATGCCATGGTCAAATGAAGGTTTATTTTTGGGCAGAAGCAGTTAACACTGCCTGTTATACCCAAAATAGATCTATTTTGGTCAAAAGGCATGGCAAAACTGCATATGAGTTGTATCATAAGAAGGTTCCAACCATCCATTACTTCCAGTCCTTTGGTAGTAAATGCTATATTCTCAATCAAAGAGATCAATTAGCTAAGATGGAACCTAAATCTGATGAAGGAATTTTTGTTGGCTATTCATCTATCTCAAAGGCCTACAGAGTCTACAACATCAGAAGGAATAAAATTGAAGAAACCATCAATGTCACCTTTGATGCTTCCTCTGCTAATGATGAACATGTTTCTCAGTCTGATGTTCATTTGTTAGAAGATTTATCTGTTGTGGGATCTGAATCTCAAATCCCAGCTGTTGTTAACCAACAACAGGACTCTGAAAGTGATAATGAAGATGCTCAACCTGCTCATTCTATGACAATACCTTCATCAACAGAAGATGAATCTGTGTCCAGAGATTCAAACTCTTCTGATACATGTGTTCAGTCTGATAGTTTTCAGTCTGTGAACTCTACAGACTCAAACTTGCCCTGTGTAGAAGATGATGCAGAACTCAGTCCTGCTATTCTTCCACCAAATGAGAATGATTTACCATCAAATGATGAATCACTTCTAGGAGTCAAAGAACACAAGTATCATCCAATTACAGAAATAATTGGAGATTATGTTTCTGGTGTACAAACAAGAGCTAAAGTGTCAAACTTATCTACTGCAAATTTCTGTTTCTACACAAACTTCCTGTCAATCATTGAACCAAAGAAAGCGGAAGAAGCCTTGAAAGATGATGATTGGGTTGAAGCAATGCAGGAAGAGTTAACAGAATTTGATAGAAACAATGTTTGGACCCTAGTTCCTGCTCCAAAAGGAAAAACCATTATTGGAACTAAGTGGGTTTACAGAAACAAGATGGACAAGGATGGAGTGATAATAAGGAACAAAGCAAGGCTAGTTGCTCAAGGCTACAAGCAGGAAGAAGGCATTGATTATGATGAAACCTTTACCCCTGTAGCCAGAATTGAAGCAATACGGTTATTCTTGGCATATGCTGCATTCAAGGACTTCAAAGTCTTTCAGATGGATGTCAAGAGTGCATTTCTGAATGGCAACTTACAGGAGGAAGTCTATGTGAAACAACCTCCAGGTTTTGTAAGTTCCACTTTTCCAAATCATGTCTATAAATTGCAGAAAGCACTATATGGGCTAAAACAAGCTCCAAGAGCTTGGTATGACACCTTATCATCCTATCTTCTTAGTAATGACTTTACTAGAGGATCAATTGATAAAACTTTGTTCTTCAAAAGGAACAAGGCAGATGTCATACTAGTCCAAATCTATGTTGATGATACTATATTTGGGTCTACTGATGAAAAATTATGTAAATGGTTTTCAAACTTAATGTCAAAACAGTATCAAATGAGTATGATGGGTGAATTAACATACTTTCTTGGTCTACAAGTACATCAGAAACCTGATGGTATCTTCATCAACCAAGGTAAATATGTCAATGACCTACTTACTAAATATTCTTTAAAGGACTGTTCAATTATGAAAACACCAATGAGCACTGCAGATAAGTTGGATAAGGATCAGTCTGGCAAGTCAGTCTGTCAAACCACTTATAGAGGTATGATAGGATCTCTACTATACCTCACTGCAAGTAGACCAGATATCATGTTCTCAACATGTTTGTGTGCTAGATATCAATCTGAACCTAAAGAATCGCATCTAAAAGCTGTAAAAAGGATTTTTAGGTACCTAAAAGGTACTCCTAACCTGGGTCTTTGGTATCCCAAAGACTCTGGTTTCAATCTAATTGGATATACAGATGCAGATTATGCAGGTTGTAAATTAGACAGGAAAAGCACTTCTGGTGGATGTCAACTGCTAGGTGGCAAACTAGTCAGTTGGTCAAGCAAGAAACAGAATTCTGTTGCTACATCCACTGCAGAAGCAGAATATGTGGCTGCTGGTAGTTGTTGTGCTCAATTGCTATGGATGCAACATCAACTAGCAGACTATGATTTGGTGTTTACAAAGACTCCAATCATGTGTGATAACCAAAGTGCCATTGCCATCACTGAGAATCCTGTGTTTCACTTCAGGACAAAGCATATTGAGATCAGACATCACTTTATCAGAGATTGTGCTGAGAAAGGTAAAGTGATTCTCAAATATGTGCCAACAAATGACCAACTAGCAGATATCTTTACTAAACCTCTTAATGAAGATAGATTCTTATATCTGCTTGGTCAACTAGGAATGCTCAACCCCTAGTAAAACCTTGAATCTGTATGATTCAATTCTTAGTCTGTGTCTGCTTTTCAATCTGTATAACTATATTCTCAGCTACATACAATCAAAAAGCATAGACAAAGAGATGTTTTTGTACATACTTTCTAAGAAAATACCAAAAAGATTTTATACCTTATGTTATTTTCTCTCAGTCTGACTGATTATATGTTTCAGTCTGTGTGACTTCCTCTAGATTAGCTACATAGACTGACCATATTCATTCAAATTAGACCCTCTATTTTTGTGCTTTATTAATTCATAAGGTTAGTATTGTAGTACTATTAGTATTATTACTGCTAGTTAATTTTAGTACTGCTGGTTAATACTGATAAGACTTTTTAATACTGCCCCCATGAATTCGTATTTTAGCACTGCTGGTAAAGATTGGTACAATTAACACTGTTAATGTAGCAAGTTACTACTGTTAGTTAACTTTAGTACTGCTTTCGCAGTTACCACTGTTAGTTAACTTTAGTACTGCTTTCGCAAGTTACCACTGTTAGTTGATGTGAGTACTGCTTTCGCAGTTACCACTGTTAGTTAACTTTAGTACTGCTTTTGCAAGTTACCACTGTTCGTTGATGTTAGTACTGCTTTCGCAGTTACCACTGTTAGTTAATTTTAGTACTGCCTTCTCAAGTTAGTACTGTTAGCTATATCAATCCGTTACCACTGCTGGCAATAGTTTTTAAAATTCTGTTATTTTCTCAGTCTGTCTGTTATATGGCTCAGTCTGTGTGACGTCATCCAGACTCACTACACAGACTGACCATATACACTCAGACTGAGCTCATTTTCTTTTATTTTTTTATTATTTTATTTTATTTTTTTTTGTTATTTAATAAATATAAATAAACAACAATATCTTTGCATTTAATGCTAATACCATCTTCATGGTCATAATCATTAAAAGTTTTGGCGCTTGTTGTCTATTTATCTGCTCAATACAAAAAGGTGCACGTGCCTCAGCGCTACTGTTGCAGAAACAGGGATAAACCGTCCAAGTGGGTCCCATTTAACGGAAATTTAATTTCTACAAATACCCATTTATGTTTTCCCCCTTTCTTCTTCATTCGTACTTGCACACCAAAAACAAACAGAGTTTATAAACCCTAAATCGCTCAACCATTTTCAAAATCAATTTCTAAAATTTCTTCAATGGCTGATCAATGGGTTTACACGGCACCTGCCAACATCGCTGCGGCTAAACCCTTCAAACAAGGGAAACAGGTAAAACTCTGTATCAACAATCAAGTAGCTACCATTTCCATCCCTGATTCGAAAAAGAATAAAGGGTTTGAGGAACTAACTGCTTTTATGTCTGCTCATCCATTAAGGGGAGCATTCTTTAACACAGTTCCTCAAATATACCCACATTTTTTAATGGAATGGTGGTATACTTGCTCCTCAAATAGTACCAATACTGCAATTACTGGTACTATTGATCATGGTAAACGGGCAGTTACCATTGATCAGGAGTTAATTAGGAATGTCTTAGACCTGCCTTTGGGAAATAATTTTGAACCTATTCCAACCAAAGAAGCAGCAAGGGCTTCTCTTACTTTGGTTGGATATACCAAAGAAAAAGGCACAATTTTGATGTCAGGATTCACCCCCAAATGGAAATTTTTAATTTCTGGCATCATTAGAAGTCTAGGAGGAAAATCTGGTAGCACAGGGGAGCTAAATGAGTTTGAAACTCAACTGTTGAGCTCATTCATCACTGGTTTAAACATCAACTTTGCAGAGTTGTATTTTCAAAAAATTTTAAAACTGGTGAATGAGTCAAACAGAATTTTTAATGTACCTTTTATAAGGCTACTCTCCCTGTGCATCCAATCCAGGTTAACTGGGTCTGTATATATGTCCTTTAATAATAAAGTGGCAGATATACCTGTTCCTGTGCTCACATATAAAGTGTTTAACCATCCGGTTCCACTTTCTGGAGCATCTATCACTGCTGCTATGCAGCAATGGATTGATCACCCATATGTTGCTTCTGCATCCATGGAGGGTGATGATTCAAGTGATAGTATGGGTAATAAGACCCAGACTGTTGACGAACGTGTGGCTGAAGCAGAGCACACAGACTCCAGGGATACAGACTCAACTCAGTCTGTGCACTTGGAGTCAGACTCAAACATTCCTGAGTCTGTTCCATCTTCAACAGAAGATGCAGGTAGTACTTCTTCTTCATCTGAGGACATGGATATAGATCAACCTTCTTATCCTAGCCCATCCTCACCCACAAAAGAGAGTCACAAACAAACCAACCCAGATGAGTCACCACTCACTCTGGGGGAATCACCAGACTCAACCCCCAAAAGTATAGCACAAATGGAATCATCATCCATGGAACTGGATGTCAACAGAACACCTTCCAGTGTTGTAGACCATTCCATTACAGCTCTGCTAGAGTCTGTGGTGCCAATGGCTACCCAACTGACCCAACCTACACCTAGTTTAGTCAGCTTGGATACCCACATTGCAGCTGCTACACTGACCCCTGTAGTAAGCATTGAAGAAGATGCTCCAATCCTGAGCACTACCAACCCCCTCTTTACCCCACTCACAATGGCTGGACCCATATTGACCAATAGTCCTGCACTAGTTCACACTCCAGTGAGTCTTTTCTTACACCCCTCTGCACAGATTGCCAATGCCCCAGTCATGTCACAGACTGAGGTACAGATCCCCTCTTCTTTGCTCCATGATCTACCATCTTATCACCAGATGGTTAGTGAGGGCATACAAACTTCAACATCAGTTGCCAGTGATACTGTTCCATTACACCAGGAACTGTTTGAGGCAACAGGTGCAACACAATCATTTCCCAGTGATATCTTATCCTATCACCGGATTAGATCTGAGGGAACAACTACACCACTCAATGCCTATGATCGCTTTTCCATGCACAGGACACAGAGTGAGGCAAAGAGTGCAACACCAAAAGATTCCAGTGATCTTGCTCAGTTTCAACATGAGTCAAGTGAGGAACACATACCATCACCCAATTCTAACCCCTCCAACCAGACCCAGTCTGTGCCTTCTAGTACACTTAATGATGTGCTTTCTGCCATCAACAGGTTGTCTGAATGGGTACAGACTGAGTTCAATAATAATAAGAAAGAGCTAGAGAAGATGAAGCATCTAGTCTCTACTATGGTGGATAAAGTGGATATGCTGGAGGAAAAGGTATCCAATAGGTTAGATGAAATGCAGACCACCCTCTCAAACTTGGTAGATGATGTCAAAAAGGGGGAGAAGATGAAGCATGGGTCTGCAGAAGCTAAAACCTCAAAAGATAAAGATTTAAATAATAAATCCTTAGATCTAGGGGGAGATAGAAGTGAGGGAGATGATGGAGATGATGAACCCGAAGGTGCTAGGGTGAAGTCTCAGACTGAAGCTCAGTTTGTGCCACAGACTGAAGATATGAGTGCACAGACTGAGGGGGAGCAAGAGAGATTGCAGTTAGGTGAACATGCTGAGATGGTTGCACAGACTCAGGGGGAGTCATCCATTGTCTTACACATAGACCCAATTGCAACTATCTCAACCCAAGGTCAGCTGGAGTTGAAAAGACCAAGGGAAGAAAAAGAAGAAGATGTTCAACCTCTGTTAATCAAGAAGGCCAGGAAAATGAAAAGAATGGCTAGGAGGATTCCTGAAAGGGATATCTTTGATTCCCAACCAAAAATGAAGGGGATCAAAACCTGGGACCAGTTCTTAAAGCTGGCAGAAGAACAGGACAATGATGGTGATGATGATGATGCCATCAATCCTGACTGCAGTTCTGAGTCTGAAGTTTTCAGAAGATCAGATGATGATGAAGATGATGCTACTTTTGGAGGTGTAGGTGAAGGAGCCTCAAAAGTCAAGACTGGAGAGTCTCAGTCTGTGCCTTCTGAACCTGCACAAACTGAGACACAGCATCAATCACAGACTCAGAGCTCAGAGCAACTAGCAGCAAGCACTGATGTTCTAATTATCAGTGCTGAAGCCATTCAAGCTGAAGCCTATCCTGCTAGACCAACCACATCAACCAGAACACTGCCTCCAGGTAGAAGTGAGATTGAAGACAGAATGCAATGGAGAAGTGCTCATCTGATAAGCACTTATCCTGGGTCAAGCTCTACCATGGAAGAAGTAATGGATAAGGGTAAGGGCAAGGAGATTGCCTTATCCAAGCAGGAAAGATTAAGCAAGATCAAGAAGATGGTGGATGATCATGCTGCTGGAACAAGAAATCCTGAACTGTCAAATCTACAGGATGAGCTCTTGCAACAAGAAGCTACTGCTCAAGGTATGACCTTAACCGAATACTTAAATGTATTATCAATTGAAGAGCAGAAGCTGAAGGAAGCAAGATTTGTTGACATGCTCTCCAAAGAGTTAGAAGATGAAAGTTGTTCACAGACTCAGATCAGAATGAGTCAAGTTGAGCAACAGATCAAAGAAGATGAAGAGCTGTCAATAAGATTACAGAAGATAGAGAGCCTGAAACCAAAGCTACAAACCACTTTCCAAAAGTCAAAGCTCAAGCAGAAGATCAGAGAATGCCATCTGAACAAGATTGGACAGAAATTAAAGCTGGAGCTGACTTTGACCAAGAGCAAGAAGATGGTATGGGTGGATGAACTGTACACTCTAGGGCTTAAGGAATGGCAATCCATTGCCAATCTTTTGAAGAGTGCAGCTGACAAGGATCTGAAGAAAGAAGTTCTGGATGAGCTATCTTACCTGATTGAGCTAGTTCTTAGTCTAAGGCTCATCTCAGAAGAAGAATACAAGTTGTTTTGCATAGCAAACAACTTTGTAATCAAGAAGAAGTCAGCTGGGTTATCCACAGAGAATGAGCAGAGAAGGGAGCATCCTCTACCCAAAGGTATCATTTTCATTGATAGATCATATGTACAGACTGACAGCATTGAAGGTCTGTGCTATAGAGATATCAACGGGATAGAGTGCTTCCAGGATCAGAATAGGTTATATGGAGAGTCTCTGCTGCACTGCATTGCCCTGCTGAAGGAATGCAAACATTCTCAAGCCAGACCATTCAGAAGAAGACTGATCAGCTGGTTATTCAACAACCTTTCCCAACTCAGGATGATGACTGTACTTGAAGATATCTGCAAGAAGATCATCCTAGAGTATCAAGAATTTGAAGACAAATCTGATAAGGAAATGGAAGATCTGTTGAAGAGGAAAGTGGAAAAGATGAAAGAGATCAGGGCTCAGAGAAAGGATTGAAGATTGTTAAATTTTTGATTTACAATCTTATGTAATAATTGTAATATTTTTGTGAACTAACTGTGATTCTGACTTTATATATAAGTCTTGATCCATATGTTATGATTCATCTTAGTATTTATTATTTCTCTATTATCTTTTGCAAATAGATTTTGACATCATCAGATAGGGGGAGATTGTTGGGAAAAACAATGATCAAACCTAAGTTATAAATCTGAAGAGTCAAAATCTAACTTAGTTGTATTCAAGAAACTTAGTGAAATTCCTGAGTCTGTGTTTCTGAGTCTGTGCTACACAGACTGAAGAATTGTTTCTGAGTCTGTGCTGCACAGACTGAAGATCCTCACAGACTGAAAGCCATGCTCTTTCTGAAGACTTATGAATTCATCATCTGAAGAATGAAGATTGAATACAGAAGGCTTCACAGACTGAAGTTCACAGACTGAAGATCACAGACTGATGAGCACAGACTGAAGAGCACAGATTGAAGAATGAAAGTACAAATGTACAGGAGATATTTTTCTTTCCTTAGGCTAGATACAACTGATAAGATGTTTGAGAAAGGTCAAACATCATATAAAGGTTCTCTTCTCAGCAAAGAAACCTTTTACCTTTTTGCTTTTTCTATTTCCAAGAAAAGCAAAAAGGAAGGCGTGCAAAGTTGCCCAAGATGCATCTGTTATCCCTTGGACAACTATGTAAGCTGGATAATATAGAGTTACATCCAACTCTATAAATAGCAGTTCAAAAAGCACTGCTATTATCCAAGAAATTCAAGAGAATTAGTATACTAGACCTTTGAGCTTAGGCTAAAGCATTACCACACTTACTGTGAAGTTTGTAGTGATAACTGTATCCTTGTATACTACTTGGCTCGTATTCAAACCATCTGTGTGGGTTTGAATACTTTGTCATCTTTGTGAGACAAACACTTTATTATGAATAATACTTTGATTCATAATAAACTCTGTGTCAAAATTAATCTTGTTTTCCGCCTAGATTAATTTAAACTTGTTTGATATAAACTTGGATATAAACTTGGATATGAACTAACACGTTAAGATAACTGTTATTTAATCTGTATCTAAGTTTTGGGAACCTTGTGACCCAATAGTTCCTTTACTTTATTTCTTTAATTTAAACAACTTTTTACAAATATAAACGAAATCAGTAATATATATAAATAAATTGCAATAAAATGCTTAAAAGTAAGGGAATAGTACTATATATTATCAAATATCCCCATACTTAAATTCTGCTTATCCTCAAGTAGATTTCTGATAAATATAAAACAACTAGAAATTTACCTCCCATGAAAGGATCAAGAAATTATACATATTACTTTCTTCGCGAATATTTTTAAACTACTCTGGGATCATATTAGAAAACATGCTTTTTATTTTTTCGATAAAGGGGAAAAAATACCCCGGCAAATATTATTAGAATAAAATGATAAACGTTACAAGTACAATGAATGTGGTAAAAAACCACAAAGACTTAATCTAACAGATAGAAAGACTAAGAGCATACACAAGACAGGCCTTGAGTATGACAATCAGCAAAAGCACAACTATGAGGCAACATAGCCATGAGGCAACAACAACAAGAAAAGACTCTAACTAAGCGATAAACTACTGCGTCTGCGTGGTGAAAGGATTAACTCGTCGAAGAACACACCCCTTTCGGGATCTTCCATCTCTCCATAGTGCGGAGAGCACGAAAAGAAGGTTTGAAAGCAAAGGAAACCAGCTTTAACCTAATCGAATTGATGATAGCGTCAGCCACCTCCTTGCAGGACCTTTTGCCTTTGTCAAATAGCCGAAAGTTCCGTTCTTGCCAAATGAAGTATGCCGTAGCCGCCAGCACCAGACGAGATACCACATGATCAATATTTTTAAAGCTTGTGGCAGATGAAAAAAAGGGCATTAGAACTTCAAGACTATCAGACATAATCTGCAACTTCGCATGATTAATAACCCTGCTGTCGCATAGTGTTTCAAATTGATTTCTAGCGACACAAATGCATATGTCGCATTCCCTCTGCGACACAACCCTTGTGTCGCAGATGACATTTTTGTGAAAAATAATTGTCTACGTGCATTGATGCTAACGCTTTTCGAGCTATATTTTGGTGTTAATAGCAATGGCGGATATCAATGTGAATGATTAGGAGCCGAGGCATAATATCGTGGCTTTTCTAGAGGATGATCGGGATTCGGCTGTGCCGTTCACGCAGATGATCGCGTTTCTTCGTCGTTCCCGCATTTTTACAGCTATCACAGCCACTACTCCTATCTATAAGGACCTTGTTGGTTCCTTCTGGAGTTCGGCAGTCATTAATTCAGACTTGCCATATACACGTTTACTTTCAAAGGTTGCTGACAAAGATATTATTATTTCGGAGCAGCTCATTCGTGATTTCTTCCAATTCAATGACCATCCAGACATGCCCGTTCTCTTCTCAAACTTATTTATAAATGGTGGCATGAACCGTATGGGATATCCGGGCATTCCCCGTGATCAATACCTAAAGGCCAATCTCACAAGGGTCTGGAGGTATCTCATGCACATAATAATTGTGTGCTTGTCAAGCAGGAAGGCCGGCTTCGACGGAATGAGCCGCTCAACAGCCTCTGCTATGCTTGCTTTGGTCTACAACAAGCCCTTTAATTTTTCTGGATACATCTTTCAGGCTATGGTGGATAATGTCCACGCAGGGGACAACCGATGGAACTTATACCTGCGTTTCATCCAGCTACTAATCAACCATCTTCTTCCGGGGCTTCCAGTGAATGTAGCTCACCGTTTTCGCCAAACTCCTATGAACATCCGCATTTTTGCAATTTGCGGGCAATATGCAAAAGGAGTCCCGGCACCGGCGGACGTGCCACTTTTTGGGCACATTGTAAATGAAGATTATGTTCCTCCGATGGCCGATGAATTTTTGGATGCTGCTGCTCCTCCACCGCCAAAGGATACTTTTGTTAATGTGCCTGTCCAAGAAGAACATCCTCAGCTAGAGGCATTTTTGCAGGATATTGATAATTTCCAAACAGTTGACGAGACTGCTGCTGATACGGCCTCGGATGATACTGTATCCGGGGATCCAATGACACCCCGACGGATTCGGATGGTGATGTCCCTTCACCGAAAACCATTGAACGCCTCCGAGTCCACAATTCTCTACGATTCGAGCGTGTTCTTCGCAGAATTAGGGCAGGACGGGTGCATGTGCCGCCTAACCGGGGAAAACGGTCCCGGAACGTACAGGACTCTGATGATGATATCTCCGAGCCCCGTCCTCGTCCACGAACTCAACAAAACTTGGTTCGTTCTGCTGCTATATCAACTCCTCAGCCACAGCCACCAACGCTGGATCATATAATGGCTCTTCTAGACAGAATGAACAAGCAGTTGGCTGATCAAGCTGTTGTTATTGAAGTTCAAGCTGCTAGAATTTCTGAATTGGAGACTTCAGCTGCTAGGGTTCCGGAATTAGAAAGTAGACTTTTAGAATTAGAAGCCCTTGCAGTTGTTTCGGGGGAGTCAGGCCTGCGTGCCATAGAAACAAAAGAAAGGACTTCCGCCGGAACACAAACAGATGATGTAATTAATGATTCTCTGAATGAAAATATCCTTTTAGATTACTTTGCATCCTCTGCAAATATTCCAGGTCAACAAGTTCCACTTGCTGTAGATTACTCTGAAGCGAATATCACATATCTACAAAGCTTAATAAATCCGGTGAATAATAATGATATACTGTATGATTTTGAGGATGTTGAGGCTGAACCGGAGATCCCTTCAGATGAAGACGTATATGAAGAGTCAATTCGTCAAGATTCTCCTATTGAAAGACAACATGAGCCTGATCAAGCGCAACCTGAAGAACCATATGATCCAGATGCACCCATCATTGAATCGGATTCTTCTGAAGATGAACAATCATTGCCAACAACACAGTCCAAGCCTGTCGTGCGTTATCATACCGTTACTGTGGCGCCTAATACTTGCAAATCTTACAAAGTACGAGGAGATTTCACTGGTTTGATTTACAGTTGGAAATTCGATACTGAGAGCTCTCTCATTCTAATTAAAAGAAGGGACGGTGTTCAATACTTCCGGCCGAGATTCAATTGCATCAGCACCTTGCCAAAGATTGAACTTAATCGTCTTGTGCAATTAGAATTGGTCAATAATGCAAATGATCCTCGAGGCGCTTTCATTCAAAAGGTTCTTAGAAGAGAGATCTATAGCAGACACTATGCATGGATAAGACCTGAGCTGGGTGTTCGTTATCGTTTCAAGAAAAAGTTAGATCCAAGAACTCAAGAGCCTATAGTGAAATATAAATATCCATCAACTGCAAGTCTGAAATCGGTTCCTCTTGAAAAATTACCACTAAATTTGTTAAAGAGATTTAGACATTGGTGGTACGACCCGAAGACTAGTGAAGCTGTGATTGAGTATCTGACCGAGAGAGATCAGGAACGGAGTCTGGGAGAGTGGATCTATTCTCAACAGTTAAGAGGTTCAATCGTTCGTGTATTCGATCCTATTAGCCTCATCAACTTGACAAAATATGATTTAAGAGTTCTTCATGTCAACAAGATTATGCATTATGACATTGATCAAGAAGAAGCTCTAAAATTTCAGAAGATTGTTGAGATTTGTTTGAAGATGGGAATACATGCCGGTGGAACATTCCCTGCAGGCTGGAAGTGTTAAAAGACTGAAGCTGAATAAAGAAATCTTAAAGACCAAGCTGAAGACACGGGGGAGTTTGTTGGTGCATATTTGTATGTCTGTCAGTTGGTCTTAGCTTGTAATAGTTTGTTATGTAATTACGACGTTTTGTCTATTATTAGTATATTACAAGTTTTGTTTTAGGCGACACAGAGCCTGTGTCGCTTATGCGACACAAGGCTTGTGTCGCATGAGTAGACTGTGCGACACAGAGCTTGTGTCGCAGGTCAGTTTCGGTTTCTCTATAAATAGAGCATTTCGGCCTCATTTGTGAGGTTGACGAATCCAGGGTTTCTCAGAGAATATTGTAAGGCGTCTCAGTGTATCAAGCTAATCGGTTATTATATCAATATACATTCGATTTGCATTTGATTCGTTTGTGTTTTTACGTACTTTATACAATCGTTTGAATTTCGCCTCTCGATTGTTTGTGTTGATCCGGTTAGGTCCAAGACAAGGAACCTACATGTCCTTTTTGAAAAAGCCAATGATTTTGATATGATATACTTGTATCAAAAAGCACGTGAATAAACTAAAGTGTACCTTCTCAAAATCAATACCGAGTTTATAACTCTTGTTGAAAACGATCCAATCACCAAACTTTGCATTATAATGAACCTGCAAGCAGGGAGAAAAAAACGGATATCACATGACCTAAGTGACCTAACAATCACATCGACATGAAATAAAAAATAATTTAGAAAAATAAAATTTTACACTATTATCTTACAAAGAAAGTGCCACAACTATTATAAAAGAAATGGAAGCTTACATATCGTCTAAGCTCAAGTATTTTAGATACCTTTAAATATTTAGCATACTTTTAAATCTTCTTATATGTCGTTAAGAACATCCACAACAACAAAAGTTTTCTATAGCATTTTGCAATGCCACTGTAGCTTTATAAAATAATGTTTTACAAAAAAAAAAAAAATAGTAAAATTAACTACCATGAGAAAAAGCTTTTCTCTATAAATTAATACTCATAGTATTTTAAAATAAAATTACCTCAGAAGCTTTAGAAATCTCTAAGCTTTTGTTGAAATTTTGTTTCCTCTAATGAAAGAAAAGTTGTTCTAAAGCTCTTTTATAAAATAAAAAAAAAAAAAAGAAAGAAAGAAAAATAAAGGAAAAAAAGTACTTTAAAAAAAGCCTTTATTGGAGATTCTCTAAATTTGAGAACTGTCATTATGTGAGAAAATAAAACATTTATATTCGGCGCTTTTATCATTGAGCTAGTAAAATTTATCTTTTTCAATTACTCTGTAACTATCAAAATAGTCTTTTGTGTCAAACGGGTGAAAGTACCCACACGTTGCGACATGACCATTAAATCTACATGAAAGTACCCGCACCTCTTTTTTTGATACCTTGATTTCACGTTATATTTTCATTGGAATGATTCAACTTACAAAAATTTTAAAATAATAAATAAGATAACTTTTTTACCTTTGTTAAGTTAATATCATATTTTTATTTATTTATTTATTTGTATACATTCATTATTTTTAAAAGGTTGAATGAGAGGACTGAGATTATACAACCCGCCCTTTGTCTACTTTCCTTCTAATAATGCCTTTCCCCGTGGTCATCTTGCCCTTCTACTTATTGGCTTGGCTATTTCGAAGGATTCGTTTTGTATAATTTTTTATAATAATTACATTGAATATTGAACACTACTAATTAGAAGTACTAATGAACGAAATCAATTTTACGCCTATGTATTCTCTTATTCGAATAATATACGAATAACACCAACTCCGCTTATGTGATAAGATTTCTCGTTTAACTAAATAAAGTTCGAGTAGACAATTTTGTTTTATCTAAGTTGTAGATTTTATAATCTCACCACAAAGCGCGAGAAAAAATCCCGTAATTAATAACATGAAATATCGCCTAAAAAAAGAAGTGTTTGTACCATTTATATTTTTACTCCAATTCTCAAGGATTATATTATTTTATGTATAATATGTAAATAGCAAATAGTACAGGGGTTTTCATGTAAACTTATTTTAAAATAGGGGCTTCAAGTAAAAAATCAATAATATGGTGACATTCATGTGAAACTTAAAATAAATGCTAAGCAAGGAGGATTGAACTCTGGACTTTATTTATGAATTACAAATGATCTTCCAGTGAGCTCGCCACTCACATTTGTTGAAATCTTTCATTTCTTAATTTTATATATTTAAACATGTGTCAAAAAGTGATTGTTAAGTTACTATTCATCTCATTCATAAATGTTATTAACTAGGGATTTATACACACATTTTGCTACAGGGTTAAAATCCTAATCGTTAATTTAAACACAATAGTGAAGTGGAATGAGAATTGGAATCATTTTGAAACCCATCTTCTTACCCAAGTTTGGAAAGGCCATAATTTGGTGGATCCATACTCATTTTCAAAAGTGATAGCTTTAAACTAACGCATTCAATCATTTCTCTTTATTACCATTGCCATTCTCACATGTCAAAATCCTAACCCAAACACGTCATAAATGATATTACAATATAACAAACTATAATAATAGCAATACTTAAAAAATATAAATAAAATGAATATCACTTATTTACACACTTCAAAGTGTTGAAACAAACTAACTTGATTTTTTATTTATGTTCAAATGAAGTACATAATCTTAAAATAGTCGCGTAAGATAGTTGTGATATAAAATAGAATTGGAACATGTAGTTTATATTGTGGCACAATTCTATTTGTTTTTATGCTTATTAAGTGTAAAAGAATACATTTATGTATACATTATTAAAGATGATTACACTACATAATAATTTGGATCGATCCATGTTTTTGTATAAGGGAGTTTTCATTTTTCAAAATAGAAAATGTAGAAAACCTTAAATTATAAATTTTTATTTTTGAAGATTCTCTGAAAAACTACAACTTGAACACGTTTTCTAAATTTTCAGTTTTCTTAGAAATATTTTCAGAAAAATGAAGGAGTTTTCCGTAACTAAACGCACCCTAATTGATTCCTTTCCAATTGCCCAAATGTGTTATTTGTTCATTGCTCTCTATGAGGGGTTTTTTTTAGGCACCGCCACTTACAATTCGATAGACCGCATATGTACAACGTATTGTTCGCAATGGTATCTATATGAACTAGAAGAACACCCGCGTATTACGAAGGTAAATATTTTAAGAATGACAAAAAAGGATGTAATCTGTTTGCACCTAAGTATTGTAAATTAGCCTTTTAAAGTAATGTAAAAACTTCCATTCATTATATCTTCTATAAAGATTTAGATAAATATAATGAATATGAAGAAGATTCTGCTTCATATGTAATAAAATAATTAAAATTTAATGTAACTAATGTAAAACTAAAGAAATAGTATACTTTTAATTTTTCTAACTAAATAACCGAATATAAAACAAAAAGAACTAAAGTATTTATCGATGTTTGAATATTCCTTTTATCTATTATAGTTTTGTTTATTAAGGTCTTTTGACTAATTATTATATGTAGGACTAATTATAATGTAGAAATAAATAAATGCATAGTACTTTCCAATCAATGGCTTATTAAACACTATTCATAAAGAAGCTCACAGCTCAACATATAAGTTATAAGGATTGAATAAAAAGAAGACTACTATAGAGCGATATGTTCATCCAACTCGAAATATCTATGTTATGAAAGTAGAATAATGTTAAACTAGTATAGAACAAATCTAACGGAGTTGATCACGTATAATGACATACAAAACCATTCAAACATCCTCAATTTGACAACTCTTTAACTTGTTAACATCCCCGCTGCGAGATGACCATGAAACCACCGTGTACGATAAATATCAACAAATAAGGATCATAGCATAACTAACTCTGCGAAAAACAGCGATCTTTCATGCACGGTAAGTAGTTCTATACTTTCAATTTTACTTATGTCGCGACTCTACTCACTGATACTACACAATTAATATTATACAATTTCACTCTATCTATATATTTGTTCTATAATAAACTGCTAATACTATATGTCATGTTGTTATGGGACGAGTTAGTTTGAGCCTGTTAAGTTTATGCATTTTCGATCTACTAGAGTACAGAGTACTAGTAAGCCCACGTTATTATTACTCCCTCCGTCTCAGTCAAAGTGTCCACTTTGACTTCGCACACAGTTTTATAATTCTCTACTAACTATACTTTTCACCAATCAAATAACATATCTATCCACTAAAGTTTTTTTCGAATGGTTAAAACGTGAAAGTGAACACTTATTTGGGACAATCCAAATTAGTAATATGGACACTTGTGAAGAGATGAAGGTAGTATTATTTTTTTCTTTTTGATTTTCGATTAGATAGTAAAATAAAGGAAAATAGAAGGTGGTGTTACAGCATGCGCAGTTGTTAAAAAATAGAGATTTTAAAAGTGTATTTATGAAAAACTTGAGGGGTAAAACATATAAAATAAAATGACTTCTTTGAAACCCATTTGGTCAACAACACACATATGATGGTGTTAGTAAAAAATAGAGATTAAAAGTGTATTTGTGAAAAAATTTGAGGGGTAAAACATGTAAAATAAAATGACTTCTTTGAAACGCATTTGGTCAACAACACACATATGATGGTGTTAGTAAAAAATAGAGATTAAAAGTGTATTTGTGAAAAAAATTTGAGGGGTAAAACATGTAAAATAAAATGGCTTCTTTGAAACGCATTTGGTCAACAACACACATATGATGGTGTTAGTAAAAAATAGAGATTAAAAGTGTATTTGTGAAAAAAATTTGAGGGGTAAAACATGTAAAATAAAATGGCTTCTTTGAAACTCATTTGGTCAAACAACACAATCATGATGCTCTTGGCAGATCCAAACAAACTGCATATGAATTAACCAAACTGATTCATTAAAAGCATAATAAAACACACTGAACACTTTAATATCCTAACGAACTAATTCAAACAAAGCATCAGTTTCATATAAGTTCAAACAAATTCAACCAAACAACATTCGTTGATTCTAGTATAACTAATAGCATATAATCACCAAGTAAACTAATAGATACAAAATGAAAAGAGTGTATAGAAAACTACAGCTTCACTACAAAACAACTAAACCGCCACTATATACAGTCACGCAAACGATACAGTCACGCAAACGATCACATATTTTCTTATGCAATTGACTCATACAATTTGTTCAAAGCATATTAAAACACACTGAATATAATCAAGCCCTAACGTACTGATTTTAACATAATTTTCATATTATTAACGAGCAGTTAACACATTCAGCTAAACAGCAATTCATTGATTCTCATAAAATAATAACATACAATCAGCAACTACAACAATAGATACAACATTAATATATAAAAAGATAATGATTGAATTAATGATGAAAAAGTACCGAGAATCTATAATATGTCATGTTTGATACTTTACCTGTTAACCCTACTAAACAGAAGATGATTTCAACTGAGAATCTATAATATGTCAATGCACCCTCTAGTTCTAGCAGACTGCAGGCTTGCCCAATACTAAGAGGGACACGATGGTTAAGACTCTTTTCTTTAACTTTTGTGCTGTGGAAAGAACTTCTAAACAACTTAAACACTAGAAGATTGAGGTTTTGTATATGTGACAAATGCTCACGTGCACTGTCTCTAATGAGACTAAATTGTGTAACCTATATGCTTGTGGGACTGAAAGATACATGCATACTGTTAGAACAAAAGCCTGTTGGCCCTAAAAGATTTAGGTAAGTCCAGTTTATTCATAGAAGATTAGAGCAAAATCAAAACGTGCTAGTGATGACAGAACCAAGTCTTTAAAATGTACCCGTAGGTATAGTGAGATTAAGCATGGACAAGTTAATTCCAACAACTCAATCTCCGCCCTTTTATATAAAAGATGAAGCAAGTAAACTTCAATTAATCCTACTCAATCATGTTAATCGTTCAAGCTATAAGGTGTGCCAGTCAATAACTCAATACAGTAAGTCAATACATACAACTAGTGCAAAATCTTGTTTTAGACCAAGTGTGATAGCTGCAAACATCATATATATATAAAAAAAGCCAGAAAAATACATGTGATTAGTAGCAATAACTCCTTGGACGAGGATCAACAAGTATCTAACAATAAAGGAATTCTGTGCAACAAGGTCATCGTGAGCCTATATAACTGCAATTGGAGATAGTATTCGGCTAGACATTCGGGCCTCAATAAGGTGTAAGGAAACATCACAGGCCATTTACAAAACTGGAGCTCCGTTCTATAAAAAAAGGGTCAAAAACAGTGAAAACCAGCCCTAAAGTTGAAGCCTTCTGCGATTCAAAATTACGTCTCCACTAAAGATTTCTAAGCCTCCAACCACTACTCCACCTCTTTTGTTTACGTTCAATCGTAAAAACCAACATCAAAAATACAATTCACATGCTGACTAAATCAGTAGAATTTATCACTTAAGTCTAACTATGTCCATTTTTAGCATCACAACTATTTCAACAACTAAAAAAACTCCAAAAATTCAAACAATTTATACAATATAAAAATAAATAAATTCAAATTTATGTTTTAAAAGTAGTCTCACCACAACAATCACAATCACAATCCAAATTATTAATCAACATAACATCATAACTTAAGCCCTAATTTATAAAATAAAGATAAGTCACAAATCAATTACTTTCACCAAACAGAACACGAAGCCGATTAGCAAAAGTACCAGTGGAATCAACAGCAGCTTCAGCAAGAAGACTATTTTTGATAAAATCGATACGATCAGAAAGTGAATTATGTTCTTGTTGTAAAGCAGCTGTATCTTCTTCAAGATCTTTGATTCGGTATTTTTGACCAACCGATCGCATACTCAATAGAAAGATTCCAGTCATTGCGAAAAATTGAATGAAACTGTGTTTTCTTTTTATCGCGTTTGCGACGAAACCGAGTGACTGTTTTGACGGTGGAACGCCGGCGGCGGCAGCAGCGGAGTGCGACGGTTCCATGGCGGTGGTTTTGGTTTGGATTTAGGAGTGTGTCTGTTGATGTTAGATTGTTATGGAGTTGGACTGTGTTGGTGCTTTGCATTATGGGCTGACCCAATTGGTTGTTAATATATTGGCCCGTATGTGTAAACTGGAAAGCCTAACAGATAGAAAAAATGGGTTTTGAGTTTAATATCAATTTGGTGGTTGAATTTATTACTTGTTTTTAGGGTTTACTGGTTCATTATCTGCTTTATTTCGAACTTGTTTTGTATGCTTTCAAATTTTGAACCATCGAGGTTAACTTTATAAAACCTCAAAATAAATTAACTCATTTTTTATAAGTTTTATATATACAATAGAAGTTAAATGCGTACACTAAGACTTCTAAGAAGGTTTACATCAGACGATAATAGATGGTTTAAATGTTGGGCGCATATTATAGTAATAAGTCCAGGCCAAAGTTTAGCGTAAAACAATAAACCCTTGTTTTTATTTAGGTGTAATAATCATCTAATGGGTTTACGGATTGGTTTCGGATTACACGTTGATTTCGAATTAAACGGGTTCACAAGTTAAAAGGATTGATGATTTTACATAAAAAGATTTAAGTGAAACAAAAATTTCTAGCATACCTAAATCAAGAATTGAAGTACAAAAATAAAGCAGGCAAATGATTATAAAACCTGGAAACGGCTTTATAAAGTTCGGGTTGGTTAACTTATAATTTATTTAATTTAATTCTATTGTTTATAATAAAGAAAAAAATATTTTTCAACGACTTAAGTGAGACAAAAATAAGTTTTAAGTGATTTCTTAACTACACCACCATAAACTCCGCACATACTTTCTAAGGTTCTTGAAATATTTTCTTATTTCGATTTTTATGTAATATTTTTATGTATTTCTTTTATTAAAAGAAAAATCATCATATTTTGACCTATGAATTACTAGCCGATACTTATTGACTGATCATGAATCTATACTAAATGGACAAAAAATGGTTTGTTGAGGCATAATATAATTGTTTATTGATATTTTGACGAATAGCTTTTACTCATTCTTTGAATTTAGATTTAGAAAGGAAAAAATGAGTGATAAACTTAAACTTGTAGGTCCAATTGTAGGCCGATGTGAAAAATTAATTCGATAAGATTAAGAGAAAAAAAAATTCAACCAATAAGATAAATAACTCTACTTTTAGGTCTATGTAATTAGACATATATAACATTACTCTACTTTGTAATAATTAATAATTGTTGTATAATAACTAATAATTGTTGGGACGAAAATGTCTCTATTAACACACATGTGTGCGGTTGTCCTGAGCTCCTCGTAAGAAAATTCAAATTCAAATCTCACTGGGTAATCAATTAGTAGGTGGTGAGAAATAGTCACAAAGGTAAGAGGAATATTTCAATTAGAACGCATACATCTAAATTAAAAATACTCGTCATCCCGAGTGACCTGAACATAAAAAATTCGTCCGTTTTCCTTATATTAAAATTCATAATTCAATATTTCAAAATAAAAAATAAAAAAAGGAAATAATAAATAAAATTCAATGTATCCTTATCGGACTCCATATACAAAAAGTTAAACCGATGGCTAGTAGTGAGGGGCCCATCAGTGACCGATTCCCGCCAGGACGGACACTAACCATTTGACACTTCTTATTTCTTAACCACTTCAAAAGAACTTCCAAAACAAAGTCCATAACAACACAACTCTATTATTATTATTGTGACAAAACATACAACTTACGACATAAGCCCTATGAACGGAAAAAACTCCAGCAACACTGCCGGCAAGCCTATCCGCTGCCGAGGTAAGTTGTTCAACCTATATATGTGTTTCATAACTGTAGTTCGAAATTGATTGATCATCAGTCAGTCACCACCTTTAAACTCTCGGCTTAAAAGCTTCTTCATTATTTATCTATTTGTTACGTTTCAACATAATAGATAAATGGTTTCAACATAATAGATAAACGGTTTCTAAAGCGTTTCGAATCCTATATCCAAATTGAAAAACTGTTTATCTACATGTCGCGTCTTTGCTACGACGTGAATGAAACTTTTGGAATAACATCTTAAATTTATTTAAAAAGTACAACTAATGTAATCAAGAGCTTGACATGCATTAATATTTATACACATAAAAACCTCAAAGTAATTTGATGATTTATAGATGGTTAAAGTACAATCATCAATGAATGTTCTAAGTTATTATTGAGTATTGATAGACAGCTGTCGGCAGAACAATAAAAATTAAGTAACAGATAAACTGTTTGAGTAAGCAAACCTTGAGCAACTTCAAAGTGAGTATTATGTATTTTTGGCAGCGGCGATTGCTAGGAAACCAGGGGAGCCACTGGTGATAGAGGAAGTGATAGTGGCGCCACCTAAATCTTTCGAAGTTCGTATTAAAATCTTATGTACTTCGCTTTGTCACAGTGATGTTACCTTTTGGAAAATGGAGGTAAGGAAATAGTCATTGATTTCTTATAACTTTTTTTTTATTGAAAGCATTAAGCGTTTTAATCTCTTGATATTAAGTACTTAACTATTTTCGTTTATGTTTCCCTGAAGACTCCTCCTGCTGTTTTCCCTCTAATACTTGGTCATGAAGCAGTGGGGTAATATATTTTGAATCATCAAATTTGTAATTAGTTATTGTTAACATGTTGACTTAGATATATTTGTTGTTAATAGCATCTCAATTCTCTCAGGTCGAGTTTCAATTTATTAAATAATTACAAATTTCTGCAACGAAGATAACGGTTTCGTTTTTTTTTTTTTTTTTTTTTTTTTTTTTTTTTTTTTTGTAATAAAGGGTTGTAGAGAGTGTGGGAGAAGGTGTACATGAAATTGTTGAAGGAGACACTGTGATCCCAATCTTTTTGCCAGATTGTGGAGAATGTACAGATTGCCTGTCCGAAAAAAGCAACCTATGTACAAAATTGCCTTTCAATATCTCTCCTTGGATGGATAGAGAGGAGACAAGTAGGTTCACTGACATAAATGGAGAAACTTTATACCACTTCTTGTATGTATCGAGTTTCAGTGAGTACACGGTAGTTGACATTGCTCATATAACTAAAATCGATCCAACAATGCCACCAAACAGAGCTTGTCTGTTAAGTTGTGGCGTATCAACAGGTAAATTTTCTGATCTTTTATTAGCCCCTTTTATTATTTACTTTCCAACAATGAAGTAGACTTTGACTTTTGAGACTACAAGATTTAACTTTCGAAATGATTCGAAGAGAAAACATTATTGTAAGGTATGGTAAAAAATGCGCTCAACTAATGTTTATAAGAAAAAATGTTGTTGAAAATTGTACTAGTAAGCTGTAACATAAGGATATCCAATTTGAATTTTGTAAATTTCTAAGTTTGACCTTTGTGGTCAAATATAGAATTGGACTTCAACATTAGTAGGAATTCTTAAAGCTTCATCTTAGGATAAGTAACTAAATCACATTTCAAGCTAGTGCCACAAACGATAATAAGTTGGTGATAAAATGGCAATAATATCTGTCATTTTTGTAGCTGGAGATTTCAAAGTTTGACCCAAAAACTTAAGGACAATGAAGGGGTGCCATTTATATACTTATCTGATCCTGTGTTAGGAATAATACGCGAAATCAAACAACTTATCTGATCCTGTCTCGATCTTCAACAATCGCTTCGCGATTAAAACCCCAGATCGCGTCGCGATCTTCAATCTGCCAGCAACTTCATCTTCTTTATTCAATTAGTCGTTGCCCAATCCTAACAATTTCGATAACCTGTTGCAAAACAAAATCCTACTCCGTGTTTATCAATTGTTCAACGATAGTTCTCTTTTTTCTTGCGGATCAAGATCCATCCCAGATCCATGTCTTCCAAGAGAGAGAAACCCTAACTATCAAACCTGATCTTGATTATGCTCACATCCGCTATCGTTCTCGATCTTCAAATCATGAAGCTCTGATACCAGTTATTAGGAATAATACGCGGAATCAAATAACCAACAACGAGATTAGTTGATCACTCTACTACCTATTGTTGATAATTAACCAAACCCATACAACACTCGTGTAAACGAGTTTACACCCACAAACAATAAACGGATAAAACAAAGAACAATCAAGATAAACGAAAGCAATAAAGAAGACAAGGATTTAACGTGGTTATATCCGATCTCCAACTTGGAGATTGGTTTAGTCCTCGGGGCCAAACTGAGAGATTTTTTACTATATTTTTCGTAGTTCAGAGTTTATAAGAGTAGAGGTTACATTATATAGGAGTGTACAAACTTAGGGAGCAATAAAAACCCAAAATAGCTTAAACCGACCCAGTACCCGCCGGATACATTACTTTAGCCGCCGGGTACCCGTTTCCATTTAACTTTCTGATCCGTTTTCTTCATTGTCTACCTGTTTGGTAGGGTTGTACCCGCCGGGTACTTCCCCTTACCCACTGGGTAGTCAAGTACCCTCCGGGTACTTCACCAGAAAGTGTACGTGTTCTTCCTTTTTTGTTAATTTAATCTTCACACTCAACATCTTGTCCATTAAAATTTAGTGTATGAAGATAAATTATGCATTCAGGGGTGGGTGCTGCCTGGAAAACAGCCAAGGTGGAAGCCGGAACAACAGTTGCTATATTTGGACTTGGTGCAATTGGGCTAGCGGTATGATTTTGCTCAATTAGCATCAAGAGTAATTTGATATACTCTGAGGCCTTATAAATGAAGGCTTCAACGAATTTTTTGACCCGACATGACAAACTATATATACACGGAATTGTACTGCATGCTATTAAGAAACAAGCTTGTAAAGATTTTTACATTAACATGATATATATAACGACAGTGATCTGTTTTTACTGCAGGTTGCTGAGGGAGCAAGGCTATGTGGAGCTAAGAGGATCATTGGTATTGATGTGAACCAGGACAAGTGTGAATTAGGTGATTTTTAATTTGGATTCTATAGCAATATCTAGACGAACTAGTTTTTCTAAATGTGGCTACACTGTAATTTACGAGTTGATTTAATTCTATGTGTCTACGAGCTTATAAAATTTGAATCAAAAGCAGTGTACTTTGTTTTATAGATTTGTATTAAAATATTGATCATTCTTTTATCAACAGGAAAGAAATTTGGACTCACTGATTTTGTGAATTCCCGTGACTGTGGAGAAAAAACTGTGAGCAAGGTAACTTAAGCATATATACATTTGGTCATTACACATTTACACATCATAACATATATACTTCATACATTTGTTAGTGCATACCATTTTAATAGCATAAAGGTGTTTCTTGATATAGGTAATCATCGAGATGACCGGAGGAGGTGCAGACTATTGCTTTGAGTGTGTCGGTTTAGCATCCTTGGTGCATGAAGCTTATGCATGTTGTCGAAAGGTCAATCATATCTCCATATCTTGATTAATATGCAAAACTGATTAATCTATAATTTAGGCTTATTCTATGTTTACTTATTTTCTTTTCTCTTTTTAGGTTTGTTGCTTCTTATCTTTTATCCTCACATAAATAGGATCCAATAAAATGTCAAATGGCTTACTAGTTTACTGGATGGCATTCTTTCATCATCCCGTAAATCTGTTAATCTACTAACTGATGTTTCTTTTTCTTTGAATGTAATTATCAGGGATGGGGAAAAACAATCGTATTGGGAGTTGACAAGCTGGACTCAGTGTTGACCTTCAGTTCTTTTGAGGTACTTCACAGTGGGAAATCTCTCATGGGGTCCTTTTTTGGAGGTATCAAACCAAAATCTGATATCCGTATACTTGAAAAACGTTACGTGGATAAGGTGAGTAAACTATTGTATCTGTGCTTCTTCGTCTTAACTTTAAGATCAAACCAAAGTATTTTCATTATCTAGGTTGATAACTATATGTCTGTGATCTCAGTTATATAAATTGATTTATGTAATGAAACCCTTCACAAAGTCTAAAGAGTTTGTACTTAAATTTCTTTGTCAAATTCAGTTTTCTTTTTAGGTATACTCCAATATTCACCTCATTCTAAATGGTTCAATTTTTCGGGAGACAAAAGTTTATTTTTCTTCTAGTCTCAACTCAAATATACATCTTTGCATGTTTGAATAGATATTTGGTTCATGGAAATAGACAACGTATGAATATTCTATTTTTTGGAATTAATAACAGACATGAACGATGTCATTAAGCCATAACAAACTATGTAAACTTATTGATTATGATTTTCTTATATGAAGATTAACATTGACTATTTAATTCTTCGTGGTCCATTTAGGAACTGCAACTTGATAACTTTGTGACACATGAGGTCGACTTTGAAGACATTAACCAGGCTTTTGACCTGCTCCTTGAAGGGAAGAGTTTACGGTGTGTGATCTGGATGAGCAAATGATCAAACTGCATTCTTAGAGAGGTTGTTTTCCATGAGTTGTCACTGTTTGCATCATTTGTAGTTAAAGAATACAATTGTGTTAAGGTTTTGAATATCATTTCTAATATGTCTTCTGTGCAATTATATGCTGATCTTCCTTGATTAACCATTCAAAAGGCACTATACATTTAGGTTCGTTTCAAAATATTACTGACCAAAAGTTGTTGGTTCAACTATTAAAAGGAAGGGACTAAAGTGACAAGTGTATCTAAGTATTATATGAATGGGTATGCATAGACACGGGTGTAACTACATTCAAAGTGGGGTGGGCCATGACTCATCTAAGATTTTAAAAATTATGAATATAATTTACCATTTTTACACGCATCAAAGTAATTTGAAACTTTGAAGTGTCTTAAAAAAACTTGACCGATCCTAAAGATTTTAAAGTTTTGAGCTATCGAGTAATCCATTATCCACTTGCGTCTTTCAATATGTTGTAATATGAACAATTCATGTAATTCGCTAGATTAACTTGATCTTGAAGACTTGTTCTCAACATCAAAAAGTTGGTCGATATTTTTTACTTCAACTAGACTTAATTATAATTATTTATTTCGTGCACCAATCAATTGTGCTATAGCGGCCATTAATTGCAAAGAATTAGATGAAATCTTGTATTCTTTTATTGTGTTTGCCATGAAACCGCGTGATTGTCTTGGCAGAGGATGCCGGTGGCAGCGGCGGCGGAGCTCGGCAGTGGTTTTGTTTATGAGGTTTGAATTTAGGAGAGTGTTTGTTCATGTTTGATTATTAGCTACTTAGCTAATATTTGGGCTTTGCATTAGGGCTGACCCACTTTTTTTCTTTTTAGATTTCTTTTGAGTAACGGGTCCCGTACCCCAAGAAAACTTCTACTAAGCAAAAAAGAAAAGTTTACAACTTTTACTTGGACATACCTATAGGTGAAAAAAAAAAACCGGTTTTTTTTTAACCGACCGGTTAACCGAAAACCGGTTTTTAGAAAAATCGGTTTTTTTAACCGAACCGGTTTTGGAATAACCGAACCGGTTTTGACCGGTTATCAGTTTTGGGGAGAACCAGTTTTTTTCCGGTTTTTAAACCGGTTTTAACCGGTTTTTTTCAAAAAAAACAAAAAAACGGCTAGTAGCCGTTGGAGCGGGGGGGGGGGGACGATTTTTTTGAATTTTTTTGACATTTTGGCACCTCCAAATCCCTATAAATAGCCCTAGTTGGTTTGGGTTCAAAACACACCAACAAACATTCTCTTCTTCTCTCAAAAACAATCTAAATCTCGATATTTATATACTTTTTGTTTGCGAAAAATGGAAAACATACAATCACAAGCTTCCGCTTCCGGTTCCGCTTCCGTTGGTAGCAATGTACGAAACAAAGTTTACACAAATGTTGATGTTGTGCAAATTAAATCAACGAATCGGAATCCGGAAATTTGGTCGAATTACGAGTTGTGCATTATGAATGATGGGGTGGAAAAGGCCCGTTGTAAGAGATGTGGGAGGTTTTATAACCCCACATCAAACTCAACATTAAGAAGTCACAAAAACGGTTCTTGTAGGGCGGCTAGTCAAGATGTGTCACAATCGACACTTGGTTCGGATGGTGGGGTATTTATATACGATAATGATGCGCTTCGAGAAGATTTTACAAAGTTTGTCATCCAAGAGGCGCTTCCATTCAACCACTTCGACAACCAACGGCTTACGAACATCATCAAAAAGAGACTACAACCGCGATACCAACAAGTAAGTCGTACTACCCTTAGAAACGATGCATATAAATTATGGAAAACGGCTAAAAAAGATATAATTGATGCTTTTCAAAACTATAAATATGGCGTTTCTATTACTTGTGATGTTTGGACCGCACCACATGGTACGGCAAATTCTTATTTAGCCGTTACGGCCCATTGGTTTCATCCCGAGTCTTGGTTATTAATGAAACGTACAATTGCTTTTAAATTGTTTGGTTATCCGCATACGGGATGTAATTTGCGAAAAATTTTAAATGACACTTTAATTGAATATAATTTAGACGATAAAGTTTTTACAATTTCACTAGATAATGCGTCAAATAATAATAGAGCTATGAATTTACTAAAATTACGTATAAAACCAATTTTAGATGGCGCTTTTTTTCATTCCCGTTGTGTTGCTCATGTTATAAATTTGTCCGTGCAAGCGGCACTACAAATATGTGCTAATATACGTGAAAAATTTAAGAGTTTATTAGTAACTATATATAGTTCGAGTAACGAACGACAAGCTAATTATAGACGTTTTCGTGCACAATGTGGTGAAACTCCCCTAGGACCTTGCTACGATAATAATACTAGGTGGAATTCTACTCACACTATGTTTGAAAATATTTTACGGCAACGTGCTACTTTAAGTGCTTTTAATGATATGTTAGTTGCTAAAAATAAGTCCGTAGCTATAACCGATTATGAATGGGATCGACTAAATGATTTAATTTCGTTTTTAGTAGTTTTTAAAGAGGCTACTACTATATTATCGGGTGTATATTACCCAACTAGCACGTTAGTTTTAAACCAAATTTTTATAATGACCGAAAAATTAAAAGAATTTGAAACCTCGCAATATCCAATGTTTAGAAAAATGGTTAGAGCTATAAAAAAGAAATTTATAAAATATTTTGGTAGTTTGCCTTTGATTTTTACTTGTTCCGCCGCACTAAATCCAACTTTAAATGTTGGCGGCGTACAACGTATAATCTCAACAATTTTGGAAAATTTAGACTTACACTTAACCGACGACCCGCACTATATAGCAAATGAACTTTCTAAATTTGAAAATAATTTTAAACAATTATTTGGGATTTATGCAACAAAATATGGTCAACATCATAACCCAATTGTTGACTCAATGCGGGCGGGAACATCTCGATCATCATCCTACGACATAAATATAAATCTTTATAATGCTTTACTTGAAGACGCTACAAAGCGTCAACGAACATCGGCTCCAACAAGCGAGTTGGGACAATATATGTCTACAAACTTTTTAACCACTTTAACTGTTGAGGAGTTTCGTAATTTTGACATTTTGAGTTGGTGGAAAGAAAGAGAAGTACAATTTCCCATTTTATCTGCTATGGCTCGGGATTTATTATCCGTCCAAGCTTCGACGGTAGCTTCCGAATCGGCTTTTTCTACTAGCGGTAGAATAATATCGGAAAGAAGGTCAAGACTAACCGCTCAATCCGTAGAAGTATGTGTATGTTTGAAAGATTACTTGGACGGAGTGGATAGGATACAAAATGCAACAACGTTGGAAGGCCCACTATTAGGTAACGTTGAAGAAATTATCGAAGATGAAGAAGTCGAATTGGGAATATCACCTCCAACGACCGAATTAGATGAAGGTGAATTTGAAGAACTTGAAGTTGAATCCGTGGATGAAGATGAAGTTTGGGACGACATAACTAGTTAAGTGTATTCGGGTGATGGCAATGCCGAAGCTCGATATACTTACTACACGATTACGTTTCCGGGTGATGGCCATGCCGAAGCTCGAAATGTATTCGTATTTGTATTTTATATTTTTAGTTGTAATTGTATTGTTTAAATAAAAGTTATGTTTGTATTTTATAATTTTAGTCGTAATTGCATTGTTTAAATAAAAGTTATGTTTGTATTTTATATTTTCATTTGTATTATCTAAATTTTATTATACACTTATACCGAATTCGAATCCGAAAAAAATCCCGAAAAAAATTAACCGATTAAAACCGGTGCAAAACCGAAAAAAACCGATTCCGAACATTTAAAACCGTAAAAAACTGATTCCGAAAAAACCGGTTTTAACCGAAACCGATTTTTCAAATAACCGGTTTTTTTAAAACCGGTTTTTAAAAAACCGAAAACCGAAAAAAACCGATTTTTTTGCACCTCTAGACATACCCAACGAAGTGATGAACCTATTTGAATACCCGATACATGTTTTGGATGAGTTTTTTTAAAAACGATTTCTGAAAAACCATTTCTCTTTACACTTTCCAAGTCATTGACATTTTAATTGATTCTCACATGCTTAAAGATTATGCAATTAAAACCCACATTAACCTCCAAGCCCAATTCCATTTTCTATTCTTCTTTCTTTTTACTTGATTTTTTTGCCATTTAACATCAATAGCACAACTCACTCTATTTCTGACATCCCTGTCCATATCCTCTAGGTTGGGCTAACCCATTTGGTTGCCAAAATATTGGTCTAGTGATTATAATATGAAAACTCAAACCGAGATCCGCATAAAAGTGTTAAGTTTAATCTAGCGTTCATTGTAAAAAAATTATTATTATTTTTTTAAATATATTTTATCAGTGACACTTACCTTGTTGAAAGCTGACACTTTTATTTAATAATAACTAGCTGGTACCTGCATGGTGTTGCAGTTACCAGAAAAAGCCGTTTATGTTATTCAATAGATGGTTAAATAGAGTCTTAATACGTAAATGAGTATATTCTAAAAAAATTCTGTTACCCTAAGTTGTCGCAGAAACTACTGATTACGAAATATATATGTTCAAGTAATATTCTTAATTGTTTTATACAGTCTTAATACGTAAATACGTTTATGCATACACGTTTCGGTCATTTAATATACAATAAGTAAACATAACGAGAATTAAAAAAGGTGCATCCAAATGTCATCATCATCATCATCCACAATAAAATAAATAAACTATTATAACCAAATCCTCGTCACATTTGGTTAAAGATGATGTTGGGAAAATTAAGTGGTCTGAATTTCCCCATTTATAGGTAAAAATGAAATTACAGGATTAACAAAATATATTCAAAATAAACTTGAATATCAAGTGATTTAGTTTTCTAGTAGAAATATATTTTCAAATTGTACTTATCTCTAAGACTCTTTAAAATAAAGAGTTCCTATGATATATTAGGTGTCTTTACTTGTAATCAGTTTACTATTTATTTGGTCATCATCAAATAGGGGAAGATTATTGAGAAAATTAAGTGGTCTGAATTTCCTCGCATTATAAATTTGATAACACAGAGGGTAAAAGAGATATTATAGGATTAATTAAATATATTCAAGATAAACTTGAATATTAGGAGATTTAGTTTCCTAGTAGGAATGTATTTCCAAATTGTAATATTCCTAAAACTCTATAAATATAGAGTTCCTTGAAGATATTAGGTGTCTTTACCTTGTGTAAGACCGTGATCTTATAACTTGAGATCGTCTCCCTATGTTTTATCAAGGTTGTTCATTAATGATAAAATACATATGCCTTGATTAAACTTTGTGTTTTTCATTATTACGATTATTATGTTTATATCATTTGTTTGGTGATAAACGGGTTATACAGATCATGATCTTCTCCAACCATTTTTCCATGAAATCGGAAGAGATTGAATGAATTTTTTTTTTACTCCATCACCTAACGGTTCGCATCACATTCAATCCACTATGTATATAACTTTGAATGGCTTTTGGAAATGGGTCAACTAATTCACCTCTCCCACCTCATATACGGTCTGTCCGTCTTTAACTTCAATATCTTTCAGACTTACCATCTTTGTGGAATTAGTATCCATAGTCTTGCCATTTCAGTTGATACTAAGTCGGAAGAGGTTGAACGACAAAGATGTTGATTCTATCACTGATTGAATGACTTCGAATGGCTTTGGGTGGTAGGAGTGGGTCAACTAATTCACCAATTCCGCCTGATAAACGGTCCGTCCTCTTTAACTTCAATATTAGTGACGGTTGGCACCACATTCAATCTACTATGTAAATGACTTCGAATGGTTTCATGTGGTGGAAGTGTGTCAACCGATTCATCTTTCGCCTTCGTCCCTCTTTAACTTCAATATTCGTGACAGTTGATACCACATTAAATCTACTATGTGTATAACTTGGAATGGCTTCAGATGGTGAAAGTTGGTACCTGAAAAAGCCATGTTTGAGATACGTGGACATAAGTAATACAGATTTTGATCTAGTGGTGTATACTTATCATTTGAGATACTATATTAGATAAATCATCAACGTACATAAAATAATTTGAGCACCTCATAAAATAATTTGAGCCCATTCTACCTCCCATGAATTTTTGATCTTGATCTCGCGAAACTCACTATGTATATGGCTTCAGGTGGTGGAATACCTGTCTCACCTCATATCCGTTGCATCCCTCTTTAACGATATCTTCCAGACTTGCCATATATACTAATCATTGTTAAAAACAATAAGTAACTCATAATGTTTGAAACAATATATACGGGAGTATATGTACCATACTACATTATTATTATTATTATTATTATTATTATTATTATTATTATTATTATTATTATTATTATTATATTATTATTATTATTATTATTATTATTATTATTATTATTATTATTATTATTATTATTATTATTATTATTATTATTATTATTATTATTATTGTCATTATAATCAATCTGCATTGTCTCGTATAATAAATAATTAATATAAACCATCTGTATTCTATGATGAAGCTATTTTTGTTTGTTTATCGCTATTTGTTTTCATGAATACCGAATAACCACAAACCACGGATCTATCAAACATATAGGACCAACATAGGGACGTAAGTGATAGGTCTTAAAGTAAGAACTCAAAAACTCAATGTTTACTATCAGCGTTTATGATTAAGTTAAAATTTGCGGAATTAAAGAACGATTAATCACATTGATATTTGTCGAATATCTATTCTTTTATTCAACGTGATACTTCGTAGGAATCAATGAAACCCATCGAGTCTATTTATACAAGATTGTAAGCGGATTATAAAAAACACAATCCTACTCAATCTCTACAATATTGAGTCTAACAAACTAGACCGATATACATGGAAACTATATAACTATTCTAACAAACCAGATCTTATATTCTTTAGTAATTATCTTTGAATCCTTTAGAATCATAGCTGTAAATGGTAGGAATTGTAGCGAAACATCCACTAATAACAACATATTGTTCGCAAAAAACCAAACCTAACAAACGCTCGTGTAATTGTGTTACACACACACACAAAACGGATAGACAAATCGCTAACTAAGTAATTAAACAAAGCAAACAAGATAATAAACATGAACAATACGACACAAGGATTTAACGTGGTTATATCCAATCTCCAACGTGAAGATTGGTTTAGTCCATGGGGCCGAACCGAGAGTTTTTACTTTATACATTCTGTACCCCGGGTTTACAAATACATAGGGGTTATATTTAGAGGATAAATCTAACTTGGGGAAAAAGAAATAACAAATTTGGCCGACCTAATTTTCGTCGTGCGAAAACTCCTCTCGCCTGGCAAAGAGTGCTCTCGCCGAGCAAAATTTTCCATCGCCGGGCGAAACAACCTCTGTCCAAATTTTCAACATGCGACAATTACTTGTTCACTTTTTCTCCTTTTCGGTCGTTAAGCTTCACAATCCTAACAATCTCCCACTTTTTTTTGTTAAAGGGGAAAAATTACCCCGACAAATATTATTAAAAACAAATGATAAGCGTTACAAGTACAAAAATTGTGGTAGCACCACAAGACTTAATCTAACAGTTATGAAAGACTAAGTGCATATACAAGACATGCCTTGCATATGACAACCAGCACTAAGCACAATCATTAGGCACCAACAAACAAACTCCAGCCAAGCAATGAGCCACTGCGCCCGCATAACGGAAATCAACTGGACGAAGAACACACCCCTTTCGGGATCTTCCATCTCTCCATGGCACAGAGAGCACGAGACGAAGGTCTGAAGGGAAAAGAGACCAACTTCAGCCTAATCGTATTGATGATAGCATCAGCCACCTCCCTGCATGACCTCTTGCCTTTGTCAAATAGCCGAAAGTTACGTTCTTGCCAAATGAAGAATGCCGAAGCAGCTAGCACCAGGCGAGACACAACATGGTCAATATTTTTCGGACCCGTAGCAGATAAGAGAGAAGACATAAATACTTCAAGTCTGTCCGACACAATCTGCAGCTGCGCATGACTAATAACCCTGAACCAAACTTGTGAGGAGAAGGAGCATTCAAAGAAGAGGTGGGCATGAGAATCCTGGCACGAGCCACACAGCAGACAACGCAGTAGGGCTAAATCAACGGAATGACCGACATCCCACTGCCTCAGACGGTCTTGGGTCTTCAGTCTACCTCGTAGAACGAGCCACAAATGAAAGGCATGCCTAGGAATGCAACGAGAGAACCATACCACATGAGCACATTCCACCACGCTCCCTCTTGGCCGAATGGAATCCCAAATTTGACCAACCCGAAAATCGAAAAAATTTCCATCCGAATCGCGCCATAATAACTTGTCAAGCTGAGAGAGGAGAGTGGGAACCTCAATCTGAGAAAGAGAAGGGTACCTTTGGAGCCATTCCACTGGCCATCTCCAAGAATCACCCTCAATGAGATCAGCAGCTAAATCAGAAGTCGAGAAACCCGAGCGCATAATGTCACGCTGACCCGAAAAAACATGGGCAATAGGACATTGGTTACACCAAGTGTTATACCAAACCGAAACAGTCCTCCCATTGCCGATCTTATACCAACAAAACGGCCGCACGATATCCCTAATACGTAACAGACTCCGCCAACCCCAGCTCATACTGCGCTGAGCAGGGACATCCCAAAAACTGCGATCACGAAGTTTATAAGCATACACCCATCTGACCCAGATGGAGTCCTTTTTAGAGAGGATGCTCCAAATGTGGGTGGCCATAAGAGAGATATTCCACTCACTCAAGCGACGGATCCCCAAGCTACCTTCAAGCTTCGGATGAAGATATCCTCCCAAGCCACCTTTGCTTTACCGGCCTTCATCGGGCCTTGGCACCACAAGAAACCCCTCATAAGCTTCTCAATATCCCCAATTGTAGAGGCAGGGAGAATAAACATAGACGCCCAATACCCATGAAGAGAAGCAAGAACAGAGGAAATTAGTTGAACACGACCAGCAAAGGAAAGAGTCTTATTCTTACAATCCCCAATCCTATTCTGGACCTTCTCCACCAGAGCTTTACAGTCAGACTTGACGAGCCTCGAAGAGATAAGGGGAATCCCGAGGTAACGAACCGGAAGAATACCTTCCTCGAAAGGCATGATATGGAGGATACTCTGCCGCACAAAACCGGGAACATTACAAAAGAAAACAGTACTTTTCGGGATACTAGGAACCAAGCCCGAAACTTCCTTAAATTCCTTAAGGGCAGAATGGATCACCGTGGCAGAGCCCAGATCCCCATGCACAAAAAGAAACAAGTCATCTGCAAAACACAGGTTTACAAGACCAAGGTTTTCACATTTTGCATGGTATTTAAAGGAATTAGATCCTTCTACCTTCCTCCGAATAAGCAAGGTCAGCACCTCCATCACAAGGGTAAAAATATAAGGAGACATTGGATCCCCTTGCCGCAGGCTCCTTTTGCCTTTAAAGAAACCATGAACACCCCCATTAATACTCAGGGAGAAGGACGTGCTAGACACACAAGTCATGATTAGATTGACCATAACAGGGTGGAAGCCAAAGCCATTTAAGATAGTCCGAAGAAATCCCCAATCCACCGTATCATACGCTTTCTGAATGTCAACCTTGAAAGCATAACGAGCAGCTCCATGATTAAGGTGGTAACACCTCATAAGCGCCTGAGTTAAGAGAATGTTATCAGAAATGCTCCTGCCAGGAATGAAAGCAGATTGATTGTCGCTCACAATATCCTCCAGCCCATCCTTGATTCGACTAGTGATCAACTTGCTGATGCAATTATACAAGACATTACATAAGGAAATAGGCCGAAAATCATTAATCCGACTAGGGGATGAAACTTTCGGGATGAGGGCAATAACAGTATGGTTGATTTCTTTTCAAATCTGGCCATTAACAAAGAAATCCCGAACCGCAAAGAACAAGTCATCACCAATAGTGTCCCACGACCGTTTGAAGAAAGATGCCGAGTAACCATCTGGCCCCGGAGACTTACAGTAACCAATAGAAAACAAGGCCGCCCGAACTTCATCTTTAGTAACAGGACGAATCATCAAATCAGCCTTAGATCTCGAGCGCTTGCGGGAGAAAAGCCCCGAGCTATCCAGCGGCAAAGCATCACCAACACAACCCAAAAACTTCTGGTAATGGTCAACAAAGATCATAGGCACCGAGTCTCCCTCATGAACAACATCATTCCAGTCATGCACTCGTTCAATCCGACCCCTATTCGCTTTTTCCTTAACCACATTATGAAAAAATTTGGAGTTGCAATCCCCCACCCGAAGCCATTCAATCTTTGCTTTCTGCTTCAGGAATCGTTCCTCATCTATGACCACCGCATTGAAAGCACGAAGGAAGATACTCTCTTCCTCTCTCAGCGCAGCAGAGTCAGGATTAGAGTCAAGAGCTTTCTGAACTTCGTCCAATTCAGCACGAAGTTTAACAACCTTCTTATGGAGGTCACCCTGATCCCTCATTAACGCGGCAAGAGGCTTTTTAAGTTTCTTCAACCTCCTGGTAATCCGAAACATAGCATGTCCCACAATCTCCTCTTTCCACGCATCAATTACAATATTTTTAAATTCAGGCTTATGAGCAAGCAGATTATAGAATTTAAAGGGATTAACACGAGGCTTTTGAATCACGGGGAGAGAAAGAACAACGGGAGAATGATCAGAAATTCTGTATGGCTGGAATAAAGCACGGGCCCCAGGAAAGGCACCCAAGAACTCTCCATTACACATGATACGATCAATCTTCCTTAAGATACCCGAGGCAGACTGAGGTCGCTGATTCCAAGTTAAGTGGAGCCCCGAGGCCTGCACATCAACAATTCCAATATCCTCCACACATTCCCTGAACTCGCGCATAGAGGTAGAGCGCCTGGAAGAACCAGAGAAAGAATCTTCCAGATTAAGAATGTGTTGAGACATGTTTTGTGACAACAGATCTAGCTTGTAATAGACTTTTGGTAATTGTAATCAAGTTGGTACATTGGTTTTGAATTGTAAATGAAATATATTGCTTGGTAAACATTTTAGAGTTAAATATCAAAATGCTGAAAGATGTTGACCAAGGTTGACCGCGAACCGAGTCAGTTCGCAGGACAATATTGGGCTGCGAACCGAGTCAGTTCGCAGGACAAAATTGGGCTGCGAACCGAGTCAGTTCGCAGGACAAAAATGGCCAGCGAACCGAGTCAGTTCGCTGGGCCAATATGGGCTGCGAACTGAGTCAGTTCGCAGAGCCCAGTGACCTGCGAACCGAGACGAGTATAAGTGTAACTTAGGTTTTAAACCTAATAGACTTTTGCCACATTCCACATCCAGACGACCTGCGATTCCAGAGACTTCTTCAACATTCTAAAGGCTAGGTATTGATCATTAACATTCGTTATAATCGATACGAAGCAATTAGACAATTGATTCGCTAATATATTGCGAAAGAATTCGTTATAGACTCTATAACTAGTATTGAGGAATTCCACACCTTAATACCGTAGATAACCTCGTTATCGATCTTCCACAACCGGACTTACAATTGGCATCAGAGCCTACGGCTAAATACGCGCAGGTTCGAGGTTATTCGGGTTAATAACGTGTGATTTCAGGTTGTTTTTAGTGCATTACGTACTTATTTACGACCAAAATCACTCTCTGGACGTTTTTAGTTTTGTTTACGATCGAAAACTTTAAGTTTTAAATCGTAAAAATAACTAAAATTTTCGTTTTTGGAATTTTCAGCCGTTTCGCGAACTGAGATTAGGGTTTCTGCGAACCGAGATCACTTGCGAACCGAACCGAGTTTGCGAACCGAACTGAGAGTCGCGAACTGAGATTTGCGAACTGAGTTGAGTTTCTGCGAACCGAACCGAGATTGCGAACCGAACCGAGTTCTCGCGAACTGAGTTGAGTTCTGCGAACTGAGTTTCTGCGAACCGAACCGAGATTGCGAACCGAACCGAGTTCTCGCGAACTGAGTTGAGTTCTGCGAACTGAGTTTCTGCGAACCGAACCGAGTTCTCATGAACTGAGTTGAGTTCTGCGAACCGAACCGAGACTGCGAACTGAGTTCCTGTGAACTGAAATTTTTGAGTTTTTTGAAATTTCTGATGTGTCTGAGACACAGAAGGTTGTTCATAAGGATCCATCATCCGATGTCAGTACCAACACACCATTACCTAAAGTACGTTTTGTCTCGAGTGGAATGATGGTTGGTACTGATATAAATGATGAGATTATTAAGGAACAAGAAAATACACCTTTAGTGTCTAAAACTGAGGTTGAAAACGAAAAGGCAAAAGTAGTTAAGTCACGTAAGCAGATATCGTGCTTTAAATGTCACCAAAAGGGGCATGTGACTTCTTGTTGTCCTAACAAGAAGTTGGAAGAATCACATAAGCTCGTGAATAACCATGAGACACCGAAAGTCTCTAGTTCAAATGTAGATAGGTTAGGTATCAAACCGGGATTTGATAATAAACCTGTAAACATTCTGAAAAGAGATGTTCCTCATAGTGTCTCTCCACCTAAACCTAAACGGCCTTATACTCTAAATGACAATAAGCCTATAGATAAGACACCGTCGAGATTTAGGACTCCAAGTAGAAACCACAGTCGATTTGAAAGTGGTTCTACTTCACGTACACATAGAGTTGATCATGTGCCTAAGAGGTTTTCTATTCACTCTCCTCAGAGGCATAAGACTTCAGATCATCAACAACCTCCAACTTCTTTACCAGTTACCAAGACTATTGACGATAATAGTTATGGTTACTTTAAAGAGGTTCAGATTGTTGATGATAAGGGACAAACCAAGACGTAATGGCTTGGGTCCCTCTTGAGAACTGATTGTGTGCAACTTGTTATGTGCAGGAGCAGACTGTGAACAAGGACAGTTGGTGGTATGTAGACAGTGGATGCTCTAGGCACATGACCGGTGAAAGAAGTCTACTGAAGGACTTCAAAGGTGGAATGAAACAGCGAGTTCATTTCGCTGGTGATAAAGGAGGAGTTATAACAGGGAAAGGAAAAGTTTCAAATGGAACTTTGACTCTAGAGGATGTGAATTATGTTGAAGAACTAAGTCACAACCTAGTGAGTGTTTCCCAAGTCTGTGATAAAGGTCATTCTGTACATTTCAATGAGACAGAAGCCTTAGTCCTGAAGCCGGGTTTCACCATCCCAGAAAATTGGATATTAATGAGGGCTCCAAGGAAGAAGGACATCTATGCCATCAACATGGGTGTTCCTAATACTTCAATGGAATCTACATGTCTTTTATCAAAGGCTTCTGAAGCAGACGCACTCTTATGGCACAGGAGAATGGCTCACCTGAACTTTCGTAAAATGAACTATATAACCAAGAATGGTTTAGTTCTGGGTGTACCACAAAAACGTTTCGAGTCTGAAGATAAGTGTGTTCCTTGCATGAAAGGAAAGCAACATAAAAAACCACACAGATCTAAGACTGAAAACTCAATTTCCTCGCCATTTGATTTGCTACACATGGATCTTTTTGGCCCAATAAGCAAAAGAAGCATAGGTGGCAAATGGTACTGTTTAGTTGTCACAGATGACTTCTCTAGATTCTCTTGGGTATTCTTTTTGGGATCTAAAGATGAAACTCCTGGTATTCTTATGGAGTTCTTAGATCTAATAGAGAATGTCTATGGAACATGAGTTAAGAGAATTCGTAGTGACAATGGAACAGAGTTCAAGAATTCAACGTTCAATGTCTATTGCTTAAGCAAAGGGATACAACATCAATTCAGTGCACCGTATGAACCTCAACAGAACGGTGTTGCTGAAAGGAAAAACAGAACGTTGATTGAAGGGGCTAGAACAATGCTTGCAGATTCAAGGCTTCCGGTCATTTTTTGGACAGAAGCGGTGAATACAACATGTCATGTTCTAAATAGAGTTCTTACGTTTAAAAAGCAGAACAAGACTTGTTATGAGCTTTTGAACAATAAGAAACCTAACTTAAAAGGGTTTGAACCCTTTGGAGTTTCATGTACTTTGTTGAAGACTAGCAATCAACACAAATTTTGTGAGAATGCTGACGAAGGATACTTCCTAGGTTATGTGCCTAATTCACCAAACAAACGTGTCTTCAATAAAGTTACGGGATTGTGTCGAGAAGAAGCTTATTAGGTTAGTCAAAGTTACCTCTTCTGACAACTTGGCAGACCTATACACTAAAGCTTTCGACAGGGCGCGTTTTGAGACATTAGTTCAACTAAACGGAATGAGGAATCCAGAATAACTAATCTTCCAAAGGAGTATGAAATAGTTAGTAAGTTTTATTTTTGGGTCTTATATTAATAAAAAAACGGGGAAAGCGTAGTGGCATTCATTTGCTTGTTACCTGAGGGGAATCGCCTCCTATAAAACGCAAAAAGAATATAAATCATAAAAAGTTTAAGTTTTTATCTGCTGGGAAATGATAGTACATTAGGAGAATAAGCTTAACAATAATAAGTATAAGCCTTAAGTTAGATGTGTTAGTAGATTCTGGTAAGTCACATTAACGTTACATCTTTACAACCAGGACTTTACTTATATTTATTTTATTATACATCTTTCTCCACACGTTATAATTGGATAAGAATAAAATTAAGTCTAGACAGCTTCATTATATGATGTACTGGTAGGCAAATTATGCTATGACTTCTGAGCATTTAATAAGCAATAATTCTCATGTGTGTTTTCTAGTGTGAACTACTATATGATATATGACACAAGTCTTAATTTGTGAATGATAGTATAGCCATACACTGTTATCAAGAATCTATGAATATATGAATAGACAAATAGTTAGAAATATGACTATTAGCAAAACTACTGGTGACTTTGTTGTACTATGTACAGAACTGAAGCCTTTAGTTTCGCCAATGGTCTCAAACTTATTTTGCTCATACTAAGGGATCTTCTGTTGTACTACGTACAGATCTAGAACCTCTAGTATCTTCAAAATCTGTTTGATATTTGTCAAGCTTTAAAATAACTCAAGGATATGTTATATGTTACGAAAAGTGCATCATTTAGTAACCTCTACCTTAAATGTAAAAGATACAGTGTTATGAGTTAGACTTGATTTCTCAGTATATCATATATTGAACCACACTAGTTAATATCCATACTAACAATAAAGGTTTGCTTGGAAATCAGTGTGTAATTTGTTTATATGGATCATAATATCGGTAATTATCTTGAACTGTCGATGACAAATGAACGTTCACTTTGGTGAATAATTCGTTCTCATTAATATAAAAGTATGTTCAAAGAATGTGTTGATTCATGTGGATAAAGGTAACCGAGTTATAATCTTATAAATATAAGTTGATAGATGGTTAAGTTGTAATTTTTCTGTCACTTATTTTGAATTTCATGAGGTATGGATACTAACGATCTTCTTAGACTTGTTTAATAAATAATAAGATACAGCTTATTCTTCCTAATATGATCCCTAAGCAGATAAATTCTTAACACCAAAAATATGTAGTGTTTATCCTTTTGTTTTATTAATAAAATGGTACTTGATACCACTCATTAGTTTGATTATTTATTTATTACGTCTTTTATTTTTGTAAGTTAATCTGAAATTTATCATTCCGTGTTGAATAAATGTGACAAAAACCCCTTAACAAGTTGACTTCGGGTTGACCTTAGCGAACTAAATTTGTTGACTTTGGTTGACCTGCGAAGCGAACTGAACAAGTTGACTTCCGTTGACTGCGAAGCGAACTGAACAAGTTGACTTCCGTTGACTGCGAAACGAATTTACTTGTTGACTTCTGTTGACTATAGCGAACTTAGTCGTGTTAACTTTTGTTGACTATAGCGAACTGAAACAACCTTGATTTGCGAACTGGACGTTTGACTTAGTCAATATTCAGCTTACAAATTTAAGATTTTCGACTTGTATTCGATTTGAGAACTCTATGTTTACAAATAAATTACAAGTTGCGACTGTTAATTATTTGTTATACGTTTAGACTTAAGAACTTACGTTTATAAGTTAAACACGTATAAATCTCTGAATTTAACATGTTAGACTTGTTTTCGATTTGAGATCTTTATGGTTACAAATAAACTACAAGTTGAGACGGTTAATTATTTGTTATATATATCGACTTAAGGCCTTTCGGTTATAAGTTAAATACATATGACATACCAATTCTGTTCCTTCATATCGAAAGACTTCCGACTCTTATGTAGTCGTGCGGCGTGTTCCGATTTTCTATCGGCGGTATGATTGTTCAGATTATTTAATATGACTTACGAACTGTATATAATTTAGAGAATATAATTGAAAATTAAGTCTCGTAGACTTAATCGTTCAATTAAGTTCAGTAAATTAAGTTATTAATTAATAAGTAAACGTGGATGTTTGGTGATCATTTTTGTTCACAATACATAAACGTTTAAAATTAATAAATGTTCGATAAGTTTTTCCTACTATACTCATCTAAAGAAGTCTCACATGCTTTCGGTCAGAGAGTCTGAAGATCAGCAGAGACAGCTTGATCGATTGCAAAGTCTTGTCAACAATTTGTTGAAGGACAAGCCGTCTCAGGGGGAGATATTGAATATCATGAGACATGCAAAGCTGATGAACTGCTAAAAAAAAGAGACGTGATGATACAGATGATGATCCCAACACACAGAAAGATAGAGAGCCGACTGGTCCTTCAACGACTGTTGAGCTAACTATGATTCACAGAAAGATAGAGAGCCGACTGGTCCTTCAACGACTGGTGAGCTAACTATGATTCACAGAAAGATAGAGAGCCGACTGGTCCTTCAACGAATGGTGAGCTAACTATGATTCAGGGGGAGTCTGTTGGTGTAGGAGGTTCTGGTAACTTAAAAATATTTTTTTATATATTCGACTTGAGATTTTAAATTACAAGTTAAATATGTTTGAAATAGTTTAAGTTATTATTAATGAAAGTTAAGTAGAATAATGATCGAAAGTCTTCCGACTTATACATAGTCGTGCGGCGTGTCCCGATTGATATCGGCGGTCAGATTTTCTATTATGACTTGTGCATTTTAGACTTGAGATTTATTATTTGACAAGTTAATTATGCAATATGTTATAACTTGCAAACGATATATATAATTTAAAGTTATAATTGATAGTTAATTTTGGAAATATAACTGTTCAATTTAGTCTTGGAAATTACGTTATTAATTAATTGTAAACTTGAATGTTTGGTGATCGTTTTCGTTCACAATACATTAATGTTTAAATTTAATTAATGTTTGCTAAGTATATTTTATATTATAAGACTTTTGTAATCTTAGATTGATTCAGGGTAATCAATAAAAAATTTATAAGTTTATATAATGTGTTTATAATAGGTATTAAATACACAAAATGGATTAATAAGGAAATTCTTGGATTGATTCAGGGAAATCAATGAAAGAATTTATGTTATTAATATTTTATTTGTGTTTGTGCCTTTATGGGTCTGGAAATGCTGAAGATATATGCGGGTAGTAATATTTACAAGTGATTACCAAAGACAATTTGAAGACAAAAACCTAAAGACGCTAGAGCTATTGTCAAGGGGGAGTCTGTTGAGACATGTTTTGTGACAACAGATCTAGCTTGTAATAGACTTTTGGTAATTGTAATCAAGTTGGTACATTGGTTTTGAATTGTAAATGAAATATATTGCTTGGTAAACATTTTAGAGTTAAATATCAAAATGCTGAAAAATGTTGACCAAGGTTGACCGCGAACCGAGTCAGTTCGCAGGACAATATAGGGCTGCGAACCGAGTCAGTTCGCAGGACAAAATTGGGCTGCGAACCAAGTCAGTTCGCAGGACAAAAATGGCCTGCGAACCGAGTCAGTTCGCTGGGCCAATATGGGCTGCGAACTGAGTCAGTTCGCAGAGCCCAGTGACCTGCGAACCGAGACGAGTATAAGTGTAAATTAGGTTTTAAACCTAATAGACTTTTGCCACTTTCCACATCCAGACGAACTGCGATTCCAGAGACTTCTCCAACATTCTAAAGGCTAGGTATTGATCGTTAACATTCGTTATAATCGATACGAAGCAATTAGACAATTGATTCGCTAATATATTGCGAAAGAATTCGTTATAGACCCTATAACTAGTATTGAGGGATTCCGCACCTTAATACCGTAGATAACCTCGTTATCGATCCGCCACAACCGGACTTACAGAATGTCATTAAAATCGCCCAATAACGTCCAAGGATTAGCACCGACAAATCTGCTATGCAGACGAAGATTATCCCACAGCTCCCTTCTATGGGAATAAGAATTACCCGCATAAATGACGGAGCAGTAGAAAGACTGATCTCTATCCCGCACCCGAACCTGACAGTGCATAACCTGATCCGTGAAGGAAATGATCATAAGGTCGACCCGGTTTGGATCCCAGCCAAGAATAATGCGAGAGCCACTAACACTCCTAGAGGAGTTAGACGTCCAACTCCACCTCCTAAAAACCTTAGAACAGATACGCATGAGATTAGAAACATGAACATGGGACTCCAAGATGGCACAGAGGCACAACTTGTTTTCACTAACCACCTGCTGAACCTCATTTTGCTAGGGGGCACGGTTCAAACCCCTAATATTCCATGATGCGAGACTAACCATGGAAACTAGAGGCCTTGGGAGTGCTTGCCTCCTCCGAAAAGGACCCACCCTTGGAAAGTTTCATATAGTCTGCCGTCTCATCATAAACTTCCTCAAAGTCGGATTCAGAATCATCAGCATCAGAACCGCCACCATTAACCGCCCCTTTAAGCTTACGGGGCTGACTTGGGCCATCTCTGTTACCATCCCCCTGTTGGGTCTTCCTACTCCTCGGAACATCCTCTTTCTCATCACTGCTTAGAGCCCCGAAGCGGTTGCCCAAGGATAAGGGTTTAGGTATACCAGAATCCGTCTTGGAAGACGGTTTCGGATAAGGACCATCAGGAGCCTGTTTGGAAGCAATTCCCGAGTCTTTCACCCTATACAACACCTTGGGTTCAGTTTCTGCACAGAGAACCCATCAACAGGTTTCCCAATCTGCTTAATAGGGCCACGAGCAGTCTTCTTAGGGGCAACAAATACAGGATTGCTTGCCTTTGGGGCTTCAACAACAACCACATTCTTTGGACATTCAGCATCTTTATGTCCAAAGATTTTGCACGTACTACACCTGGGCGGTCGCCATTCATATTCCATCCTAACCGAATAAAGGGTTTTACCACCACCTTCAAGCTTGGGGATAGCAACCGTAACAGTTTCCTTCAGCTCAGTCCCAGACACAACCTCAACCATGGCACGAGCGAAATTAGGACGACCCCAAGACTCAGTGCACATGGTGCTAGTGTAGGAGTCAAGCATGAGAGGCGTCCTCATCTTGGTAGCAATACCACTCAAACCCACCTCGTTAAAAGCCAAAAGCGGAACATCATGGAGCTTAATCCACACCGGCACTCTTGTAAGATCCTCCTTAGCTAAATCAGCATCAGAATTCCATTTTCTTAACATAATAGGGACAAGTCTAATCATCCAAGGGCCCCCTTCAAGAACCTCATTCATACCATGCTCCGAAGAGAATTTGAAAAAGAAGAAGCCATTGGAGTGCATCAGAATCTTCTCGATACCGAACTTCCTCCAAGCATTCATAACATAGTTTTGGACCATGGGAAAAGCTAATCTCTTGCCAATGAAGTACCCGTACAGAGTGTTCGAGTACTTTTTACTTGCTTCAACAACCGTGGCCAAAGGGATCTCCACATCCACATCACTACCATCAAGAGCCTCCAGATTCAAAGCACGGAAATTAACCTTCTGCTTAACAATACGATTCGCAGCTTGAGCATAAGACTTATTTTCAAGTATGGGTTGTTTTTGGCCCGGTTGTTGAACAACAACCGTAGCCGCTTTCAGCCTATCAATACCACTGGTAGCGAAAGAGTTACCACCAGAACCATCAGGAGCCTGCTTGTCGGCCATATCAGCATCACGACCCTCCTTCGCATCTCGGGCAGTAACATCATAGAAATCAGGGATTTCAGAGGGATATTTAATCCCAACTTGACTTACAGCATTTCCAAACTGGCTGGCATCAGCACCCACAACAGAGCGAGAATCAGGGAATTTACCAAGGTCTTGCACCCCAACCTGATTCCCACGCATAGAAGCAAGTAAGTTTTCAGCCCAAACTCCAAAATCATCACAGTGGGTTGCGCGGATCGAACTTCGCGGTAAGTTCGCTGGGGCTGCGGGGGTAGCACGCCCTGGAAGAAAATTTTTAGGATTTGCACCCTGAGAATCATGGAATTTACCCATGTGACACTTGGAAGTGTCGCTAACAGTATTGTGTCGCCACCAGTGTCGCTACTAGAAGCAAGAGGAGTGCGACACTGACCGGTAGTGTCGCCGGAACTTGTGTCGCAGGCCGTTGTGTCGCACATACTTGTGTCGCAACCCGTTGTGTCGCTAGTAGGGTTAGGGCAAATTCTAGTGTCGCCCTTTGTGTCGCAGCGGCGCGCTTCTTCCATCTCCGGCGGCGCCTGACCACCTGCAACTTCACCATCAGAGCTTTCCGACGATCTAGAACCATGTCCAGAAACTCCAAGGTCTCCCTTACAAGTCAAACCCAAAGAGTAAGCTCCTTTCTTTTTCTTTTTCGAGGTTCCTTTTTCTTTCATGATGAGCACCGGAAAGAGACGGGACCTTACGGGGAGACTGAAACCGGCCAAAGAAACCGCAAAAACAACCAACAAGATCACAAATCACGAACCAGAAACAACACTAAACCCAGAGGAACGGGACAGTAGCTTGATTCATGAGAGAAGGCCGAGAAACCACCTGCCGGAAAACGCGCCGGAAATCGCCCCCTCCTGCCGGAAATCGCGTCTTTCAACAATCTCCCACTTGAAGATTAACAAACCCCAAACCCAAAATTAGTAACCCTTCATAATCTCGTCCCTTCACTAATGCCACATGTTCAAACCTTATACCGCTGAAATACCATTCGGAACACGCCGCTCGACCACACAGAATCAGAAGACTTTCGACACAAAGCTACCGGAACACTCAAATCGTGAAAATTAGGACCACTCTCAAAACACCATCATCTTCTAGGCCCAAGAAGATTCATTGAAGTGTGCGATGACTCCAACCATATGATTCTATCAAGAAGACAAACCCCTCTTCAACTAGTTGATTACAGTCACACCGGATCCTGCCACCTACATGTCATCGAGCACCCGTACAAAATTTCGTCCATCCGATTTTCTTTCCCACTAATAAGAAAATCACCGATAGAACTAACACGTAAATCATCATCAAGGTTTATCAGTGAGAACACAATCATAACCTTGAAATCTACTTCTTCACCATTCGCTTTCCCGCTGGTACACTAACCCAAAACGTAGCTACGGTTTCAATGAACACATCTTCTCTCACTTATCATGCTCCCACTGTACGGATCTAAATAATAATTGTGGCTCTCTTGAGAAGACTCTAGTTAATAATACACAGCCAGTCGCAAATTACCTTGCCATTGAAAAGTAAAAATGAATATCCGAAACGCTCTAGTGTTACCTGGAATCCGCACACTAAACCTGTAGAAACTGAGATCCAACAATTGCACACCAATCTCCAAAGCTCCCACTAGCTTCGATACTTCCCTCGGTTACCGAACTCCCAAGAGTTCCTAAAACTCTCAACAATATCTCGGAAGCTCACTAGAACTTACAAGATTATCCACCTCTAACCCGGTTCTCCCAGAAGATTCACTCGATCGTTGAATTCAACTCATCAATCGATACCCGAGCCTAGTCAAATGCGCTTTACCAAAATTCTTCTACATATCGACCAATAATCTCAAGTGTGCGAGCTCCAACCTGCCTAATCATTCCAAACCATGGAATACCCGACCAAAGAAACATGGTCCCTCGTTTCAACTCGCGAGATGATGATGAGTCAGAGTCACTGAATGACCTCACTTCAGCGACTAATCCCTTACTCTTCTTCTTGCCACTCTTAGCGAGTGTTTTAAGTTTCTAGTACTTTCCTTTGTACTTTGTGTACTTGTAATCCTTGTTACTCTGCTTTTGATCAAAAGCGGACCCAAATGGTTTCAGTCTACAGTCGGCAGTGAAATGGCCAAGTTTACCACAGTTGTACAGTTGTTGTTGTAGACTTATCAAGGATAGACCCACTAGTGAGTGTTCTGGGTCTAGCATTTCGCCTGAAATTTGCAACCATCATTGCCATATCCTTTCCAGCTTCTCTAATCCTTCATCATAGTCAAACTCATGTTGTCTCTCAACCTTCTCTTCTTCTTCCTCTGACTTTAGTGACTTTGAACTTTGTTTAGCAAATTTTGCCTTCTGCCTTTAAATTAATTCCTTATATGTTTAATTGTAATAACACTTGAAAAATAGTATGATAATAATTGTTAATGATAAAGCAAGTAAATGAGCGAAACAGTAGCTAGATACTAAATTTATTAATCACAATTCATACGAAGTGTTGATTACGGAATGATCTAGCTAAGCTAAAATCAAATCAAACATATAAACTAATTATTACAACTTGATGAAGCTAACTACTGTTGATAAACAACATACACAATTAATCGATGACTTGCTATTTGTTCTTAGATAAACTACTCACTAATTAATAGTGACTAACACAAAAATGGCAAGTTTCTAAGTATAATATGTTACTCTATATATAGACAAAATATGCCCATAAATATTTCCTAGAAATCTGAATTATAGAATGACACATGTCGCTGATTGATTGGCTTCACTCTAACTGAAAACGGTTGGTGGAAGATTCTATGGACCCCAATTCTGATTATGCGATATATGTGACTTGGAAATCCTCCAATCACATTCAACCTTGATGTCATGCAATTCTTAACTTATATCCATCTTAGATGTTGCTGATGTTTCTTTATCTGGGACCACAACGCAACATGTATTTATCATAGAAACTTATTCATCATTAAGTCACTAAAGGAGTAATACTCTTCTTCACTCATTGCGAGCTAATATGCTCTTGTAGAATTATTCGTCTTATCATCTTCCAACGACTGTCTTTTATTCAGGGACAACGACGACCTTTTATTCACGGACAATGACTAATGGCTTTATTGCATGGATGAGTAATCTGAATCTCTCGTTGTCATATCAGTGACCAGCGATTAAACGTAGTTGAGATTTAATCACTCTGCTAAACACTTATAGGGATGCAAGTGATGGCAGTGATCTTTTTTTTTAGATAAGAGTTTGACTTCATCATTTTTCAGTGATAGTAACTTCCGTAATTGGGTTGGTCAGTGACCCAACAAATACATTCAAACACCGGTTGGTTACGTATTAATTAGCTTACGCATTTTAATATTGTTTTTCACTATCAACAATAATTCATGTACTCATATATAAATGTAGTTGATGGTGTAACCTTTTGTTACTCACTTCTATGATCTATCTCACTTCCATCTTCACACACAGACGAAAAGAAACCACCTAAGAAATTGTGATTATAAATACATATGTTTTCTTCTTAACATCAAAAGTTGTGAAATAGCATGCGCTAGAAAAAGAAATTGTGTCTACAAAGAAACACATTTTCTTTTTAACATCCTGACATATCGTTGGTCGGCATTCTTGGAGCTGACCATTTAAACCGTAACGTAGATTAAATTCGTGATCGCATGTCGAATTATATTATAAATATATATATAGACGTGGGTTCAACGAATAATGCTAAAAAAATAAAGAATGAGAGAACCAATAGAATGTTCTATTTTCTTTAAAATCCAATTTTCACTCGAATTTTTAAAATTATATATCTCACAAACGGCGTGACTAAAAATTATAAAAATTACATATTCGAAATCAACGTTTTTTTCTCTTCGATTAGAGATCCTACAAGCTATAGCTTCGATACACTTTTTTTTCTTCATTTTTGTCGGGTCTTAAAAAATGCGATTTATATAATCACACTTGATTTTTTGTATAATCACATGTGATTTTATGTATAATTACATGTGATTTATGATAAAAATATAATATTGGTACACAATTATTTGTCAATGGTGAATGTTAATTCACACATGATTACGACTTAATATTTATTTCACATAAATAACTATAAATAAGATTTTAAGAATTACATTCGTTGACGGCCAAAATCACATGTGATTATTGATTTGAGGTTTAATCACATGTGTTTTTCACATGTGATTTCACCTTTATATTTATTTACTTGTATAATTATAAAAAATTATTTGAAATTCATATTTATTCACACTTGATTTGCATATGATTACTAATTTAATATTTAATCAAATGTGAATAATCAAATTTTTAGCCGTAGGTATGGATGCGAATAATCAAATTCTCCCTATTGCAAACGGAGTAGGCAAGACAGAAAGCGTCGAGTCGTGGATTTGGTTTTTGTCAAAGCTAAAGGGATGCGTTGGTGAGAGACCAGGTTTGGCTATCATATTTGATAGGGCGGCCTCAATTGATGTAGCAATAAGGCGAGTATTTCTGCATTCTTATCACGGGCTTTGTTGTCGTCACCTGTTGGTCAACCTAGGTCTAAACACTAAAAAAAAAAGAAGTTCAAAAAGTTGTATTGGAAGACATGCAAAGCATATAGGGTTTCTGATTTTGAGGAATGGAAAGCAAGGCTTGAAGCCGCTGTACCTAGTGTGACTCGTATCCTTTTGCAAACCGGATTAAATAAATTGTCTAGAGCGTATTTTCCCGGAGATCGCTATAATATCATGACATCAAATAGTGGAGAATCTATTAATTCCTTATCTCTCTATGCAAGAAAACTTCCAATTATAATGCTAATTAAATTTTTTCGAGACTCCTTGCAAAAGTGGTACTACATACGTCTCGATGGTGGAGGTAAATCATTGCTTATTATTTAACGTACTAAATTGTAGTACATAGATATCTATTAACCATCAATTTTGTTTCATGCTTAGAAAAACTTCAAAACGAGTTTACAAATTGGACTGAATTCAAAATCGCAAAAAGAAAGGCTAACGGTCACATATGGATCACACATGGCATTGATAATTTTCGCTTCGAGGTTGATGATGGTGGTAAAAAGGGCCTTGTTGATTTTTGTAATAGTACATGTAGTTGTCGAAAATTATGACGTGCCTTGCGGTCATGTTATTTCCGTTGCACGATGGTTTAGGCATTCTAATGTTAATCAGTTTGTCTCCCCATGGTTTTTAAGCAAATATATCAACAAGCATATCAAGAGAATATAAATCCAACACCGGCTCAAACGGAATGGGAGCGTCCTCTGGGTATGATGAAGGTGAAACGACTGTTAATGGATAAAAGACAAGCAGGTCGACCACGTAACAAAGATCGTATGTTGTTGCGTGGAGAGGAAAAAAAGGTTGTTGAATGCAGTCGATGTCATCAAAGGCACGTAAAGCTTCTGTGAAGAAAAAAGGTGAAACCACTATTGATGGAATTAAGTTGTAGTTAAAAATAACAAGTTTTAATTAATTGGAAATACTAAAGTAAACTTTAACACAATCAGGCAAGAATACTTGTTCGTATTATAGTATAGCTTTGGTAAGACCGAGTCGAACCACAGGGAATCGGTGTAAATTAAAATAATTAATTAAAACTAAAATTACATATTACAAATAGATAAGGGGTGCATTTTAGTTCCATATGAATAATATTTAATAAGAAAACTAATTAAAATTTAAACAATTAAAAAGATAGAAAGTAACTTGAAAGTAATCAGATAGATAAGCATGTATTTACTTAGAATTGTGATTCTTCGATTCAGGTTTCAGATATGTTTATTGAATTGTTGATCGTTTATTATGGTGATTTCAATATATATGGATAGCCTCCTGTTAAGGTTAACTAATCCCTAATAAACCTTACCTTAATACTAGATTCTTTTGAATACACCGAAGCGTGTTATTAACATAAACTTTATGCTATTAATTCTATCAACAGATCATTAAGATTCATTCAGCGACCTCGTGTTAACGCAAGTCTATAATTATTGGGTAAATAATTATCATATCAATTGGGTTATATTAATTGCTAGTCTCTTAACCTATTGCCAGTTACAGTCTCAAGCCACAATTAACTAATAAATTACTTAATTGCAAATAATCAATCAACTTATACAAACGTGAGTTATAGCATAAATCTTTTGATCACGTGAAGTAACAATTAAATAACACACAATTAATATGGATCTTTCGAATAAACTTAAAAACCATTCATAACTTGAATCAATATAAACATATCATAAAACTTTCATCTAATAATCATTCATCTAAGTAAATACAATAAAAGAATTAGCTCATGTTTATAGTAAACAAAATCAAATCTAAAAACATGTTATTACACAGAGTAAATAGAAAAGATTAAGAATCAAAACCAAGAAACCGAACTAATCTTCGTTAGGGTTGAAAACCTTCAAACCCTAGCTTCCTAGCCTCCAAATACCTCCTTTAGTCGACCTTTAAACCCTAGAACCGAATTAAGGTTTACTTAATTCGTACGTAATTGTCTATGGTTAAGGGTTGATAATGGCTCTATTTATAGATTTCAGAATCGCGAATCCAACCGCCGGTTGGATTTTTCAACCGCCGGTTGGGTTGGATTTTTACACGAAAACCCGGCTTTTGACCTGCGCGTTCGACCGACTTCCATATTGAGTTCAACCGCCGATTGGATATTCAAACCGCCGGCTGAATGTCAATTCCAGAACATTCTGAACTCGGGCCTGGGCTCTTTATCTTGGGCTTTAACTTTACAAATCCGATTTTAATTCTTTTCTTTGCCCCAATAACTCATTCTTCTTTGGGTTCTTCTTCTTTCTAGGTCCAATCTTTTTGGTCTTTAATCTTCTCTTTATTCTCTTCAGTTTTCAGTTCGTTTTCGCTCCTTTTCTTTATTTCTTTAATTTAAACACCTTTTTGCAAATATAAACGAAATCAGTAATATATATATAAATAATTTGCAATAAAAATGCTTAGAAATAGGAGAATATTATAATATAAATAAGAGATTATTTGATGTTATCAAATATCCCCACACTTAAGTTCTGGTTGTCCTCAAGTAGATTACTGATAAATACAGAACAAACTAGAAATCTCTCATGAAAGAATCAACAAGAGCTTGTACATATTACTTTCTTTCGCGAAAACATTTTTAAACTACTTTTGGGATCATATTAGAAAACATGCTTTTTATCAGGAACAATTTAAATCTATTTTAATTGTTGATATATATCCATATTTAAACCTCATCAAACACTTCTAAGCACAAAATTTCTAATTTTTGGCATTTCAAGACGATTATTGATATTTTAATCCGCTCTAAACTTTCTGTACTCAAGTTTGAGAATAACATCTTATTATTATTATTATGAATATAATTTATGTATCCCACAGATGATATACCCCTGGAATCAAATCATGAACATATTTCTATATAATGGATGAATAATTGAAAAATCATTTCTTAGGAGTTAAGACGTTGGTGACAGGTCTGTACCTTAGTACAACAAAGCGACTTAACTTAACTCGGGTATAAGTGTACCCATTTTTCTAGTTTCAGTCAAATCAGCGGTGACAGGTCTGTACCTTAGTACAACAGAGCGACGTAATTTGACTGACATTCATATTCTTTTAAGCATTTTTGCTTTTCTTCATTTTTTAGATATTCTGATGAGACCTGGTCTGTACTTAGTACAACAGAGGAATCGATCAGCGTATTCTTCAAATGATTTCAATTTAAACCCCAAGATTATAGAATATTTCATGATATCATACAGGAATTAAGACTACAAAGTTATATATCAACTTGTGTTACTCATAAAATTATATTCATGTTAAATTATTATTTCTTAAAATTCAAAAACTTTTGTATAGAAAGCCTATCAATACATCATATAATGAAAATGTCTAACACTTTATGTGTAAAATTAGAAAGTTTTGGATCTTCAAAAATGTTAGTTAGGCCTATCAACACATCAAAAATAGCCTTTAAAAATTCCATTTTCATACATGATCCTAATGTAATATCATCTCCCAAAATAGTAGTATCGCAAAAATTTTATGTAATACGACAAAATTTCATAGTTAATTCTAGAGGACAAATAAACTTTAATTTCTTTTCGACTCCCATCCCCACACTTAAATTGTACAATGTCCCCATTGTACATAAACATGAAAAACGAAAAGGAAAGGTGTTGATGTATGTTTTGTATGTCTGTCAGTAGGTCTAACTCTGAGTCATTTGTAATGTTTTGATTAGTGATATAAACGTAATTTATTTTGAAATTGAAATTGATGTCACTGTTTAGGCGACACAGAGCTTGTGTTGCAATAGCGACACAAGGCTTGTGTTGCATAGCATGGGCCTAGCGACACAGGGCTTGTGTCGCAGCTCAGTTAGGTTTTACCTATAAATAAAGGCATTCGGGCTTAATGTTGGGGTTGACGAACCGAGATAGACTAAGAGCATTACGTGAGGTATTCTGTGTAAAAGTTTGATTCGTTGATTCATTGATATATAAAGCTAATCGGTTTGATTTGTGTGATTGTTAACGTGCAAAGCTTAATTGATTGTATTCCGCGCTTTCAATTGAATTGATCGATTCGATTTAGGTCCGGTAACAGGAACCAACAAGTGGTATCAGAGACAAAATCGTGAGATTTTGTGGTATTGAATCGTTTTTGTACGTTTTTCGGAATAAATCACATACTTTTTGACAATTACTCTTGATTAGAAGTTGTAAAAGCTTGAAGTCTGGATTTTCTGAAAGAACTTTGAAGGTTCGTTCGATTGTTGATCGTAAATTTTCCGTGGGGTTTCGAAAACATTCGAATTTTAGGGTTTATTTGCGGCTGATTTAGCAACATAGCGACGCAACCTCTGTGTCACCTATAGGGATTCAGCGACACCAACATTTTGTGGGACATAGTCACTCTGTGTCGCGTTTAGGTTATCTGCGACATTACTTTTGCGACATTACTTTTGCGACATTGGGTGCGACATAAACTTGCGACATTGGACAACGATACCGGATAGCGATATCACCTCTGTGTCGCATTTGGATTTATTTAATTATTTGTTGTTAGCGACACAATCCTTGTGTCGCCATTTGCTTTTATGCGACACAACCCTTGTGTCGCCATTTGATTCTGATTGCGACATAACTATTGTCGCATCTATTCTAACTTGTTTTTGCAGGTTAGCGATACTAAGCTTAGTGTCGCCATTAGTCTGCGACACAACATCTGTGTCGCAATGTTATACTTGAAAAACAATTTTGTGTGTTTTTGTCTAGTGTGCAGGTATCATAATATCTCTCCAAAGCTTTACTCAACTTTTAAAACACAACAATGAAGTTGGAAGCACTAACAAACCTCCGTTATTCACCGCTAATACTGATTATGTGGAATGGAGGCAACGGTTTGAAGCCTTTATTTCATACAATTATCCTGACATGTTGATTCCTCTGCTTGAGCATTATGTACATCCACCATCTGATGGAAAATATAATTCCATCAACTCTCCGCCAAAACCTATCAGATCTTTGACTCCGGATGAGAAAAAGGCTTGGATTTGGAGAGAAAAGTTCACTCGGCAATCACAATGAGCATGTCAGCTGATGTCCTAAAAATGTTTAAACACTATGAGATTGCTTATGATTTGTGGAAGGCCATTGAACAACGGTGTGGTGGTAATGAGAAATACAAAAAGAGTAAACTTGCGCTCATTAAAAAGCAATATGAATTGTTTGACATATTGCCAAATGAATCTCTTAATGCATTGTTTATTCGCTACTCACATCTGGTAAGTGAGTTGACTGATGGAGGGGTAGCGTTAGCTACTGAGGATGTAAATAAGAAATTCTTATGCGCTTTGCCTAAGAAATGGAATCATCGTGTTATGATGATGGAGGAAGATGAAAGAGTGATGAATCTCTCGCTAGATGATCTTGTTGGAAGGTTACAAGCTTATGCACTAGATATGCAGAGAAAAGAAACGAAGTCGAGTGCACAGATTCAACATCCAAGCTTGTATGGTAGTTCTTCTCCCACTACTGGTGTGGCATTGTTATCCAGTAGTTCTTCTGCATCCTCCGTCAAATAAGCTATTCCTTCAGTTGGAAGAGCTTCCTACTCTTCCAATACTCCAGTCTCACCTGATACTGAAGAGAATGCTGCGGTTTTTCAAGCCTTTCTAAGTGCTTATGATAGTTTTCTTTCAAAGAAAACTAGCACATATGATCTTACTGAAAAGGACTTTGAACAAATAGACCCTGATGATCTAGAGAGGATGGATCTGCGTTGGAACTTTGCTATGTTAACCAGGAGAGCAAAGAAATACTTGAAGAAAACAGGGAGAAAGAATCTGGATGATGATAGTGATTCAGGTCTGGGTTTCGATAAGAGTAAGGTAAAGTGCTACAATTGCCAAAACCATGGGCACTTTGCTAGGGAATGCGAGAAGGCGAAGCATCCTGCTTCTGGCTTTTCGAAACCGTCTGCTTACACAAGACCATCTACAAGGACTCCAGAGAAAACTCCTATCTCAAACGCTCTTCTTCTTCAAAATGAAGAAGCTTATGATTGGAGTGAAGACGCAGATGATGACCAGAATAGTGCTCTTATGGCTGAAATCTCCAGTGTGCATGAGGTACCCATTGAAGAACCATTTTCTTGTATATCATGCATTAAATTAACTGGTAAACTTAACAGATACTCTGAGGATAATCAACGCCTGAATACTGAATTAGAAAAACTTACTAAGGCTAATAAGATTTTAAGAGATAATGAAAAAGTTTTTGATAAGAAACTAGATGCTGCATTTTCAGACCGAAAAAAATTAAAAGCTAAGATTTTCAGTCAACAAGATGCAATTGATAGTTATCTTAAATTACTTGATGATCTAGGAAAGGAACTTGCTGACTCACAGTCAGAAATAATTAATCTTAAAAGAAAACTTTCTAATTTCTCAACATCCTCAATTGTCTTTGATGAAATTCTTCAAGGGCAAAGGTATGATACAAAAAGCAAGGCGGGTCTTGGATATCACCAAGTATCACCTCCTATGAACTATCTACCTATGCCTTCAAAGGATGAAGACAAAGAATTTGTGCCTTCCTTTTTAAAGAAAGTCATGAAATCTGTTAATAAGCCAGTTGATGATTCTAAGCCAACTGTCGAGCCTAAATCAAGATTACACCTCCAGTTAGTGAAAAGGAGGTAGTTGAAGTTGAGGATTTAACCGATGAAGTTAATGTGAGGATTAAAAAAGAAAATGTTAAGCCTGAAAATCATACAATAACCACTGAATTAAATGATATGGCTTTTCAAAGAAAAGACAAAGCTAAGGCTGAGACTCAAAAGAAGATTTTAAAAATTGATAAAAATGACAAATCAAATGAAAAATCTTCTAACCCTGTTGATGTTTTTGATAAACCATCAACATCCTCACAAGCATCTAACTCATCGTGTACACACAAATGTGCATGTTCTAATAATGCTTCATTTAAACAACCTCCGGTGTTTTATCCTCAACCTCAATCATTTATTGAAAGACGATCTTGTTTCTATTGTAGGAAACAAGGTCATCTAATTAATGACTGTCCGTTGCTTTCCAGACAACGATTTGGGAGATCTATGCCACAAAGTTCTTTATATAGAAACTCTTTTAACAAATCTCAATCGAGACATAGCTCATCATCTCCTTTACCGGTCAAGAAAGTCAATAAGATTGTGCCTAGTAAACATCCAGTCAAACAGCATAATCCTATTGATAAGCAACCATCCAAACCTAAACAGGTTTGGCAGATTAAAAGGTCAACTGATGACCTGTCATCCTACAATAATACATCAGGAAACACAACTGATTTGTTAAAAGATAAAATTTTAACTGATGTTGTTATTGTAGATGACATAGGAAGACCCAAGTCTGTCAAGGCTTGGGTCTCCACTTCTAATTAATCCCTTCTTGTATTTTGTGCCTGCAGCAGACCGAGGAAGTTAAAAATAGTAAATGGTATATTGATAGCAGCTGCTCACGGCACATGACTGGCAACTTAGCCCTACTTTCTGATTTGAAGTCATATAATGGGGGTTATGTTGCATTTGCGGGTGATAAGGGTGGACAAATTACAGGTCAAGGAACATTCACCAATGGGAAAGTGAGTTTTGAAAAAGTAAACTTTGTTGAACAACTGAATCACAACTTGCTCAGTGTCTCTCAAGTTTGTGACAAGAAGTATACAACAACGTTTACTGATGTGGAATGCTTGATTCTAAAGCCGGGATTTGTCATACCCGACGAATAGGTGCTGATGAGAGCTCCAAGGACAAAGGACACGTACGTACTTGATATGCGTACTGTTACATCAACAGAGCATACATGTCTATTGTCTAAAGCTGCTGAAAAGGATTCACTACTGTGGCACAGACGAATGGGACATCTTCATTTCCGCAAGATGAACTATCTTGTGAAACATGATCTTGTGTTAGGCGTACCAAAGCAATCTTTCGGATTAAACGATAATTGTGTTTCCTGTCTCAAAGGGAAACAACACAAGAAATTCCATAAGTCCAAGTTAGTGAATTCAAAAGAAGCACCTCTTGAGTGATTGCATATGGATCTCTTCGGTCCAGTGAGCAAACGAAGTATAGGCGGAAGTTATTACTGCTTGGTAGTGACTGACGACTATTCGCGATTTTCTTGGGTTTACTGCATTTCTTCTAAAGATGAGGTGCCTGAAATTTTAATTTATCTGTTTGACAAATTTGAAAATTTGTGCAATCTGAAGATAAAGAAACTGCGGAGTGACAACGAAACTGAGTTTAAGAACAAAACAGTAGAGATGTATTGTTTGAAGAAAGGAATATATCATCAATTCAGTGCCGCAAGAACTCCACAACAAAATGGAGTCGCTGAAAGGAAGAATAGGACTCTCATAGAGGCTGCACGAACCATGCTCTCGGACTCCAAATTGCCTATTACTTTTTGGGCAGAGGCGGTTAATACGGCCTGTTATGTTCTAAACAGGGTTTTGACGGTGAAGAAACGAAATAAGACTTGTTATGAGTTATTTAACAACCGTAAACCCAACTTGCAGTTTCTTGAACCTTTTGGGTGTCCCTGTATCATCATGAACACACGGGAAAGAGTAGCCAAGTTTGGTGAAAAATCTAGTGATGGTTTCTTCCTGGGTTATTCTGTTAACTCTCCTAATAAGCGAGTTTATAATAAATCTACTAAGAGGATTGAGGAGCACTATGAAGTTAAATGCTTAAGATATACTGAATCTCCTCAAAGCACGGGACCCGACTCATTGTTTCAGTATGAGGCTTTGTTTGAATCATTTAATCTTTCTGAAGATGAGACTGATGACCAGGTGGTGACCCTACTGCATGGAATTGATATGTTTCAAGATGTATCTAGTCCTTCTCCTAAAGCCTCACCACCTTCAAACAACGATACTCCTTCCACTTCAAGAACAGCTCCTAGTGCATCTGTTCCACAAGCGAATACTGAGATGCCTGGCTTATCCAATGATGAAACTGAGGATAAATCTGATGAAGCAGTCCAATCGCCTGAAATTAATGAAGATGGGGGAGATTTAACCAACTTGGATTCTGTGTGTGTGCCACCACAGATTCCACATCATAGAGTACACACATCTCACCCGACTGAAAATATCATTGGTGATTTGTCTAAAGGTGTATTAACAAGACATCAAGCTAAAGCTTCTACATCCGACTCTACTTCTTGTCTTGTAGCTGAGATGGAATCATGCTTTCTATCTCAAATTAAACCTAAAAATGTGAATGAAGCATTAGTCGACTCTCATTGGGTCGAGGCTATGCAGGATGAACTTCATCAATTTCAAAAGCTACAAGTGTGGAATTTGGTTCCGCTCCCGAAGGGACAACATCCTATAGGTACGCGCTGGGTGTTTCGAGTAAAGAAAGACTATCGTGGTATTGTGATTAGAAACAAGGCTAGGTTAGTGATACAAGGTTTTTTTTCAAATAGAAGTCTTGATTATGATGAGGTGTTTGCTCCGGTTGCGAGGCTAGAATCGATCAGAATATTTCTTGCCTACGCCTCATACAAGAAATTCAAAGTGTATCAACTAGATGTAAAAAGTGCGTTTCTTTATGGGAAGGTCAGTGAAGAAGTGTATGTCAAGCAACCTCCTGGTTTTGAAGACTCAGTGCTTTCGGATTATGTCTACAAGTTAGACAAAGCACTGTATGGACTTCATCAAGCTCCAAGGGCGTGGTACGAGACGCTATCAAAACATCTGCTGGCCAATGGATTCACACGAGGGCAGATTGACAACACATTTTTCATTAAAAAGGTTGAAAATGATTTGTTACTTGTGCAGATATATGTGGATGACATTATCTTTGGATCTACCAATGATGAGCTGTGTAAAGACTTCGAGAAAATCATGAATGACAAGTTTGAGATGAGTGCCATGGGAGAACTTACATTTTTCTTAGGTGTACAAGTTGAGCAATCTGATAAAGGTATTTATATTCATCAATCCAAGTATGTCAATGACATCTTGACAAAATATCAGTTGCTCGATTGTAAAACCTTTGGGACTCCCATTGACATAAATCACAAACTAGTTTTGGATGAAGAAGAAGAAGACGTAAATCAGCGAGACTATCGGTCAATGATAGGATCACTGATGTATCTCACAGCATCTAGACCCGACATAATGTTTGCTGTGTCAATCTGCTCAAGATTTCAAGCAAATACGAAGGTTTCTCATATGAAGGCGATTAAGCGAATCTTCAGTTATCTCAAATTTAGACCATTACTGGGTCTCTGGTATTCTAATGAGGATAACTTCGCTTTAACTGCCTACTCCGATTCAGACTACGGTGGTTGCAATGTGGACAAAAAGTCTACGACTGGAGGATGTCAGTTCTTTGGTAGCCGTTTGGTCTCGTGGCAGTGTAAAAAGCAAACTACGGTCTCTACTTCATCTGCTGAGGCTGAATACATTGCTGCTGCAAGCTGCTGTTCTCAGGTTCTCTGGATTCAACATCAAATGCGTGATTACGGGTTACTCTTAACTTTAACTTCTATCCATATTAATAATACTGCTGCCATCTCTATCATACGCAATCCCGTACAACACTCGAAAACTAAACATATTGAAATTCGGTTTCATTTCATACGGGAATGCTATGAGAAACCCTTGATAGACCTTGTCCAAATTGATACTACTAAACAAAACGTTGATCTTTTTACAAAGGCTTTTTCACGATCTCGATTTGATGAACTTGTTTCTATGATAGGGATGCGGTTCTTTGTTAAAAATTAATTTATGACTTGGAGTGTTTTTGTTTAATTAAAAAAAAAAACGCAACTACCACTCTTTATACTTGTTAGTATTAACAAAATGCAATAGTTGCAACATTGCTAAATTCGACGTTCAATTGTGTCTGTAAACAATTTGGGAAATGATAGTACATCAGGAGACATGCACAAAATGGAATTTTAAGGTTTATGTTTGATATGTCAGTAGATTTATCTAGCATACTTGAAATACCTTTTATAAATATTAGTTTCATCAAATGATGTATTAGTAGGCATTTGTGCTAAAGTTACTAAGAAGCTTAACTTTCAAATGTGCATATTATTTTATATACAGACATATTGATATGTATGACATTAAGTTGAAATAAGGGCATCAATGTCCGAAATATTTTGACTTTTAGTCTTAATATTTGGATGATAAACATGTTATGATCTAAAATATAGGGTCTTTGTATGGTGTTATCTGGGGGAATATATAAGTTGTCTCCTCTGTTGTATGTCAATACAGACCTGGTTTCATCCAATATATTCTTTAAAAGAACTTAGGTACGTAGTCTATGTTAAATTATGGACAACTATTACGTACCCGTGGCATTCTTAATTCTAAAATATAATGTACAAATGCACAAGAAAAGTTAGACAAAGAATGCCCAGTACTTGTTTGTGTTAAACTATGGTACTCTGTTGTACGACAGTACAGACCTGTACCCTCTAGTTTAATTGTTCAGACTGGTGTTTGTTCAACTCGAATTATTGTTTATGTGACTCTGTTGTACGAAAGTACAGACCTGTCACCGCTAACTTGGTTCCAAAGATACGTCCATATCTTCACCCTCTATATAGACAATACTAACATATTTTGATTTCAAATGTATATCTTAATGTGAGTTATATGATGTAATATGCATGCTCATAATAATAAAAGTGATTCATCTCAATCATGAGTTGACATCATTCACTCAAGTACAAATGTTTAGATGGTTAAAATACCAATAATCGTCGTGAAATAATCTTTATAACAGGTGATTTAAATATGATAAGTAAATTTAAACTGGACAAATATACTGATAATCGAAATAACACTTACTATTTCTTAATAATTGCATGTTATCCTGATATGATCCCTAATCAGACTAACTCAACTGCGTCACCACTAATAGTTAGTGTTTTCGTTGATTGTAAAATAGAATCAACGCTTTTACATTTCGTATAATTTCTTATTTCAATTGTGTTTTCTTTCGTTCCTCCAAGTCTATAAGTTAATATCAAATCAAGTATCGACCTTTGAAAATCGAAATTGAATTGAAAATTCACCAAGTGCAAATCTGCGACACAAGCTTTGTGTCGCGGCCTATGTCGCCACCTATGTCGCTACTTGTGTCGCTGGCTATGTCGCTATTTAGGGTTCGGGTATAAAACCCAAACTCCTGCGACCTTAAATCGTTTACTGTTATTAATTACCTGCGACATCACACTTAATCACTGCGACACAAGCACTCGTTTTAGCGACACAAGAAAACCGAGCATATTTTCAATTTGATCTTCGTTTTCGGGGGTTTCTGTTCCAATTATTCCACACAATCTTCTTCCCCTTACTTTCCTTGACTATTTGGTATAATTTTTTCCCTTTTTCACCGACTAATTTTTGTTTAATTGTGTGACACTCGACACTTTAGGGTAATGATTACCTTAAGCTAGAACCACAATTACGTGTATTTAGTATTTGATTAGGCTAAATACTTGTAACTACTTGTATATGTTTATATACGCTTACGTGATTATTTGTAATTACGCGTAACAAACGGACGAAATCCGACAATCTATACGACGTTGGTGATAACTTTTCATAAATAATGTAAACCTATTTTATAGTTTAAATAGTAATTATTTACCCTATATTAGTATTATTTAATAATAATATACGAAAAACCTAGACGTTTTGCTTAAAACGTAACAAACGCAACAAAAATGCGCGAATCGTGCCCGACACCTGAACGAAACCGACAAATATTTTAAGAAGGTTCAATAATGTATTTTTAAAGATATTGGTCAAATTAAAATAGTGATTTTTTATCAAAAATAAAACACAAAAATTTAACGTTAAAGATTTACTTTTTACGCGCGCGAATAATGTTTTACCGATCGAATAACGTAACACAGGCTTGAGAAAACAAATGTGCAAGCCCAAGGCTCCAATTGGGCCGCCCCAACTGAGCCCAAGGTCGGCCCAAGAGGCCCAAGAATCGGCCCAAAGGCCCACCCTACTTATTCCTCATTTCCCTTCCTTTTCCTCATTTACACACAACATTTTCACACACTCCCTCCCTCTCTTCTCTCTTTCTCAAGAAATCCCAGCCATACCACCATCAACCACCACCTGCCGCCATCAACCACCATCATCATTTATCATATTTTCAAGAAGAAATCAAGTCAAAGTGCAAGATCGAGCCCTTCACATCATCTTTCTCCTTTTTGCTCGGTTGTTCAAACATTGTAAGAACTTCAAAACTCTTCCAAAACATTTGAAACACTCCTATAAACATGTTATAATGTTCACTTAACAAGAAAATGTCCAAAACATAACACAAAAACATTTTTCATGGCTCAAAATGTTTAAAAACGTCACATCCAATTTTGACCTGAAAAATAGTTCAACTTCAAGGAGAAGTTTCTCCCTCAAAAACATGACCAAAATGGACGATTCAAAATGCAAAAATTAAGTTTAAGAAGTTAGTTTTCATTTCCAAGTGGTTTCATAATTTTTGGAGCTGGTTTGATACCCGAAATGATTTTTACAAAAACATGTATACGGACTATCGAGAAAGTCAGAAAATTCACCCTTCTTGTTCGAGTGATAACTGGAACTATACACCTCCAAATGACTTGAAACTATCGCCAAAAGTTCACAAATTTTATTAGGTATAAATGTCGTTTAGGTAACTTTTTCGGGAAATGTGTAGATTTTGCCAAGAAATCCGATCTTGCTGCATGTGTCCAGATTGGTCACTTTCTGACCTTAGGGAACAAACGGAATTTTTAGAAATACTTAGGTATACCAAAAAATTCTGGAAAAATTATTTGAAGTAGCCAAGATACTAAGGAACAACTCAGATTTTTCTTGAAATTTTATTCGAACATTTGGATCACGAAATCGGACATGCAAAACAACCTGTTCCAGGCCTTAGTGTCGCAGAAGAAGCCCAATCGTCTGCGACACAAGCCTCTGTGTCGCCATAGCTTCCCAATCGGCACCTTTTGCGACACAAGTCTTTGTGTCGCAGGAGGGGAACGAATCGTCACATTAGCGACACAAGCCTCTGTGTCGCCATAGCTTCCCAATAGGCACCTTTTGCGACACAAGTTTTGGTGTCGCAATGGGTCCTACTGTCGCACCAAACCTGCGACACGAACCTTAGCGACACAAGCCTTAGTGTCGCATAATACCTTAGTGTCGCATACAGCGACACTAACCCAGTGTCGCTAAAAACACAGCCAGGGGCTCCGACACTCGACCCCAGCCAGGGTTGCCACCCCTTGGACCGCACTACCAGGGGCTCTGCCCCCGGACCCCCGTCATGCGTGGGCTTCGCCCCCTTGCCGCACTGATCAATTACCCATAACCGGAAAGTAGAAAATGCTTAACTATCAAGTGTTGGACTCACGTAACAACTGAATCTCATACGATACCGCGAGTACACGAAATACGTAAACATATAGGGGTATACATTAAAACGAAATATAATAATAATACTATGGGATTATTATTATAAACCGTCACCAACGGGCCGTACATGTTTTCTAAACACAAACGATAACCTAACAACTGGACATTTCTAATTGAGTGAACTAGCTTAGGTAGACATTAACCCTCCACCTACACGATTAATTTAGGTGGACATTAACCCTCCACCTACACGATTGACCTAAGTGGACATTAACCATCCACTTACATAGATGGTCTTTTGAGACATCTAGTTATATACGACCTTATACGTTTAGGACGTTAGAAGGTTGCAACTTGGAGCACATTGCTTGCTATTTGATTATTGCTTACTACTTGCTAAACTCAAGTGAGTTTCATAGCCCCTTTTACTGTTTTCTAACCGGGGTGAGAATACATACAACTGTTTTATAGAAACTGCTTTTATGATCACAAGTACTGATAACAACTTTTTATACGGATTGCATGAGACCCGATTTAATCCACTAAAGTCCTCTACCCATCATAGTTTGTTAAAATTTGTGCGTGAATATTATTGGCTAGATCTATCGGGGTTTGACAAACCCCGTCCGGGCTAGTCGCTCTAGCCATTCCACGGACGCAATTTTATTTGTGAATTAGAAGTGTACTGGATTATACACTTTTTAAGCTCGAACTATGAGACTCATGGCAAATGGTATACACATATTGCATTCGTGCAATACTTTTATCGTTATAGGCGATACTTTTTAAACTATCATTTTTGAATGATACAACTTGAAATCTTGTGGATCACACTGATAACAACTGTTTACAAACCTATGAACTCACCAACTTTATGTTGACCTTTTAGTATGTATTTCTCAGGTAACCCGCAGCAGTAGGACGCCTATGGATAGCGTAGCTCGAGTCGCATATATTTTCGAACAACAAGAGATTACATTGTATTTAATATATGTTGTATTACCATTACTTATGTATCTCTACTTATCGGATGCGAAATCCATGGAATTTGTATAAATTTTGTAAACATCGGAATTATGAATGTAACTATTTTTGAAACGTCTCATGTAGAGGTCGTTTGTTGTAATTCTTGTGTTGTGATATTTGATTTGGTCGGCGCCCCCTTGACACCTCATACTTTCCGCTGCCACGTGTCTTGGGGGTGCGACAAATTGCGATTTATATGTTACAGGTTTTAGGGTTCGGGAGTAAGTGATCAATTGATGTGTTTGGGTGTTATTAACTTGATAAATATGCTACTTTCTTGTTCCTGATGTTGTTCCGCACCTCGTAGTAGCATTGATGTCGAAAAACCCAAACTTTTTTACCATTGGGATCTGGGCAGGTTTGGTGTTCGTCATTGCGACACAACCTGCGACACAAGCCTTTGTGTCGCGGGTATGTTTAAATCATTTAATGTAACATTTTGGCTGCGACACTAATGTTTTGTCGCTATTCTATGCGACACAAGCCTTTGTGTCGCAGGTCTGCCAAAATCAATTTTACTGCAAGTGTTTGGTTGCGACACTAAGGCCTGTGTCGCTACTCCATTGCGAAACAAGTCCTCTGTCGCTTAAATTAATTAATTTCAAAATAATTGACAAATGCGACTGTTGAGACATGTTTTGTGATAACAGATCTAGCTTGTAATAGTGAGTTTTAGTACTTTTAGTAATTGTAATCAAGTATGTACATTGGTTTTGAATTGTAAATGAAATATATTGCTTGGTAAACATTTTAGAGTTAAATATCAAAAGGCTGAAAAATGTTGACCAAGGTTGACAGTGAACCGAGTCAGTTCGCAGGACAAAGGTGGACTGCGAACCGAGTCAGTTCGCAGGACAAGTTTGTACTGCGAACTGAGTGAGTTCGCTGGGCCGTCATGGGCTGCGAACCGAGTCAGTTCGCAGAGCCCACGAGCCTGCGAACCGAGACAAGTATATATGAAAAACTAGGTTTTCATGTTCAGGACTTTTTGCCATTTTCTGCCCAACGAAGTTGCTGCGATTCCAGAGAGTTTTTTAGTGTCTAAAATCTAGGTATTGATAGATTAACAAGTGTTATAATCGATACAAAGCAATTAGATAATTGATTCGCTAATATATTGCGAAAGAATTCGTTATAGATCCTATAACTAGTATTGAGGGATTCCGCACCTTAATACCGTAGATAACCTTGTTATCGATCCTATACATACGGACTTACAATTGGTATCAGAGCCTGAGGCTAGATACGCTTTGGTTCGAGGTTATTTAGGATAATAACGTGTGATTTCGGGTTGTTTTTAGTGCATTACGTACTTATTTACGACCAAAATCATTCTCTGGACGTTTTTAGTTTGGTTTACGATCGAAAACCACAAGTTTTAATCGTAAAAATAACTGACTTTTCGTTTTTGGGTTTTTCAGCCGTTTCGCGAACTGAGTTTAGGGTTTCAGCCATTCCTGCGAAGTGAAAGCTGCGAACCGAACTGAGTTCTTGCGAACCGAACCGAGTTTGCGAACCGAACTGAGAATTGCGAACTGAGATTTGCGAACTGAGTTGAGTTTTGCGAACCGAGATCTCTTGCGAACCGAACCGAGTTTGCGAACCGAACTGAGATTCCTGCGAACTGAAACTTCTGATTTTTGTGACTTTTTAACTTCTGAGATTGACAAAGATGTCTGACTTAAGTAAAATGATCGAGATGGACCACGAGATTGGAAAATCTAATGTTCCACCTAAATTGCTTAGACTTGAGGATTACTATGGATGGAAAGACAGATTTGAATCATACTGTAGATTCCATGATTTGTCAATCTGGATGTGTATTAAAAATGGATACACTGCACCTACAACTGTTGTTGAAAATGCAACGGTAATTGTTCCCTACAATCGAATGAATTATAACCAGAAGAGAGACTTTGAGATTGAAAACAAAGCACATTCTTCAATCAAAATGAGTTTACCTAAGGAAATCAGTTATCAATTGAAATCTTTTCACACTGCTAGAGCACTCTGGATTGCTCTTGAGAAAAGATGTGAGGGAAGTCCACAAGTAAAAGCAGGCAAGATGAATCTCCTAAAGAAGCAGTTTACTGTGTTTAAAGCTTTTAAGGGAGAAGATCTTGATGCTTACACCACAAGATACTACCATCTGTTGAGTGAGCTAGATGACCATGAGATTTTCTATTCTGATACGGAGAAAACCGACAAGTTTATTGAGGGTTTACCGTATAAATGGGAAATGCATGGAGTTATGCTCAAGGATAATGAAGAGCGGTATGCTACAATGACTCTGGAGCAAGCTATTGATAAGCTCAGAGGTTATGATTTCACCAACAAGACGAGAGAGTCAGATTCAGATCAATTACAGAATCCTGGACTATATCATGGAAAATCAACTCTCTCAAATCCATCATCCAGTTCGACCACTGCTTTACTAGTTGGTGATACTGGAGAAAAGGGTGAATTAATAACTGAGGATTTGTGTTTTATCGCTTCATCTGGAAGTGATACAAAAGAAAAATCTACTGAGAAGTCACCTCAAGGGCATCAGAAGATGCCGATGAGTGTGAAATCTGCTGAACAACAATTGTCTGTTCTTGCTTCTTTTGTCGCTTCCTATGAGAATTACATTCAAGGGAAAATCAATGATCCAGCTATGTTTGATGAATATTATGATCAGATAGACCCTGATGACCTTGAAGAAATGGATCTCCAGTGGCAACTAGCTATGGTGTCAAGGAGAGTTAAAAATTTCTTGAAGCGTACTGGTAGAAAGGTGGTTGGAAATCGACCAGTGTTTGACAAGTCCAAAGTTAAGTGTTATAACTGTCAAGGTTACAGACACTTTGCTAGGGAATGTCAACGACCAAAGGTTGATGTCAGCAATGGAAGACAAGGCTCGGGAAGTTCTTTAGCATCCAAAGCCTTGGTGGTTCAACAGCTAGATGGTTCTTATGATTGGTCTGCTCAGCCTGAGCAAGCTCTTATGGCTGAGATAAATGATCAAGAGAAAGCTGCTGAATCTACATCCTATATGCCGACTGATGTGGATTGTCAAGTACGGGTGCCAGAAGTCACACCAAAAGCAAGTGATGATGATGTGCTATACATGGATTCAACTGAGGATATGAGTCCAGATGATTTCGTAGCACATATGGCTGAACTTCAAACAGACAAGAAAAGGGTATGTCTTGATTTGCTTACTCTTGTTGATGTCTGTAATCTAGTTACTAGTTTGCAATCACAAGTTAGTGTATTTGCTGATTCATATAATACGATGAAATCTGAATTAGAAATTGCTAAATGTGATGCTCAAAGGTTTAGTGAGGATAAACTAGCTCTAAAAGAAAAGATTAAGTCTGATGCTGCTGATAAGACCACTTTAAGAGACACTATAAATGAGCAATGTGTTAAGATTGATGGTTTGTACTTAAATCTAAGGGACTTAAATCAAAGTATGGCCAATAAAGATAATGAGTTAGCTGAGTCAAAACTGAAATTGGTTGAGCTTAATTGTAAGTTTGAGAGTTATAGAACCTCTTCTTTAACTATGGACTCTATAATTGAATCTCAACGTAGTGTTAAGGATAAGACTGGATTAGGATACACTGATGTACCTCCTCCATTTAATTCAAATTACACTACTTCTGTTGACTTAGAAATGATGGATGTAGATACTAAACCTGAGGAGTTAGTAACTAAGAAGTCTGAAAAGTTAGAGACACAGAAGGTTGTTCATAAAGATCTATCATCTGATGTTAGTAAGAACACACCATTCCCTAAAGTACAATTTGTCTCGAGTGGAATGATGGTTGATACTGACATAAATGATAAGGTTATTAAGGAACAAGATGTACCTTTAGTGTTTGAAACTCAGACTGAACACGAAAAGGCAAAAGGGGTTAAGTCACGAAAGCATAAATCCTGTTTCAAATGTCACCAAAAGGGACATGTGGCTTCTTGTTGTCCTAACAAGAAGTTGGAAACATCGATTAGGCTCGTGAATAACAATGAGACACCAAAAGTCTCTAGTTCAAATGTAGACAGGTTAGGTAATAAACCAGGATTAGGTAGTAAACCTGTGAACATTCTGAAAAGAGATGTTACTCATAGTGTCTCTCCGCCTAAACCTAAACGATCTTATTCTCTAAATGACACTAAGCCTAGAGATAAGACACCGTCGAGATTTAGGACTCCAAATAGAAACCATAGTCAATTTGAAAGTGGTTCTACTTCACATACACATAAAGTTGATTATGTGCCTAAGAGGTTTTCAACTCACTCTCCTCAGAGGCATAAGACTTCAGATCATCAACAACCTCTAACTTCTTTAGCAGTTACCAAGACTATTGACAATAATAGTTATGGTTACTTTAAGGAAGTTCAGATTGTGGATGATAAGGACAAGCCAAGACCGTAATGGCTTGGGTCCCTCTTAAGAACTAATTGTGTACAACTTGTTATGTGCAGGAGCAGACTGTGAACAAGGACAGCTGGTGGTATGTAGACAGTGGTTGTTCTCGGCACATGACAGGTGAAAGAAGTCTACTGAAGGACTTCAAAGGTGGGATGAAACAGCAAGTTCATTTCGCTGGTGATAAAGGAGGAGTAATAACTGGGAAAGGAAAAGTTTCAAATGGAACTTTGACTCTAGAGGATGTGAATTACGTTGAAGAACTAACTCACAACCTAGTGAGTGTTTCCCAAGTCTGTGATAAAGGTCATTCTGTACATTTCAATGAGACAGAAGCCTTAGTCCTGAAGCCGGGTTTCACCATTCCGGAAAATTGGATATTGATGAGGGCTCCAAGGAAGAAGGACATTTATGCCATCAACATGGCTGTTCCTAATACTTCAATGGAATCTACATGTCTTTTATCCAAGGCTTCAGATGCAGACGCACTCTTATGGCACAGGAGAATGGCTCATCTGAACTTTCGAAAAATGAATTATATAACCAAGAATGGTTTAGTTCTGGGTGTACCACAAAAACGTTTCGAGTCTGAAGATAAGTGTGTTCCTTGCATGAAAGGAAAACAACATAAAAAACCACACAGATCTAAGACTGAAAACTCAATCTCCTCGCCATTTGAATTGCTACATATGGATCTTTTTGGCCCAATAAGCAAAAGAAGCATAGGTGGCAAATGGTACTGTTTAGTTGTCACAGATGATTTCTCTAGATTCTCTTGGGTATTCTTTTTGGGATCTAAGGATGAGACTCCTGGTATTCTTATGGAGTTCCTAGATCTAATAGAGAATGTCTATAGAACACGAGTTAAGAGAATTCGTAGTGACAATGGAACAGAGTTCAAGAATTCAACGTTCAATGTCTATTGCTTAAGCAAAGGGATACAACATCAATTCAGTGCACCGTATGAACCTCAACAGAACGGTGTTGCTGAAAGGAAAAACAGAACGTTGATTGAAGGGGCTAGAACAATGCTTGCAGATTCAAGGCTTCCGGTCATTTTTTGGACAGAAGCGGTGAATACAACATGTCATGTTCTAAATAGAGTTCTTACGTTTAAAAAGCAGAACAAGACTTGTTATGAGCTTTTGAACAATAAGAAACCTAACTTAAAAGGGTTTGAACCCTTTGGAGTTTCTTGTACTTTGCTGAAGACTAGCACTCAACCGAAATTTGGTGAGAAGGCTGACGAAGGATATTTCCTAGGTTATGTGCCTAATTCACCAAACAAACGTGTCTTCAATAAAGCAACGGGACGTGTGGAGATAGTTTATAACATTGAAGTTACGAGCTACACACAATCATCAGTCTGTGATCTTCAGTCTGTGAAGTCTTTTGTCTTCAATCTTCATTCTTCAGATGATGAATTCATAAGTCTTCAGGAAGAGCAAGGCTTTCAGTCTGTGAGATTCTTCAGTCTGTGCAGCACAGACTCAGAAACCATTCTTCAGTCTGTGAAGCACAGACTCAGAAACACAGACTCAGAAATTTCACTAAGTTTCCTGAATACAACTAAGTTAGATTTTGACTCTTCAGATTTATAACTTAGGTTTGATCATTATTTTTCCCAACAAAAATCATAGATAAAAAGTTAATCAAAGTACAAGGTTTTCATAACATCATCCCAATTAATACGGCTAACTACATCACAACAAACACGCAATGGTACTACTCACTAATCATGATAAGCGATCCTAAATCTAGCATAATCAAAGCAATAGCATGCATTATACTTAAATAGATAAATGAAAAATATAATCGTAATAGAAGAGTAGTTGGAATAAATGCCGATAGATTACAATGAGCCAAACTATGAATATTACAAAATTGCCCCTCCAAGTATCTTCAACAAATATTGCCCCTTCGTTAGTCTCGTCAAATATTAACGGAGAATTAACGAACTAACTAACTAACTAATATAGAGTGAGAAACTAGAGAGAGAGTAAATATGTGTGTGTAATGGTGTGGAGGTGTTGAAGTGTGTTTGAAAATGGTGGATGGAAGCATGTATTTATACTAGTTGCTCAACCGTATTTTTGCTTCAAAATGCTCAACCGTATTTCTCACCGAATAAAAATCACCAAAATAGAGGGATCCAACCGTATTTTGGGAGGCTCCAACTGTATACGGCTGGGACTGGACATTATACGGTCTGTAAAGGCCGTATACGGCCTGGTTCCAACCGTATATGGCTTGGACCAACCGTATACGGCCCGGTTCCAACCGTATTCTGGCTCTTCGGTTCTTCATTTCTACGTTTGGGTGTAAGTTTTTCGTCGTGTATCCGTTTTGAGCGATTCTTGTATCAACGGTCTCGTAATTTCCTAACAAATAAAATGACACTAATTAGAGGTTCTAACTCGAAGTATAGCTCACAGGTCATTCAAATGAATGAACGAGAATGTCGTTGATCGTTTTTTGCTCTATTTTAAACGTTTTAAGTCCTTTTAAGTTGATTCTTGAAGCATCATCTTTATTTTAGCCCCTATGATGAATTTTAGTAAATAAGAATTTATATTGAAGGTTTTCATCAATAATAGTGCTAAAAAGGCAGGATAACTATATGTAAAAACTTGACTTTTTACGTGTTATCAAATACCAAATACCCTCTTACTTGATATAATTCTATTTTTATGCAAAATATATAACAACTAGGTTTTGAGCGCGTCTGATGCACGACAATTCGAAAATACAATTAATCATATGTTTTTTTTGCAATTGCATTAATATTGTTAATTGAAAGTTGAAAATTATTGAAAATCATTAGTAACATATTTCTGAACACACAAAAAACAATCAATTTGAAAGTTTTACGCAACGAATAATATATATTATAATATTACAAATGTTGTGACACTTATTTTTAAATAACTTTGGTTGTTGAGTTGATGATTTTCTTGTATTGTTAGAAATGAATAATAATATATATTATAACTAGTGTATAATGGTTTTGAAAAATTAAATGTGAAGTAGAAAATTTATGAGTTACAAATGAATGCAATTGGGACTATCAAATATAAAGATTTGGTCTATAACGACCGCAAAGAACCGGTACTTTAATAAGATGTAAAATATAGAATAAGTTAAAAGTTATAAATAATACTTTTATGATAATGTTCACAAAATTTAGAAGGTTTAATAAATTTTTAATAATAGAATTATATAATTGTTAGATCCAACAAAAAAAACCTCTCGATTAGTACCTATGGAGTTATTGAGCTCAAATTTCTCTGAGGAAAACTAAATTTGTACCTATAACTGAATCTTTAAAATTGAATGCTTGATAAGTGAATTTCTCTAGAAGTTTAGTAAATAATTGAAAAAAAAAATTAATATTATTAAACAGTTCTATATATATTATAGAAAAAGATAAAAAAATTACATATGCTTGTAACATTAAGATAAGGATGTGTAAATAAACTTTGTTAAAGGTGCGATAATTTTTCATGAAAATTACACCAAGTATTGTATGATGTTTCAAAGTTAACAGAATTAAAAAGTCAATCTTACGTGTTTTCTAATATGAACAAAGAAATCTAGAAGTGTTATAAGTCTCTTTATATCATTTTGATATTTGATGAAAACGCTTGATTGACACAAATAACAACTTGAACGCAAGTTTTAAACTTATACAAATGTCAAAAATAAATTATTATCTTTTAAGACCAAAAAATCTATTAAATCCAAATGAAGTTTGTAATTAGGAATCAAAAGTTGTACTTATTATATTCAAATTGTTAGTAATGATCTATTTAATGTCATTAATATCAATCAAGCTCTACATATTCCATAACCAATGGCCAAAAGGTCATAATATACACATCATTTTATGACATGACAAGAAAGAATAGAAGAATAGTTATGAGATTGCCAAATATGATTTTCATTTATTTCATACAATGTAGAGTTGCCACATAGGTTAGGAGGATCCTCTATTAGTATACAGGTAAGATAAGATATTACAAATGTTCTAACACTTATTTTTAAATAACTTTGATCGTTGAGTTGATGATTTTCTTGTATTGTTTGAAATGAATAAGTTTAGTTCATATTTAATTTAACTATAAAAAGTGCCACATATAATTAATCATTGAAATCTAAATGTTGAATAAACAAATCGACATGAGACAATGTAATCATTGGCTTTTGTTATTTATTAATGGCAGTGTCAGCCCTCCTAGTGGGCTACATGGGCGATGGCCCATGGCAGCAGGAATGTAGGGGCAGCATGAGTGAAGCCCAATTTATATTAGGGTATGCTCATTTAACTAGTAAATTTTAAGCTCAATTTCAATATAACTTATTTAGCCCAATAGCCCAACTAAACTTTTATAAACCCAATAGTTGAAATCATATTAGGCACAATATATGAGCGTAGCTGCATAGGAATTAGGAAACAAGAAAGATAACCGGCCCTGCACGAACAATTGAAGTTGAACAGTCGACTTTTATGCGATCAAAATCTTGAATTACGTCTTTGCGATCTAGAAGACTAGAACCAACATCAATCAACTAATTAATCTTCATCTTTTCTGCTCTTCATTCGTTTGATTAGGTTCTATCTTTCCATAATTTTGTTGTATTTTTAGCTTCAATATTATTTAGTTAGTATAGAAAATATTATGCTTCCACGTTCACAACCAACAGGTGCCCAAAATAGGAAAAGAAAGAAAAGACAAAAAGAACTTGCCGAATCTTTACGAGGATCTTTAAATAGGTTTTTTGTTAGACAAGAAAATAATAACAATAATGTTGAAGAAACTAATGAAGATTATGATAATCCTATAAATACTAAAAATCAAGAATATAATGAGGCTAATGTTAATGAAAATGTTGAAAGTCTGGTTGAGAATAATAATGAAGAATATGATGTTAATGATAATGAAGAACATGATGTTAATGAGAATGAAAATAATGGAAGTCCTATTGAAAAAGATTAGGAAAATCCTAAAAATTGTGATTATGATAAAGGTAATTACAATATTTTTAATGTGAGATGTTGGGATGGTTTAGATTCAAAGATGAAAGACTTACTTGTAAGCAAAGGTCATGTTAGAGAAAATAATTTAAAGTATCCAAAAGATAGAATAGGTAGACACTTCTCTAGTGAATATTATACATGTAAGCTACGAAACGGTGATACTATTGATAGAAAATGGTTGATCTACTCGAAAGAGCTTGATAAAGTATTTTGTTTTTATTGTAAGTTATTTAAAACTGCTAGATCAAAAAGTCAATTAGCAAGTGAAAGAATAAATGATTGGAAACATCTTTGTGATACTTTAAACTTGCATGAAAATAGTTCTGACCATATGATTAACTTGAGAACATGGTTTGAGTTGCGGCTAAGGTTAAATATAGATCAAGCAATCGATAAAGACATACAACAACTTATAAAGAAAGATACGAAACATTGGAAAGAAGTTTTAGTTAGAATAATTGTTGTTGTTAAATGTTTATTAGAATATAACTTGCCGTTTCGTGGAACAAATGAAAAACTTTATGAAAATTCTAATGGAAACTTTTTAGGCATACTTCAAATGATTGGTGAGTTTGATCACATTATGAAAGAACATTTTCAAAAAATTCAAAACAATAGAATTCATTATCATTATCTAAGTCATAAAATTCAAAATGAATTGATTGAAATGTTAGCATTCGAGGTAAAGAATGCAATACTTAAAAAAATAAAAGAGGCAAGGTACTATTCAGTAATTCTCGATTGCACTCCTGATGTAAGTTACCAAGAACAAATGACCTTAATTATTAGATGTGTTGATGTGTCAAGTTCTCCTATAAAAGTAGAAGAGTTTTTTTTAGAGTTTTTGATCGTAAAAGATACAACAGGTTTAGGTCTTTTCAAAGAGCTAAAGGATGTTTTAGAATCTCTTGATTTAGATATTAAATATGTTAGAGGACAAGGGTACGATAATGGATCTAATATGAAAGGAGAACGTTCAGGTGTTCAAGCTAGATTACTTGAACTAAACCGAAGAGCTTTCTATATGCCATGTGGTTGTCATTGTCAGAATTTAGTATTGTGTGATATGGCAAATTCCTGTCATAAAGCAAAAACTTTTTTTGGTACATGTCAAACAATATATACTGTGTTTTCTAATTCAATAAAACGGTGGGGTGTTTTACTTGATTATATTGATGAACTAACATTGAAATCATTGACCGCTACTCGGTGGGAAAGTCGTGTAGAGAGTGTTAAAGCTATAAAAACTCAAGTTTCCCAAGTAAAAAACGCTTTAATAAAATTAAAAAAGGTTAGTGATGACCCGAAAGTATGTAGAGATGCAGAATCATTGATAAAAGGAGAATTTTCAAGTTTTGAATTTATGATAAGTTTGGTTATTTGGTATGAGATTTTATACAAAATTAATTTAATTAGTAAAAAGCTACAATCCGAAGATATGCTTCTTGATGTTGCAGTAAAAAACTTGGAGGGATTAGTTAGTTATTTTAAAAATTATAGGGAAAATAGGTTGGACAATGCAATTAATGAAGCTAAACAAATTGCATAAACTGTTGGAATTGAACCCGAGTTTCCTGTAAAACGTGCATCTTCTAAGAAAAAACAATTTGATGAGATTCCGAATACAGAAAGAGAACAACAATCTGCTAAAGATCAATTTAGAACTGATTACTTTATTGTTTTAGTTGATATGACTCTTGTACAGTTAGAGAGTAGATTTAAACAAATGAAATATTTTCAATCTATTTTTGGTTTCATGTTTGACGCATCAAAGTTAGCTTATTTAGATAATGCCGACTTGAAAGAATGTTGTATGAATCTTGAACTTGCTTTGACATGTGATAAAGATTCGGATATTGATGGAAATGACTTGTTTACGGAGTTACAAGTTTTGCAGGATATGTTGCCAAAAAGAGCGTGCGAGGGAGAAAGACCTTGGACATCAATTCAAATCATGGAGTTTACGAAGAAGATGGGTATGTTTTCTAATGTCTTACTTGCTTACAAGATTTTGTTAACTGTACCAGTAACGATGACATTCGCAGAAAGAAGTTTTTCAAAATTAAAGTTACTGAAGTCCTATTTATAGAGTACAATGAGTCAAGAGAGGCTGAATGGATTAGCAATTTTGAGTATTGAAAATAAGTTTCTAGCAGATATTGACTATGACAAAATAATTGATGATTTTGCTTCAAAAAACGTACAAAGACATCGTTTTAGGTGATGTATGAACTTAATTTGGAGTTTATCTCCTCATATTGTAAAAATTTTCATTTAATAATAAAAATCGGCGTGGGGATGAGCCGCCTAGCTTGATTAGGTTCCAAACCCCTAAAAGAGAGTGGTAATTTTTTTACATGGGCATTTTTTTTGTCAACTCGCCCGGGGCATTAGAAAATCCAGGACCGACCCTGATTAATGGTCATTGCTATTTACTGCAAATGTCAATGTGTACTATCTTATTTGAGAATTAAATGATATTCATTTATAAAGAATTTATTAATATTCATGAGATTAAAAGAGTTCTAACATTGGTGCTAATTTATATTGAATTAAATATTTAATTATCTAAAAATAAAAGTAAAATTTTATAATAATCATTTTAGTTTTATTAGTATATATATTATTGGTCTTCACTAAAATTTTATTAGTTAAATGAAAATATACATTCTATGAGTTTATTTAAGATAATAAATAAGTTGATATATATAAAATTCTTTTTAAATGATAAAAATTTGTATTAAAACTGTACAATATTTTTCCAACCAATAAACCTTCACGTACAAAACCCACTCAAATCACAAGTCGTTCAAGTCTTCCTCTTATGATAGAGACTTCCAGAAACAAAACCCCTTTCTTTCCACGTCGCATGAGGCACCACCAACCAATAAAATACTGCCACGTAACACTACCTTATAACACCAGCCGTTAGATCTTCCACGCCAGCACCACCAACCTTCATCCAACCCTTCATTCTCGTGGCCTTCTCTCCCCTCTTACACTCTACACTCTCAGTATATATAAAAAAATCCATAACTAAATCTCACATAAAACACACACAAACATTAGATTCATATAAACTGTGTATCTATAGATCAGATCGCAATGAGGAAGTGGACTCTTCCGTCCGTATTATTTCTTTTATGTCTTCTATTTCTTCTTCCAGATCAAGGTACGTTTTTAACTTTTTTAGGGTTTATGTATCGACAATATTTTGTATAGTAGTTATAATTGTTAATGTATCTATACATTATATGAAATAGCTTACGTGAATTTTGTGGTTGTTGGATTTATGTGTGTTTGATGTGAAATTATAAGTTTTTTAGTTAAGATTTAGTCTCTACTTTGACTTGTTGACTATTTTCAATCATGTTTAGTGTATTCGATCATTTGCTCTGCTAATAGATCCTAATTACAAATTTGTTGATCTCTATTAGTTAGGAATTTTGTTTTTTTATCCATTAAAGCAAATATTATGTTTACTTTGGAGGTTTTATCATATTTATGTGAGGGATAGTGGAAATTATGCTGCTGTTAAGCGAATTAGAGAAAAATCATTAATTTAGCTGAAACAGAGTTGCTATTATGTACTAATATGATATGAATAGTACAAATTGTCATGCATTTGCTCTAAATGATTAGTTTAACTTCATTTTTTGGTATCTGAAAGTTTTTTTTGTAAATGTTCTCTTGTTGTGGTTTAAAAATAATAATACGATTGTTATTATAGGTCGGAAGTTACACGCGAGCGCAGAGTCGGATTCGGATGAATTGGTGGATCCTCCCAAGATCGAAGATAAGCTTGGTGCTGTTCCACATGGTTTATCAACTGATTCAGATGTTGCCAAGAGGTTTGTTTGTGAAATGTTTTTCCGTATTTTCGTATGTTCCTAATTCATACATGTAGTGTTATCGACTTTAAAGATAACTGACAAATTTGAATTTAGCTAGAAGTTGTCGTCTTGACTAATTGTGTTACTATTATTTATTTTAAGAGGTCTCATTGTCATGGTTCAGGGAGGCTGAGTCGATGTCGAGGAAGAGCCTTCGCAGCAACGCGGAGAAGTTTGAGTTTCAGGCTGAAGTATCTCGGCTTATGGACATCATTATCAACTCTCTTTACAGCAACAAGGACATTTTCTTGAGGGAATTAATCTCCAATGCATCTGATGTAAGTTTTGATCTTGGAACCTAATTTGGAGCATATCTTACTGTTATTTTACATTCAACTTTTCTTACTTTGTAAAACACATATTTCAGGCGTTGGACAAAATTAGATTCCTTTCTCTTACTGATAAGGAGGTTTTGGGTGAAGGTGATGATACCAAGCTTGAGATCCAGGTTTGTATTTGTTATAATTTTCTTTTAATTTAAGCGCTATCTCAGAGTTTTGAAATGTGGTTTAACCAACTTTGTTTTTGCAGATTAAGTTAGACAAAGAAAACAAGATTCTTTCCATTCGTGATAGAGGTGTTGGTATGACAAAGGAGGATCTTATCAAGAACTTGGGAACAATTGCCAAGTCTGGAACTTCAGGTATTGTGTTTGAGCAGATTAAATTTGACAGAAGAGTTATAATTGGTGCTAGTAAAATTGCTTAATAATCTTATTGTCCTTTTCTCTTGTATGTAGCTTTTGTGGAGAAAATGCAGACAGGAGGAGATCTTAACCTTATTGGTCAATTTGGTGTTGGATTTTATTCTGTATATCTTGTTGCTGACTATGTGGAAGTGATCAGCAAACACAACGATGACATTCAGTACGTCTTCTGGGTTTTGTGCCATCATGTTTCCAGTATTTCTGTAGTAGGCCAACTTAGCTTTACTAATTATATTGCTCGGCATTTTAGATATGTGTGGGAGTCGAAGGCTGACGGTGCATTTGCAATTTCTGAAGATACATACAATGAGCCGCTTGGCCGTGGTACTGAAATCAGATTGCACCTTAGAGAGGAAGCTGGGGAATACCTAGAAGAGTCAAAATTGAAGGTAATCTATAGATGTGTGCATTGCAGAGTTAATTCATGTCTTCTATTGTAATAGTTCTGTCATCTTACTAAAGTTTTAAAAAATTATTGATCCTCTACATTGCCAGTGTCATGTCTATTACTAGTTATTGTAGCGCACATTCTGATTAAGACATCGAGCATGACAAGCCTTCTGTGACCTAAAGGGCTGCCTTTGTCTGTACATTTTTACAGGATTTGGTGAAGAAGTATTCCGAATTCATTAACTTCCCGATATACCTCTGGGCCACCAAAGAAGTAGATGTTGAGGTGCCTGCTGAAGAAGATGACTCCAGCGATGATGAAGAAAAACGTATGTCTCATTCAACTTATGATATCTGCTCTGTTTGTACTGCACTCATATACTACATTCTAAAATTCTTTGTTTAATAATTTGAGCAGCTGAGTCTACCGATGAGGGTGAAGAGAAAGAAGAGGAAGATTCTGACAAAGAGGAAGACGAACAAAAATCAAAGACCAAAACCATTAAAGAAACGACATACGAATGGGAACGTTTGAATGATGTTAAAGCTATCTGGTTAAGAAGTCCAAAGGAGGTGACCGAGGAAGAGTACACAAAATTCTACCACTCTCTCGCTAAGGTAAATCCCCAAACTTTCTACCTCACTTTTGTTTTCTCTTGCTGTTGTATCTTGTTTGTTGCAACCATATGGGCCGAAATGACGAAATGGTTCTGGATGGGTTGACCTGAAATCCTTTATGTTATTTTTTATTGATAAATAATTAGTGTGCCAAATATGGTTAGAAAAGTTATATTATGTCGATAGTAAACTAAACTGTTTTCAGTAGAAGTATTTAGGAGGGTTTATGTTTTAAAATTTTACTTTGGTCGACTTCCAACCTTTTGGGCCTGTGTTCTTTTTAGCTAGCTTTACCTGTTAGAGATATTACATAACACAAATCAACCTACTTATAAATTATTGAGGTGATTTTGCCACAAGTAGTTCTAATGGTATTATCTTCTTTTCTTATGACAGGATTTTGGTGATGAGAAGCCAATGGCATGGAGTCACTTTAACGCGGAGGGTGATGTTGAGTTCAAGGCTGTTATGTTTGTGCCTCCCAAGGCTCCTACTGACCTGTATGAGAGTTACTACAATGCCAACAAATCTAACTTGAAGCTTTATGTTAGAAGAGTATTCATTTCAGATGAATTTGACGAGCTTTTGCCTAAATATCTAAGTTTCTTGCTGGTAATGTCTTTAGCTATCTAACCTATAATACTCAAATTTGTTTTTTGAGATATGGTTGGTAACGGTTATCTATTGTTTGATCAGGGTCTTGTTGATTCTGACACATTACCACTTAATGTATCTCGAGAAATGCTTCAACAACACAGCAGCTTGAAAACAATCAAGAAGAAACTTATCAGGAAGGCCCTTGACATGATCCGTAAACTTGCTGAAGAGGACCCTGATGAATCTCATGACAAAGACAAGAAAGGTAGTTAAACCTCAAAGTTCTGCTCACGTATTCTTATCCCCATATGCTATATCTTATTTTGATAATGTAAACTCCTTTTCGTTGCAGAGGTGGAAGAAACAAAGGAGAATGATGAGAAGAGAGGCCAATATACCAAGTTCTGGAATGAATTTGGAAAGTCGGTTAAACTTGGTATCATTGAGGATGCTGCAAATAGGAACCGTTTGGCCAAACTTCTCAGATTTGAGACGTATGAATTTTGTGGATTTCTTTTTCGTTAGTGGTTATTATATATACTCGTATGATATGATAAACGATTTCTTAACTTTATTTATTTATGTTGCAGCACGAAGTCAGATGGCAAACTAACATCACTTGAACAGTACATCTCAAGAATGAAATCCGGACAGAAGGATATCTTCTACATCACAGGCAGCAGCAAGGAACAACTTGAGAAATCACCATTCCTCGAGAGACTAAAAAAGAAAAACTTTGAGGTATCTTTTGTTTATTCCAATTTTGAAAGATAATAATCTTAGTTTTAATTGTGCCATTGCAATAACTGAAATAAAACTATCCATGCTTTTGCAGGTGATTCTTTTCACAGATCCTGTGGATGAGTACCTGATGCAATACTTGATGGATTTTGAAGACAAGAAATTCCAAAATGTTTCAAAGGAGGGTTTGAAACTAGGCAAGGATTCAAAAGACAAAGAAGTCAAAGAATCATTCAAAGAGTTGACCAAGTGGTGGAAGGATACCCTTGTCAGCGAAAATGTCGATGATGTGAAGATCAGTAACCGTTTGGCTGACACCCCTTGTGTAGTTGTGACCTCCAAGTACGGATGGAGTGCTAATATGGAACGGATCATGCAATCTCAAACTCTATCTGATGCCAGCAAACAAGCATACATGCGTGGCAAAAGGGTACTTGAAATTAACGCAAGGCATCCAATCATTAAGGAGCTTCGGGAGAGAGTTGTAAAGGACCCAGAGGTAGTAAATAAATACATACATCATTTGCCTTTTTATTTCATATACTCGTGGAATGCATGTTTATATGGTTTTAATCAATTACATTGCATTTAATATTTCAGGATGCTAGTGTAAAGACAACTGCTCAACTTATGTACCAAACGGCATTGATGGAGAGTGGATTTGTCCTTAGTGACCCTAAGGACTTTGCATCACGTATATACGATTCCGTGAAGACAAGTCTAAGTATAAGTCCAGATGCATCAGTTGAGGAGGAAGAGGAAGTAGAAGAAGTCCCCGAGGTTGAGAGCAGCCCGACGGAGGAAACTGATTCCACCCCCACAGAAGAAGAGACGGATATTAAAGACGAGTTATAGGTTTTTTTTGTAGTAATCTCTGTTTTTAAACATTTGTCTCGCATTAGATTTGGATGAACTTTTTAGCGTCGGGAGACGAGACATTGATACACTGTTTTTGCCCTCGGCCTGGAAATTGTATTACATAAAACTTAGCAGGAATTTTGTGTCTGTTTGGGTTAAATTAATGCAGGATAGTTTGTCTTCAAGTAGATTTTATCATTTACTTCTTCACATACCATACTTGGTTTAAGCTGTAGTTATGAATGTGTATTTGTGTTATGAAATTGAAAATATGTGTTGAACTCATATGAGTAGGAGTATTGGAGATAAAATTGCATAAAAAGACAGAAGTGCACTTCAAACAGAATCATGAGGAGTTTGGTGTATATATGTAATCAAATGTAGTCTACCGTCTAACTTGAAGGAAGTTGAGATTTTGAATGAGTTCGAAAGTGCACCGTTGAGTAAAAGCTTACTTGCGTATTTCGAAAGGAATATCGAAAGCATATACGGGCAAAACGTGATTTGTGCTTCTTCACATATCACCACCACACACCACCATCTTTCAAGATTAAAACACAACTAATCAGATCTAATATACAAACAAAAATCAAGCACTAAGAAGAAAATCAGATCTCAAATGAACATACATAAAAATCGAAACTATCTTTTAGATCTGAACACACGTTTCAGATATGATCCAAACATCTCAGATCTCGTCGTTCAAAAAGAAAAAAGAAAAAAACATCTCAGATATGATCTAAACATACATATAAATAGAAACAATTCAGATCAGAAAGAAGAAAATGGATGAACATCAATTAATCTAAACCAATTCACCATCCACCAACCGGAAACGATTCTAATTTCTTGTAGTTACCTGAAAATTAAAAGGGTCGGTGGTGGTTTGGTGCGACCAACGTTTTTCAAATCCAGATCTTGACTGATGTTGGATGCTACGGTCCCGTCGGTGATGGTTCGGTGGTCGTAAGTGAGGAGGAGCGCCGGAGAAAGAGGTTCGACCGTTTAACACGGTGGTGGTGAACGTCTTTCTGTTAAGGGTGTGCATGGTCTAGAACCGGACCAAACTGTCTCGGTTCGGTTCGGTCCCGAGACCCGATTTGTAGTAGATTCTTAGACCGAGGACCGGACCATATGTCATCGGTTTGGTTCGGTTCGGTTCCAAAACGGGTCTGCTCGGTTCGGTCCAAAAGACCGACCCGATTGGTTATGCATTATTTCATTGTTATTTTGTGTCTAGCCGATGTTTAGTGACCGTGAATGTGAGAAATATTTAATCACCAGTTAAATGGAAATTATTTGTTGGATTCATGTATTTGGGTCTTTTTTTGGGGCCTACTTTAAAGCCATATATTATTTTTATGATTGTAATTTGTGAATGAGGTTCAAAGGGTAAAAAGCTACATAAGCATTTTCATATCTCATTTTTTCAGTTGTGAGACAGTCTAAATTGATGACAGTCTAAATTGATGACACTCTAAAGGTTGAAGGTTGAAAAATAATGATTAAATAAATGAGCTATATATTTTGGAGTAAGTGCATAAAAAAATCCAAGTATAAAGGTTTAAAGAAATTAAACAATAGGCCACCTTGGTTAAATAAACAATCTAACACTTTTAATAGCCACTCCAAAATGTATTGCTATAAAGGTCTAAACTCGAGACCTCTTGAAATCGGGTATTAGGATGTCATTCAATAGACCATCTTGGTGATGGTTATGTTGACCATTATATAATTTAGATATAAAATTTATAGGTAACAAAATATGAAGCAATGAAGGTGTATAAACATATATACACATGATTTAAAATAACTAACCGAGTTCCAGATAAGTAAAAAGGAATTTGGATGAGCAATTGTTTTTTTGACGATACATAAGGAAGTTATATGTTATATTTAATGAATGTATACGGATATTCGGTTCGGTCCATTTTCCGTTTTTCTCGGGTTTGATCCAGGACCGGACCGAGTCCCAAATATCTAAAAAGCTATGGACCATAGACTGTACCATATATCCTCAGGTATTATGGTTACGGTCCGGTTCCTCCTCGGTCCTCAGGTATTTTCGGTTCTTCCCATTTAATGCACAACCCTACTTTCTGTGACGGGATCGGTAAAATTGGCGGTGTTAACATGGTGGTGGTGGCGGGCTCGGGTGGGAGGTAATTTTTTTTTTTTTTTGTATGTCTAAGAGAGATAGAAAAGAAATTTTGAAAATTAGAAATTACCAAAGCTATTCATCGGGAGTGAATATGAGTATACAATATGAATTACAAATTGATTAAGTTTTAAGGTGATAAATTGTAAGTAACGTCCTAGATTTTTTATTTTTTTATACAATTCTCAAAAACATTTTATACATTCATTAATATAAATATTATTAACATTATCTGACATTACTTGTATCATTTTCACAAAATATCATATGTTTACACAGAGCATGATTCTCAAGATCAACTCCTTACTATCTTACTATCTTGCCATAGTAAGTCCATCACTAGTAGCTCTCGGGTCGTTTGCCCGGATCCCCGCCCTTCATCCCTTTAAGCGTACCTATCAACACAACATCCAACAACACATAAGCACATCGCTTAGTAAGTAAAGGAAAATGCATTCACAGTAATATAATAAACTAGACATCTCATGTCTTTATCATTCAATCATACATATCAATCGGCACAATTGATCACTCAGCAATTTGCCACTCAATTCATACAGTTAGACACAATTGATCACTCAGCAATTGGTCACTTAACTCACATATACATGGGCACAATTGATCACTCAGCAATTGGCCATTCGGCTTAATCTCATGGGCGCAATTGATCACTCAGCAATTGGCCACTTAACTCAATCTCATAGGCACAATTGATCACTCAGCAATTGGCCACTCAGCTCAGATATACGATACTTAACCACACACGTGATCTAATTATCGTTATTTGGTGCAACCTCGTAACACAATTAGTATTAATAAAATCAGCCAATTGAATTCTTTCCTTTCCTACTACTTACCTCGAGGACGACGTTCAGATATTTATGACTTGCTACCCGAAATACCTGTTGAGACGTTCGTATTAATTAACTCTGATTATAATTAATATTATTTAAAATATCAATTAACCCTGCAACACTACCCCCTAGTGTCGCTACACCTCCTGACGACACTAAATTAGTGTCGCACAACACACTATTGCGACACAACCTGCGACACTAGCTCTTAGTGTCGCTATGGCAACAGTTGTAACTAACAGTAGAAACTAGCGACACAAGCAGCGACACTAACTCTTTGTGTCGCTAAAACAACAGTACTAACTAGCAGTGGAAACTTGCGACACAAATCCTTGTGTCGCTAAAGCAACAGTTTTAATTTGCGACACCATCACTGCGACACAAGCTGCGACACAAGCCTTGTGTCGCAATGACGAACAGGGCAGCAGAAACTTCTGAGATTAACAAGTTTCTGGGTGATTTCAATACTCCAAATTCGAATCAGTTTCAATAAATGATTATCACACGCACACAATCCATTCAAAACACATTCAAACTCATTTTAACCCACATAAACACTTTACCCCCAAATTTCTCATTTTAAGCTCAATTAAAACTCAATCTTTCATCCTTTATTACTCAAATTAACCTCAATTTCAACAGAGGGTTTAGGTTCCTTACCTGAAATTGCAAAGAAACACTTTCAACAATCACTTTCCAAGCTTAATTCTTGATCTCCTCTAGTTTTCTTTACTTTCTCTCTCTAAAACTTTCAAAACACATACAAAATATGAACATGGAGATATCTTCTGGTTTCTGGAATATTTTTGGAACATATTTTTATTTTAATTTCATACTTAATTACACAATTAGCCCTTAAAAACCGACTTTCTGCCCGACACTGCGACACAAGCCTTGTGTTGCACTGGGCTCTGTGTCGCTACCTGCGACACTAGCCCTTGTGTCGCATAACAGTACACCACTTTTAAATTTAACAAATTTCGGGGTGTTACATTGTACAAAGTAAATTGAAAAATGGTTGAACATTTAATATATTGTATTTGAAAATGTGATTTTTAAGTTAATAAGTTAATCAATGAAGCTAGAAAAATAATGTTTTTTTTACTATAAGTTTTAAGTAGTACTAATATTTTAAGATAACGTAAAAGAAAATTAAGTATTGTACAGGTATTTATATAACAAATTTATATCAAAGGTTGTAGTTTTATTTCAACAATATAATATAAAGTTTATTAAAATATAAATATTCATATAACAAATTCAGAAGGCATTTTCAACATAATAGACGAGTTGACATACTACATAAAAAGAGATATGTTACGGTCATTCAGAAAAATTTAGTCAAATTTATTTCACTCTGAACTTGAAAATAAACCATCTTTCCTTATTTTAATGTAATGTATATTTTATTTAGTTTTGCATACGGTTGTTGATATAGATCACAAATGACATGTATTTGTTATGATACTACTTAATAAACTATTTGGGCTAAAAGTCTTAATTCCCTTAAAAAGGGACAATACAATTGACTATTTTACCCTTCAGTCAATACTAATAATAAATACTATTATATCTTACTAAATGATTCCATAAAATGGTCTCACGTCATTGCTTTGTATCCTAAATATTTCATAACCTAAATGATTCAATAATTTTTAATGCATTATTAATTGCTTTATAACCTTATCATTTGTCCCGTAACTGAAAATTGATAATAATAATAATAATAATTACAATCAAACTTTGTAAATTATACTCCGTCTATATAACCTATCACCGTATATCACACAAAGATTGACTCGGAAATTTTATGTAAACTTTTATTCATATGTAATTATACTACGATTAGACTCACATGTTGAAAGACAGTCGTTGAATTTGAAGTTGTGAAACATCCAAATTATAAGCTAAAACTAACTTTTAGCATCACAATTCTCTTTCTTTTAGTTGTTTGGAATAATTTTGATCTGAAGATCATCGATGAAGATCAACTGAATATCGAATATGATGTGTTGGCCTTGAAATTTAAATAAGAAAGATAATGTATTTCCGATTAATATGTTTTTTATTCAATTTATTATTATCGCCGTAGTGTGCGGGTATGCTTTTAGTTGTAAATAAAGAGTTATTTATTTAAATATAAGATTGACGTTAACGTTATCGTAATCAAGTGTAAGATTCACGTATGATAATTGGTATATTTAAGTATATATATTTTGATATGTTATTTTTTTTATTCAACACGCGCGTATAATATATTCACCTAAAATTACACCGCAACGCGCGAGTAAAAACAGCTTGTTATATTTGATGTTTGAAATGTGGGAGAGGGAGGGTGGAGATCTTGAAGAAGAGAGATAAAATTGGAGTTAGGGTTTGAAAGTATGAATAATAAAGGGTCACATAAGTCTTTTTACAATAAAAGTTGGATACATTTTCGTAATCTATCGTGGCACATATGTGGCATACGACGTGGCTAATTGTTGATTAACCTTCACGTAAGTAATTTTTCAGTTACAGGTCAATGACTATATACAATAAGAGTGATTAGTAAATTAGATGTGTACAATAAAACATTTTAAAGTTGAATGCATAAAAAAAATTCGTGACAAGTTCAATTCATTTTCAGACATGTAATAAGCCCATAAATGTGGGTCCTAATGGGTGTGTTTTGGGTATGTTATAATAAGAAGTAAAATTGTAGTTTGTAATTTTCTCTTTAAGTATTGGTTTGTCTTTGTGACGTCCACATCCTCCGAGTCTCGCTAGTACATGCTCTAGTGTCGCTGCTTGGTGAGTCTGTCATATTTGCTCTTTCTAAACTAATTAGTAAAAATCTTGCATTTTATATACAAGGAAAAATATTGTTTGTATGAAACTAATTGTATCTTGCAACTTTAATTAATGGGATGACTTAGGCTCCTCCCAACGGAGTTAGTCGGTTGCTGTCGGTTAAAATCGACGGAACCGACACCGATGGTACGGAGCCGTCGTTCGATTCGTTGGGGTGGTTTGTTGTTAAAAAAAGTAAGGTAGTGTAATCGTTATTTCCCCCGATGAATGTAATGTCTTTTTTATTATTGTATTTTTTTATTTAATTGTAATGTTTTTTTATTTCAATGAAATGTGTTTTATTTTAATTATTGTGTTTTAAATATTATTACTTGTGGTCCCTGAAAAAAAAAACTGACGGAGCACTGATGACAGACGCCTGTCAATTTCTGTCAGTTTTGTAAAAAAGCTGACGTGACGCTGACGTGACCCGTCAGTTTTCGTCTACTCTTGGGAGTCTTTGTGCAATTAATTGTATATATTTTTTTTTGTATCATTCACATTTTTTTTTCAAAATAATTATATTCATGCTCTTTAAATTTTGAGTGGCAATTTACTATTTTAGGGCAAATGCTTAGAGGTGGTCCGATCCTTTAATTTTTTATCCCTTTTTTTTCTTTTTTAGAAATAGAAAAGATAAGTTAATAATCCATGTGAATTTCTATCCTCTTAAAGCTACTTATAATGTCAACCACATATAATACACCAAATTATCAACATAGTGGGGCAAGTAGTCACACTTGCGATTTTATCATTGCACAAGTCTTCTTATATTCAAAATAATAACGTGTCTTTTTCAATAGAAATGAAAACTCGATCTAAATTTGCTTTTCATTATTAATGTGAAAAATTTATTATGGTATCATTGATGTGCTAGTTGTCTTTGTATGTAGCGTTTTAAAGAATTTATTGCAATTTTTTTGAGTGAATACAAAAATTTGTACATAAAATCCTCGTGAAATTTTTATTTATTTTGATAATTTAGTCGTCTTTATCTTCAATAATTGATGCACTAATAATTTCGTGTTCCAATGTCCAAGTGGATTTGTCAAGTGGTTACTACTACGATCCAATATTGTTGTGAAGATAATGGATGATCATGACAGATTCAGAATTTACAGTGACCCGTAACATTAGTATCTATCAATACAACGACATTTGAGAATTTGGTTATAATTGCATTAGCTCGAAACGCTCTCTTACAACTGATTTATATACAACCACACAACTACTAACTAATTACAATGTGCTATTATTACAATTTTTTTGAGTGAATACAAAATTTTGTACATAATATCCTTGTGAAATTTTTATAGAATTTGATGATTTAGTCGTCTTCATCTTCAATCTTCAATTAATTAATATACTAATAAATTTCTTGTCCACTGTCCAAATGGATTTGTCAAGTGGTTACTACTCCGATCCTATATCATGATGCAAGAGTCTTTTGCCGGTGGTGCGAAAACACATAATTTAAATGGTAAAACTTTATATGTTCGTAATATGTTTCTTGATAAAATGATAGTACTCTGCATGATTATTTATTTCAATTCATGAATTTGCGTCCAAAATCATCCAACAAAAGAGAATATATACTAAAAAAGTCATTAAAAAAAAGGAGTCTTACTAGGATGTCGTACTCAGACCACTCCCAACGGCCATGTCATTTTAGATAGTGACATGCTTCACTTGGGCGTGTCACTTGAAATATGTCGGTTTGACAACGTGTAAAAAGATGCAGAGGTGGAGTCGGAATTTTTTTAGGGTACATAAATAAATGTATATTGGTAAATGTGAGTCATAAAAAAGAAAAGAAGTTGTAGTGACATCGTCACTGGTTGTCACTGTTGAGTCTTTCTTGTGTCTCTATGAGAAGTGTTGAAATGCCAGAACTGACATGGTACTGACAACGTCACCTATGCACATGCATTCATCCGAAGGGAATATGAATTTTTATATAATTATCTAGTAAGTTGTATAAAAAGTGTAAGGGCCGTGAACTGTTATGCGGGGATAAGATTTTCTTGAATTTCACATGACACTGCCAGTACGTTTATAGCAAAATATTAGATCTTACGATCACTCATGAGCTAGGTAATATTCATATAGTTTAGTTATGAAATCCATATGTACACTCTTGACATTTTGATGGGTTATTAGAAGACGATTTGTTGCGGACTAATAATAGACGTGGACACGAACCTAACCGGATCATGCACGTCAAATACAATAAACTAGTAACACGAGTCCATAATCCAGTAAACTAGTAGCAAAATAAATAAATTGTGATATTATCCCCTACAAAAAACAACACCCACTTGTTAGATCATATACGAGGTGGTCCCTCTAGCTGTTACTTGACGATTTACAAGTTACAAATCCCATTTAGAATGGTCCGACGGTCTACTTTTGGTTGTATGTGCAACCATATTGTTTTTTGTTTCTAGTGTAATTGACTCCGATGGAACCACAGGACTTGGTTGCACACGGGGCGTATATTTTTTTTTTACCTCCTTTATGAAAGAAATGGTAGTCGACTAGTAGTTCCCTGGTTGGAGCACTTGTAACGGCGACTTTGAGGTCGTTATCAGTATGACTAATCACGACTACTTCAAAAAAAATACCGTGGTGATCGTTGATAGGCTAGTATTATATTTTTCTTTAATTTCATTTTCTTAAAAACAAAACCATTACATTTAATTAAATAACACTATTTTATGAATTAAATTAACATTTTCTTTAAAAAAGCCATTACATTTTGTTTCACGTCAGTCCTTGGTCTTAATGAGTGTTAGTTTTTACGTCATCTCACGTTACGTGTGTCGCACACAAGGATATTTTGTTTCACCTTTAGTCCCTGAGATAACAGACAAAATTAACACTCGTTAAGACCAATTACTGCGGTGAAACAAAAGTCTAGATAAAGAGACTGCACCCACACAATATCCACTCGGAGAACATGAGTGTTATATATACACAACCACATGAACGTACAATTGTAATTTACTCAAAAAGATATTACAATAATAATAATAAAAAAATCTACAATGTAAAGCAATTGAAAGTTATGATACATATACATCATAATACAACTTTGGTATATATAGTATATACATCAAAATCTATGTGCTATGTCATCTCATTAATTTTATCGCCAATAAAGAATGCATGTTAGCAGGTTAGTTAATTTAGTTACCAACCAAATAATACCACTAATAATAAAATATAATATACATTTTTTATAAGATATAATGAAATCGAAAAACAAAAATGTTGCATTCATTTTTGTTAACATACTAATACTAATTAATACTAATCTACAATATACATAGATGTTACATGTACATAGTTTTATACAACCCTAAAACTACCAGCACTGATCTGTTTCCCATCGGCGACCAGTATATCCAGCCGGAGATGAACTCCGAACAGCCACGTGTCTTCCGAACAAAGTTCGATCATAATCGGCACGTTTTCCTGGATCAGATAACGTAGCGTAAGCAGAATGCACTTTAATAAACTCATCAGCTGACGAATCATGATTTCCGACATCCGGATGCAAAACTCGAGCTAATTTCCGGTATGCCGCTTTGATCTCTACCGTGTCAGCTCCGATTTGAATGCCGAGCACATCGTAGAGTGACGAATGAGTAGTTGTAATTCGTGTAGTGGATGTTGTACGTTCAGCAGTTGCAAAATTGGCGGAGATTTTGGAGGAATGTGATTTGGAGAAGTTAAATGGGGAGAAATTAGTTGATTGTGATGATGATGATTGGTGATTGGTTGTGAATTTGGGGGAAGTGAAGAAGAATTGTGATGATGAAAATGCCATTTGAAGATGTAATAATTTGATGAATTTTGTGTTATGGTGAGATGAATTGGATAAGGGATATATATATATACACATATAGATATAGATAGATACAGATGGATTAGATTAGATATATATATATTTATTCTTTTTTTTCTGCCAAAAAAAATAATTTGGGAAGCGAAGAAACGATGGGTGAGGTGGAATACTGAAGCAAATTGATTCGATTTTATCCGTTGAATTTGACAATTTGTTACTGTTTTGTTATGTTATCTGGATCTGGATTATGGGGTCACGATGAGTCGGCATGTTGTCTGTGCGTTGATGTGGCAACTTGGCAATAGCCATGTCGGTACATGTACAACGAAATAACCGTTAAAAAAATATAATTAAATTAAATTGAAAAGTTATTAAAAAACTAAAATAACCAAACACAATTAAAAAAGAATATTAAATTTAAATGAATTTAAAATTTTAAAAACAAATTACACGGACGCTCCCTGTAGTTTAGAAATTATATTCGTGGTTGGTCCATTGAAGATTTTAGGTTGCGGGCCTTGGATCAATACAAGTTTGAGGCTAAAGCGAATTTTTGTCATGAAAAAGCTTGGGTTTTTTTTCCGAGGGATAAACCAAAGTGGTTGGTTCCCGAGGCGATTGTAGTCGGAAGGCAAAACAAACGGAGAGAAACGGTGAATTTAGACACATTGAATTGGAGGATGGCGAGGAAAAAAAGCAACGAAACAGTTCCGCGGCCACGAATTTAGACATAGTGGTTGGTTCCCGAGGCGATTGTACGCCCTATTCGGTGATGATTTGAATCCGCGGCCACGAATTAAGTCAAGGAGTCCAAAGAGCGCAAAAACGTCATTCAGTTCCGCCGCTTCGTTCCGTCCTTCTTTTGATGACTCAATCACCTCAAACTTTGACGAAATTACTGCTACTAAAACGAGTTTACATTGTACGCGAAACATAGCCGAAGGTTTAAAGATATTGAAGATGACGTCGGAAAGTGACGCGTGATTTCTCGATATGGAAAAGGAGAAGATTTGGGCCAAGTTTGGGTGGTTTAGATCAGGTTCGGGATCGAGAGCGGGAGACGCTTAAGCCTTTTTTTTAGCTATCGTCTTTTAATTATGTATTTGTAGAACTTTTTTACATTTATGAAAGTACTTTTTTCTTTAATGTGTTATTTGTTTTTTATTTAATAGTTATTTGAATATTTGCATTTAAAAAACAAACAAATAAATAAACTGAACATTGAACTAAAATTGAAATTGAGTGTTATACAATACCTCTAAATTCAACTTCGGTGTTTTTTTCAGTGTTAAATTGAATACTGAACATTCAGACAACCACTTCGCGTGCTCTTAGGGATGTTTTTCATTCAACTTAATATATATTTAGAGATGAGACATATTCATGCATTATGACAATGTTTATGACTTTATGTAGTCCTCTCGTTGGCACCGATATTGATGCCTTGATGGAATTTGAACACGACTTTAATATTGCATGTGAATCAATTATGAAATCGAAAATAAGTAAGTACATTCATCTACATAGTTCTAAAATGTTTATAAATTGATAATAGTATGAACATAAGTAAACTTATTTGTTTTAAGTAGTCTATAAACAGGTTATGTTGTCGTATTACCTAACGCGATACTATTATCTGTTGTTTAACAAAATGAGTTTGTTACCTAACTCGATACAAAAGTGTAAATGATAACGTACAATGTGTAAATAGGATAAGATATAGAATTATGTAACTAGGGAAATCGAAGGGAATGTTGTTTATTTTAGTGTAATGATGGATTTAGTGGACACGGGTTAGGTGGTGCGGAGTGCAAGCCCGTATAAGTTACTATTTTCGTGTCCAGATTATTTGCGGGAGTCGATTTAGACTAAGTTGTTGAAACGCGTGTGCTGAAACTCGTTGCTGAAATGAGTTGTTGAAACGCGTGCTGAAACTCTGCTGAAACGTTGTTGAAACGCGTGCTGATAAGTTGCTGAAACGATGTTAAAATACAGTTGCTAATCGAACTTGCTGAGTGTACTAGTTCATTGAACTTGCTGTCAGCAACCAATCAATGACCAAATATAAGCAGTGACCAAGGATCAGCGACCATATAGTCAGCGACCAGACCGGACTTGGTCGGACCAGTGACCAGATTTCAGCGACGGGTACCAACAACTAGCGACCAAAACATAATTAATTATGTGTTTTATTAACCACAACCTAACTTCTTCTAAAATTAAGGAAACCGCTCCTAAATTCTATGTTCTTATCTGGACAGTATATAATGCATACAAACATGCAATTAAACACACAAAAACATATGGATTCAAGTTTTGGTTGCCCAAACACTTGAATATTCTCTTGAATTATTCTAGGACGAATTTCGTGATACCCAGGAAAATAATAGGGTCGAAGTATTGTCTTTGAAAAGTGATTTTCACACACGATTCACTGAGAAATATCCGGTTATTCAAATCATTCACCTTTATCACAACACCGATTTCTAAGAATCAAAGACAATATTTTCGTTGATTTCAATGGCTGGATCCGTGAAGGATATGACTTCCAAGTTTTCAAAACTTGAAAAGTTTGAAGGGATTGATTTTAGGAGATGACAAAAGAAGGTGAAGTTTATGTTGACAACACTGAAAATTGTTTATGTTCTGAGTACGCCATGTCCAGAGGCACAAGAAGAAGAAACACTAGAACAAACTCGCAGAAGATGTAAGTGGGAGAATGATGATTTCATCTGTCGTGGTCACATATTGAATGGTATGTCTGATTCACTCTTTGATGTCTATCAAAATGACGAATCTGCAAAGGGTCTCTGGAATTCTTTGGAGTATAAGTATATGGCTGAGGATGCTTCGAGTAAGAAGTTTCTTGTTAGTAATTTTAACAATTACAAGATGGTTGATTCCAGGTCTGTTATGGAACAATACCATGAGTGTTTGGGTATACTTGGACAGTTTGCACAACACGATATGAAAATGGATGAATCAATCCAGGTTTCATGTTTAATCGATAAATTGCCCCTTCATGGAAAGACTTCAGGCATGACTTGATGCATATGAAGGAAGAGTTGACTCTGGTTCAATTGGGTAGTCATTTGCGCATCGAGGAGGGTTTAAGGATGCAAGATAATGATAAGGGAAAGGGCAAGGATATTGCTGGTCCATCAATTGTCAACATGGTGGAGGAACATAAGGCTGCAAAACACAATGATAAAGGAAAGGGCAAATGAAAGTATCATGATAACAACAATGATCCTAACAAGAAGTCTAAAAAGACTTGTTGGAAGTGTGGTATGACTGGACACTTCAAGAAGGATTAGATTGTCGGGTTAAGAAAGTTGGTAATAAGAATATCAACGGTGCTAGCACAAGCGGATCGGGTAGTGGGTCCAAGAACCAAAACTCGACGCAAGGTCAGAATTTTGACAACGACTTTAATTTGGTTAAAGTTATGTGTCATTTATTTCTAAATCTTTCTATGTGCAGGATGATGATGTTGCTTGATATGTTGATTCGGGTGCTACCACCCACGTGTGCAAGCATAGGCATTGATTCAAGACATATGAGCCGGATAAGGATATACTACATATGGGGAACAAATCAACAGAAGCTGTCTGTGGTCGTGAAAGTGTTGTTTTAGAGTTTAGTTCTGGAAAAACAATTACTTTGTTTAATGTTTTACATGTTTTTAAGATTCGAAAGAATCTTGTGTCTAGTGCTTTGTTGAACAATTGTGGATTTAAGCAAGTTATCAAGTCGGATAAGTTTATCTTATCCAAGTGTGGTGTGTTTGTTGGATTTGGATATTTGTGTGATAGTATGTTTAGGCTTAATCTAAATAAATGTGGTGTTTTTGATTCTGCTTTTATGACATGTTCTAGAATTAATGATTTATCATTGTGGCATGCTAGATTAGGACATTTTCATTATAATAGAATGTTGGAAATGTCAAAAGATGGCTTAATACTAGCTTTTGATATTAACACTGCAAAACATGTATGCTAACTAAAATCACTAGACAACATTTTCAACATATAAAACGTTCTTCTGAATTATTAGATCTTGTACATAGTGATTTGTGTGATTTGCATGCTATACCATCTTTAGGTAACAAAAAATATTTTGTTACTTTCATTGATAATGCTTCTAGGTTTATTTGTTGCATTAATAACATACAAAACTGAAGTTGTATTGCAGCAAAATTCTTTAATTAAAAGGCTAAGAACAGATAGGGGAGGTGAATATATCGATCCTGATTATTTTTAATCCGTTTGTACTATTCATGAGAAAACTGCTCCATATACTCCCCAACAAAATGGTATATCGGAGAGGAAGAATAGGGTTCTTAAAGAAATGGTTAATTTCATTGTCCTATTCTGGTCTAAATGACGAATTTTAGGGGAAGCCATGTTAACGGCTTGTTATTTGCTTAATAGGGTTCCAAACAAAAGGAGCAAAGTTACACCTTATGAACTTTGGTTCAAGAAAAAAAGTCGAACATGAATTATCTTCGTGTTTGGGGTTGTAGGGCAGTTGTAAGACTTCCTGAACCCAAGAAGAAGAGTTTTGGGGAAAGAGGTATAGATTGCATCTTTATTGGATATGTCGAGCATTCCAAGGCCTATAGGTTCTATGTCATTGAACCTAATGATTCTATTTCAGTTAACACTGTGATTGAATCAAGATGAAAATTCAATCTTCGTGGCATTTTTATTTATGCATAAGTTTGTTTTGTGTTTGTTTATTTTATGAGAAGGCATTGTACTAAAATGTGGAAGGAATGTTGTTTATTTTAATGTAATTGTGGATTTAGTGGATATGAATTAGGTGGTGCGGAGTGCACGCCCAGATAAATTACTATTTTCGGGTCCAGATTATTTGCGGGAGTCGATTTAGACTAAGCTGTTGAAACGCGTGTGTTGAAACGCGTTGCTAGAACGAGTTACTAAAACGCATGCTGAAATGTGTGCTAAAACATTGCTGAAATGCGTGCTGATAAGTTACTGAAACGATGCTAAAATATGCTTGCCGGTCGAATTTCCTGATTGCACTTGCTGAGTGTACTAGCTGATTGAACTTGCTGGTCAGCAACCAATCAGTGGCCAAATATAAGCAGTGACCAAGGATCAGGTGGTCAGCGACCAGACCAGACTTGGTCGGACCAGTGACCAGATTTCAGCGACGGGTACCAGCGACGAGCGACCAAATCAGAATTAATTATGTGTTTTATTAACGCAACGTAACTTCTTCTAAAATTAAGGAAACCACTCCTAAATTCGAGGATCTTATCTGGACAATATAAAGCACACAAACATGAAATTAAACACACAGAAACATACGGATTCAAGTTTTGGTTGCCCAAACACTTTAATATTCTCTTGAATTATTCCAGGACGAATTTCGTGATACCCAGGCAAATAATAGAGTCGAAATATTATCTTTGGAAAGTGATTTCCATACACGATTCACAGAGTAATATCCGGTCATTCAAATCATTCACCCTTATTACAACACCGATTTCTAACAGTGAAGGTCAACAGAAACGGATATATGCATAAACGGAAGAAAATAGGTCCAAGTCTACGTATTCACTTAATCCAATAAAGTCTACTTTCGTTTATATTCAGTAGTTATCAAAACCGTAGACGGCGCACTAAAACCAAAGTAAGAAGCGTGAACATGGGAAATAGCTATTTCAGAGACGTACATCAAAATAGACAAACCCAATTCTGGTAAGTTCGGAACTGTCTAGTCCATTTACCAGGAATAGATTAAAGGCATGACTCAAGGTACTGTAAATAAATCTCGACCAACACATAGGTAAACATTCAATACGCATTTACTACTTTTATACTCTCACATGCTCTAAAGCCGTACTAGCTTACTTACTCTCACGCCGGAGGTTGGTCAAAATGGAAAACCCGCTTTCCCGTTTGACGAGACTGATAGTCTATTTCTTTTGCAGTTAGGTTTCTCAATTATTCATTTCATTTAATATCCATTATAGAAAGGGCAGTTCATCTATTGCAGGAAGAGCAGTTTATCCATTTATTTTAATATTTAAAATATTGTAACTAATCTTTGTTGCAACAGAAAGTTTATTGCCAATCCGTACCATTAACCCTTCTTATTATAATAGTTTTCGATGATTGTTTTCTAAGCAATCAAAAATCTTAATAAAAAAATTATAATAAAGATTATTTGGAATAAAGTGTCAGAAGATATTTAATGAAATGAATGAAGGAGAAAAGTGGATATAATTGGGGAGGCATGGAGCAGTTGGGTAGCCGTTAATGCGTGTGCTGAGTTGGATCTCGTTATTATCCATTCAAATAAAAGGCCTTTTTTATAAGTATTATTTTATTTTGGACGTGGGTCAATAAGCTGTAGTATTGTATCTACAGTGCAGGTTCCTACTGAATCATCACCGCCAAATGTTAGTTACTCCGATTGTTCCATCTCACCAGTCACCACAACATATCATCTGTATATCACAATATCCTTTTAAATTCATGTCCGTGTTAATAACTTGTCTCCTGACCATTAGAAACTAGCAACCTGACCATTGAGTTCACAACGATGTCTTTTATACATACCTTTTAGGTATTTTATCTTAACATTATATAAAAAAAAAAAAGGAAAAAGGTAACACTTGGTTGCTACATGCGGTTTAAAACTTGTCGCTACAGAACCACGATCAAACACCTCGAGTTGCATCCACCGGGTTATTCGTCTCAAAATTACAATCATTTCCATCTCCCACTTCACGTTGATTCGAACTGCAAAAGACAAAGTCAAGTTGATGAAAATCTTGACGGGTTAACATATTTCACGAAGACCGTTTTGTTTAAGATGTCGAGATTTTCGAACAATGTAACACATGACTATATTGATGAACTATCTGAAAAGGATTGCTTTTTATGACGGTTAATTTATCACATAGTTAATTTTTTAATTAACTTCTCTAAATCTTTTTTTAGCACAATACTAGTTTTACCGGCAAAAAGTCTAAGTAATTACGTTTTTAATTATTGATTAAAATGCTATTTGTTTTAGTTTGGCTAATTTGATTGAGAGAAAATTACACAAATCATCCTATAAGTTTTTTTCAAATTTCACTAGTGGTCTTTTACAAAATTTTATTACACTAATCATTATTTTTTTAAATTGTTACGCTAATAGTCCTTTAAATTAACGATCATTAACTCTTCGTTAAAAAGGACTACGTGTGACATTTTTTTTATTCTTTTATTTTTTTGATTAAAATATAAATTATAAAATCTAAATTATTTATAGATACATTATTATGTGCACAATCATTTCATCTTATCATCAAATTCAGTCCTCTTATGCACTTAAACATCAAATTTATAGTCCACCACCATCTTTCACCATCCGAGGACCTCCGTCACCCATTCATCTTATCGCGCCACAACTTTGATAGTCAGCACCTCTTCTCTTTTGCATCCATTCCTCACTCGAAAAACATCTCAAACGAAAATACGAACTTCAAAGTAAAACGACATCGAAAACTGGGAACTAAATATGTGACTCGTAATCTTTAAGCCACGGATGTAAAAATTGGGTGGTGAAAGATGGTTGTGGATTTGAGTGGTGGGTTATAAAATTTGATGTTCGGTGGAGAAATTAAAATGATGTATGTACAGCTAATAATGTATCTATACATATTTTAGATCTTATACTTTATATTTTACTCAAAAAAAAAAGAATAAAAAAATATCACACGTGGTCCTTTTTAATGGAGAGTTAACGATCGTTAGTTTAAATGACTATTAGCGTAACAAGTTTTAAAATAAAGGATTATTGATATAATTAAATTTTGTAAATGACTTTTAATAAAATTTAAGTTAAATTTAAAGGACCATTTGTGTTATCTTTCACTTTTACGGGTGATATGGTTTTTAGACATGGAGGTGAGTTCAATGTAGAATATTAAAAAAGTGAATAATGAGAGAACCAATAGGATTGTTCTATTTTCTTTAAAATCCAATTTTCATTTGTATCTTTAAAATCAAATATCTCACAAACGGCATGACAAAAAATTATAAAATTACATATTCGAGATCAGCGTCTTTTTCTCTTCGATTAGAGATCCAACAAGCTATACTTTCGACAATTTTTTTTTTTCATTTTTGTTGGGTCGTTATAAATGTGACTTGTATAATCACATGTGATTTATGAGTAAATATAACTAGTACACGACTATTCATCAATTGTGTAGGTTAACTCACACATGATTACAACTTATTATTTATATAAACAAATATAAATAAGATTTTAGGAATTGCATTCGTTTACGGTCAAAATCACATGTGATTATTGATTTGAGGTTTAATCACATGTGTTTTTCAAATGAATTATGTAATAATAAATGATAATTCACATGTGATTGCACCTTTATATTTATTTACATGTATAATTAAAAAAATTATGTGAAATTCATATTTATTTACACTTTATTCCCATGTGATTGTTAATTCAATGTTTAATCACATGTGATTATAACTAAAAAAATTTCTGAAGGTTCATTAAATTATCAAATAAATTATTTTTATGTGATTTTAAACTTATAATTTGTAAATTTGATTATTCACATGTGATTATAAATAGTGATTTAAAACTTATAATTTAATTGTAAATATATTCACATGTGAGTGTTAAATCACATGTGATTTATTATTACGAATTTCACATACCCATTAGAAAATGAAAAAAAAAAGTTTGTCGAAAGTATGTCATGTGAGTTCTCTCATTAAAGATAAAAAGACGCTTAATTTTTATAATTTATGAATATACGATTTGTGAGATATTTAGATATAGAAAAAAAGTGAAAATGGGTAATTGAAATGGAGTAATGGATTTCATTCATTCTATATTTTTTTTAACATTTTAAGTTAGAATTTTTTTTTTTAGACACGATGTTATGATGCCAAATGTAACATCGGTATTTTTGACTTTAAATGTGATGTGTATGTAGACTGTAGTGTTTTTGTCGAATATAAAATTATTATAAAGCTAAAGTAACGATATATCTGGGGCTTGGGCTATGGGCTATTATAATATATATATATATATATATATATATATATATATATATATATACTAGGTGGAAGACCCGTGTAATGCACGGTAATTTATTAGAATTATTTTAGATATTCTCATATCGATTTTGGTTTTTCTGCACCATATTTTGATATTACGTGATTAAATGATAATTGTAGTACATATTTTATAAAATAATATTAATTAAATAATTTATAGGACTTTGTTTTCGTATGTGACTTCTCTTTCCATATTATTATAATATATGTAGCATTTATATTTATTAATTATTATAAAATAATAAAATAATAATATAATATTAATTAAATAATTTGTTAACTGGAGTTAAGAGATTGACACGTGTCATTCATGCTTACGTGGCAAATTATGGAGCTTTTTTATACTCCTTTAGTGTGTGTATATATATATATATATTTTTTGGCAAAAAACAAAGAATATATTAAAAAACAACCTATATTTGTTGTAATGGAATTTACGCATGGTCTTTAATACTAGGTCAAGACAAGTATGAAGCCCAGATTTGTGTCAAAGTATATAATGAGTTGAGAGTCTCTTTTGTGTACTTGTGAAGATATTAAAAAATAATAATAATAAAAAAAAATAATCGAACTGAAATGAGGAAAAGTTCGATATTTTTCACTTAATGCCCTTCTACGAGCTACCTACCTAAAATCGACTCGAAAAATATTTGAGAGAAACTTGTCCGAGTCGAGTCAAGCTACTTAGTAGACTTTTGAGTCGAACTCGATCATTAAAATACTCGACTCATAATACTCGCGACTCACAAGCCTTATTGAGCTGGTGCCACTATGCCCTTTTACGCTTTATGTATATATGCATCCACATATTTGTCATAGTTTGTAATACATGACAAAGTCGAGCACGATGTGTTGAGATGAGTCAACTCGAGCTCGAAATTATCGAGTTGATTAATACAATTGAACAACTTAGCATGAGTACAGATTTTTCTACTTTTTTTTTATGCTGATGGTATAAATGTAAAATCAGCCAATTGAAAGAGCGAAGTAATATTTGGTCCCATATCGGAAGTAGATGAAATAAGATAAGGTTGGGGGAGGCTATAAATACAGAAGAGAGTGTTCCTTGAGAGTCATGATCCTTCAGGCAAGTTTTAATGGGAAGTGATGAGTGGTCATTTGCTTGCATTTAAATATGCAAGATGGGGTGTCTGCCTAAAGCCTTACGACAATGAGGCACCTCCATTCTTAAACCAATCTGATCCCTACTTTTCATTTTTTCTCTTTTGTTTTGAAAACACTTTTTTGAGAGTAAACATGTGTTTTTGTTAAAGAAAGTATGTAACTCACTAGATTGGTTGCGAGCGAGCAACCTATCTTATCTTACCTATATTCTAATTGGTTATCCCCCAACATTATTCGGAGCTCATCAACTTGGATAAAATCTGATGTGTCATTGTTAAAATGATTTATCTATTAGAAAAACATCCACATAAGATCGTTCTTGCTGGCCATATTAAAAACTGTATGCAATTAATTAACCTTTAATTTAATTTCCCTAACTATTAGTATACATCGGTTACAAATTATACATTCAATAACTTTTTCAACGAGCATTCATATGCCCACGCAAATGCGTGGGATTCAAATAATATTGTAAGTTAGATCAATGTTATGGTATTATCATTACATTTTTGTTATTAACGTTTTTCAATAATTTTTGAGTACCTAACTTTCTCACTTATAATTTCAATATGATTATCTTCATAGTATGATTAGTTTATTTTATGCTTGTGTTCCTATTAAATTAATTATGTTTGTAATATTTTTGATAACTTACTATTTCCTTTTGAGTTAATTATGGAAACGTGATTAGTTATTTCACATCACATATGTTATCGAATTTGAAACAACTTATTTAAACAATTAAAATGGTTGGTGATTAAAAAAATGAAGAAGTAAATAGTATATACGAAGTTTATATTTTTAACGATAGTCAAAAATATAATAAGAGTGATATAAATATAAATGGATATATTATAATATAATTAATAATAATAATAATAATAATAAATATTAAAGTCATCAGTGTATAAGTGTGACACTATCCACTTTCCCAATATCTTTTAATATCTCTTGAAATACTCAAAATGTCTTTAGCATGATAAATCATGAAATTTTATCAAAATATCATTTAAAATATCATGATAATATGAAGAGTTAGTTGTTTATCATGAATTGAAGGTACTATCTTTCGAGGTCACAACTAACTTTATTTTCTTATAATTAAAACTTGAGCAAGTCCGTTGTTTATCATGCAAACTATGTGTTTGATAAACATCCATATGAAATCTTCAATTGATTATACTTTACCCCTATTGGTGAACAATATATGGGATGGTAGTCATGTTAGATTGTGAAGTTTCCGAATACACGTCTTGCCCAGTTTTAGTTCTTAATTTTTACTTCGAAATTTGTTGTCTATGTTAATTTTGATTTGATTTATTATGACTGACAATGATTTTGATTACACTACTTGAAAAAGGTTGTCTTACATTAGTAATGTTGGGACTAGGTTGATAGATAGAGATGATGAGAACTACTATCGAGCTCCGAGAATAATTGGTTTTAGGTGGTCTTGGATGAAAGATGAGCGTCTGATCAATACTTACTTTGTAGTCTATATCAAAATAACAATTATTCGTGTTATGTTTTACCCCTCAACAATAGAAATTAGTTGATTCTTTTAACTGAGCCAAAGATAACTTTAGTTTTTATGTGCATTTGATGCACTGATTAGTCTTACCAAAAATGATCTCATATGCCAGGAGGGAAAGCTAGAGGCTTTGGTTCATCGTACTCTAGATACTAAGGCATTTGAAGGACGGTGAGTAGTAGATTTGCTATTATTGTTATATTAAATATTGAAGCATTTCGGCTCAAATCTCCTGCTCTAAACAAATTTGGGTGTGATGGTCTGCCTAATTACCCATGCTTCATGTGGTTATAATGGCTAATTTATTTGGCAACCTGACTCTATATATCATTGTGATCCCATTGTAAAAGATAAACCCACTACAATTGAAGCACATGCACTCAACATGCTCTTTCATATTGTTGCAATGCATATGTGACGATTCAATGCATATGTGCTGACAATGACGTAAAATTGCCTAAGATAGTTGAAGTTATACGTATGCTTATCATTTAAATAGTAAGACGCCAACGAACTCCTCGAAATCACCTTTTTGTATGTGCACCATATAAGGCTTTACATTGTAAAATCAATTAACAAGAAATATATTGCGTTGCGATTAATGTATGGCCACTTTTAGAACTTACCATGGAATCCACCACGTAACTGATTATTCCTTCCTGCCTTTTAATGGGGGTGTGAATCGTCACATGATGTATATGATCATGTATTCAAACCGGGTGTTCAATGATGGAAGGTTCTTTCTCATGAATATATTTGTTCTACTACTTTATTTTAAACACTTTAAAAATTTTATGAGAAATTATCTCTTCATCAACAACCAGTGACACACATGTTAAACTTCAATGTGATGTTAAATTATATTGATTAAATGTTATGCTTTTTGTATATACGTCAATAAATATATTGTATCATATATTGTCGTGCATCACACGGGGTCTGACACTAGTATGTTACATGCCAGCCAATTATTCACAAAAAGGTCACTTTGACAGGCAACTCTAACCCGTTTGGATCCAATTTGAGCCTTCTCAAGAAGACAAGAACCGCCCTTCAGGCAATATTCAGCGATTTAATTTGAAATTGAAGGAGGTTAGGATTAAACTCATGACCTATTTCATGCGTTGGGGGATGATACTACTGCACATTGTTTTAGTCCTGTATTATTACAGGACCTGTTATATTGCGAAACCCAATATCATTAGAATAACGCTATCAAAAATAAAGAACTTACATGAAACTAACAGCCACCAAAAATTTGAATTTCCAGCCTAACGTTGACAAAAAAACAGTCTGCCACTAGAAAATATATCAATTGTCAATAGAACAGAACTAGGCATCTTGACATATGATTTGTGCACAAAGATATAAATAGAATAAACACTCTTGCATACTTGACATAATCTTCTTCTTCTTCCCTTATAATCTACTACACCCACTTCATATAAGAGACGTATATATATATATATACAAATACATATAATCACCGAAATGCATTGATGCAACATATATAACAACAAATGCATTGGATGTGTACCAACAGCTCAAACCAAAATGTTATTTCCTGGGAGATGTTCCCATGCTTGGAATCGACACGAGAACATTGCATTGGGAATATGTACCAACGGCTTAAAAAGTTGTACCTAAACCATCCAAGATGTCTAACATGTCAACATTTGTGTATCCTGGTTCTCTCCTGGGAGAGCTTCCCATGCTTCGACTCGATGCAAAAATAGAAGCTCTTTTCTTCTTCACAGCAACGAACTCTTGACTTTTGCTAATTCCCGGAACCAACATTCTCCGTTTCATAACTTTTTCCAAAAGATGCCTATCTTCTAAAGAGATTTGGACCTTTTGGGGTTTACCGTTAGCTTTTTTTAATATAGGAGGAGATCGTTGAGAAGAAACGTATTTTGGAACCTTGTCTCTGAATCTGACCAGGCTTATTAGACGGTGAAGCAAAATAATTAGATCTAGAATGTATCGGTCCATCTTCTGTTTATCAGCATGATAAAGTGTCTGGAGACGAATAATATTGTTACTCCCCGCTGTCTTCTTCCCAAACTCGTTACTGTTTAAAAGAAAGAAAAATACGTTACTAATATAAGACAAAATAAATAAAATAAGAATAAACAGACATTAGAATAATTTGTTTACCCTGTGTTTGCCCACTCTCCGACCCATCCGAAACCTTGATGAGCTCTGTAAACATAAATATTTGGATATCATTGATAAATTCAACAAAATAGTTTTATAAACAATATATATCTTTTTGAAACGTAAAATGTACTTGGTAGTATCTGTAGCTACTGGAACAAGCCACTGGAGTGTTTTTTCCATTTCTGCCTTAATTTGAGGCATCGTCATCTGAAACGAGGCACTTTCTCTATTACAATGGGTAATGTGAAATATTTTGCTCATTATAAAGTAGCTAAGGCGTACCACTTCTTTGGAGTCAAGTTCTTGTAAACGAGAACGTAAAGCTGCCTTGACACTTGCAGGCAAGCCGTTGTACAAATTGTCCCTCATATTAGGAGGTAAAGAAATGGGGCGAGATGCCTGGAATAGTTAAACGCTATATGTTAAGCTGAATTGCAATAGCCATGCAGAAGAAAGAATCATATACTGGAGAGTAGCTTACGATGTTATCCATCTGAGTGACTAAGTTGGCATAGTGTAAAGCAAGACCTGCAACACCTAGCGTTTCGGGCTTTTTATGAGCCTCCTTGACATTCGTCATTGAATTTGGCTCTAACACAAAGAAACAAAAAATAAGACATGTCAATACGATAAAATAAATACTACTCCATTGTTTTGGGGTTATAAAAATATTTCTTTTGTACGGTTAGTGTTAGTGAGAAAAATATGGTATGTTCACTTTACTACTAAAATTTATATATGTGGCCATCGCAGTAGGTATATTAATTTAAATTTATAACAAGAGTTAGATACCATTTTCTTCAAAAGCCTCCACAATTGCTTGATGGATAAAGGTAACAACATCTACAAGCTTCTCCACAATCTAGCAAAAATAATGCACAAAAACAGACACATTAGCGAGAATCACTATAAATAATTCATGTCTACTACCAATGTAACTCATATCCCTCAAAGTGTGCTTTGTATAAGTTGGTGTAATACCTCTTCCAGACTTTTAGACCAAAGAGATTTCTTTTTCAAGTTCCTCACGAGTTTTCTTTGGTGCTTTACATCACTATGTAAGATTGTGAGACTCTCTCCTACAATGGAAACAATGACGAGATGTTAACTATAAAAATCAACCACATTGTAATCATTAGTTTATCAAATTTAAATATCGAGCGCCCTTTTACTAGAAGACATTACAACTATCTAACCTTTACGAGGAAGATGCAAAGATTCCACTTCCTCGACCTTACGTCGGTAATCTTGTTCAAATCTATCTAAAGCATGATACTCATGGTATAATTCCTGCAACACAACAAAACTTGTTAGCATCTTTTACTTGGGGCATAAGAACTAGATTGACTTAATGAGAAAAAACAAACATAAAATAGTGAACTAGATCCACCAAACATAGGATGAGAACTGAAATAGCTTGTTGGTGAAAATGTGGTTTCAGTTCGTAATGGAAACTAGGTTTGACAATTTGATGACAGACGAACTGATTCCTGATGTACTAACAAGCTTGAGTTTCATGTGTCACGATAAAGCCTTGTGTACAAACAAACTCGTGTTTGAACTGTTGAGATTATCAAATTAAATGAAGAGGAAAGTTCTCTGCGGGTGAAACCTGAATTCTGATTTTCAGATCTGCCACAAAAACACGACAAGGAAGACATTTACGTTCGAAGATAAAAACTAAAGGATCACTCGCGAATTACGACAAATACCGTAAGTTCAAGTATCTCGACATTGTGTGGGCCATTAATTACCACAAAAAGATTAATTCGGGACAAAATTAAAAAATAAATAGAAGATATCGAAATGACATAAATTGGATGCAAGAAACGGAGGTGGGGAGGACATCCGTGGTTTTCATGGACGGCTGCAGTTTGATGACTTGACTACTTAAGCACACTTGGTGCATCTTTAGCAAATAATATGATTTCTTGTTGATCTGTATTTTTCACTACTTAGCTGTTAACATTGGTCAATGTGAATGATTTTGAGAGAAGACCATTACATGTAACATGTTTATTCACTACTATTAATGATTACTAGCTTTAACTAGCGGAAATGCCTCTCAAAAATGGCTCAAAAAAGTGGACTACTATTAAGCGTCTATTCTCCCATGAATTATTCAATATTTAAAAAGAAAGTCTTTTAGGTTTACACCTGCATTGTGGATGCTCACGGATGCTCAGATTATAACCATATCAAAAGAGCAAATATTATGTACATTGTAATTGTAATTCCCTAAGGTGGAAGTAGCCAACTGACGAAAGTAAAGAGGACATAGGAGACAAGAAAATGCAACTTACAGAAGTATACTGAGCGAGATTGGTCAGTTCATGCATAGTGATTTCCGCCTCTTCTCTAAGCTGTTTGTTTGTTACCAGATCCAAGTCTAACCTGATCCATCAACAATCATAATTTAGTTCCACTATCATAAATGTCAAAGGCAGCAAAATGGGCGGGTCAACAAATCAAAAAGGGTTTAGATCAACATGGATAATAATATTGGTACAAATCAGGTTAGGTAGGCATGAGACATGTTTTGTCCAAGATTTCGTAATTTCTTATAATTAATTCGTCCATCAAATACGATTTGCATTATTAATAGACTTTGGGTGACTTTCAACCCATTTGACACCCATGCTTTCTTACCTAACTTTATTACATTTCCCTATTTAACTCGTTAAATATAGAACATACTCCGAATGGACTCATTCAAAAGAATATGTGTCGCAAATTGCCACCTCTAATAGATGTAATGTAATACAAGATTGACAATCAAGTTACATAAAGTAACAGTTTTACCTGGAAAAGAAACGATCCAAATAATGCCATTGTGGATCTTTGCACATATCTCCAAACCGGACAACCTCTCGGGAGAAGACATCAAGTTCTTCCCTACAAAATGACAAACCGTATTATAAAACCAAATATAAAAATTACATAATTAAAACGAGAAAGAAGCAAAAAAAAAAAAAAAAAAAAAAAAATCTGTCAAACGGCAGTCTACCTCTTGTCAGAAGCTGCAATACGTAACAAATACTTTGTATCCGTAGAAACTAAAAGTTGCACCCCTTCAGAATGTAAAATTTCCTTCTTAAGAATCTGAATACTTTCTTCAGAAAGCGATTGCATCAAATTAGACCCTTTAACAATTGTATTAGCTACTTCAAACGCCAAAATAGTTACTTTGTTTCCTCTTGACGCCATATTAGATACAAATCCACTATGAGCATTCAAATTTGTCATACTGCTACCCAGTGTATCTAAAACTTCAAGACCTACATTACCAGCTTTTCCAAGAAATGTACTCACATGCGGCACCTACCAAAATTCAAATTCAAAAACCATTTTAATTCAATAACAGAACCAGCTACATAAAGCTTACATCATGAAGCAGCAAACCTGAATAACAAGGATCATGTCATGAAGCTATACATACACAGAGGGTTCCAATAAGAACAAATTATTTGGGGAGAGCCGTAACATCTACTCATTACATGTGAACTTGTATCATATAAGTAGACAAAATCACATCATTACAAAATTTTATATCTTCATTGCAGTTCTTCAAATTTAATAATTTGTGAGCCGTTCATTCCGTCAAACTGCAATTTTCGATTTATGCATCTAGAAGCATCGTTAATCATATGCATTTATGAATCTCTTGACTATCTTCAATAAAATGTGATTCAAAAATGTATCAACCGCTTCAGTTGACATAAATAAATACAAAATTTAAGACTTTTTCAATTAATCTTTCAAATTCAGAATTTATAGTAGTTTTTACTGGTCTTACCAAATATTTTGCTCTTATTTGATCCTGATTCTACTCACACAGTGAAAGGTTCATTCAAGAACCACAAAAGAGGTCGAGAATTGAGAGAACCGTTCAATTGATGGATAATTTAAAATGATTATTCTTATATATTTTCTTTCAAAAATCACAAAATCACCTTCAAGTTCAAATATGATATATAGAGACAGAATTATATATGTATAATACCTTGCTAACCCTTGCAGGAGTAGATGGTTTCAATTCTCTTGAAATTGAAAAAAACAATTCACCAGAATCGTAAGATATAATCCTTCTATGATACAAATCATCATCATTAACATTAACACCATCATCATCATGATGTGCATAATTATCATCATCATACTCATTTTTCTTCTTCATCTGATGATTACCAAAACTTTTCATTGATTTTAATTTTCCTGAAAACCCTACACTACCCTTATCACTGCCGTATTCCGCCACCGTGCTCCGCTTCATCGTCCCGCCTGTACACACACCTCCCATTTTTACACAATTTCTTAAAAATTATATTAAATAAATAAATTTAATTGTTTAACATGGTATAATGTAACTAAATGAAATGAAAAGTTAGGGTTTTTATTTGAGAATTCGGGGGAAATTGAGAATTATGAGATTTGGAATTTCATAGTAGAAAACAAAAACAAAACAAGAATAAGAAGAACACAAGAAGATTGAAGAGTTCTCTCTCTAGAATTTGGATTTTTCTTTGAAGTTTCTCTATCTAGAATTTGATACTTTTTGAGGGGCCTGCAATTGGATTACAAGGATTATGAGATTTATCAAAGTCTTCGTTCACTTTTTGGAGGTTTGACTACCTTTTCTATTCTCACAGTTGAATTTTACATTTATGATTAGTGTACAGTTCGTGATGCGTAAGTTACAAGTGAAAAATAAATATCGGAAATGATCTCATGTACGCGGTTTATAGCAGCTGCGTAGCGTCATGAATATATGATTTAATATATGATTTGAAACCATTTAAACTGTAAATTAAATCAAATAAAAATTGAAAAAAAATACAATCGAATTCGAATTTGATTTTTCATCCGGTTTCAGTTCGATTTACACAGTAAATTCGGTTTTCAGTTTTAAAATTTTGAATTCAGTTAAATCGAAAATCGAATTCAGATTAATAATATATTAAATTATTAATATATGTATTATACATGTGATATTTAAATTTCTTAAACAAGTTTATATACATTCCAACTCTAAATTAACTTCACATCTTTCATTTTCCATACTAGTGAAACTCAAACACACTAACAATTACAATCCGAAATCGATTTTTTATGGTAATTTGGTTAAATTCGAATTTTTTCAATTTTTCGATTTTAACCGAAATCGAACCGAATTTGAATTCTGTTTTCTATTTCGGCTTCTTTCGGTTCGGTTTACACTTTGAATTCGGTTTTTTGTTCGGTTTTCGGTTTTGCTCAAAAAACAATTCAAAACCGAATAAATTGAGGAACCATAAACCGAACCGAATTCGAATTCTGTTTTCGGTTTCGGTTTCGGTTTTGGTTCGGTTTAGACTTTGAATTCGATTTTCGGTTTTGCTCAAAAAAAAATTCAAAACCGAACAACTCAAATCGAATAAATCGAGGAAACCATAAACCGAACCGATTAACACCCCTACTTCTGTGTTGTGGCATGTGTTTCTGATTAATTTACACTTTTGATAATTATCTTAATATTAATTTTAGATAAAACATAATTTACATATATGATAATGGTGGTTCGTCACCATTGTTTTTTATCCGTAAAACATGTTTGGTAACTTAATAACTTAACAAGAAAAAATAATAATGGACGGATCGCCTCCTTTTCATTATTGTTCCTAAAAGAGTCGTAATTTTTATAAACAAGGGCTTTAAAAAATACAAGTTAACGCAAATTAAAGTATCGTGGATTATATACATCAACCAAATAAAAAATGAAAATCAATAAATTATTTCTTTTACATTTTAAAAGTTCAATTATATGCCTCTACGAATCTGAATCATAAAAAAAATGAGTTTTATAACGAAGGTTCTAAGCGTTTTATGTTTTTAGATATTTATAAATTAACTACCATCGTACCCACGCAATGCGACGACAGTATTTAGAAAATGAAAACTTGACGTCGTTAATTAAGATATTACGATCTTATAGTTTTCCAGTGTTTTTTCAATGTAGTTTGATGATTTCGTTTGTGATTCAAGTATATATATTTGTTCAAAATAAATGTAAATATTTTTAAACAATCAATTATGTAATGTAAGGATTATGTGACAATGGTACTAAAAAAAAATTACAATTCCCCCACTATACAACGAAATACAAACTTGTAAATTGATTATAGTTGTATGCTTTTTTTCTTATTTGTGTGTTAAATTGTGAACTTGATGTGTAAAATCTAGTTATAAAATAAATTTAGAAATACTGCAATTATCTATTACACAACTAGATAAGTGCACCATATCATGTATAGTATAGTTACAGTAAGTCCGGTTCGTTTCACAGGGAATGTGAATTCAAGAGTTGTATTTAAATGCGATTAATCTAAACTGATAAGAAAATAGGGGGGCCGAGTTGTTGCTTTGCGGTTAAAACTACTAAAATTGTAAAGAAGGTAGATTCTTAAGAATTTGTTTAGAAAGGTTTATATTATGTTTAAAACGACACTTACTTGGACTAGCTAACTAATGATATCGGGGTGTTTGTTAAAACCAGTTACCTATGTTGAATTTGCAAATCTAATTAAGTCGCGTCCACTTTTCCTACACCTTAAGTTTAATTTACTAACTTATGATTTAATCCAATAAATATTTCCGTCAACTTTACTAATTCGTACGTTCAAGTCTAAATGATTATCCCATTTAATATCTACGTCCGCAATTAATTAACAGTTGTTCATAGAAAAACAACTGTAATGAAGATGAAAAAAAAATACATAATTAAATAATAAAATAGTTATATGTCCAATGAATATTTAAAAGTTAAAAATAGAAATGTTGAAATTAAGGTTACTAAAAATAAAAGGGGCAAATGCTTTATAGTATACTAGCATAATACTCGGGTTATGCAACGGAGTTTAGTATTTTTATTATAAATTGTGACTCAACGATAGTCATATATAATGTTTGTTATTCAATGATGAATTACCCGTGATTGTGGGTTGATATTATTAGTTTGCGTGTATGTATAGCTCGAGATTCGATATATAATTGGTGAAAATTATGTGAAAATAATATGATTATATTGTAAAATGAAATAACTAAATATGTAAATGTTGAGTCTTAATTTATTAAGAGTATTCTAAAAATAAAATACTAACATGCTTTATAAGTAATTATAGATATATAATTTTTGTTATTCAATGATGAATTATCCGTGATTATGGATTGATATTAGTAGTTTGCTTGTATGTATAGCTCGAGATTCGATATATAATTGGTGAAAACTGATTAGTGAAAATTATGTGAAAATAATATGATTATATTGTAAAAACTAAATATGTAAATGTTGAGTCTTAATTTATTAAGAGTTTTTTAAAAATAAAATACTAAGATGCTTTATAAATAGTTATAGATTATAGATTGTATTTCAACCGATATTAATGAACTCAAATCAATATTCAGATCAAGTTTATTTTGCTATATATATATATATATATATATATATGTATAAGGAAAAAGATTGATATTGATGTATTTCTAAAAATCATATTAACAGCGCGCCCTGCTATCCTGCTTAAAAGGTACATATGACGTTACAACTCGAACTAACATTAAAGAACGAAAGATTAAGTCTATACAAATGGCATTCACGACTATAACAACCACATAAACAAATTGACAAAGCCTCTAAAGTTGAACCAAAATAAATCAAATAGACCCGAACAATAATCCACTATGATCGCATAACGAGAGAATTAGCTAGACGACATACAACTCCCTGGCATTTCTTCATATTTGTAAAAGCTAGTTTTGAAGTCAACCAAGGCTAGTATTTCAACAGGAGATGATATTCTAAGCATAATTAATGTAGACTCCGTCAATATTTTTTGTGACGCTTAAATTAGACTACAATATCTCAAATTACCCTATTTTTATAAGATATAAGTATTTTATATTGTTATAATAATATAATATTCATTATTACATAGTCAAATGTTATCATGAATTGAAGACGTACTAAACCTTTTGTTTTGTGGGCATTCATTAGATTGTATATGGAATACGCCGTTATAAGATTACCTCAAACACAGTGGACGTTTTAAGGGTAGATATAATCTTATGTTTGGATTGTAGAAGAAAATGAGAAAAGTATAACAAGTTAATTTCCCTGGCGAGAATTTGAGTCATCTAGTGAAAATTTGGTCAAAACAGATTTCGTCTGACGAAATTTGTGATCACCTGGCGAAATTTTGGCCAGATCTAGTGTTTTCTTGTTTATAAAGTTAAGTACTTCCTGTATAAACATGTCGTATGTATCGTAAACTCTTGGTTCAAAATTAAAGAAAACTCTCTCGTTTGGCCCCGTGGACTAAACTAAACTCCAAGTTGGAGATTGAACATAACCACGTTATATATGTGTCGTATCGTTCGTAATATTCATTATTTATCTTGTTTGCTTGTTTAAATGCTTAATTAGTTAGCGATTTGGTTACCCGTTTATTGTTTGTGGGGGTAACGCGACACAGACGTTGTTTAGGTTTTGTTTTTTTGCTAACAATAGGTTGTTGTTAGTTGGATGTTTCCGCTGTAATTCCTAACAACTGGTATCAGAGCTCTAGGTTGAGTGATTTGAGAAAAATAATGGATGAAAGCATGATCAAGATTGAGTTTATTGATGGTTAGGTTTTCAAGTTCTTTGAAAGATGGAGATCTAAGGTTATTATAGCCAGATAATCACAGTTGATCTAGATTCGTTATAAAATTACATACAGTTAGTAATAAATCAAAAAATAAATACACATAAAAACACAATATAACTATTTTGAAAAGTTTATACACACAGTAGAGTTATTATTATACGAAATAGTTTGTTACATTCTCAGACACTTAGTCCAATTAAGTAAAGTGATAATTTATAAATCACTTTTTGCGAACTCCTATCGATTTAATGTTACACCAAACACACTAGACGAGCGTACCCCATCATCGACTTATTGACATCGCTTGTGATAATTATCATATTATACTAGATAGCACGAACGTCTAGCTAGTTATTAATTAACAACATTTAACTTTTGCTCGTGATAATATCGCGATTATTTATGGATTAAAAGTTGGGCAGCATGAAACGAAACGTAAGTAATAAAACAATAGTTAGGAGTCAAATATGTCGGATACCTTTGAATTGGTAAAAATTGGGACCCTTGAGAAACAATGCCGTATGGGGTTGCAATCTTGAATGTGAATCCACGACTTGGTCTTTTTATACCAATTGACTTTTTCTTTTCCTACCATTAAATTAAATAATCGAATGAGAAATCACCACATTATATAATATATTAAAACTAGTCATACTTGAATTGACTTTAGGTTTAGAAATTTTAACCTCATTTTTACTAATAAATGTAGACAAATCAATTAAGAGTGAATTACATGGATCATACTTATGGTTTGTAAGAAATAACACTGATAATCATTTTACTTTCGAGTTTCGAAATTACAAGGATCATCCTTATTGTTTGCAAGATCGCACGCTCACGGTCCTTTTGCACATGTTAAAGGTTAGCTTATTAAGTGGACATTATCTGAAAAAACTATGTGTGTGAATTTTTATAAACCACAAGGCTGATCGGCGTAATCTCAAAAATAAAAAGATGATCGGTATTATTTATCGCAAACCACAAGGATGATCCATTTAATTCACTTATTAATTAAACTAGCAAATGTTTATATACAAGTCAATGAGTTCATAACTAAAATTATTAAAATCTTACTCAAATTAATTAGACTAAAATTCAATAACAAATATTTAATTAATTTGGTATGCCATCGTATGTATATTTTTAGGTGTAGCTCTTAGTCATATATGGTACGATATATAGTTGAATCATCAATTAGAAAAATAAACAAGTTACATTGTAATCACAGTACTTTAAAAATAAATAAAGGATATGATAATAAGGTTTAATGATGATAAAATTGATGAATGTAATATATTTAGTTTTTGGGTGAGCTTCAAAATCAGAATGCCGAAAGTGATGATAATAGGGGAATCAATAGCAATGTACGTGTCACAAAACTCACTTTCCCCATCTTTTTGAAAAATAAATATCTCACAAATCACAAGTCGAAAAATTATGAAAATTGCACCATAAAATTCAGCATTTTCTCCTCTTCGATTTAAGATCTCACAAGCTATACTTTCGACGAGTTTTTTTTTTCATTTTTTGATGGGTTTACAAATTAGTAACACATGTGTTAGTGTTGTGTTTAGGGTTTAGGGTTTAGAGGTTAGGGTTTAGGGGTTAGGGTTTAGGGTTTGGGGTTTAGGGTTTCGGGCCGAAACCCTAAACCCCAAACTCTAAACCCTAAACCTTAACCCCTAAACCCTAAACCTTAAACCGTAAACCCTTTACAAAACCCTAACCCTAAATCATACTAAACCCTAAACCCTGTTAAAACATAAACTCTGAACCCTAAACCATGCTAAACCCTAAACCCTAACTCTAACTGCAAATCAAACGTATAACTAATCAGTAACATATGTGTTACTAATTTGCAAAACCCACAAAAAAATGAAGAAAAAAAATCGTCGAAAGTATAGCTTGTGAGATCTTAAATCGAAGAGGAGAAAACGCTGAAATTTCTGGTGCAATTTTTATAATTTTTCGACTTGCCGTTTGTGAGATATTTAGTTTTTAAAAAGATGGGGGAAATGGGTATTTGATAAAAATGGGTAGTTGAGATTGATTCCACTATTTTCTATTCTCACACACAAGGTTGTTGTACTCCTTTGAACCTTACTCTTAGTTTATCTAACATTTATGTCGTTATATTGTTTTGCATCTTGTAAGGCTTTCTATTCGCACTTAATTCACACTTAAGTACGAGAAATATCTTCATTTTTTATTTTTCATTTTTTTAGGAGTTTTTCTTTTCGGTGCATAATATGATGAACAAACATAATACACCAAGTAATAGAGAATAGTGTCAAATAGTTGGGACAAAAATTTACCATATTGACTTTTTGGTCAATGACACGACAATTTCCATGACCCTTTATTGGGAGTTAGATATACCCTCTTCAACGAAGCGAACCATTCCGACTGACACTTCTTTTGAGTTGTACAATCAAAAACAATAGAGATAAAAGCAGTGACTTAACTATATAAATGAGTTTTTTTTAAGTTCGTAAAAGTCGCTAGTGAGGGTCGAGGCCTCGTAAGGACTAGTCGGATTTTAATTTCTTTACATTTAAATAATAAGTTTCAAAATTATATGTGTAAATATATAATAATTTATAATCTTTAAATAAATGAGGGACTTGAAGGTAATTTGAGGAATCAATTAAAGATAAATGGGTAATATAGTATAAATATGAGGGACTAAAATGTGAAATTTGATATTTATTTCTTGAAAAAATATAATTTTCTCCCCCTTTTTACAGATTTAAAATTTTTCATGTTCACTTCATCTTCTACATCTCATCTACTTCTTTCCATCTCTTTTTAACTATCCATTGCCGGAATAACTCACACAACTCGCCGGAATTTCTCAACTTGTGAGGTTTGACTGATTATATCCAACTTTGACCGGCGTTGACCGACTTGTTAGACCGACTTTGACCTAGTCGAGTCGGACTACTTTCAAAACCCGACTAGTCCCCGATTATTCGGCCTCGTCGGCCAACTTTTACAACCATGGTTTTTTCCAAAAATGTCATGTTGATCTATGTTCACGTTACACCTTAATCGAACTAATTATGGTTATTAATCGAACTAATTATGGTTATTACGTGTTGAACTACTTTAATTGTCACCTCAACTAATTATGGTTATTACGTGTTAAACTACTTTAATTGTCACCTCCAACATTCACACAAGGTTATCATTAAGATGTTATACCGGTAGCAAAGTTATCTGATAACCTTAAGGTAACCATCTAGAGGGATAAATAAAATACCAAAAATAGAATAGAACCTATTTCAATAATTTAGATATGTAAAGATGCAAACTTGAAAAAATAAAGAATGTAACTTGGTTCACACATATAGTTGTGTGTGAATGTTAGAGGCATTAATGTACCTAAACTTCTTACACTCGGATACATTAAGATTTTATCTTCAACGGGTTCATCGAGTAAAGTTAAAAAGATAAGCTTAAATGAAAACATGTCAAATGGGTCTTTTAAGTCCCCCAAAATATATCTATAGTGGGATTTAATCATTTCACTCTTATTCTGATTTTTAAATAATAATGATACATTAATAATTTATCTCAACTACACAGTTTAGACACAAGTTTTAAAGCATATCTTTGGTTATACTCTTACAGCATACAAGGTATATTATAACCACTTCTACCAGCATCAAAAGTATCCCTTTTCACTGACTATTTGTCCTGCCCATTTTACCACCTTTTTTTACCACCTTTATTAAATGTGAAATAACATTTGCATACCCCAACCTCTTGTATGGATTCAAATAGAAAAATCATATGTTTACCTTTTTTTGCATGCATCAAAGAAAGAATTTAGGGCAACATAAAATTTGGTGAGAAAGAGGACGTTAAGCCATATTAACAGCCATACCAGGGCAATTGCAGGTTAGAAGAACAAAAAGAGACATAATAGAAAGAAAGACAAAATCGAGAAAAATTACGTAAAAAGTTGAGCGAGACTAAGGGCTTAGTAGATTGAAGGATTAAGAAACGAGATTCAAATAGGGTTTTTAAGGGAGAGGGCGTAACTGGTGGTAGTCTCGGGTAAACAAGGAGTAGTTGTGGCTCGACATTGCCATTTTATAAAAAGTAAATAAATACAATTACAGAAACTATACAATGCCATTTTATAAAAAGTAAATAAATACAATTACAGAAACTATACAATGACGCGGAGCCAAAACCTTTCCTCCTAAACCAGAAACTAATTCTAGCTATGCCCTCCTAACTTTACATCCACGTTTGAAAAACATTCCTCAATTCTTCACAAGCTCGGCCCTCAGCTCTCACTGCCGCTTCAAGTGTTTACTTAATTCTTCAATTGTATTTTTATTATTGCCCTTTTTTTCTCATAACCGATGATTGCCTTCTACAACCGATAGTGTGCCAACCACTCTAGTCGGGCCATTCTCAAAATTTCAATTATCGAGTCTCTTTAACCATGGACTTTATGAGTTATCACCGGTCAATATTAATCCACTAAAATAAAAATCAACATAATATTAACATTTAGTATACAAACAATATTAAGCAAATTGTACCTGTTTTAGAGCTTGAGTATAGTACATACAGGCTATAAAGAGAGACTTTAATATGAAAAGAGAATTTATACATAAAATAGAATGGTTAGACAGGTTACCACCAACCATATTACATAGGTACCAGCAACAAAGAGTGGTGAGTTTGTAACTCCAAAATATCTAAGAAAGCAACATTCTAACCTGTGAAAAATGTTTCAAATGCAATTATGAAGAAATATTTTAGGTAATGAGTGTTCATTTACTTAAAACCCAACATCTGCTAGGTTAACCACCATCATCTAACTGAAAGATTTACGCCTTCAAAGAGTTGCTTTCTTATCAAACTTTCCTTAAAAACAGAATTTGATCCTGTTCTCTTTCAAGATCAAATAAAACAATTGACTTACATTTGGGTAAGAAATCATGCAGCGTTCAAAAATGTTGCCTTTAAGAATAAGATGAGTTTACCTGCCAATGAACTGCTTTCAACATCCGCAATCACAACTTTCATATATCACGAAATTTGACTTGCAGTGGGTTCTTAGAAATGAAAAATAACTTCTTGGATGGACCCCAAACATGTGTAGAAAAATATTCGTCAAACTTGGGAATCATCTAGCAAAACAAAGCTAGTGAACTTCTATCAAAAATGACAACAAATCTTTATTGCACAATTTTTGAGCTCAACAAATTTCTATTATTTTGAATTTGCCAAGCCTTCGAATGTGCTTAGTTTTTCCGAATATATTTACGCATAAATAAAAAATCCAACAAAAAATCAAAAACAAAGCTGTAATGAGTCAGACTGCAAAAATCAGAAAAAGAAAAGTATATTAATCAAATCAGAAATAACCCTCAGATCTCATAGCTTATTGAATCATACAAGGAATTACATCTGGTAGTAACAATACAATAAAAGCCATTAACTTTGCCACAAAAAAATCATTTGGTGCTGATGTGTGCTTGTGAAGAAAAAATAGTTTATAGTTTATGGCAAAGAACAACAGTTAATGAATAGCAACACCAAAATACCTCATCAATTTTTATTGATTTTCCATCATTGGGCAATTTATAGACTAAAACAAATACCTATAAAAATCAACACTGAGCAATATGGATGACAAAAATATGTATCATTTATGATTTTTCATCAAAGTTTTGAACAAAAAGTGATTAAATTTATCATATAATGAAGATGAAAAAGTTTAATCTGGGGTGATGGTTCATCCCAAAAGGCATTTAAAGTTTGTAACTTATGCCAATGAGTCAAATTTCATACCCCTTTTCAACAACATATATACACTTTTTCCATAATATAAACCTAAAAATAGTAGGACATTCTCATGGCAACTAAAAATATCAAAACTGAGCTCAAATTATTAGCTTAATTTTTTTTTAAATTGAATTTTTTTTGTTATTTATACAAACCCATCTTGATTTTAAATTGCTTTAACTTGGTACATAATAACGAGATGAATTAGCTAAAAATAAATAAGAAGGTCAATTTTCTTATACAATAGTTAAGAAAACAATGATAAAATGTTACAAAAATCATGACTAATGGTTGAAATGGATAAAAACATAAAATAATAAAAGCGAACATTCAGAATGAGTAGGAGGTTAAATAATCCATTCATGAATTAATCGGAATATATATAAAACATTCCTCATTATGCTCGCAAAGCTTTAAAACTCAGACAAACACCAAAAACATAATAGCCAATAATAGAATATAAAATTAGAGAACCATCAGAAAAATTGGATTTATTGCATCAAATAGATCAAAACCCTACGAAAAGGTATGATTTTTCAGACGACCGTCGTGAGAATTAATCCATATTCTTCATTTGGACTTTTAATTTGTAAACTTTAGCACCTAAACGTAAATAATTAGGAATAACTATAACGTACCTGATAGCCGTGAGCCTAAGAACCCTAATTTTTTATTTGGGCGATTTTAGATTTGTTCCAGTAATGGAGATGAACTTCTGCTAATGAAGAAGGTGTATGTATAGGTTAAAACCCCTAGGGTTTTTTTAGTTGTAAGCCCATCTGAATGCAAATGGGCCATAATTTTAGCCCATCAACATATAGTCCTTTTCAAATTTATAACTTCGATTTGCTTTTGTGATTTTTTTTTCTTTTCTCATTTAAGCATTGTTAGAAAGGGCGTTTGGTTCGGATATTAATTCTCGTAGCACTTGAAATCCTGAAAGATTTGATATACCAGACTTTTTTATGAAATTTCAAATACAAATCCCTTATAAGTCTATAGAATCCAACCAACCAACCACCACTTATTACTTTTATATTATATTTCGTATTATTCCTAGAAAAAGAAATTGAATTATGTTTTGAATCATAACACCAAATGGTTTTCCCCCAGTGAACCATTTTCTTTTAACTTTGGGATTCTAATAAGATTTGAATTCGAGTGAAGAAAGACTAAACCTACCTTTTTCGGGACCCTTCATTTACGTTTACATTGCATCCTAGTTATCCAGGAAATTGAGTTTTCTTAGTTTTAAGTCACTTGAACAATTATCCGGAGTCATCCAGGAGATTGAGTTTTCTTAGTTTTAAGTCACTTGAACAATTATCCGGACAGTATCGTATGTCGTGCATATTTTTCACCTACGTCTTTAGTCCACCAGAAAAATTAAATTACCTTTTAACGATCATACTTTTTTGCAGTGTCTTTTTTTTACTTTGTTGTATAAAATTATTTGCCGCTCTTTTACTTTTCGCAAAGTTTCGCTCAAATTTTCACTTAGATATTTCAAAATATCTAAGTGACTTTGAAGTGAATGACGTGGACCACAAACATATTTTTCAGATGTTACTGGTCGCTAGTTGCTACAAACTTGATCTTGTATCTTAGTCATTGTTCCACCCAACAAGGGCAAGATCTATATTCAAGATCGTATTCAATTTTCCTGAAAGGTTGATTCCTCTAAACATAGTTTTAGTTAAGTTTTATCATTTTGTAATAACTCTCTATGTATTCGGTGAAATTGAGTAATTCGTTTCATGCTTAATCTTCAATTTGTATCTATCAATTGATTAATCGTTCCGCAAGTTTTAGAGATGGAACATTACTTCATCCTTGTACTTGCTAGGGTAACTCGGGTTAACACTCCAGCATGTTTGAACTTAAATAAGTTACACAAAATTAGTACTTATTTAATTCACTACACCCAAAAAGAGTTTTTAGGACCTTTTCGTGGGACACTAGTCATCCTATAAAACATCTAATAGGACACTTTAATTTTTTATTCATATTATTATAGAATTTGTTACGACACTTTATACGTAGGTCCTATTACATTAAGTTTATAGGATGTTTATTTGTTGATGTCCTATTATTGTAGAGATTAAAGATTAATAGGACACTTCACATGAGAGTCTTATTATATAGAGTTTTATAGGACGCTTATTGGTTGAGGTCATATTAAATTAGAGACTATTATGACACTTGTTACTTGTGTCTTATTACATTAGCTCTTACATGACACTTATTCATCGAGGTCTTATTATAGTATAGGCTAATAAGACACATGATATTTAAGTCTTATTACATTGAGTAAGATTAGTGGATTGTTATTTGATGGTCTCTTATTATTGTAGAGTATATTTGATGGTCTTATTATTGTAGAGTATAATATAAGATCTAATATTTGAAACTTTTATTATGTTTTATAGAACACTTAGTAGTCGGGGTCCAATGGATCAGGAACCCTCGTGCTAACCAAGGTACATATATTACAATTGACATTTACCGACCATGTATACAAAATTCTAGTTTTTAGCAAAATTATATAACAAGGTAAGCATATATCTTTAAGTTTTACACATTCATCTTGATACATTTTTCTTACATTAAGTTTGACTAAAAGACGTCTGACCGTAACATTTGAGATTTTCAACCTTTTCGTAATTCCACTCTCTAATCTAATTCTTTCGTCTCTGAATTCTAACCATTGATCCACAAACATTAATCCCATTTAACTCCATAAGCATGCACAAGTCTTCATTTTTATCTTCATATCCAATATTATAAATATAGGTTTTATAGCTAGTTTGAAAAGAAAAGGTCAAATATAAACGATTGCAGTAAACTAATCTTGACCATCTCATGTAGTTTCCTAATTTTTGCGAAAAATCTCAAATTGCAAACAACCACTTTGACCACTGAAAGTCGGAAACCATACCTCTAATCCTCAACAATAGTGATTATATTGTACCAGCATCAACAACTCCCTACACTCTTAGACTCGTTACCATGACAATAACACCAAACATAGATCTTACTATAATCTTTCCAATGATGTGGAATTAACCAGAACCATGAACATCAAAAGCTTTTCCATATAAATAGAACAACAATTTTAGTACTAAAACAATAGCAACAAATAGAATTATTCAAAGCAATATAAGATGACGTTTAAGTCCAGAAGCAATTGAAAATAAAATAAAAAATTTCTTAAAGGGTTTTAGCATTAAAAACAATACTAACAAATATTATCATGTAAAACAATCCCAACAAAAATAATTACTCGAAGCAATCTGTGATGATTTTAAAAGCTACAGAACTCGATTCGCCTCAATGCCTATCGTAGTGTTCTTCTTGCAATCATTCTCACCACAAGGTTGCCCAATCATCTCCAACAAGTAAATAAATAAACATAAGACATAAAAGCTCATAGAAAAACTCTTAATATTATTAAAATTATTACTATTATTACAACTATTTTGATCTGTTCTACCTATTCTAGTACAACAAAGTAGGGGTGTTCAAATGATCGGATTTTTTCGATTTTCAAAAAAAAAAAAAGAAAAAAAAGTCCAGCTCAATTGATACTTTAAAATCATTAAGACCAACTACATGATAAATGGTATATGCAAACTGTGTTTCCTTTTCTGATGTCCTTTGTGCTTAATTTGCTTAAGAAAACTAAAAAATAACATAAAAGTAGTGTTTTGGTGATTTATGAATTCTACAAGGAATTGAGTAATGATACTGATGCTAAAGGAATAAAATATCATAAACAGTCATGGCATAGTCTAAGCACACAAAACATAGACTAAAACTAACTTGGTAAAAATATACATAAAATAGAAAATGGAAAAGCGATATCACAACTTAAACTAAGGCATGACATAAACGACAAAGGTAACACAAACAGTCACTTCACCATCAGTATTAGCAGAATTTCATCAAAGCATAAACTGAAAATAACTTTTAAAATTATAAATGCTCACGAGAAGTATGAGAGACAAACCCGAGATTTACACGAGATGCAATCTAAGGAAAATGATGAGTATATAATTAAATAGTTTCTAATGATCTTTATCTCCATCTCCATCTAAAACTAGGGTATTGGTGTCATCAATTGTTCCATTTAAAGTATCCCTAACCAGGTCAATATCCATATTGTCATCATCCAGGATGCCGTTAGACACATTACTTTGCAAATATGTTTCAACATCATCTAGACATGTTTATTCACTCATGTCATAAGAATCTCTAGTTGTTGTCTTAATCACAACATGCCACCCTTTGTCAACAGGGTCCTCAACATAAAATGTACTTGTTGTGCTTGACTCGCTAGTATAAAAGGCTCATTATAAGGCTTTAATCCTTTATCGTTTAGTGGACTGAACCCATTCTCGTCTTCCTTTTTTCTCCTCCCATTTGAGATCCAATCACAATTCAACAACACTACTTTTCTGTCAATTGAGTATTCCAACTCAATAATGTTATTTAAAACCCTAAAGTATGTTACATCTCCCATAATAGGATTGTTATCCTTTGCATTCGAGAAGCTGTTCGTCATGGCATCAAGCATAACTCCACTATTCTGTGTTTTTCTTTTTTGTTCAAGATGTTTTGTATGAAATCTAAAAGATTTATGATAAACCCCTTATATTGTTTCACTATCTCAGTGCGGCCACTTACCAAAGCGCTTACTTCTTCGGTGATCCTATGATCCCCTCTAGTATCTTGCTCCTCAACTTGAAAAAGGCAATGTCTGTTAGAAGTATCAGAACTTCATCTAGTTGGAATTTGAAATGCTATATTATTTCTGATTATTACTTACATAATCTCAAAACCATGATTCAAAAGTTTCGCTATGAATACGTTGAACCTCATGATCGCGTAATTGTCGATTTTGATTATGAACAATGATGTTCACTGACATGATAATATAATAAAACGGTCATATTAATAATAGCAACAAGTAATGTATCTAATAACTTATAAAAAGTTTACTTACATAATGAACTCATCAATTATGTTACAATTAAACAAGACATAAGTATGTGTTTTCGTTAACGTCTCAAGGTCAAGTGCTTTAATCTTGGATGCACCAACCGGACGATCAGGCATCGAAAAGATAGGACAAATTTTGACACAACCACCGTCACCATAATTCCGACTTGCTCTGTTATGCCTAGTCTCAATATCAAAGGATAAGTACAACGAACAAAACGACATACATTCTTCAACTAAATACCCCTCTGCAATTGAACCCTCGGGTTTAATCTTATTCAGTACGTAAGATTTTAATGTAGGCAAATACCTATGTGATAAAAAAGATTAAAGTCAGATTTAGTTATATCTAAAAATTAGTTCTGAGTAAAAGATAAATATATACCGCTCGATTGGGTACATCCAACCAATTTTTGCCTCCGAAGCAAGATGAACCATGACATCAAAAAACAAAGGTGAAAATATCCTCTCTAAATCACATAGAGTTTTCCTGATCTCATTTTCCTTTCTCACCAAATCATGAGGGTTAAGAACTTTTCAGCATAGTTGTCTAAAGTAAAGGCATATTTCATCAAAGTCGAGCGCACATGCTTAGGTAAAATATTTTGTAAGGCTAATGAAAGTAAATGTTGCATCAAAATATGGCTATCATGACTTTTAAGCACAGATATTTTTGGAGATGTTAGGTGGACACGTCTTGATATATTAATTGCATATCCATCCGGAACTTTCACATTTTTTAAAATACCACAAAATATTTCTTTCTCATTTTTCTTCATAGAGAAACAAGCAGGAGACAAGGGCACTTTTTTGTTAGCTCTATCTCGTGAATGAAGTTAACAACTTATAATCATTTCTTTTAAATCAATTCGGGCTTTTAAATGATCCTTATTCTTTCCATCTAAAACTATTAACGTTCCAACTACACTATCGCAAACATTCTTTTCAATGTGCATCACATCTAGATTGTGACATAGCAAATTATCCTTCCAGTATGGCAACTAAAAAAATCACTTCTTTTCTTAAATTAAATGGTAAATTTGGATTATCATTAATCGGTTTTCCAAATTTAATTTCATGTCCATGTAGCTCGTCCAACACATCTGACTCTGACCCTATCAACCGGGGAGGTGCCCTCCCATGTTCTTAGGTGCCATCAAAAGACTTCTTATCCTTACGAAAAGCATGTTTATAAGGCAAATATCGACGATGTCCCACGTAACAAAATTTTCCCATGCTTTAAGCGTGTGACTTTGTATGTTTATGGCAACATGGACATGCAAGTTGACATTTAGTACTCCTATCTGATAAATTTGCATAAGTAGAAAAATCGCTTATGGTCCATAAAAAACAAACACCCATTTGAAAATTGTTCTTTTTTAGGCATCATAGGTCTCCCCTCCAATATCCCACAACTCTTTTAGCTCATCCATAAAAGGTTCTGAATAAACATCTATATTATTTCCTGGGACAGAAGGACCAGGTATAAGTAAAGACATCATGAAATAAGGTTGCTTCATGCACATCCATGGTGGAAGATTATATGGTATCAAAATAACGGTTTATGTGCTGTGAGAAACACTCATTGTCCTAAAAGGATTAAACCCATCACTAGCTCAACCAAGTCTAACATTGCGAGGTTCTATTGGATGCTGGAAATCAAACATTTTCAAAACTGGGGAATCTGCAGGATATCCCAAGTAACCATCTTTAGTACGACTTTCTTCATGCCATCTCATGGATGCAACAATTTTTTATGACATTTATAGCCTTTGAAACCTTGGTGAGTAGGAAATAATGCAAAACTTTTGTTGCAATCTTCTTATGGTAAGAGGTACCATTTGACGGATCTTCTTGATTATCATCATCTTGTGTATACCTTGAGGTATGGCAAACATCACACTCATTTTTTATTTTGCTTTCTTTACAGTACAACATGCAATTATTGGGACATGCATCAACTTTTTCATAACTAAGTCCCAAATTTCTTATAATCTTCTTCATTTCATAGAATAACTTGGGTACACATGCATCCGGGAAAACCTCCCTCAATGCATCAATATCACGGTGAAACCGTGGTCATTGCATTTTCCTATACACTTACCATGATATAGTCTAACGATAAATGAAAGAACCGAGTTTTCACACCCTAGATATAATTCTTTCTTTGCATCTTCCAAAACTTTGTAAAATTTACCTGTGTTTGCATTTCGTATAGCGATATTTTCATCTTCTACACCTATATCACTTGTAGGTATGTTCTCATCTAAGAACCCAAACGGATCACATACCATTTCTTGCATGTCATTAGCTATATCAAACACATGAAAGGTAGGGTGTTTGGAAATCGAAGGTGAAATTTGATAACCTTTAATAAAACCATCACAAATCAGATGCATTATAGCCTTCTCCCTGTTGACTCATACTTGATTACTACATTCGATGCATGGACATAAAATATGTCCCCTTAAAGACTACTTAGCAAACATAAGATCAAGAAATTCTTTCAAGCCTTTTTCGTCTTCAATATCCACTTTTGGTAAAGGCATCCAACTCTTCTCCATCTTGGCCCTTGATAAAAAGAAAATAGTTAGTGGAAAACATCTAGAAAATCACACTTAAAACATTAATTATAAAAGATCATTCCATTTGATTTGTCCCATAACTATCAGTAGCCCAAACAGACTAAATGGAGTAGAAGACTAGAAAATGTATATCTTTAATTGAGATTTGCAGTTGTGCTTAATTTGATGGTTCCAACATGTAAGTATGGAGAAAAAAGAAAGGAGAGTGGCTTATGGTATAAATTTACAAACGAATGGCCTAGGCTTAATCGGATTATTTGGTATAAAAAAAAAATTTCGATACACAGGCAATACCTTATTTTTTATAAAACTATTTGTTCTTGTTTGAAAGATGGAGCAATGAAAAAATAATGCTTGAAGGCTGCTATAGTGTGTCTAGGGGGTATTTTTATTTTGTTTGAATATGTAGTGGTACTGTATTCTATGAGTCTTGTCAGTGTCAAAAGAGTGGAGTTATAATTTTTTTTTTTGGTTGACAATTTTTATGTTCTTTTAGGGAAGGTTTAGTTTTCTGTCTTTTAGCCGATGGTCATAGATGTGTGTGTTGGATGTTTCTGCTTCCAAGTTACTGCTTGTAATTTGGTGGTGTTGGTTGTTTTGTTTCTAAATCTTGTATCCAAAATTACATTTGTTTTAGTTATATTACTTTTGGTACATTACTAATGGGAAGTCAAAGCAAACAAGATAAAGCTTCAGAAAGACAATTGACTGATTACGAGAAGGATCTTTTGTTGTGGATTAAAGAGAACAAAGAAAGGTTACGGGACCTAGGTGTTAAAAACATTTATAACTCTTTTACAAGTCTAGTCGAAAGTAAGAAAACGAAGAAAAGGAAAGACAAAACAACATTTAGAAGGATGTCGATTATACCTCTGATCATGGTGGTGATGGTGAGGGCTACTACCATGAAGAAATTGACACTAGTGTCGGAGTACCCACAAAGGTACCAAGATTAGCAATTTTATTTCATATTAATTTTCGTCTACTTTCTCATACACCCATGTCTATGAATAAACATGTCAATTTAGCAAAAACGAAATGGGTGATGACTCCAAACGTCTCTTCTATGTTACCAATTAAGGAATCTTGTACCCGAAATGTTCAATGTGCTGATTCGGGTGCATCAAAAAAGTGTAAACCACAATGGTGCGAGGATGGTCGTAAGAGAAATGGACTAATGGTTGGCAAATCTGTAGCAACAGAAAAGCAATCATCCAAAAGAATGACTATGGCTGATTTGATTATGAAGAAGAAAGATTATGCAAAGCAATAGAGGCATTCAAAAAGAATTTAGCAAAACCTAACAAGTGAAACAAGGAGAAAATTATTTCTTGTCGATGAAGATAATGATGAGGATGATAATACGGTGTTTCAAGGTACATCTATGTTGGTTTCAAACTTTTATATATGCTGTTTGTAACAATGTCCACTTTGAAAAATCACTTTTCATCTTTACTCTCCTTTGATTATAGAGATGAATGAAGAACAATATTGTGTTGAAAATGAAGACACATATGAGACGATATTTGAGAATATTCAAAATGGAATTGAAACGGATGACGTGAGATGTCAAGGTATATATGTGTCGTTATTGGTATTGGCTGCCTTCTTTTTAGCTGCAATTTGCTTAAGCATTTTTCACAAATTTAACTTTTCATGGTTACAGATGTGGATGAAGATAGAGAGAAAGATGGTGTTGAATATGAAGATGAAGATACAAACCATGTGATAGTTGATAATGAATTGGATAATGGTGCTGAATATGAAGATGAAAATAGAGATCATATGATAGTTGATAAAGAATTGGTTCATGAGGATGATGAACTTGTAGAAAACCAACATGAAGGCCCTAGATCAGCAAAAGAAAAAGGTTAAGTATACTACACTACTTTTTTGTCTCTTTTTTTACGGTAACATAATGATTAATGTAAAAATTTTGTACAAAAGTTACTTGTTTGGATATCTTTTTACAGTATATAATTTATATATAGTTGATGTTTGTATCTTGTTTGAATAACATTAGAGAAGAACACACGTCATATCGATTTTATAATTTATGATTCGTGTTTAATTTTTGTAGGCACGGGGAATGTACAGAGAAGGGTAAGGGGTCTAACTTGCATGAATAAAATATTGGGTGAATGGAGAGAGTATAAAGGTTCAATTTAATAAATATGGACAGCCAATTGACAAGAAAAAAACTAATCAACTTTCATGTGGTCTGTTGTTATGGGTGGGAAAATACTACTCAATTTACAAACCTTGGCACAAAGTTAGTGATACTAAGAAACAAGAGTTGTTACAACTCTTAAAGGTACTTAAAAAATTAAAATTTATATTTAAATGGCTAAACTATTAGCTTACTCATTTAACTCGTTTACTATTTTTTCAGACAAAGTTTGATCTTCCTTTAAGTTCTTATGGATCTCAGCATCATTTGAAAAGAAACTCAGAAATTGGAGAGCAAGACTAAAAGAGTACCATGATCCATCTTTGCCACTAAAGCAGCAAATAAATTCTAGGCCAGAACGAGTTCATAGAAGTCATTGGAAGAGATTCGTCCAGTATTGAAATGAAGAAACATATAAGGTATTAATTAGTTTGTTTCTTTTTTTACTTTGTTTTTTTTTTTTTGGAACAACCAAGTATGAAACGACACTTGTTTTCACGTGAAATAAAAAAAATTCTCTTTGATTTTGTCTTATCACTTTTCCACCGTAGAAACTTAGTTAAAAAAGAAAAAGAAAAATAGGGTGAAAAAGAAGATGGTTCAAGTTAAATAGTAAAAAAAGTTATGCGAGAGTCCGTGAAGAATTGAAGATATTTTTATATTATAATGTAACTACTATTTGTATGTTTATAAATTTTTAATGTAACATGTCCATGTATATATTTTTGAATATCAACTTTGTTGCAACAGGAATCTTCATCCGGATGTGAACCAAGTAGACGGAAATGTTTCGTGCGTGTTTTTCTAAAGATGGCACTACAAAGAAGATGCAAATGCGATAGTATGTACTTTATATGTTTGTTTGTTAGTATCTAGTTTTCTGATCATATACATGTTCTTTTTCGAGAGCATGCATTGTATTACCATCAACACATCATTGACCCTATTTACATATTTCCCTTGCATAATCGTATAGATATACTTAGCATTATAAAGTTATGTAATTATTCATATTAATTTTACGTGTTACATAAATGGAGTAATTAAATGGTGTCATATATAATGTTTTTAATCTAGAAAAAGTGCAAGAATACAAGTCAAAGCTTCCAGAAGGTTCAATTGATAAGCCAAGGCCGGAAGATACATTTTCTAAAGTTATAGGCAACGATAAAAATGGTTTTGCACGCATGTATGGGCTAGGTGTTCGTGCTAGTGATGTTTGGGGTCTGATTCCAAGTGTTCAGCTTGTCGTAGAGAGAATATTGAATTGAAGAATCAAAACAAACAACTAGAAGCTAAAGTGGCTTGATTAGAAGACAAGGGATCAGAGAGGAAATGGTCGAGCAAACATGGCATTAATGACTTAAGTGTCCCTTTACATGTACGTGTTTTATTTATCTAATATTTATGATTTATGTATTTATGTTGGTTGATGTATACATATTTATTTGTATATGATTGACATGTTGGTTGAAAAATAAAATTTATAGGTTGGAGCTGATGAAGTGTACCTTCAAAATATTTTAAACTCTAGTGAAAAATAAAATTTATAGGTTGGATCCGATTGAGCACGTTGGTGGTGAAGAAATTGGACCGGGTTGGTGTGAGGTAAATATTCAAGTCTGACAAAAGATCTGCTTGGTGAGGTCATCCTACTTACATGTCACAATTGAAGATGTTGCTGGTGCAAGTACCGCATGGCCTTGTATATTCGTTTCGATATGTCAATCTTGTTAACCCATCTCAACCATTCTAATTTGTCTGCCTTCAATCTTGTTCTCATCTACTCAAAACTACATGTCTTAATTTTTTTAAAACAAACCCGCACCCTAAACTTTATACTAAATTACATATTATTTCATTGTAGGTGATGCGTGAGGAAGATGTGTGATGACTCAAAACTATGTTTTTAGTTTTTTTTCGTGTGCTTGATACTCTTGATTTATCATGTAATCGTTAGACGACTTTATTTTAGACGATCTTTGTACTATATTAGGCTGAACACTTTTGCTATTGAATGACTTCTTTGAATCATAATATAATTTTATTCTTTCTATTTATTAAATGATCTTTTGTCTCGTACAATTTAAATTAATAATAAGCACTAAATATATAATTTTAGGTAATATATAATTTTATATTTGTAATATTGAAGCGTATTCAATGAAAACAATTCTTAGGACGCTATTTACTTTTTAGGACGTTTGTGTGTGTCTTAAAAAAAGATAGTAGGCATAAGTGTATTAGAATTAAAAACATCAAAAAGCGTCCTATTAGACTTTTTAGGACGTTTGCGTGTCTCAAAAGATGATAGTAGGCACACGACATTAAAAAGTGTCCTATTAGACTTTTTCGAACGTTTGTGAGTGTCACAAACGATTATAGTATGCAAACGTGTATTAGAATTAATGACCTCAAAAAGCGTCCTATTTTTTAGTTTGTTAGGACGCCATATGTGTTGCATTTGACATTTTATAAGACTCATAAAAAAATGTCCTCAAAAAGCGTCCTATTATTTGTTACGACACTTTTTTATGCGATGCTTAAATGATTGAGGACACTAATGAGCGTCCTATAAAACCAGAATGTTGTAGTGTTAACATCTAACTTTCGCCCAATATCTTATTAAAAATTAAGTTATGAAGTAAGTGTTTGTAATACCATAAATATTTATCTAACAGGATTAGTAGTACTAATAGTAATCTAATATAGTAAACAACACTTATAAGTGTCCTTCAAATTTGAAAAGCTATGAGACATTATGTATCATTGCTTAGTCATTTTATCAATTTTGGAATATGTGACATAAAACTAACAATAAAATAATAAAAGGTCGTTTAATGTTCAACATTATTACCAAAATAAAAGGGTGAGTTGTAATAGGCTTAGATACTATTAATAAGAAGAAGGCGCAGGTTTAACGTTTGAATATATAAAGCCAACTTAGTGTCAACGTTTCATGATTCTGTAAGTTGATATCTTTGAAACTCCTTTTTTTAGCGCATGCAATTCTACATACACATACACATTTAAAGTTAAAACATTGAATCAGCCATTCAAAAAATTAGAGATAAAACTTGAATAACGTAAATCTATACGATAATAAGAATTTCACGTATTTATGAGTTGATATTAAAGTTAGTAGGTTAATTAGTGCTTATTGACAATTTAGTTTGGATCTTAACTTTTGTAGATTGTTTGAAGAGTATTTAAGTTGGATTTTCGATTAGACAGTGTCATCATTCGAGGTACGGATTCCTAATCTTACTTATAAGATTTATTTCATTCAATAATCGTTTGTATGCCTTACTTGTTATGTGACTACTATTTGTTGACTAGTTGTACCGATATCCATCATTTATTTAAGGATTCTTATGATAAGTTGCTTCTTGTATATTATCTATGTTGCCTATGCTTTGATGCAACCCTTTCATTTGCCATTTATTCAAATTCGTTACCTTAACATCACATTGAATTATTTGGGTCAGATGACATTACTATGCTATCTGAAACTCATATGTATATGTTTGATGCTCGGTTGTGTTGGCTTTATATGTTACTTACTTAAATCTTTAGTTCATTTGTTAGTTCTTTACTTGATTCGTTAGTTCCTAATTTAATTCGTTAGTCCTCGTTTGATTTGTTTGCTCTTTGTATGATTCGTTTGCTTCGTTAGCTTCTTGATTCGTTTGATTCCTGATTCGTTTGCTTTGATAGTTCTTGATCCGGTTGCTTTGTTAGTTCTTGATTTGTTTGATTCGCTAGTTCTTGATTCTTTAGTTCTTCATCTATTGGTTCTCATGATATATACGGATTCTCATCTAGTAAATAAGATATCTTTTGATCTCATTATATGTTCGTTTCGATATCCATCCTTTACGTAAGGATTCCGGTATGCTCTGATTCATATCTATTTGGCCATTCGTTCCTTTATGTGATATGGTAAGTTGGTTATTGTTGAAATTGCCTTAGCTTTTAATTTGGAGATTATTACTTGATATGTAATGTATGTTTTGATTCATTTCCGATACCCGAGCTATTTTCCTACCTATGGAGGGACCATAGGGGCGTCATTGTGGCACCAATGGCGTCGCACCATCCATGGCAGTGCGATTATTCCATGACGTCTCCTTTTGTGTGCTTTGGGATAGCACTTTGGCCATTTTGATTATGATTTGTTAGGAGGCGTATGGGTCGGCCCTAGCTTATATGATATGATATGTTTTCGTGGATGATTGTGTTGTGCCCACACGCCATTGCACATTTGTAGGGTACATATGGATCGGTCGGTCCTATGTACATAATGTACGTATATGATATGATTTGTAAGAGCTCATTGGGTATCTCCGTATGATTCGTTTGGATATTCATTTGTTTGGTATTTCGTTGACCTTTATGATTTGTTATCTAATCTTATCGGTTGGTTGGTATTCATGTTTGTTGTAGATTCATTTCATTCATATCTTTATCTTATTATATTATGCTTCATGTTGTTCATATTCTTATATTGTTATTATTATTGTTTATTTGTTTTATTCGTTCACTGGACATTTGACTCAACCGCATTTCTCTCTCCGCAATAGGTATCCAGATAAGTTTGAGGATAAGTAAAGTATGCTTTGGATTCTAGACTCTTCTAGAATACCATTAGAGACCAAGTGAAGATTAGCATTCGCCTTTAGGTATATATATATGTTTTGTATCAGCGTGACATTCCGTCCTTTCGGGGACGGGTGCTACAGTGTTAGTTAACTTTTGTATTTAAAACAGTCAAAGTTAATCAAGTTTGACTAAAATGTTCAAGATGTTTGAGTCTTGGTAGAAATAGCCAATTGTTGTAAAATATAAAAAGCGGGGACTCAATGTCTCCAGCTCACAAACATTATTGCTGAAAATTTTTATAGGTCAAAACTCATTGTTTCATTTATTTTCTCATGAATTAAATTAAAAGTGTGTATATTTGGAGTAGATTAAAGAAGAAGAAAGATTATGTTAAATTAAAGATATAGAAGACTAAGCATGAGTTGAACTAACTAATTTATAGTTAAAAATGAAAAACAAATTCAAGGACTTTAAGGTATGATTTTGAACTTATGCTTAATTTCTAGAGTTTATGTAAATTGGGATAAAAGGGTTGAATGTGTAGGAAGTGTATTAGATGATGAAAATAAGTGTTAACTAGCTTAAATGAAGTAATTTAACGCCTTAAATCTGGTTTAATTAAGTAAACAAAAGTGAATTGGTAGTTGTGTTTGTAGTTGGTTGTTGACTTTAAGTAGTCAAAATTGTACCAAATTGAGTCGAATTGATTTAAGTGTAACATTTTAGATTTTAATATGTCTTGTTGTCACTAAGAAAGTTCATGAAAGATATGAGATACTACTTAACAAGATTGATCTATATGTGTTGGAATTGAAAACTATATTGAAATTACCACTCTTGCATGAATTAAATTTGACACAAGTTAATGTTAGCATATTTAGTTGGTGTCATTAAACTTGCCATATGGTATGAAAACATTTGAGAAAAACGAATTTGGTTAAATTGTTAGTGTGACAATGGAGTATTGAAATGGGTCAAACAAACTCAAATGTTGGTTTGTGGGAATATTAGAAAATGGCAAATAGTCCGAAGAACTTTTTCATAAATGTTTTTGTATGCAGATAACTTTTAAAAATGCTATTAAATGTATCGGACTTACTTAATCACTATTGTATGTAGTCATTAACATTAAAGACGTTTGACTAATCATAATTAGCATACGTGGCATGAGTATTTGACGTGACATTGACTAGTCAACGCCACATCACTCTAAAGTTCGATACATTTTCCACGTCAGTATCTTCATCAGCTTTGTCATCTTCAATATTTCGGTGACACCATTTTTTTCATCGACACCACCACAACCAATTTATAACTCTCTAACCACTAACCTCTATCATCTCCACCTCACTACGATCTTTAAAACATCACGATCTCCGACGTCACCACCATTTTTTCGGTGACACAACCACAACCAATTTAAACATCCATAAGCACTAACCTCTATCATCTCCACCTCACCACCATCTACAATATATTACCATCTCTGGAGTCATCACCATCTCCACCATTTTTTTCGGTGACCCTATTTTTTCCGGCAACACCACCACAACCAATTTAAACAACCATAAGCACCATCCTATCATCTCCACCTCAACACTATCTCCAAAACAATACCATATCCGGCGTCACCACCGTCTCCACCATTTTTTTTACGAACTCATTTTTTTCGGCGACATCACCACAACCAATCTACACGTCCGTAACCACCAACCTATCATCCAGCTCACCACCATCTCCAAAATATTACCATATCTGATGTCACCACCATCTTCTCCATTTTTTCCGACGATCCCAGTTTTTGTGCCGTCATCACCAGAACCAATTTACACCATCTTAATCACAGAATCAAGGCCAATTATTGAATGGCGATTGAGAAGATGATGAAGGCATGTTGGCTTTGATGGGGTTGAAGATGACGGTTTTTGAAAATGAAATGAGTTATGGGATATAAATATAAGTTTGATATATTTTACATAAGTTCACTACATTACTAACTCTTATGTGACTTCTACATAGAGGCTTACATGACAAAAAAGTGATCAGTGTTCATGAATACAAATAACATAAATTAGTAAGTTCGATACATACAATAGAATTTTTTATAAGTCGGATGCATATAATAGCATTTTTAGGATAATTCGATACATTTATAGATCATTTGCCCTATTAAAAAAATGTATGGAAGCGAAAATTCACCGAATTGTTGTGACTTGTTATTTCATTCGTTAAAACTTTTATCAAACAAACTTGATGACGTAGAAATGAAAATCACTCACATATATATTTTCTAAAGCTTTTGGTTTAAGAGAAAATGAAGACGTATCGAATGATATATAATACAAGGTTTTATTTGTAATTAATTACTCCTTCGTTCCATAAAAATTGTCTTAAGCAATTTTTCTTTGATTTAAGATAGAATGATGAAATGTCAGTTTTGCCCTTGTATTTGAAGTAAGTTTGACTGAAAATCATTAAAAATTAAATTATTGAAATTAATAAATGATGGTAAGTTTGAAAGTTTAATTGTTTTAATAGTTATTTTTTATAAGTGTATAACTATTTGAGACAAAAAAAATACTAAGATGGACAATTAAAATGAAACGAATTGAGTAATTCTTATATGCTCGGCATAAAGTTATTACAGTACTAAAAATGTATTATTAGGATAATTCTAAAAGTTTAAGATATGGTCAACTCAAGTTAGATTTGTGCCAAAGCTTATTCGAATTATTCGGACATTTTAAATTTGACTCGTGACTCAGAATCTCGATTTTTAATTCGCGATTCAATTCGTGACTCGACTCGTAAGAGTCATAAATTTGGTTGTATATATATATATATATATCTTAATTATATATAAACCATCTCTTCCTTTTATCTTAAAATTGTACTAAACAATGTCTAAATACCAAATTGCTCTTCAAATTAATTAACCATTAAATCTTACCAACCAATTATTGATTTATAATATCTATATTTATAACAACCTTCCATTTTGAACTTTGCATATTCTCTTTAAGAAAATTAACATATCATTCCATTGAACCTTTTATCTTTTATATTTTATAAAATGTACATAAATATGAAAATAGATCATTAAATAATATCACTTAAACTTTAAATCGACTTTCACAAACTATACATCTATTCATCACCGCTGCTATGCGCGGGTATACTGCTAGTATATATATATATATATATATATATATATATATATATATATATATATATATATATATATATATATCTGTGTGTGTGTGTGTGTGGTTAGGTTCAAACGAGAACCACAAAAGGTACAGAACTGCGAGAACTTTTAAATTACATTGTTTTTATACATGTAAATACATTAAATTACATAAATATGTTATTTAATGTTCATATTATTGACAAATAAAAGTTAAAAACAACAAAATACATGTTAAACTATAAAATATATGAAGTGTTCACATGTGCACATATCAAATGTGCACATGTGAATGAAAAATATAAATTTGATTTTAAAAGTTATTTTGATGTTTTCTCGAACTATTTTACTTTTAACCTTAATTTACATCAATGTTCACATATGATTGAATCGTTAAACATGTTGAAATCTTTATAATTTAAAAGTTCTTGCAGTTCTGTACCTTTTTGTGGTTTTCATTTGAATCTTTCACTGTATAATATATATATATATATATATATATATATATACATATATATACATATATATATGGGTCCGGAGGCAAAAATTATTTTCTGGGTAACCTGATTCATTTATAATCCATATAATAAATAATAATAATTTGGATCCGGTGGATTATTCATTTATTCGGACACTGGTAAACCTCGAGTAGAGGGACGAAATTGCAATTATCACTCTTGACTAAAAATTTGAACCGCGTTCGGTTTCACTGAACGAAACCCAAAATTGATCGGTAAAAAGGTCACCGGAGATCAACAATCGCACAGATCATGGCGGTTGATAGCATGCCACCGATCGTCTACACACAACTCAATTACCTTATCTCTCATTCCCCTTATTCAATCAAGGTACCCCCTTTTCTATTTCCCCAACCCCAATTATTAATTAAACCCTAATTTCATTATTATTTCGTATTGCTTTCTACATGTAGGTTGAACAGATGTGGTCTGGTTCCAAGAATCCCGCTTTACTTGATCGATTCACTTTAGCCATTCCCTTTTGTCTCGATTACATCAAATGTTAGTTTACTTTACTGTAATTATATACACACACACACACACACACACATATAATATGTATGTGTGCATCTATATTTATATGTTTTCACGAAAAGATGTATAATTGTCTTAAAGTTTGTAAGTAGAATATAAAATGTTGGTGTAAACATGTAATATTTCGGTGTTGTAATTATTTATAGGGGATGTTATATACAATGCACATTTTCCGTTGTCGGCACCTGATATTATATTCGGACCCGAAGATGAAAGCTTTCGACCATACGGAGAAGGAGAGTTGAAAGCCAAGAATAGTCTGTCTGATTGGAATTGCAAAGATCCAAGTAGGCTGTTGTCTTTGATTCATCAACTTAGGTAGTATTTTCTAAAGATTTTACGATAAAACTGATTCTGTTGTGAATGCTTGTCTGTTTGATGTATTTAAAGCAGTGTTTACATTGCAGGAGTTTGTACATGGCGTATCAGAAAAAACGTGTTGGTGAAGTTGATGATGAAAGACTCAAGTTTGAAATTAACACCATGTATTCTCGCGAGGTAAAAACTTCATAACATTTGAATATCCTAATACAAATGTGATACAATCGTATCTATATGCCTATTTTGAGTATTGAAAATATGTCTATAGCTAAGGGATATATAATTACTAGATACAAAACTACTTTTTTCTGGTTACATGTGGCTATATGTGTATGTAAAGTGTAAACCATGCATCCCTGTATATTTTTATGTATGTACTTATTTGGACATGCATGCATGCCTATATTACATATAGCTATAGGGCAGCGAGTGAGCCTCCAATTTTTCTTCAATAGGTTCTAGGGAAGGTGAGAATATTGATCTTCACACCTCAGATCAAGACGAAGGGTACTAAAGGGAAGGCTAACAGTCTTTAGCGCAGTTTATTAGGGATTTCATTACCTAAGAGTCTGACAAAATTCAAACTCAGCAGTTACGCCATCTATTTCTTGATTAAGTTATAGGGGTTTCTACCTTTTGTGCCAATTAGAAGAAAAGGTGAAAACTCTTACACAATTTCTTAACTATATGTTCTCTACAGATGAAATTCAAGTCTTTCGACGTTGTGGTTGAAGGAGCACTACTAATATATTGTACATAGTATGCCAAGACAGTTAAAATGAGAAACGAGAGAATATGACTTTACATATTCGTCTTCAGTAACTTCTAAGAAGAGTTGTTTGCTGATGGCTTTCTTTAGTAGTACTAAAATTCTGAGTATATTTATCCTGAAATCTAGTTAGCTTTACCTGTTATGATAGGTGCTTTGCATCATATTTTTCATCTGAAATCGTCGCACCTCACATTATCTTACTACTAGTGATTTCGGCCTTTATATAATGTTCTTGTATAAATGTTCCAGGGTATTGAAATGTATATGAGCTCTGGTGCTGACAAGGTATTATTGTGCGGCTTATATACTTGCACTTGATGATTAAATTTTCAGCTATATACTTTTTTATTTTGTAATCAAGTAAGTGGTGTACATGTAGTGTAGCCAGAAGAAGTAAAATTTGCAGTTCCATTACTGGACGTGGATTTAAACAAAATGGTTGCAGGGTCCACCTGGCGGCACCAACAGAAGATATATTTGCAGGTTGTATATCCTGTGAGCAGAAAATATTTGGCAATGGCTTCAGCTCCACGTTTAAAATTGGTATCTTCACCTGAGCTGAAGGCTTTCTTTTCTATCGATGAGTTCAGACTTCCTCCTTGGTTGGAAGGGATGTAAGTGATTTTTTTTTTCTTTCTGTGTTTACTGGAGTATTATTTGTCAAGACATCTCTAATATTATTGTTAATCTTCTTTGTAAAAGGTGCATGGCTGAATATCTTCCGAATTTAGAGGAGATGCTTGAATCACAGGTTGGTGAAATTCTTGTTTATTTTTCACCGGTCATTATTATATTTTCTTATATTTTATATGCTTTGTCGCTACCGTTTCTAATTTCCCATCTTCAGATAAGAGATGCTATTTCATCAATCGAAGTTAGAAGGAAGTTTATTACAGCGTTGGCTGTTCCCTTTGGAAGGCCAGTAGAAGCTGATCCAGTATGTTAACGTTTTACATTCACATATTTTTAAAGCTAGTATATTTTGAATAAAATCTGATATTTTTATATTTTGGTCTGCCAGGTATTTTGCAGGAAGGCAACCTTTCTAGCTTGTTCTGGCGTGTTTACATTTCTGGTATACTGTGATACAAGTTACTTCATGCGTTTAATCCTTCTATTAACTGCCGAGTGTAGTCAAAGTTGATTAAGATGTGAAATCGTGTGTTATATGGTATATTTAGGTGCACTTTACCCTTCCATTTCAGTTCCCAAAGCAACAACCTGCTCTGATTCTTCAAAGTTCTCAGGTGGCATATTAATTCCTTCCAAAAATGGCTTATTATTATTAGTAGTATTTTTATATGCGGTATTGTTTATTATTCCAGAAATGTTTTTGGAGCCGCCAATAGTTCTTTAGGTTGCTGTATAGATATGTTCTGAATTAGTGTTTTATTTTGTTTAAGCATTTTCACTCGCACCCTGGCAAACCAATAAAGTCGTCTAATTTGCAAGATTATCCTTGGAGTCCTAGATGGGATGTGACCGAAATGGCAGAGAGAATATTGTAAGTTCTTCAAATGCAATCTAATAAATTCCATACAATTTGTATGCTAAATTCTCATGAAGTAGCCCACTCTTGCAGTGATTATCTTGTGGAAGAATGTTTAAATTTTAAAAAGTACTGCAATGAAGTACTGCTTCAGCAGCGTTAGTGACGATTAGCTCAATTCCTTGTATTATCCGCATCATTTTAGTTTTTTAGTGTGCCATTTGTTTCAGAATTTGTGAGAACGTAGGATGTAACATGATTGAATATGGATTCTGAATGTCAACTGTATTTCATAGACGTGCTTTCAAAATTGTGGTGCCTGGCTATTAGATTGTTTCATCTTCATATGGGCTAGTATTGTGATTTGAGTGTGACTTTGAGGTAATGTTTGAAAACTCAACCTAGCCTAGTTGGTTAGATTTGGTTGAATGTTGATGCTGTTAAAATTTTGATCAGACAGGGTTCAACTGCTGGACCTAGAGATGATTTGATTTGTGTTCCCTTGTTTCTGTTTTAATCTCAAGGATGTTTGTGTCCAAGGTTATAGCAATACATACATGTGGGAGTATAATATTAATAGATCTTGGAATATAATAAATTAATAATAGTAGTATGTGTAATAATAAATAGATTGAATCTGTGGCATTTTTTCTATAAGTTTTGTCTATTTTGACAAATGGGATCTATCGAATAAGTCAAAACGCAGGCTGCAGGCCATGGGTCGCACATCATATCCATATCATCATATGCACAACTTAATAATTGGAGCCGTAAATAATATATGGTCTGCACAACTTTTATACATAGGTAATTGGAATTGCTACATATTTCTAAAATTTATTTTTAGACCCTTTTTGGTATTATATTTTTGTTGGTGCATTTTGTGTGACAACAACCTTCAAGATAGTTAGATAGTTAAGTAGTCGTTAAAGTTCAATTGAAATCGTTATAATATATATTAAAGTCCCGCGAACTTGTTAAGCCAGTGAACTTAGGAAAGTTCATGGGCCAGCAAACATAGCCAAGTTCGCTAGGCCCAAGTCCGGCGAACTTGGATAGTATATATATGTTTTCGGTTTAGGGTTTGTGATATAGTTTGGAGATTAGAATTTCAGGTTTACAGAGGGCACGAGCGAATGTGTGATCTGCATTATCTTAAGTTTGATTCTAATTGTTGTTTATAATCAATATAAGAAGAGTTAAAAGTAAATCCTTGTGTTGTATTCGTTTATTATACTTGTTTGTGTTGATTGAACAGTTACAGGGATGATTCCGCACCTGTTTATCGTGTAATAACCTCGTTAACAATCCACAGCTAAGGGACTTACAATTTTCACTGTCAATTATTGTATAATAAGAGCATGAAAAGTTAATCATAATACATATAAATTTTCTTTTTCGATATAAGCAAGCTAAAAACCAATATCAGTATTGGCAACATAGCCTTTTGAAACTTACGAGATTTTAAGCTTATTTTTTTCATAAGTTCAAGCGAAAAGCTTTGTTTGATAAATAAAAACATAATAAAATGTATTTATTTACCAAAACAAAGTTTTTGAAAGGTGATAGATACAACAGACAAAATGATTCATACACCAACATTATGCTATTATATACTTGTATTGTGAGCTTTAAATGGTTGTACAGTTTGGTATATGCAACAATTTCTTTGTTGTATTTATCAACTCCAAAATTTTTTTAGCTATCCGTAACTGCCGCATAATTCGTCAAATCCTAAGTGAATTTCTCATTAACAATTGAAATATTACTTCTTTGTCGATAAACTATTTTATTTTATTTCTATTGGAATTAGAATTAGAATAGAATACATTATACTATTATAAATACAAAATAATAGTAGTATATTTACTACCCTACATGCCAAATCACGAGTTACCTTTTTTTGTCCTCAAATGATCTAGAGAATAGTAACCTTTTTTAATTTATTATATTTATATTTTATTTTATTATTTTGCTCACATGATTGATGATAAAACGGTTTATATCGGAGTGAAGAATCGACGCATGATGACCCCTTGTACTTTTAACATGTTCCATTTTAGCCCACCCAATTTAGATATTTATAATTTTAGCCCATACAACTACTTTAATCATTGATATTCATTTAGACTCCACTTTCCTCTACATTATGCATCACATTATCAGCTAACGTCATCTTCAATCATATCTATGAAATTGGATTACAAATAAGCATATTCGAAGAAAAAAGAAATTATACAGTGTATGTGTGATGTAGAACAAGATTAACGAAAGAAAAGATTAAACCCGTTGATTCCTAGAATACCAGGATAATCTCTTCCAACACACGTTGATTCAACGAATACCGTGGTTAAGTTAAATTCAAACTCAATTGTTGAACACAAATTAAGAGAAACTCAAAATTCATAAAAACCAAAACTGAATTGTTTTTCACATACATGAGCCCTAAAAAAAAGCACGAATTTGAATGGGTCTCAAATAGTTAACGGGTCAGACATAAATCCCAAAACAAAAGTCCAAATTCAAAACATAAATAAGCCCATAACTTATTCTAGAAGGCGTTTTTAGACCTCGAAATTGAGTAAACCACCTACTACATTTACCAAGCCGTGCTCCTCGTTTCTAGACTCGATTTGACTATTCGTAGGCCTGAAACAAAGCCCCATAGCTCAAGTTACGGCCTTTTTTGTGAAGCCCCTTTAGTCATACAATCATAGACCTCCAGAAATATAAGGTTCCGATCCTCCAAGCTTGGGCCCACATCAATGTGCCAAAAAGTAGCTGAAAACTGGAGCTGAAAGTTTATAGTCGAATTTGCAACTGTAGCTTATTGTTGAAGCTGAAAGTTAGAGCTTATAACTTTCTATAAGTGTTTGAAAAAGTAACTGGAGCTGAAACTTGTAAATTTAAATTTACTTAAAAGGACATAAAAATATAATTACTTTATGAATTTAGGGGTATTTAGGTAATTTAAAATTCATATGCTCTAATAAGCTCCAACAAGTTACATCAACTAGTTTATTTTTTCAGAGCTTATCTTTTCAATATGTTCCTATTCTTACAATTTTAACCTACTTAACAAAATTTGTAACTTCAGCATTAAAAAAACGTAAACTTAAATTCCCATAAGCTTCAATAAGTTAGTTTCTAAACATACCCACAGTCTAGAATGAATCATTTTCAATCATATACTTTATAAATGAATTTTAATTAAAATTATAGAGTAGGATAAATAGCAAAACTTTATATTTGATGTAAGTGTGTCAATACTATAAATATGGGCATAATTTTAGAGTATGGTTGAAAAGATTATATTATCCTTTATAATCAATTCACCAACTAAATTGGCAAGTTATCTTGATATTTTCAACATATTATCATGATATAATAATAAAAAAGGAGAAAATGAAATTCTCATGATAATTATAAGGGTATTGTTGTCTTTCACTCATGTCCTCCACTTTGCATTAAAATAGACACTTTCTTTTTTTACTTTTTAAGCTCATTATCAACCACACTAAATTGTCTTAAACTAAAAGTAACAACTCATTTGTATTTAGCTAATGAATAAACTTAGTAAATATAGAAGGTTAGCTCAAAATCTATATTATCATAATCATAATATACTATATGTAATAACTTTATGTATGTAAATAACGAACAAATTCAGTTGGCAAATATTAAAAGGTTAGCTTAAAATAAATTTTTATATCTTCAAATCTACATGATATTTTTAGACAATAATTTTGACACTAGCTAAAACAATTTATATTGTTACAATAAACTGTTTGTTTGTATAATCTTATTGTTATGTTAAAATTAACAAGATTAAAGCAGCATTATAATTTACATAATCATATATTTAATTATTTTTATTGTGTGAATAATTTTATGAATTTATTTAATTTGTTGAATTAAATATTTAGTCATGTTTGAAAATCCTTTTGTACGTGCGAGCTATTAATAAAAAAATAACAAATCCATAGAGATGATAACATGAATATTAATTCATACAACATGTGAATTTAAGATGTACTTTTTACATCTAAGAATTTACTTGATATGTCAGTTATTGATTTTAAGGTTAAATATATCCCCTCGCAACATGATAATCTTTAAAGGTGTTTGAGATTATTTATTTTAAAATGAATATTTACTTAAATTTAACACATAATACATTGTCACATTTATTAAACCAAATAAATAATTATTAATAATATTTTTAAACTTACTTATCTTCTATAAAAAATAAGTAAACATTTCTTTAAGTAATAACCCTTATTAACTTTTTGATATTTCGTACATCTTATGCCGCAATCAAAATGTTGAATTTGAATATACACTTCATTACACTATTTTTTAATAAAATATTATCGTTAACCTTAGAGGGTAAGGTTCAAATGAGAATGGAAATTTTTGTGAAAATGGAATAACTAATAGGAAAGCGTCACGTGTCACAAAACCCACTTTCCCCAACGTTTTTAAAAATTAAATATCTCAAGAATGACTCATTGAAAAATTATAAAAATTGCACAATAAAAATCAACATTTTTCCTCTTCAATTAGACATCTCACAAGGTATGCTTCCGATGACTTTTTTTTTTATGATTGTATAATATTAGTAACACATGTGGTACCCGTTGGTAACACATGTGATAGTTATTTACAAACCCCAATAAAAACGAAAAAAAAAGTTGTCGAAAGTATACCTTATGATATCTCTAATCGAAGAGAAAAAAACGCTGATTTTAATGGTGCAATTTTTATGATTTTTCGACTTACCGTTTGAGAAATATTTAATTTTTAAAAACGTAATCAAACGTGAATTTTATGACACGTGACACGTTCCTATTGGTTCCTCTATTCTCACAGAAAAATGTTGGACTCATTTGAACCTCACTCTAACTTTAATCTTAACCCTCAATATACTTTTTCTCAAACAAATATATGGAAGTTTGTGCAAAAAGTAATGGTAGAACTGTCATATTTCATTACCAGATAATGTAATTCCTTAACTTTGTAAAAACTGATTGTGGACAATTATTTTGGGATGGAGGGAATAAAAGTTAACATTTATTTGAAACACACTAAAAAAATTAAACTCACTTTAAAGTTTAAATGGAACAGAAGTGTAATTACCAATACACAAAGGGCTAAAAGTAAAATCACACACCAAGTAACTTTTAAACTCAAAAAAAAAAAAAAAAAAAAAAAAAAAAAAAAAAAAAAAGATATTAAAAAAAAACACATTAAATACCCATCCTGGCGCCAATTGGTCCCTCAATTTCACACACAGACACACGATCTCCGTAAATTTCTCTCCCACTATATTTTTTTTTCCATAAAACCATCAATCAATCATTTTTCATACTATTTCTGCAACAAATACCAAAATGAGAGAAATCTTACACATACAAGGAGGCCAATGCGGCAACCAAATCGGTACAAAATTCTGGGAAGTAATTTGCGACGAACACGGAATCGATGAGGCTGGTAAATACAGTGGCACAAATGCTGATTTACAACTTGAACGTATTAATGTTTATTTCAATGAAGCATCTGGTGGGCGGTATGTACCACGTGCTGTTCTTATGGATCTTGAACCGGGTACCATGGATAGTATTAGATCCGGCCCGAATGGTCAGATCTTTAGACCGGATAACTTTGTGTTTGGTCAATCAGGTGCTGGTAATAATTGGGCTAAAGGTCATTATACTGAAGGCGCTGAGTTAATTGATTCTGTTCTTGATGTTGTTCGTAAAGAAGCCGAAAATGCTGATTCATTACAAGGTATTATTACTACTAGTACTAGTGTAGTTTTTATAATTTCAACTGTTTTTTTATGATTGAAAAATTTGTGATCTGGATCTTTTAGTATCTACATTTGTTTGATATAAAGTTTTAGGCTTTAAACTAGATATGAATTTAACAATATTTTGGATTTTTGTGAAATTCAAATGCATGTTTTTGAAGAAAACAAATTAGTTGTGGTTGGTATAATATCTTTTATTTTATTTTCATGGATGAATCATCATCTGCTTGGTTAAAGTTTCAAAAGTAATACTGTATCTACAGTTGTTTCATATTATAAGCTTAATCTTTACTAAATGTGTGTTTTATATGAAGTGATCCATACATTTTCTGTGAATGTTTATGTTACAAATGTCGTTGGAATAAAGGTGTATGTATGTATGTATGTATGTATGTATGTGTAGTATGTGGGTTTATATGATTCATCATGGAGATGAGATCAATTAATCGACAAATTTGTGGATTTTCTGGAATGATCTATGAATTATGTTATGTATGCAGGGTTTTAGATATATTTTTTGAGATAGTTTATGGATATACTGTGAAATTGAAATGTAATGTTTTTGAAAAATTATTTGTGGTTGGTATGATATCTATTTTTTTTATGGAAGACCATGATCTGTTCAGATGAGGAATTAGTTGGAAAGGTATCATCGTGTATAAAAGTGACAGACAATGAAAAACTTTTTGGACCATTTGCTCCCTTAAAGTTATTTAATTTATGGATCATAAAGTTGGTTACTTTCATGAGTGATAAACTTTTTGATATTTTGTTAATTATCAGTGATGTGTTTGGCATTTTAATGTGATTCTTGTTAAGTAACTGGATGTGTTTGATGTGATTGCAGGTTTTCAGGTATGCCATTCACTTGGAGGTGGAACTGGTTCTGGAATGGGAACACTTTTGATTTCAAAGATACGAGAGGAATATCCCGACAGAATGATGCTTACGTTCTCTGTTTTTCCTTCACCCAAAGTTTCGGATACAGTTGTAGAACCATATAATGCCACACTTTCTGTCCACCAATTGGTTGAAAATGCCGATGAATGTATGGTTCTTGACAATGAAGCACTTTATGACATCTGTTTCAGAACCTTAAAACTCAGCAATCCAAGTTGTAAGTACTCTCATTCAATCCTTTATTTTGCAAGATATACATTTTTTATTCGATGAAAGAATGATGATTTTGGTTTACAGTTGGTGACTTGAACCACTTGATATCTGCAACCATGAGTGGTGTAACTTGCTCTTTGCGGTTTCCTGGTCAACTGAATTCCGACCTCAGGAAGCTAGCAGTCAACTTGATTCCATTCCCGCGTCTCCATTTTTTTATGGTTGGTTTTGCACCTCTGACATCTCGTGGGTCCCAGCAGTACACGTCACTCACAGTCCCAGAACTGACTCAACAAATGTGGGACTCAAAGAACATGATGTGTGCAGCTGATCCACGTCACGGACGTTACCTCACAGCTTCAGCAATGTTCAGGGGCAAAATGAGCACAAAAGAAGTCGATGAACAAATGATTAACGTACAAAACAAGAATTCATCGTACTTTGTTGAATGGATACCAAACAATGTTAAATCTAGTGTTTGTGACATCCCACCAACAGGACTCGCAATGGCTTCCACATTTGTTGGAAACTCGACTTCAATTCAAGAAATGTTTAGACGAGTGAGTGAGCAGTTTACAGCCATGTTTAGGCGTAAGGCGTTTTTGCATTGGTATACTGGTGAAGGAATGGATGAAATGGAGTTCACTGAAGCCGAGAGTAATATGAATGATTTGGTAGCTGAGTATCAGCAATATCAAGATGCGAAAGCTGAGGAGGACGAATATGAAGATGAGGAGGCCGAGGAGGAATATGAAGGGTAAAATCATATGTTTCGTATTTCTGGTTGAATATGATATGGTATGTTTTGGATATTTGTTGTTTGTTTGATATGTTTGATTTGCGTAATGCAAGTGTTTGAATAAGGTTTTGGATCAAGAATGCTGGCATTGTAACGACGTTTTGAGTTATGTTAATATGCAAGTAAGATCAAGTGTAGGGTTAAGATGTAGTCTTGCAGGTGATTGATAAACTTGAGTTTCGAACACTATTTTTGCAGGTGTTTGTGGCTTGTGTTGAGTACTATCTGTATAAAGATTTTGGGTTTTTGTAACTTAGTGCTTTAAGGGTATAAAAAGTATAAATGTATTTTATATCGTATAAGAGTTTTCGGCTTCATTTAATACACCTTAATGTGTACTATGGGCACACATTAGGAAATCCAAAGTACAATTATGCATTAACTAACCTCAACTTTTATTTTCTTTCATACCTGCCCTTTCTATATTCAAAAAATTAAATTTATTATTCTCATTAACTACAAATAATGTAAATGTTACTAACTGAACATATAATTTTTAAAATTGTATCTCAAAAATTTAAATTTATTATGCCCCAACTCGAAATGATTTTTAAATTTATTATTCCCAAAACTTCATTCTTTTCCACATATCTCATCACCTACCTCTTAAGATTCACAAATAATAGCAAACTTTCTTTCTTTCTTTTTTGAATTTTTAAAATATCGTTTTTAGCATGAATAAAATGATAAAATTGTGAAAATATACTTTCAGTAATAAATTAATTACTGTTTACTTTATTTTGTAGTTAAGGGTAAATATGGAAGAGAATAAGAATTGAAGTTAGTTAATGCATAATTGTTTTTTCAAGAAGAATATTGGCACAAGTTAGAAAAATCAATTTTCAAATTACTCAAACTACAGTAGTCCATTTTCACCGGTTGACTTTCTCAATTATGTTTAAACTTTAACCACTCCCACCATTAAAATCCTTATTGCCCAACCCAATTACCATCATACCTTCTTATTGGCTGTCTCATGTCAATTCCTTCACACGTTTGATCTCCAAATTCCCACCAATTTGTACCTGTTATCATGATGAACCAGTCCATAGCTAATATTACCCAAATAACCACCCTTTTTACTATAACCAGCACATATGAAGTGATTTTGTCCATGATCTTCAAGTGACCATATGTACTCAAAAGTCAGTTTGATACATGTAATCAAACTGATCCATTTTTGTACACATGTAACATATAGACTATAACACATTTGATATCCAGTTTTGACTTCCCCAAAACATATACTCCACTGTTGACTATCAAAAGTCAAATTGCAGCCCCTTGACCCATTTAAGCATAACTTAATTATCATTGGAAACAAGTGTATAAATGCTGCTCCCATTTAACCATAACATAAAACAAGGGTATGTGTTTTGGATCTATCTATTTGGGTGTTTACTATTCTTCAAATAATGACATTCATCATAAAAACAATATCATTATCATTCATTAATTAAAATCTAGCATTATAGGACTACAATAGTAAAGATTAAAATAATGCATTCAATGTTCAGTTTGCCTTCCACACTTATAAAAACATCAAATTCACTTTCTTAAGCAAGTGAGGACCCAAAGCACACATTATCGTAGTTATACTCAAAGTACTAGATTGGATGATCTTGATTCGCCATTTTTTGCGAGTGCATCAGCATGCGTGTTTGTGTTCTGGTCTCCACTTATGTTAACAAACCAAGTATTTTTTACGGTACCATTTAGCCTTTTGCTATTCGTCTACCACAATCCTCCAGCTGTCACGACTCAAATTCTGTCTTTTAATGATCTTTATCAATTCGGACGAATCTGATTCAATTTGAAAGGATCTGCATGCAATTTATTTGTTGCTGCAAATTTGTAGAAGAGCCACACAACCCCCTCCCATCTCAGCCTCAAGCATTGTACACGAACGTAAAGGTCTTGAAAACACACTTAAAGTTGCCCCTTCATCATATTCTACAACACACCACTTACACCTCACTGATGATTAAGTCGGCAAACTGTTTGTCCACCCTTAATACCATACACCCCTCCTCTGAATTGATGTTGTGATTCTCATATTGCAATGATTGTAGACACGTTTTGATAAGTTACACATGCTTAACTAGTGAGTTAGATTTTCCTTTAGTTTTGAGTTTTATAACTCCTATTGTCCTATGTGCGACTTACCATGGAAGGACACTTTATAGTGTCTCAAGTTTTTAAAAGGCTGATATAAGTAACTAAAAATAGTGAGCATGTGAAGCTCAATAGTTTTACTGTGATTATATGTTACAACCTAGGGAATCCTTTTTCTTTTGCAGCGTAGTCACATAGATAATATCTATATATTCAGCCACCATTTTTGTTAATTACATAGATTGTAGATGATAACAGTAACATGGTAGCATACTAAATATCATAAAGTTAAGATATTTATACCTGTAGGTGATTGTATTTCAGACGCATAAACTGCATAACAAACAAACAAGATAAATAGAAATTAAAAAATGAATAGCATAACTTTACAGTAACCACATTCATTCATTGAAGAATAACATCAAGCATGGTGTGCAAAATTAATCGATTAAAAATAACCAGATTCATTCATTCAGGAATTACATCAAACACGTGGTGTGCAAAACATAACATAAGGTTCAAAAGTACTTAACCAAAATCAAACAACAAACTCACAACAAGTAGACTACTCAGATGAAGATTGAGGAGATTCAACCTGAACATCATTATCTGTAGCAGGAGCGAAACTCCACTCGGAAGGAAGAGAAGGTAGCGGTGGGTAAACGGTGGGGCCACGGTTCCTATCCCACGGTTGAGTCTTCTTTGGCCGTGTTTTACGGTGATGAGCTGTCGCCTTCTTCTGTGGCCTCGACGAACACTCCATCATTAACCCTTCTCCTCCTCCTCCAATACGTAAATTATTATTCTTATTATCAATTGCTACTGCTGCTGGTACCCGTCTTTGAGGGTGGGCGAGGTCTCAGGGCCTCCAAGGGAGGCCTCAAAATGTGTGTTTGTATATACATCTAATTTGAAGAAAAATATGTTCTAATATTTTGAAAGTTGATTCAGCCGCAACAAAATGAAAATATGAAAAACACTTTATAGCTCGAGAACCTCATTTCAGCGATCATGTGTTTTTGCTCAGGGCCTCCGAAATTTCAGACGACCCTGGTACCCATCGTGTACGAACCTAAACCAACACTGGGGTTTGGGGATAATCTCACTCCGAAAATTGGGGACACCAGCAACATCCTCCTCGTTGTTTCTGCTTTCCTAAATCGAGTACCTAATTGATTAATTGAATGACATCCCTGAAATATTATTATCCGGTTATAGATAGAAAGAAGATACGTCCTTCTGTCGTTTCTTCTCTTTTTTTTTTAAACTGTTGGGCCGTTGCTTACGGTAACAGAACCCAAATAAAAGCCCAAGACCAAGTGCATGCCCAATTCCAAGCCCATGTCTAAGCCCACTATCTGGTTCCGTCAGCAAAATAGTAGTGATGAGTTTAAACTTTAAAGAGAACGTATGAAAGGACAAGTATTGTTAATACTTGATTCAGTTAATTGGTAGTAGTAAAGAAATTCTAAGTATAAAAAGCATAAATGTATTTTATATCGTATAAGAGTTTTGCTAATGTGTGCCTCGTGGACACATTAAGGTGACTTAATGAAGCCGTAATTTCTTTACATATCAAATTTTGCATTTAATATATGCATAAAAAGGGTAATTATTAAATTGAATTAATGTATATTAAATGCAAATTTTAATATTTGAAGAAATTTCGGCTTCATTTAATACACCTTAATGTGTGCTATTGGGGCACACGTTAGGAAAATCCTTATTTTGTTAAATTTAATCATGATAGAGAACTCATTTTAAAGATATTACTTGTTTAAAGTAATATGTTTGACGCAAAAGTTTTCGAGGGAATTTCAAAAGTTATGAAGAATTGAAATTCTAAGAGGGTGTTTGACTTGCCTTTTGAAAGGAGCTTTTTACCTTTTAGTGTTATCATAACTCAATAAGCTTTTTTTAATTGCCAAACACCATTTTAGCTTATACATGGTAAAAAGCTATTTTTTGTGAAGCTAGAAAGTTGGGGCTTTTTGAAAAGGACTTTTGAACTTATAAGCTACAAAGCAATAAGCCAAATACCCTCTAATTTTAATAATTTTCATCTATTACGAATACTTCAAATTTCATTTGGCAACAAATAATTAGAGATTATTAAGAAAAAGAATCATGTATAAATCAACAACCTTAAGAGAGATCAATACACGTGGCACCGTGATTACGTAACTTACGTTTAAATCAACAACCTTGATTTTTTTGATTAAGCCTCCTATGTCCTGACAAATATCATTTGTTTTGAGAATGTATCTATATGTACGATTATATTATAAGAACTAAAGTTTTAAATTTTAACTGTAAAAAATTTAATTTAAATTTAAAATTACAATTAAAATACAATATATAACCCATTTTTGTGTAGAAAAAAATTAAAATGACGCATTTTCTATACAATTTTTTACTAGTTTTAAGAAACAAATTTATTTTTTAGTTTGGTATCAAGAAAAAGTTATATTTGCCCCGTGATGTAAATTCCTGTATCCGCTCCGCCACTGTTTAGAATCATTCGTACACGTGATTAAGTGGAGTCTTCTGTAAATGAAAACTTGGGGGTATAATTTAAAGATCAGATAAAACTTAAATACTAATATCAAGTATCTTAAATAATAATATCAACCATTTCAGTCATTTTCTATTGTAGACCAATACGGCATATGCCGTTGCTCTTAATCAGACCGAGGTCCACCTGCAGAAAGTAAAATAGAACATAAAATAATCAAAACACATTTCAAATAGTTTGTTATGATGAATTACAACATGCTAATTTCGCAGTTTAGAGAAATTGCACATACCTTGTGCCCAAAGAGATCTCTGATGTTATCGATGCCATAAAGGATCATAGTTGGCCAGCAGTAAACACAAATGGATTTAAGTATTGTAATACAGGTCAGACCATTTGGAAACAGCTGTATATATAAACATTATCGTGAAACCTAAACACAAATTTGGTCAGTATGGCTATTGAAATTTCTAAACTTTTTTAATTGTGACTTTACAAAACACACAAGCTAAATCTGCAAAACTGGGTGCTAAACTTGTCATATCATCATATTAAAACTCAGATTTAGTTTTATCTTCAACAGATCAAATGGGTTGAGCAAAAATTTTAACTAAAATTATTAACAGTTAAAACAGATTTAAAGTCATCATAGATATGTGCATGTACAAATGACCTCATAAATCACTTTATCACAAAAGGTTAGATCAGTTTGTAATGATATGCTGTATATAGTCATATTTAGCACAATAATTACTTATAAATTCAAAAACAGAAAGAAAAAAAAATTAGTCTAGCCGACCCAACCCATCCTGGCCCACTTTCATGTTAACCAACCTGCTCGGCTGGCAAAATCACTGGATAATCAAAGACCTTATGCAGATATGCTCTCTAAAATGACAAAAATATTGTGTGCACATACCGTTCAAGGGAAAGTCCCCATGCAATAACTCTAACATCCTCTGGAAGTCCCATACGAAGTAACATTTCAGGTCTGAACATCCCAGAATTTCCTACTTCTACCCATTTCTTAAGGCCTTCATGATAACTGCCTCAACGGAAGATGCATTATTAATATAGTTGAACACTTTTACACTTCGGCAATTAAAAAATAATGAAACTCTTACCCAAATATTTCCATGCTGGGTTCAGTGTATGGATTATAAGCAAGCTTGAAACGCAACTTAGACTTTCCTGGAGCAAAAGATGACATATAAATGATTATATAACACAATTTAAATTTATTGTCAATTCAAAGTATGTATTTGAAAGATATCTAAAATTTACCGAAACGAGAGAAGTCATGCAGCACCCCTTTCAGATCCCCAAGACTAAGTCCACGATCACATATTAGTCCTGAAACAATAGAAGCCATGCCAAATTTAATAAGTCATGCATACAAAAAATCAAAATAGCCTCTAGTATTTTAAACATCTTATATAAACGACGAGAACTGCTGAATGAAATATAATTTACTGTACTTTCTTATCGCAAACATTAGCAGTTTGTACATTTCTCTTGTTAGTTACTTTTGCAATGTAATTCATAGGACCACAAGTTATACTCAGCGGTACCTTCTATTTGATGAAACTAAGCAAGGTGAGTCCGATCAACTGCTTCGTTTCTAAAAACCCGATCAATACTGTAGTATTTTTTGGCTTCAAAAGGTTTCTGCAAAGTACAGCCGTTAACGTATTCCATATGCAGCCAAATAAACCATCCTTCAACTCCAAAGCAAGGCATGAAAATATAGAAGGATAAAGGAAACCAGCATACATGTCTAAAAGCATTAATGTTTTTCTCTTGCAACACATTTTGCTTTATGTTACTATTCTTTTTAAAAGACACTTTTACACGAAGCAAGACATGATTGAAGATGGAAAATAATTGAAGAACATAAAAACCTTTGCAAGAGCGTACAACATCCTTGAGGTCACGGCAGTTGTACGAGTTCTTAATAAGTTTTTATTTGCTTCCTCTCTTTTCCAGTCATATCCATACCTACAATATACATGTTGCTACAATTTTCAGGAAGAAATTATAATATAAATGGGATGATATAAGTACAAAAGTTCTACAGGATGGTATACCCTCTTGATCCATGACCTCCAGACTCATGAATCTGCTTTACCCGCTCAACATAATCTTCAGGAAGAGTTTTTGTCGTAGAAGGTTCTGGATATATCCTATGTGAGTAAATTGAGAAACAAACATGAAAGAAAAATAATGTTTGAACATACCTCGTAGAAAGAATGTATCATGTAAATCACGGGCAGGGTGTTGTTGTGGTTGGAAAAGTGCATCGAAGTTCCAGAAGCTGTATCAAATCAAATAAAAACCGTAATTTAAAAACATTGTTACTAGACAAGGTTGTAGATATACAATCTACAGAAACAACCTGCTTTCAACAAGATTATTTGTTGACATCTCCCGAAATTTGCAATCAAAGGAAACAGGTGAGACATGAAATAGTCCGTTAGAGTTATGCTGGTATGACCAACAGGCCTTTGGCGTAGTGGTATCAGGTTGGCCCATCAACCAAGAGGTTGTGGGCTCAAGTCTAATTAAAGGTGTAGTGTATGTGGATGTTTGAGTTTGCCATTAAATAACAAGCCAGTTTGAGGGAAAAAAATAGTTAACATTACCCCATCTGAAGTAAAATCCTCTTCGTCTCCTGCCCAACCTGCAATTATATAATAATTAAGAGATAGAAATCTACTCTTCATGAACAAATACATCATCTACGTATAGTATAGAAAATGAGGAACAGTATTCTTGCCTTGAGCAACGGATGAAGATGACCGCCTTCAACAGGAGCACCTTTTGCACTGACATTATACTCTTTAAGCTCCAAACTCTTCCAGTCGCCACTTGAAAAGTGCAAACAAGAATTAAATGCAAGTATCAAAAGAGAACATGGTTAAGCAATACTTGCATTAGTTGATTTTCTTCTAGGTCAAAAATAAACAAAAGAATGATGTTCATCAACCACTTCGTTGTCATTGAAGTGTGAAGGGTTTTCCAGAAATGAGAACTTGTGATTTGCTTTTGTGATCTTATTGTTAGTGTATTAATATTTTTGTATTCAAAATTTGTAAAAAGACTGACTAATTTGAATTATAGACAGGTTAGAGTTTCAAACTTTCAAAATATGTGTTTTATATTTTCTTTTTTATTGTTGTAAACACCAACCAAAAGAAACAACAAGGCTTTTAGATACCCCAGATTTTCTCGCGTTAGATCAGTGGCAGTCTTCTTTCTCTTTGGGCCATAATTAGGACCTTTTTTACTGAGTAGCCTCTCCGTATCCTGTAAAAAGTGTATAGACACATCCAAATCACATACAGAAGGAAGCATAACACTTCGATTAACATGTAAGAGAGAACGTACACCGACGATCTAAGTAAAATATGCAACCAATGAGTAATTGCACAACAAAATAGATAAAGTTGGCAAGCAGAAGCCTACGTCACTTGATGATGAACCAAAATAAATAAATAAAATAGACATTATACAGAATACTTACTGTGAAGAAATTAATTTCCTTCGCTTTGGAGCATCAATATCCTCTTGATTGAGGTCCTGAAATAAAATATCTCAACATTCAAATAATGCTTGAAATTGGAGATTTGAACAACATAAATTTCTATAAAAACTGCAGGTTATTTGCCAGAAGGACATGAAATCACCTCTCTGTCATTTATCCTTCGGAGCATAGCCTTCGCATTGTCATCGACATGTTCAATCTACATCAAGTCAGAGTTTTCAAAATTAGTTTGTTCTAGGTCAACAAGAAAACAAACTTAATATCTAGTTCCTTGTCCATGCGCATTTGTGTTTCAACCCTCTCGTCCCACATACGTCTTGGTCTGTTTTATCGGGTCCGACAGATAATCTTCCTCAAGTTGACATATATTGCGTCCGTTGTCCTCGGTGATAATGTTGTGTAAGACAACACAAGTGTACATGATTCGTTTAATTTTGTTGACACTATATGGCCTTGCAGGATTTTTAATAATTGCTCAACGTCCTTGATGCACTCCGAATGCGCGTTCTTCATCTTTTCGTGCCGATTCTTGGTACCTCTTGAACTTCATATTCTTTTCCTCTATCGGACATTTAAACGACTTAATAAGAGTCGCCCATTCGGGATAAATTCCGTCGGCGAGGTAATATCCTTTCTTAAAGATTTGGCCGCCCATTCGGGATAAATTCCGTCGGCGAGGTAATATCCTTTCTTAAAGATTTGGCCCGCAATAGTAAACGGTTATGCGGGTGCTCAATCTTGTAGTAGATCATTAAACAAATCCGATTCATTAAGGACATTGATGTCGTTGTTTGAACCAGCCGGATCAAAATTAGCGTGCCAAATCCACAAATCATAAGAGGCAACTGCTTCGAGCATGATGGTTGGATGCCCGTGATCACCTCGCGTGTATTGACCTTTCCAAGCTACCGGACAATTTTTTCACGGCCAATGCATACAATGGATGCTTCTGAGCATACCCGAAAAACCATGCAACTCTTGATGTTTGGCTTGTAAACGCTGAACATCTTGGAGTGTTGGTTTTCTAAGGTATTCGCTCGAGAATAGATGAAGTATACACTTGCAAAAATTATCCAAATAATCGTATGATGCTTGTTGACCCATGTGTAAATATTCATCAAAAGCATCGGTCGCGCTACCGTACGCCCATTGGCGTACGGCGGACGTTACCTTTTGGTAAATGTTGAAACCAAGTTTACCGGTAGCGTCATGACCTTGACGGAAATAAGTAAAATAAGGAGGTATTGGTAGTTGAGTGTAAGATGTTATACCTTGACATAAACGGAGAAACAATGGCCGACTCATCCGAAATCGTCTTTGAAAGTAATCCGGCGGGAATGTGGGGTTTGGGGTAAAGTAATCTTACCACAAACGTTCGCCGGTTGCGTGACGATTTCTTTGTAAGTATCTTCTTAGTGCTCTTGACGACCGACTAGAAGTTTTGGCAACATCTTCTTCATCTTGTTGATCCAACGTATCTACAATATCGAGCATCGCAACCGGATCGAAACATTGCGTGACCGCTAAATATTGTTGCATATAATCGTCTTCGGACGAGCTCGAAGAGGAGCTTGAATCCATTGTTACGATTTATAAAGAAAAGTGTTGAATTATATAAAATAATTGGGTGGAATAATGTATTTGATTGAGATATTGAAAGAAAAAATTGTGTGTGAATTGAAGTTTAGTTGTGTGTTTATTTATAGTGTATTTGGGGTTGGATAAAAGGGTAAAAATAAATTTAAAAAATATATTTTTTTCGAAAAAAACGGATATATTACCGTTATTATTTTTAAATTTTTAAAATTTTTTTTATAAAAGTTAACGGCTATAAAAAAAAGGCCCCACAACTTGTCGCCTTTCGGTTGGCCGGCCTTCGTCGGTTGGCAACCGAAGAAACCTGATGGGAGCGGTCTAATAGAATTGTTAACTCCTTCCCAATTTAATTGTCTTACAAAAATGCACAAGTTTTAAAAGAGTACATTAATTATTGTGTCAACCAATAAGATTCCCTACATATCCACTAAAACACTTGCTGATTGGTTGAAATCAATAGTGCACAATTATTTCAGGACATCCCAAAAAGGAAAGATGGACATTAAATTGGGACAGAGGGAGTATAATAATTACAACAGGATCTCACATTATACACTTTCGATGATTTTTTTCCGTCTTTTAACGGGTTTTAAAAATACGTAATATTAAATCACAAGATCTGACATTATACATTTTCGATGATTTTTTTTCGTCTTTTAATGGGTTTTAAAAATACGTAATATTAAATCACATGTGATTTAACACTAATTACACGCGATTATATCTCCAATCAAATTTTAATTCAAATCATTGATGATTTAAAAAATGGCAAATAGTCTGAAAATGTATCGAACTTGTCATGAAATCCTATTGTATACATCTTACTTTTAAAACTCTTAATGTGTGTACTCAACTTACTAATTCCTCCTATTATGTGTAGTCATTAACTTGAAACCTTTTCTTTGCTTATGTGTATCATGTAAATTACTTTTTTTCATGTCACCACCCACGTAGGAGCCATGTAATACTAGAGAAATGTATCAAACTAAAAACATGTATCGAGCTTTTATTTATAAAGTTTCTTTATCTAAACTCGTAACTTTCACACGCATTCTCACCACATGCCTTCATCTTCTTCGAGAGCCTCTATCAACAGTTGTCACGCTTAGATGGTGAAGACGCTGGAGATGGTGGGAATCTTCGAGATTGTAGTGAGGTAAAGAGGGTGGTGACGCCAAAAAAAATAGTGGTGATCTTTGGAGATGGTTGTGAGATGGAGATGTTAGGTTTGATGGTTAATGTGGTGTAAATTGGTTGTGGTGGTGTCGTCGGAAAAAATGGTGGAAATGGTGTGATGTCGGAGTAGGTGATGTTGTGGAGATAGTGGTAAGGTGGATATGATAGAAATTGATGGTTAAAAAGGTGTAAATTGTTTCTGGTGGTGTCGTCGAAAAAAATGGTGTCTCCGGAACAAATGGTGAAGATGATTGTGACGTCAGAGATGGTGATGATTTTGAGATAGTGGTGAGGTGGAGATGATCGTGGTTGTTGTCTAAGGAGGTGAAGCAGATGTATAAGCATGTGGACCAAATTCTCTCTCTCTCTCTCTCTCTCTCTCTCTCTCTCTCTTATATATATATATATAAGAACACCTCATAAACAAGAACAAAGGGTAACATAGTCATTTTGGTTCATCCATTTTTTTTTTCTCTGGCACCTCTCCGAAGATTCTGTTTCATTAATCAAAATTTATAATTCGTTTTTTCTTTTAGATCAAAATTCCATTAAGATGTTCTAGCATTTTAGATCAAAAATCTTACAATAAAATTCAGTATTTAATACACTTTAAGCACACAACAACCAATCATGGCTGGAAAAGACATTCAATATTCAATTGGACAAACTTTGCTCATTGGAAACTTAAGGCAAAATGGTTGGTTCCACCAGGATATGCTTAAGGTGATTAAGGACCTATAATTCCTACATCACCTGTTGTTAAAGAAGGTGATAAAATTATAACACCTGGTTATGATGAACCCAAAACTAAGCACTCATAGACTCAAGAAGATAAGATTAAGTATAATCTTGATGCCAGAGTAATGCTGCATATTGGGTAATGTTGTGACAGAAGCAATCTTCTCAAAGATTGTGATGTTAAACTGCAAAGGAGATTTGGGACACCTTAATTGTTTCCTATGAAGGAGTTAATATTGTCAAAAGTCAAAAGAGAAAGAGCCTGGTAAAGAAGTATGAGAATTTTTTTTCTACTACAAAAGAATCATTATTTGATACTCATACTAAATTTTAGATCTTGATTCATTATCTTGCGGCTGTAGAAGTTACCAAGAGCAATGCAGAAATTGTTCCAAAATTTCTGGATATACTTCCCGACGCTTTCTTTGAAGTTATTACATCTTTGGAAGTTAGTGAAAAGAAGTTAGTGAAAAGATTGACGATTATGATTTCCCTGGATTGTTTGGTCTGTTGATGACTTTGAAGAAAACAAGGAAAGAAGAAAGCTTGATGCAAAAAGGATCGCTAAGATTCAGATGTTGCCCTTGTTGTAACAAGACCAAACTACTAGGAAGATGAACAGACTCTGATTAATATGAGTCTGATGATGATACAAAAGCTATTAACGCTGAAATGACTTTTCTTGCTCAGAGGCTGGCCAAGAAGTACTTTGCAAGGTTCAAACTAAAAAAACCACAAAGATTGATCATATTGCTGCTGATTGCAAGGTTCAAACTAAAAAAACCACAAAGATTGATCAAGTAGCAGATAGATCTAGAAGATAAAAGCAAATGTACATGAATCTGAAGAAATGTGGGAATAACTTTCAACCTAAGGACCCTGAAGCTAGGGCTTTGTATGCAAAAGATTGGTTAAATGAAGAGTTGTCTTCTGATGAAGGAGAAGTAGAGGTAAAGTGCTTGATGGCTAGAGTTGATCAAGAGAAAAGTGAGAGCCAGTTTGATGTTGATGAAAGAAGCTGAAAGAATGAGTTAGAATTCAGACTGGAACAAAGCTTCTGCTTATAAGGTACATAATTGACAACGAAAAACAAAAGATGTTTGGGTATCTTCTTATTGATTATTGATTATTGATTTTCAATCTAGTTTACAAGATAAAACTGATTCAGAATATCAGAATTCAAGAAGAACTCAATCAGAAAATTACTTTCATTGAAGCAAATGAAAATTATTAAGTTACCCTACATGCACAATTAGTGCTTATCAAAAATTAGCTACTGAAAATCATAAATTAAAAGAAAAAGCTAATCACTTTGAAAGCATATGCAATCTTGGTGCATATTTTGCTTTAAAGAATAAGGAATGTTTGTCAAAACATATACCTAGTCAAGTGCAAGAAGTTCTTGGTTATGACTTTAATCTCAAGTCCCATTTGAACCTGAAATCTTGCCTAACACATTTGGATATACTATAGGTGATAAAACAATCTTAACCAACGCTTTTGTTAAAACTGAAAGATCCAAACTTCCAAAGAAATTGAGATTGTTTTTGCTGATAATGATCTTTCAGATCTGAAAAGTTAGACTCTCTCACAAGTCAAACTCTAAAGATCATAAATGCTTATTACTAAAGGTCACAAGCCGAAAGAGAAAAGTTCTAAGATTGAGAAAATAGTAAACGCATATCCACAAGATGAATTACAAAACAAACTTGGAAAACAGCTACTTCAGATAACAAATGATTTTAAAAACCTTTTTCAATCTACTCATCGTTCAAAATCAAAATTAACCTACATATCCGACCAAAGATACAAAAGTACTACAAGGATGAACAAAAATTGGTGTACCTACAGATGTCATAAGGCTGAAGTATGTAAGGTAGAAAGAAAAGAAACAAAAATGAGTAAGAATGAACTTGTTCAAAATATCAAAATAAATCATATGGGAAGACAGTCAACCCAGATGACCCACTCAGAAGTGGGTTCCCAAAAGAAACTAATATATTTTGTGTATAATGAAAAGAAATGGTATTTGGATAGTTGCTGCTCAAGACATATGAAAGGCTGCAAGAAGTATCTGTTAGAGTTTGTGAAAGAAGATGGGCCCTCAATGAAATACGGTGATAACTCAATTGCCAAAACAAAAGGGTAAAATTGTCAAAGCTGGTAAGGTAACTTTCAACAGAGTTGCATATGTTGTGGGACTAGGCATAATCTACTGGGCATAAGTCAAATTACTAATGATGACAATGAAGTAAGGGGATTACCAGAACTTCAAGAACATCAACTTATTATCAGAGAGGCTTTCGCACTTAAACATCAAGAACATCAACTTATTGTCAAAGAAAAAGTTGGTGAGGGGATTGCCAGAACTTACAGATAACAAGAATAAGGTGTGTTATGCTCGTGTTCTTGGAAAGCAAAGTTATTCGAGTTATTTGAACTTGACGAGCCGAACGAGTTATTCGAATCGAACGAGCTAAACACATAAACCATATAGAATATTTTACATTTAATATGCATTAGCATCTAGAGTATTTGATCTCAAATATACACCTAGCTAGGAACATGCAAAATTGTATGGGCACAACTAAATTAGTTAATTCCCCTTTAGACTTTTAGCGCTTGTATTTATAGTCACCTATTTGCATTTTTTTCGCATCACTCATCCAATGTGGGATGACCACTCTTTTTTATTTTGGTAGGTCTTCTTCAAACATACAATGCAAATACAAATCATTTAGTAAGAAAAAATCCACATCAACATAGATGAATACGTGATTATCATATTAATATTATATGCGTTATGTTTTATAATAATTTATAAATTATATTACATAAACTATTAATTAAAATTGTTTAACGTAAGACATTTTTGTGAAAATGTAATTCAACGACATATACATCTGTTGCATATAGAACTACAGAAATATGAGATGTTTTATATTCTAATATATAAATATAAAATTGATTTCATAGTTTTCAAATACCAATGACATTGACAATATGAAAATATATTATGCGATTACTTCACGATTTATAAATATTTTTGGAATGCATTTTCTATATAAATTACATATATGTTTTAAAAATGAGTTAGGTGGTTAATCAAATTATCGATACGTGGTAGTTAAACGGAATTTGTATTTGTGTTTGTATTCTTTAAATATGGTTGGTCATTTACAGTTAGTTATTAATAACACCCGCAAGCCACACAAATGTATTTATGAGATATTCAGATATACTACACACATATGGATATATTTATAATTCCATATATATAAGCAAAAATAGGCAAACACAAATACGCATGAGACATACACAAACACATAAACAAGTATTAACACAAAATTATTTTAGCTGGTTAAAAACATCGAGTAAGATTTTGATATCAGTTTGTCAGCACGGTATTTAATACTAGTGTTTTAGTCGGTCAAATCTTATATACCACATTTAAAAAACACACATATACATATATGACAAAATAGTGTGACTTGTATCTAGCTTATACAAATATACATACGTACAAGTACTAACATACATATTCATATTAACATACAAAAACCACATGTAATTTTATATATATATAGTTATATATACACACGCATACACACACACACACATACACATGTATATACAAAATATTATACATGCATACACATACAAATATAACTACATAACAAATAATATTATTTTATACTAGGATAAATACTATTTACATGCAATACGCAAAACTTTCAAAGAAAAGCTTCTATATAAATAGACACACTAAAAAGTTGTTAAAATATATTATAGTACGCTTACATTTAGGTTTTTTTATCATATACAAGTACAAAAGAAATTCAGATTTGATAACACTATGCAGAATTTAGACAAATAAAATAAAATTAATAAAACATTAAAATAAAATATTAGTTAAAGATAAACGAAAGTCAATAAAATATGAAAGCAAAAAATTAATATAAATCAAATAAGTAATTAACATGAAGTATTACTTATAGAAAAATAGTTAAGTATGAAAAAAGATACAAAAAGCAAAGAAAGTTCATCCCACATTGGATGGATAAAAAAAATTTACATGAGAGGAGTACACTATAATTATAGAGGGTAAAATATGACATCAACTTTAAAGTTGAAATGGGGTAATATCTATTAATATAGGTACAACTCAATGCAATCAACCTTTAAATTTTCATTTTATTTATTATTCATTACTAGAAAATATAAGCTATAAAAATATCATTTATGTTCTTAAACGAGCTTAATCGAGCTCGAATTCGAGCTCAATACAAGCACATCAAATTTGAGTTCGTAAACAAGCAACTTAAGCTTGATATTTAGTTTCTCACTTAGTTGTTAAAAGTTAAACGAACATCGAGTTCGAGTTCGAACACGAACAAATTATGAATTTTTTTATCGAGTTCGAACCGAATAATTTTCAAACGAGTCGAGCTCAAATTGTTTTGCTCGACGCGGTTCGGTTCGTTCGGTTCGTTAACAGCCATATTAGCATCAACCTCTAGTCCACAAATGGTCGGACCAAATACATTCATCTTAATTCACAATTTGACGAAGACTAAACTATATGAACATGCAGATTATATTGTTTAGTACACTAAAAAGTAGTAAAATTAAATCCACATACTCGTATAGTTTAGTCTCCATCAAATTGTGAACCAAGATGTAATTCATATGATCTGACCATTTTAATTTAAAAAATCAAAAATTATATTGTTTAGTACACTAAAAAGTAGTAAAATTAAATCCTCAAAGAATCATAATCATAAACTTCCTCTATGAATATTCCCTATACTAAGCTTAGGAAACTCACGGAATTGATAGGAGTTTAAACATATTGATAATTTAATATTGGAAATGAGTATGAGTATCGTATAATATAAAGAAATCAATTTGCACTATTTCTCCTGTTCAATCTGTTCATGAAGTAGTTCAACTTCAAATATACCAACCATCCTTAAAATTACGCAAAAAACTTTACCTTTCCGGATATTTGTGCCTTCCCCATCTCCACCCATTTATTTTTCACCGCTTGTTGCGAACCTATTTTGAAAACGGAGTCTCCCAATTTTTTCTGCACTAAAAACAATTTATTGAGTATACTTGCCCACAAGCATCCAGCTATTGTCAAGCAGCAAGACTACATACAAAGAAGATTGCACACTATTGCAGGTGGAGAATTGAATTGGCTTACCAGTAGTTCTACCCGTGAAATACCCTCCGGTGGGATAGCCGTGAATAATTGGAATTCTGGAGATCCTTTGGCGGCATAAGTTTTGCCTTCAGCAGTTAATTGCCATCTCTCCTTTTTAATATGCTATAGAAAAAGGCAAGTTCCAGTTTGCATATGAGATTTTTTAACGCGAATCCATATCTCCATCAAAAAAGAAACAAGAATAAGACATGGAAATATATTTGGAAAGCTTGGAGAAGGATAAGGAAGACCTTTACACTATTTTGATATTTTCAAAACGATCGGGAGCCCAAATGGAACAACACTATGTATATTTAATTAATTTGCAATTAAAAACTCATACAAAAAGATTCATCTATCACATACTTATATTCTCTGTTAAATTGTTCTTCACATCAATCTCTAGTCCACAGTCATAAAGGAGTAGTAATTATTTCGTTATCAAAGTACCAAACAGTAATAAAAGGTATCATCTAACTATCTCTTTTCCATGGTCTCTTATATCTTTGGCCCCAAAAGCACCCTCCGTATAAATGGTGGTAATGCGAGGCCAAAGAGTTTATCACAACTGTCAAGCATAAGACATGTGACAATGAGGCCCCACTAGAGGTGCACAAAGACCTGAAGCCTGAGAGAATAAGGATCAGGCCATATGGCCCAAATAGACCTGTCAGTCCTGAAAAAGTCCTAATTATACCTAGGAATCGTTATTAACAATATATAATCACAAGCAGAAAACAAAACAGGAAGCCAACCCTTGATTAATTCTCATCTCCATGACACCCTGTTAAACTACAGTTGATTACAACTTATAATGTATACATTGTGCATCTGTACGGATACTAATTAACTAACCAAAGATTATGCATAATAATCTTAATTTCATCGCTAGTTTATTGAATAAGAAACGGACCTGAGCATCGACGAATCCAAAGCCATTGAGGCTCTTAATGACATTGACAATTTCTTCGTGGCTGATTCCTTGCTCAGCAGCGAACTCACCAGAATCAACTATCTGTTCATTGTTTTGCAGAAGCCCTAATACTGTTTCTTCCGCCATCTATATATTTGAATTGCATGTATTATGAATATTAGAAGGAAAAAAAACATGTAAATTAAGTCGAGAAGAGATTACCTACCGGAAGACGGGGGTGATTGGTGACCGCGGGAGCAGATTTTGTTCAGTGAGAGACAGGTAGGGTTTTGAAACTACTGTTCTGTCTTTCTAGAAGACATATATGTATAGACATACACATGTATATTTATACAGGGTCAGATCAAACGATAACCAAGATCAAACGATAACCAACAACAGGTACAGAACTGCGAGAATTTTTAAATTACATTGTTTTTATACATATAAACGCAACAAATTATATAGAAATGTTATTTAATGTTCATATTATTGACAAACAAAAGTTAAAAACAACAAAATACATGTTAAACTATACAATAGAAGATAACCGTCTCGGTTTTAACCGCACCGCCCCACACTAACTATTTCACATTAAAAATATTATATTTATATCTATATTTTTAATTTTTAATATAATACATTATACTTTAGACTTTAGAGATTTGATAAATACGAAGTATATTATAAATTGATTGCAATTAATAAATTATATTTAGAAACGGAGTTTGTATCGGGCACAAACCCATTGAAAAACTTTATTTTGGTCGTAAACGGTTAACCAATTTGATCATTATGAACAAATCCAAGGCCGACTATGAGAAACGATGCTACAAAATATGCTCGAAAATGTGATGCTTGTCAAAGGCACAACAATATTCTTCATCAACCGACAGAACCTATGCATTCGATTATTTCTCCGTGGCCATTTATGAAATGGAGGATGGATATAGGAGGTAAACTACCTACAACACCAGGAGGAAAAGTCTTTATGTTAGCAATGACCGATTATTTCTCCAAATGGATAGAAGCTGAAGCTTTTGTTCAAGGTAAGGAGAAAGAAGTAATATCTTTCATTAAACGCAATATCCTGACGAGATTCGGGATCCCAGCAGAGATATTATGTGATAACGAATCACAATTCATTGGCAAAAGGACTACAAACTTTTGTGCTAGTTGGGGAATCAAGATGATAACCTCAACACCGGTACATCCTCAAGCCAACGGTTAAGCAGAATCAAGCAACAAGATCATCATCAACAACTTGAAGAAGAGATTGAGTGATAAAAAAGGAAGATGGGCTAAAGAACTACCTTTTGTTTTATGGTCAGACGGAACCACAGTAAAAGAAACGACTAAACAAACTCCTTTCTCATTGGTATTTGGTACTGAAGCTGTGATTCCGACAGAGATGGTGATCCCTACTGCAAGATCCGGGTTACAAACGATGGAAGACAATGATGGGGATTTAGCTCATGATCTTGATACAATAGATGAAGTCAGAGATGCTGCGAAGATACAGATAGCAGCATATCAACAAAGGATTCCAAGATCCTATAATAGGAACTTGAGGATAAGAAGATTCGAAATAGGAGATTTGGTGTTAAGGAAAGTGTTCCAAAATACTAGGAATCCTGCTGATGGGAAGTTGGCACCTAAGTGGGAAGGTCCATACCTAATTGATTCGGAAGCTGGAACAGGAGCATATTGGTTAGCTACAATGGAAGGAGAACTACTTCCAAGATCTTGGAACGCAATCCATCTAAAGTTCTATCACACGTAAGTCAAAGTCATATTTTAATATGAAATGGTACGTTTACTATCCTTGTTATCCTTACTACGTATTATTTATTATCCTCATTGTATATTCTCATTAATTCTGTTATCTTCATGATTATCTTCACTGTTTGATATCAAAATACCGATTTAAGCATCGGAGGGGTTTTAGCCAACACTAACACCCACCATTACCCAAGATTTTGTTTTTTGTAGATAATATACTCAAGGAGGATCACATGAAGATTAGAGGTTGGCCACCTCTCTAAGTATAAGGGTCTTAAAATCCCTTCAAGGGTTTAAAGGTTTCCGAATGGATAAACACCTTTTTTAAGTTTTGGGTTAAAACACCCCGCCTGGAGCGCACGATGTTCAATTATAGAATCAGGATTGTGGAATCGGTGTTGCCTTTGGTACCCGGCAATTTCATGATCATTGAACTATATATTGAATTCTTAAGAATTGTTAACACTGAGTGCACTAACGTGTTAACCCAAAAGATTTTTGACGTTTTTTACGTCATTCAAAAGCCAGTAACATTTTTATGTTACTCAAGAAGTTTTGGAATGATTCATATCACAATTGGTTTCGTATCAAAACCCTAAACCCTAACCGTAACCTTAAATCAAATGTACAACCAAACGATAACACATGTGTTAGTAATTTGTAAACCCACCAAAAAAAGAAAAAAAAGCTCGTCGAAAGTATACCTTGTAAGATGTCTAATCGAAGAGAAGAAAACGCTGAATTTTATGGTGCAATTTTCATAAATTTTCGATTAGCCGTTTGTGAGATAATTAATTTTTAAGATCTTGGGGGTAAATAGATTTTTGTACACGTGGCGCATTTTAATTGGTACTTCCATTTTTTCAAAATATGTTGTACTTTAATATCTTTTCTCTGATCTATTATGCAATATCATAACATAAAGAAACATGCTTAGAAGTTAGTACTAAAAGGAGAGTATAGTATTTTTATGAAAATTAAAATGCAAACATTTGTTAAATTTAGTCTCAATTGATATCACGCGTGCAACTTGAACTAATTCGGATGAATCCATTTAATTCAAACACTAAACCGTAACCGTTTTACCTATATATCCGATTACTATCTTATTCGGTATGAATTAAGGGTTAACATATGATTGTTCAAGATTCGATTAATCCGTGCAAATAACACCCCTCTCTCGGGTGAACTGGAGTCCTGTACAATTGGCAAATTCTTGTGATATAACTCGAAAATAGAGCCTAGTTTCAACCTCTCCATGCGGTGAAGATAATCCAAAGTACTATAACTCGAATATATTAGCATGAGAAATAAAGTGAAAATGGGTTTTTTTGTATTACGTACCTTTGGTATCAAGCAGAAGTTGCGTGGACAAAGGGGGTGTGCGCTGTCACTGCACATTTCTTTCATTTTTAAGGTAATTATTTTGAAGTGCACGCACGCAAGTACTTCTACAGAGAGGAGTATAAAAATATTGTAGCAGCGAGTACCAAATTAAATGTTTATATTTCTATTTGATTTGTCTCAAAATTAGTGGCCACTATACACTTTTAACCAAATAATAAGTTTTTCAACTATCAACATAGAATTTGAGATGAATGGAGTAAAAATATATTATTAGCATGAGAAATGTTGGGCGCTTGTCCTATAAATTAAATCAAATAATTTGAGATGAATGGAGTAAAAATACACACTTGTAATTGATTTTATCAGTTTTTATGACTAATTGAAATTAAATGAAGAATGGAATAACCAATAAGAATGCTTCATTTCAATTATTCATTTTCACTTTTATTTTAAAATACAAATATCTCACAAACCGTATATCTATAAATTATAAAAGTTACACCGTTGAATTCAGCATTTTTTATCTTTAATTAGAGATGTCACATAACATCAAAAAAAAATTTATGGATATTTGAAATTCCTATGTTATTTCACATGTGATTTAACACTTACATGTGATTATATTTACAATCAAATTATACGATTTAAATCACTGGCTATAGTCACATGTGAATAATCAAATTTACAAATGATAAGTTTAAAATCACATAATCATAATTTATTTGATAATTTAAAAAACCTATGGAGAAAAAATTAGTTGTAATCACATGTGATTGATCATTAAATTAGTAATCACATGTAATTAATGTGTTAATAAATATGAGTTGGAGAAGATCTTTTTAAACATTCATTTACGATGAATGTTAACTCATATACATTATTATATACCGATGAATGTTAAGTTATCTCGTTCAACAATGTATAAAAACATATATAAGTTAATATTCATCATAAATTATTGTTTATGAATATTAATTGTAATTTTGATTAACAAGCATTTCAAATGAATGTTAATGGTTTGAAAATTTTTAATTTTTTGAAATTCGATAGTGAATGATGACTATAATTCAATTAAATACTTGTTTATAAGTTTTGTATATTGAAATTCGTTTAATTTGATTGTATTTATTGGTATATCAAAATTTTCACAAATACCCAAAAGTTATACCCAAAATTGTTAATATTTGATGAATTATAATAAATTAAAGATATGTATGAATACCTTTGATGAATTCAAAATTTATAATGTTTTGATTGATGAATCATTGATTTATATGTTTTAATTTTGAATTTTTGACAAAAATTGATGTAATGGGTATTATATATGAGTTGGAGAAGATATAAGAAAATGTGTGGTTGATGTTTGCTTTCTTCATTCCCTCAAATTTGGAGCTTCCCTTTATATATATATTTATTATAGGGATGATCAGGAGGTAGGGTTGATCTAAGGGGAAGGTGGAAGTGAATTTGGACTACCCGACCTGCTTGTCTTTTGAACTCGTCGCCATTTCACTATGTTTTCTAGTTTCATTCTTGTAACAGGGACAAGGACATAATAGTCGTACCCTATATTTTTTTAATTTAATTACTTATTTATTGTTCTTAATACAACAGGACGTAATATCGATATTTCATAATTCATTTTTCGTAAACACTTGTCGATTTCAATTAGAGAGGCGGATGTGGACCAGTCTGTCGCATAATATTAGAGAGGCGGCTAAGGAATACCTAGGTATGACTGTTGGGACAACGAGAACACATAGAGTTTATAGGGAATCCCGGTGGATTAGTGAGGAGGTACAGACCAAAGTAGCGTTGAAACAGACTCGGTTTAGGGATCTTACTTTGATTCAGGATGGAACACACGAAGATAGAAATAGAGCAGATGAGAGATATAGGGGAGTAAAAAGAGAAGCAAAGAACGCAGTAGCTAAAGCAAAAGAAAAGTCGTACGAGAAATTGTACAAGAAATTAGATTCTAAAGAAGGACAAAACGATATCTCCAAGATAGCGAAAGCTAGAGATAGAAAAAGAAGGGATACTGGAAATATAAAATTTATCAAAGATGAGCACGGAAGAAACATAGTGAATGAGTACGAGATTAGGAAAAGATGGGGACAATATTTGAATGTTGTGAGTGCGGTACTTGTCAAGGGTCATGAAGGTCAGCAGCATCCCATATACTATGTAAGTAAACGCATATTAGATGCGAAGACCAGGTATTCTCATCATGAAAAACTTATTTTAGCATTAGTTATGGCTTCTACTAAACTTAGACATTACTTTGAAACACATCATATCCATGTCAAAACTAATTATCCTATAAAATGTGGATTGAGAAAACCAGAAATGTCATGTAGGATGGTTAAGTGGTCTGTAAAATTGAGTGTCTATAACTTAGTATATGAACCTAGAAATGTTATAAAATTCCAAGTACTAGCAGACTTTGTGGTAGATTTCAGTAATGATCTTCAAAATGAAGTAGATTTAGAAGTTAAACAATTAGAGGAAATAAAGGAAAAATGGATATTACATACAGATGGTGCCTATAATGTAAAAGGAACAGGATTAGGGATCATACTAAAATCACCACAGAGGGACATTATACCCCAGTCCATTAGTTGTGAATTTCAGAAAACAAATAATGAAGCTGAATATAAAGCACTAATAGTAGGATTACAATTAGCTAATGATATCGGGATCAAGTATCTTCAAGTGTATGTTGATTCAGTGTAAATTACTAACCATTTTAATGGATCTTATTCAGTAAATGGTGAAAAATTAGCATTATATCTAGAAATAGTAAAGAAATTAGTAGAAAATTTTGAAATTTTTAGTATTGCGCAGGTACCAACCCAGATGTGAGGTTCCCGATTGCACACATCATGATCGTAGCAATCAATCAAAAGGAGCAAAGAGGGATAGAAATCTTAAATGTGATCCCAAACAATGAGAAAAATGCTAAGGCATTTCGAATGAAGGTATCTCATTTTATTATTATACATGAAATTTTGTATCGTAAATCTCTTGCAGGTCCTTGTTTGAGGTGTTTAGAAGATCCTGAGGCACAACAAGTCCTCAAAGATATACATGAAGGAGATTGTGGTAACCACACTGTGGCATGGCACTCTTCTCCAAGATCCTGAGAACAGGATACTACTGGCCCACTATGAGGAACGATGCTATGGATTATGCTCAAAAGTGTAATGCCTGCCAAAGACATGGAAATATCCTTCATCAATCGGTAAAGCCCATGCATCCAGTTATTACTCCTTGGTCGTTTATGAAGTGGAGAATGGATATAGTGGACAAATTACCTAAGACACTAGGTGGAAAAGTTTTCATGCTAGCAATGACCGACTACTTCTCCAAATGGATAGAGGCTGAAGATTTTGCTCAAGTTAAAGAGAAAGATGTGACAAGATTTGGGATTTCGGCGGAGATATTATGTGATAATGGATCACAAGTCATTGGTAAAAGGACTACGGACTTTTGTGTCAGTTGGGGAAATAAAATGATAACTTCATCCTCAAGCAAATGGTCAAGCGGAATCAAGCAACAATATCATCATCAACAACTTAAAGAAGAGATTGGATGACAAGAACGGAAAGTGGGCTGAAGAATTACCCTTGTCCTATGAGCAGATAGTGCTTTGACCAAAAATTAACAAGTATAATTCTGTGATCAAATTAGTTATATGGGGTAGAATGCTTAAGTGATTTTCAAGATAATCAAATTAAAAATTTGATATAAAGTTAGTTTAATAACCAAAATGTAAAATTGATAACATCAAATAATGTCATATTTATATAATGATATTCCCGTATTTTTAAGCATTTTTATTGCAATTTATTTATATATATTACTGATTTCGTTTATATTTACAAAAAGGTATTTAATTAAAGAAATAAAGAAAAGGAACAAAAATGGGCTTAAAAACTGAAGAAAAAGAAGAGAAGACTAAGAATCAAGAAGACTGGGCTTAAAGAGAAGATTAAACCCAAAAGATTAAATTATTGGGCCAAGAAAGAGGATTAAATTCGGATTTGTGAAGATTGAAGTCCAAGAAGAAGCCCAACCCCGATTGCAGAATATTCTGGAAACACAATTCAACCGGCGGTTGAATTATTCAACCGACGGCTGTACTCAAATATGGAAGGCGGTTGGAGCGCGCGGGTCAAAACTAGGTTTCGTGGGTAAACAGCCAACCCAACCGGCGGCTGAAATATTCAACCGGAGGTTGGATGTGCGATCTGAAATCTATAAACAGAGGTCATAATCAGCCAGTAAACCATACACAATACAATACGAATTAAGCAAAGCCTAATTCGGTTCTAGGGTTTAGAAGTCGACTGAAGGAGCGATTTGGAGGCTAGGAAGTTAGGGTTTGAAGGTTTTCAACCCTAACAAAGAGTTAGTTCGGTTTCTTGGGTTTGATTCTTAATCTTTTCTATTTACAATGTACATGTTTTTAGATCTGGTTTTGATTACTTTGAACATGAGCTAACTCTTTAATTGTATTTGCTTAGATGAATAATTTTTAGATGAAGGTTTTATGATATGTTTATGTTGATTTGAATTATGAATGATTATTGAGTTTATTTGAAAGATCCATATTAATTGTGTGTTGATTAATTGTTACTTAACGTTGTCAAAAGACTTATGCTATAACTAGGGTTTGTATAAGTTGATTGATTATCTGCAATTAAGTAATTAATTGCGGCTTGAGACCGTAACCGGTAATAGGTTAAGAGAATAACAATTAATAAAACCTAATTAATGTGATATTTATTTAACCAATAATTATAAACTTGCGTTAACACGAGGTTGCTGAATGAATCTCAATGATCTGTTGATAGTATTAATTGAATAAGGTTTAGGTTAATAACACGTAGAAGAAATTCTAGTGTATTCAAGAGAATTTAGTATTAAGCTAAAGTTTATTAGGATTAGTTAACCTTAGCAGAGACTATCTATATTTGTTAAAACCACCATAAGGAATAATCAACAATTCAATAAACATATCTGAAATCTGAATCGAGAAATCACAAATCTAAGTAAATACATGCTTCTCTATCTGATTATCTTTAATTACTTCTTATCTTTTAATTGTTTAAAGTTTAATTCGTTTTAAATAAAATTTACGTTCATAGGAACTAAAAGGCACCCCTTATTTATTTGTAATTTGTAATTTAAGGTTTAATTAACTATTTTAATTTACACTGTTTCCCCGTGGTTCAACTTGGTCTTACCTAAGCTATACTATAATATGAACATGTATTCTTGCCTATTGTGTTTAAATTAACTTTAGTATTTCCAATTAATTAAAACTTGTTATTTTTAATCACTACTTAACACACATCAAAAATAATCGTAAACGACACAAGGATATACGAGGAAAGCCCTTGATCTTGTTAGACCGCCTGCATAAAACCTCGAGAAGGAACAATCGTTCCTTGCCTTTGTTTCTTTTATTACTTAACATCGTGATAATACAATACAGGAGCACAACATGATCGAACTAAGATGTGTGTGATGAATTTCGTGAAAAAAATAAGTAAAAAGTGAGTTTGATCGTGAGTAATGAAGTGATTGAGTGTTAGCTGTGCGTTAGAAGTGTCTCCTATCCGATCATTTGCCTCATTTAAATACTAAATACAACATAACAAAATTTCAGAAATATCCGGCATCTTCCAAGATACCTGAGATCACCCAGCGCTCCTCTTTGACTTGTTATTCTTCACGCTTACTCTCATTTCCTTTTGAATTTGAAAAAGTCTTGATCCACGTATCAAAGAGAAAAAAAGTCACGTTTGAGTCTTCATATGACCTGGTCAAAATAAATAAGCAAGCACAAATCAATAGCATATGGTCCCAGGATACTGAATATCCGGGATCCTGAGTGTATACGAGATCTCGAACGCGCATAAAATTGTAACACCCCAAATATTGTAAGTTTGTATTTATAAAAATTGCATTATTTAAACTAAAAGTTTATAAGTATTGAATGTTAAAATGAAATTATTATTGAAGAGGGTTAGAAATATAAGTAGTTGGATTAAAATGTATATGAGCTGAAACCTTAGGGGTTGAAGGTGCCTTTTTATGCAAGTGGAGGGGGGAAGTGCAAAATGCATAACTTAATCTCTTCTTCTTGGAAAAATCTGGAAGTTTGGAGTTTCTTGTGTGTGTGCGTCCATATACGAACGGGAAAAGAGGGAGAGCCAAGTAGAAAAACGAAATTGAAGCTAGTTGTTTTGAAATTAAGCATTTAACCATCTAATTCTATATTCCTAAGGTAAGAACACCCTCCCTAACCTTTGAATTTGATTGTTTTGGAAAATCTTAGGTTATGAACCCTAATTGGGGTTTGGGGAAAAATGGGTTATTTGAGGTGGGTGTTGAAGATAAAATGATTGTGAATGGTTGTTATCATTACTAAGAGATGATACAACCATTTATGATTATAGATGGTTATTAAGTAAGTAATCCTTTCAATCATGCTCTTGATATTGTAGAAACGCCCACATTGTAAAGTTGTTAATCATTGTGCATGATCATCTTTTGTAACAAAGATGTTATGAATGAAGTTTATTTGGGTTGAAATTACCCCTTTGAATGTGAAAATGGGTGTTGGTCATGTTAAATTATTGAAAGTTTATCAACCGGTCATTTTCTTGAATTTAGTCAAATCATCTTTTGGGTAAATTGGTCACTTGTTATCATGGCAATGTTTGCATTCCACTTCTGGAAATATGGTCAATTAGGATAAGTAGTATGGTATTTATTTGGGCTCCAAATGTGCCTAAAATGATCATATTTCGATCAAACACCCGAAACTATCACGAATGCGAATTTTGAAAAAGTGTCAATTGAGAAACAATTGTAATGTTATGTAAGATGTGTCTGCAAAATTTCAGAACTTGGTTTAAAACGAGTCAAAAGTTATGCGTAATTGAATTTGAGTACAAAACTTGAGTTGTGCAGATTGTTGTATTCAGGACCCAGTACGCGATCGCGTAAGGGTCACGCATTCGCGTACCTAGTGAAGAAAATGAACCAGAAACTTTTACATTGTTGGTACGCGATCGCGTACCCTTACCGGGATCGCGTACCTCGTACGAAAACTTGAACAGAAACTTTCCATGTACTGAGTACGCGATCGTGTACCCTTTGGTAGGATCGCGTACTCTCGGTTTGTGTCGAATACGCGATTGCGTACTGATTTCCAGGATCGCGTACTGTATATATATATATATATATATAAAAATTTGGGGCCTTTCAATTGGGTATCAAAGCCATGGTTTAAGGGATTCGGGTATCTACCGTTAATGGGTATTTGAACTTGGACCATTTATATTGTTGATTGAGCATGATATAGAACTGTTAGACGTAAAATGTTATGAATGTGTAGTTAACGAGTTGTTGAAATTTATGAATCGAGACGTTAAGTGATAACCTTAGAGACATACAAATGCAATGTGATAAGTATTACGTCTGGCCAACGTAATAGTCATCACATGACACTATATGGAACTAAGGAAGTCACAAAACGACTCTTAACTAGTAGATGGTAAAGGATAGTGATACAGTAGACATATAAAAATGTTAAATTGGGTATGAATTAATGTGTCGTGTTTATTTCTGCGCCATAATGAGTGAACGAGAAACAGGAACGATAGCGGGGCAGAGTCATCAAGAAAAGGCCAAGAATACTAGCACTGAAAGCGATAGGGATAGATCTGAGACTCCTCCTCATGTGTCTAGGACTTCTACATCAAAATTAAGAGACTTGATAGCTGAAGAGGTCGCTATTGCTCAAGAGAGGTCTCTTCCTCTCTTGTTGAACAGAATTACTGAGACAATTAAGAATGTTGTTACTGAAAAATTTCAAAAACATAGTGAAAAAACTGTTGTTGAAATACCAACCCGTGAAAATGTAAATCAAATGGAACGACCAAAGTTTGCCTACAAAGACTTCTCAGCTTGTAAACCACCAGAACACCATGGAGAGCCCGATCCCATCAAATGTCACATGTGGATTTCAGAGGTAGAAGGGGCGTTTAATATTTCTGAATGCCCAAATAGATTGAAGGTGATTTATGCGGCGAGTTTATTGAAGTCGCGTGCAAAAGAAGTGGGACGTTCAACGTCAAACCATGGGAACGGAAGCTGTTAATAGCCTCACTTGGGAAGATTTTAAGAAGATGTTTGGAACGGCTTTCTCTCCGGAAGCCGAATTAATAAAGATTCATCGAGAGTTTCTTTATACGATGGAAACAAATAAAACGGTGAATGAATTGGCTGGAATTTTTCTTGATAGAGCACGTTTTTGCCTAGAGTACATAGAAAACCCAAGAAGACTTATGAACCATTTTCATGAAGTGTTGAAGAAGGATATTCGTCAGTTTGTTGATCCAGATAGATGGATAAAGTTTGAAGATTTCGAAAATGAAGCCCAAAAGAGGGAAATAGAAACAACGAGGGATGATGATACGGCTGCAAAAAGAAAAGTTGAGCAATCGGTGGGTTCCTCTAAAAAGTTTAAGTCTAGTGGTGGTGGGAGAAGGGAGGAGAGGCGGGAGTCGCCAGAATGTAGAAAGTGCCATTAGAAGCACTATGAGGAATGCTTAGCAGGAACAAAATCTTGCTACCAATGCGGGAGAGAGGGTCATTTAGGGCGTGATTGCCCTGAACCAATTTGCGTTTGTTTTAATTGTCTTGAGCCGGGATACATAAAGTCTGAGTGTCCTAGATTAAAGAATCTTGCCACTCTCCCCACTTCCCGCAAAAACGTTGATAAAAAGGCGGTGGCCACCAAAGCCAAAAAGTCGTTCTTTTCAACTCACCGCTGATGAAGCTAAAGATGCCCCCGATGTCTTGACAGGTACCTTTCTTGTAAATTCTAAACCTGCGTACATATTGTTTGATTCGGGAGCTTCTCGGTCATTTGTGTCCAGAAAGTTTTGTTAAGATTTTTCCATTCCCCTTAGTGAGTTAGACACCCCATTAGATGTAGAGGTTGCGGATGATCGAGTAGTATATGTGACGAATGTATTTCGTGGGTGTCGGATAGATATTAGCGATGTAGTTTTCGTAATTAACCTTATACCCATGAGAATGTGTGAGTTTGATATTGTGGTAGGAATGGATTGGCTCGGAAAGCATTGGGCCATCATCCAATGCAAAAATAAAATTATTCGAGTCACTTCACTAAGTGGGAGAGTGATTGATATTCATGGAGAGAAGAGATATCCCTCCATATCCATTTGTACGTATGCTCGAGCTAGACGACATCTGTCACATGGTTGCCAAGCGTTTTTAGCCCATGTGGTTGATATTCAAAAGTCTTTACCGAAGCTTGAGGAAGTTCCTATTGAGAAAGAGTTTTCTGATATATTTCCCGAAGAGTTACCCGGGATTCCGCCTGAAAGGCAACTTGAATTTCGTATTGATCTTTTACGGGGAGCAACCCCAATTGCAAAGACTTCATATAGACTTGCACCGTCTGAAATGCAAGAGTTAAGGAAGCAATTACAAGAATTACTGGAAAAAGGTTTCATCCGTCCAAGCAGTTCTCCGTGGGGAGCTCCGGTCTTGTTTGTTAAAAAGAAGGATGACACTATGCGAATGTGCATTGACTATCGTGAGTTGAACTAGGTATCCCTTACCTAGGATTGATGATTTGTTTGATCAACTTCAAGGTGCTAGTTTTTTTTTCTTTCTAAAATCGATCTTCGTTCGGGTTATCATCAATTGAAAGTTCGAGAAGATGATGTACCTAAAACTGCCTTTAGAACTCGATATGGTCATTATGAGTTTGTGGTGATGCCTTTCGGGTTAACGAATGCTCTAGCTGCTTTCATGAATCTTATAAGTCGAGTATGCCGACCAATGCTCAACAGGTCTGTAATTGTTTTCATTGACGATATTCTTATTTATTCAAAATCTGCGGAAGAGCATGAGTCTTATTTGAGACAAGTGTTGCAAATATTACGAGTTGAAAAGTTTTATGCCAAGTTCTCAAAATGTGAATTTTGGCTTGAGAGGTGCAATTTCTCGGCCACGTTGTTAATGACCAGGGTATTAAAGTTGATCCTTCGAAGGTTGAGGCGGTTATGAAATGGGATTCTTCGAAGAATCCAACCGAAGTTAGAAGTTTTCTCGGTCTTGCACGTTATTATCGACGTTTTATTCAAAAGTTTTCAAAAATCGCAACCCCTCTTACCAAGCTTACTCGTAAAGATGTTAAGTTCGAATGGAATGATCAACATGAGGAATCTTTCTTTACTCTTAAGGAGATGTTAAGTTGAGCTCCTATCCTTGTGCTTCCAGATGGTACCGAAGATATGGTAGTTTATTATGACGCTTCTTATAATGGTCTAGGTTGTGTGTTGATGCAACGGGGCAAAGTTATTGCCCATGCGTCACGACAACTAAAAGAGCATGAAAGGAATTATCCAACTCATGATTTAGAGTTGGCGGCGGTTGTTTTTGCCCTCAAAATCTGGAGGCATTATTTGTATGGTGTGAAGTGTACCATTTACACCGATCATAAAAGCCTTAAATAAACATGAGGCAAAGACGTTGGCTCGATTTGGTAAAATATTATGATTGTGAAATCCTTTATCATCCGGGAAAAGCAAACTTGGTGGCGGATGCTCTTAGTAGAAAAACGTTTCATAATATTTTATCCGTAAATCGACTGTTACTCCAAACTTACTTGAACAACTTAAGGTAGTGCAACAAAGAACGTGGCAGAAAGGTGATGTGAATGCGGAACGTATTAAAGGTCAAATTCCTAATTACGGGGCGATTTGGGTAAAAAGCCCAAACGAGAATAGTGGTGGACTTGCTACAAGCTATTAGTAAGTAATCCTTTCAATCATGCTTTTGATATTGTAGAAATGCCCACATTGTAAAGTTGTTAATCATTGCGCATGATCATCTTTTGTAACAAATATGTTATGTATGAAGTTTTGTAAAGCATTATGTTGAAGTTTATTTGGGATGAAATTACCCCTTTGAATGTGGAAATGGGTGTTGGTCATGTTAAATTATTGAAAGTTTATCAACTGGTCATTTTGTTAAATTTAGTCAAATCATCTTTTGGGTAAATTGGTCACTTGTTATCATGGCAATGTTTACATTCCACTTATGGAAATATGGTTAATTAGGAAAAGTAGTATGGTATTTATTTGGGATTCAAATGTGCCTAAAATGATCATATTTCGATCAAACACCCGAAACTATCACGAATGCGAATTTTGAAAAAGTGTCAATTGAGGAACAATTGTAATGTTATGTAAGATGTGTCTGCAAAATTTCAGAACTTGGTTTAAAACGAGTCAAAAGTTATGCGTAATTGAATTTGAGTACAAAACTTGAGTTGTGCAGATTGTTGTATTCAGGACCCAGTACGCGATCGCGTAAGGGTCACGCATTCGCGTACCTAGTGAAGAAAATGAACCAGAAACTTTTACATTGTTGGTACGCGATCGCGTACCCTTACCGGTATCGCGTACTTCGTACTAAAACTTGAATAGAAACTTTCCATGTACTGAGTACGCGACCGTGAAAGTTTTGGGGAGTTTCAAAAATACAACCACACTCTTATTCGGGATCCTGCATTCTAAATATAAAAATTAGCCCCTAACATTTGCCCCCAAGTTGTACTGTTATCGGGATCCTGATAGCGATACAACTTCTATGGATATTTATCATAAATAAAGTCAGGTGAGATATTGACGCATTTCGATAAGCAAGCCCGAGCAATTATCGGTTTCCTGATAAATATTTACCTCCTGTCATCTCTAAGTATCACCCATCTCTTCGAACTCCTTAAGCAGGTATAACTCTTTTCTCTCTTTCTTTCTTTAGTGTTTTTACTTTCATCTTCAAAAAACGTCTCTCGTTGCTTACACCACTCCCAATTCCGGCGATAAGCAAATAGATTTTATCGACCAACATCTGATTTCCATCCCTGAACCCTGCAATTTCACTGACCTCGACATTGAGCAATTGAAGTTAGGAGGCTTTTCCACCGGGTACGATTTCAGACCCTATGATCCTTCCACCCATGTTGATTTTCGCTTAGACAAATGGATCTGTTTCCCAGAGTTTCCATTTACCATAGACATCTCCGTCACCAGATTGTGCTATGCGCAAACTATGCCAATGATTTTGCGTACACTTTCCGTCATACAAACCGTTACCGACTTTCATGACCTAGATTTCAGTGTCCCCGAGTTGGCTCAAACTTATAATCTCAGAAGCCACAGTTCACACTATTTTCTTTTCCAAATCAAGCCTGATCGTCAACACCTTGTTCTCCGCGCCACTCAAAACGATCCTAAATGGAAAGGAAGATTCTTTTTCGTTGATCGGGATTCTTTGCCGAACGGCGACCAAATTTCATCCTCCTGGATTCTAAAGGGTAGGATATAGATTTCTAGGGTTTTCAATTTACATTTACCTTTACTTACATGTAAGTTTTATTTTGCAGCGAACTTTACACAGTTGGCTCCCACTCTCCGGGATACTGAAAGCAACATAAAGAAATTTTCGGAGATCCCGAGAAATGAGAGGACATTCAAGCATCCCCAACAGACTAAAAGCACAGGATCCAGGGAATCTGAAGCAACTATGTCAGGTAAACAAACTTCTATAGCCTTAATCCACGATTCTTAATTCTGCTTTTTCAATATCTTTCGAATTTACAGCTCACTTCTCTCTTTCCGACATCGACGCTGAGACTCCACTTATCAAGAAAGAACATTCCAAGTCACATGTCCCTAACCTGCGCTCGAAGTCAACCGCTAGAAGGAAGAAGACTGAAGACGTAATCGATTTGAGTGATTCCTCTTCCGATTTTGACAAGGTATTAATTTGTGTGATTCTCATGTTCCTGCAAAATATAAGTTAAGATCTTATAGTTTAATACATTGATTCTATTTCGGAATCCCAGATCCTGAAACAAGCAATGCATTAGTACTATATCATGAATAGATCTATCTTTCACAGGCTATAGAACAACTATCCAAGTGTCACTACGAAAAATTGGAGATAATCGAAAATATGCAAAAGTTAGACGATGCCAGGATAGTTGCTGCCGAGAAAGATGCCGCTAAACTTGTCAAACTTAGGAAGTAAAACAGGAATCTCAAATCCAATGTCACTAAAAAATTCGCCGAAGCCGATGCCAAGATACTATGGGAGAACAAGTTGCTGCTAGCTGAAATCAAGAGGGATGCCACCATTGCCGTTCTTGAAGCTAGGATTCTAATGGCTTCAAAGCTGTCTCCAAAGGCTTCGACGCCTAAATTTGGAGTGTTCAAACTTGGAAGGAGAAGCTGGCAAGTTTAAAGGTGAGGATCCTAATGTGGGGATGACACCCGATGACGCAGGCAGCAAGACACCCAAGGCAGCAATAGGCAAGGCTATGGTTGGGAACAGAAAAGTTGCAGTAACTGAGGAAAAGGATCCTGTTTCTGACGTGGTGAAGGATTTGGCGATAGAAGGTGGCAATGTTTCCCCGGGCGATGATGGTAATACTGACCAGGCCTGAGCCCAGGTTTTATTTTTATGGTTAAGGGTTACGGTGTATCAAACAATTTAATTTGGGGTGAGGTCAATCCGGTGTGATTGGCCATGGTGGTGTTTTTTGGTGGTTTATGTTGGCCACTCAACTTTGGATACTTTTTTGAACTCTACTCCTGAGAAATATAGGTCTCGGAATATTCTGCTTATATTATATTATGATCTTTACCGTATCTTCTATCTTCTTGATCCTCGGGAGATATCGTCAGTTTGTGTTTATCATGATCTTGAATCCAAGATATCTAGGCTAAATCCATGATTTCTAGCTAAGGCATATTACTTGAGTTGGTTTAGATTTTAGTAGGATTTATGATTTAGGGTTTGGGGTTTAGGGTTTAGGGTTTAAAGATACATCATTAGGGTTTTGATACTTTAAATAATTTCGGACTAATATAAGTATTAAAGATACTCTAACGATCACATCTATAATACATCATTAGTTTTGATACTATCTATAATACATCTAAACTCAAACTTCATTTCACTAGTGTCAATGACCGTGATCCATTAGACTAACCTAACCTTTAGGCTGACCTGAAAATGGTCAAACTAAAATCAAGGTATAAGAAAAAATGAGTTTGGGATATTTATTTGTATGGGGCTATGTTTTTATTTTGCTTCTGATGTTGAGATGTGGTCATTTTTTGGTTTTGTTTTTTCTAGGAGGTTTATACCTTTGGTGGGCCATGGGATTTGTGTTGTGTTGTGTTGTTCATATTTGTATCCTTTTTGGCTACTATACTGTTTATCAAAAAAATTAATAATAATAATAAAAAAGGAAAAATGCAAGTTTGAGGAACAAGTGACTAACTATACCTATAAGTACCCTTAACTATTACATAATTACATTAATAAACATAATGGGAGGAAGGACATGTCTAGGAACTTGGGTAGAGTTAGTCTTGGATATATAGTCCTTTACTTTGGGAGGAAGGACAAAAGATATAGGATGGAAAGAGTTTGGACTTTGGACTATTGACATAACATGTCCTTGTACTTGTACTTGTACTTGAGAAATCAATTTCTTTACAACTCCTTTCTATCAAACCAAATTCAAGATCAAGGCCAATTGTACTGTCTGTATCACTACACACATCAACAATGATTCTCTATCAATATACACAATAAGTGAAGATTATTTAAGTTTATTTGAGTATAGGATAGGATAGGTCTCCATAGTCCAAATATTCAAACTAGTCCTTCCTCCCATTTTTTTATGTCTGCTCCATCTATATCTATGTCAGTATACAATAATTAAGGGTTACTAGCTGTCTTGGCAACCTCCTTCTAACAATGGTGAAATATTTTTCTGAAACTTCCAGAAAATTTTATTGGATCTACCCATGCAACGCAGTGATGAACAGAGGGACATAATCTCATCATCAAAAAGTTCCTTCTTAATTGGACGATCATGCACTGGAAAGACTACGGTAGTGACAGCGAAGATAGTCGTAAATGAAAAGCATTTCCATGCTAATGACTCTGAATATGAGGGTAACAAACCCAGCCTTGTTCGCCAGATTTTTGTGACACTCAGCCCCAAATTCTGTTTTGCTGTGAAGCAACATGTTTTCAACCTTATAAGGTACGCGAATATCTTTTTGTATTTCTAAATTTCCTTATCTGGGATATTATTCTAACTAGAATATTTTAATGTAATTAACGCTAGTGAGAGTTCATCAGAAACTACCAATCTTAGGAATGAAGAAGTTACTTAATGACATACCAAACACGTTAGTTGGCGTCCCTCAAAAGTATTACCCTCTTGTTATAACGTTTGAAAAGTTTCTAAGGATGTTGGATGGCACACTGGGCATCTTTGAGAGATATGACGGGGAAGTTACATTTGATAGATTTTGTTCAAAGGATTATTGGGTCTCCTTCAATCCAGAATTGAAAAAGAAGCTTGATCCCTCAACAGTGTTTACCGAAATAAACTCTTATATCAAAGGAGGCTCTGATGGCAAAATGGATTATACGTCTTACTTACAATTGGCGGAAGGTCGTTCCTCAACATTAACACAAAGTGAAAGAAGACATGTTTATGAAATCTACAAATCGTATGAAAGGAAGAAAGCTCAGCTTGGAAATTCGATTTAAGCGATTTAGTTAATGACCTTCACACTAGACTTCAAAATCGGAATAATGAACGGATTTTGTTTACATAGACGAAGTGCAAGATCTTACCATGAGGCAGATTTCCCTTTTCAAATATATTAGCAACAATAATATTGAGGAAGGATTTGTTTTTGCGGGTGATACTGCACAGACCATTGCTAGGGGGACCAATTTTAGGTTCCAAGATATACGTCAAAGATTCTATAAGGAGTTTTTAAGGCACACCGCAACTGGAAAACAAAAAAAAGATCATCTATCGGGAATATTTCAATTGAAAGAGAACTTTAGAACCCATATGGGTGTACTTAACTTTGCACAAAGTGTCATCAACCTTTTGTACAACTATTTTCCAAAGTCAATTGATGTTTTAAAGTCGGAAACTAGTCCTATTCCAGGGAAAGTTCCCGTTTTATTTGAGGTTGGCAAGGAAAAAGATGCAATACTTAAAATCTTTGGAAGTGGTGGAAATAGTATCTCCTTTGGTGCTTCACATGTGATATTGGTACATTATCAAAATACAAAAGATGAGGTGTTAAAGAAGACTAAAAAGAAGGCACTTGTTCTCACTATAATGGAGTGTAAGGGTCTTGAGTTTCAGGTTAGTGCCTTAGTATAATATTAAATAAATAATAATAATAATATTTAGTTTTGACTGCCATGTTTTTGTTTGTAGGATGTATTACTTTACAACTTTTTCACCACATCCTTTTTGGGGGAGAATTGGAGAGTTATATATGGATATAAGAAGGAAAATGAAAAGCTGAAAGAGGAACTTTCTTATCCTTCACAGAAATTCTCAGAGGCTAAACACAGGGGGTTATGCTTTGAATTAAAGCAGTTATACGTCGCAATAACTAGAACCAAACAAAGGCTGTGGTTGTGTGAGAATAGTGAAAAGGCCTCGAACCCAATGTTCGATTACTGGAAGGTCAGAGGGCTTGCTCAAATAAATAGTATTGATGATTCAATAGCAGGTGGGATGGAGATAGAAAGCACCCCTCAAGAGTGGAAGGCCCGCGGTGAAGAGGTGTCCCTATGCTTTATATGTTTTTTTTGTTGTTCTATCACTTCTATTTATATTTAACAATCTTTCAGCAATATGACTTTCAGCTCTTTAATGGGAAAAACTATATGATGGCACGATTTTGTTTTGAAAGAGCGGGGGATAGAGAGTGGGAGGACAAGGCAAAGATGTGTGAAGTGAATGCAAAATTAGCGGGTGAGTTAGAAGCTGAGTGGTTAGAGGTTCTGGCTATAGCAGAGTCCATTCATCGTGAAGGGGTGGAGCATGGAGAAAAAGGCAAGTATACAGAGGCAGTAAGAGCTAAGAAAACAATACGGGAGATTAGAGGTAGTAAGAGCTTTAAAAATTCTCTTCTAATTATAAATGTGGAAATAAGTATTGTGAGCGGAACTCTTGTTTTTTGCAGAGTACTACAATGAATCAGATTTGAACAGTTTGAACAAGGTCCGGGATACAATATCCAGATATCAAAACAAGAACATGGAGATGACAGGGGAAGTGTTACCTGTGAAAGGGGTAAGTGATTTAAAGGTTCTCGATGAAATAAGGACATTTATGGATATGAGGGAGGAATTGACACCAACAATGGTGTTATCTGAGGCGAGCAAGATGATGGTAATAACTAGTTTTTCCTTCACTTTTAAACCAGAATGATAATGATAACTATACTAACTAGTTTTTCTTTCATCATGAATTGTGGTTCAGGAAAAATTGAAGGAAGTAACACACTCATGGGAATCTCGAATTATTAGTAGGTGCGAAGAAGCTCATTACGATACATATGTTCACCTGAGTGGACTTCAATTTATGTGTGAGCTGATGGCAGATGAGAATAGGTTAGTTATTTATTATATTATATGGTTGAAAATTAAGAAAATACTAAATACTAAACATATTTATTACAGAGTGCTAATTTAGATTTTATCTAACCAAAAAGTTATTTGTTATATGTTCAGTCACGGTGTAGCAAAAAAATAAAATCCATGAAGAGATTATGACTAGGTTGGGGTGGTTACACGTACACAGGCCTGCAATAGAGAAATTCTTGTTGAGCAGTGAGGCTGAACATATAGGCAGCAGCAGAGGTAGCATAAGTGAGGCAGAGGTACCATCTGATTATGAGGAAGAAAAAGGCAAGCCAAAGAAGCGAAAAAAGAAGCAAAAGAAGGGAAAGAAAAGATATCATTGATAATGGTTTTTACTATATTCATGGTTATGCCTTTTATGTTGTTGGATTCTTGGTTTTGCCAATGGATTGATGAGAATCCTGCTACTGTTATCTGAATTTTTGATTAGTTTGTTTTGATGTTTGTTGTTGAGTCATTATGGGTGTCTTTTTGAACGTAGAGTCATGATGGTTGCTACAATGGTTTCAACTCTATTCATGGCTATACCTTTTTGTTGTGGGATGCTTGGATTTGCCTGTTGATTGATGAGAATCCTGCTATTGTTAATTGTCTTTTGGATTAGTTTGTTTTCATGCTAGCTTGTTGTTCAGTGGTTTCTACAATTTTTTCATTTCTTTTTGTGTGTTTGTGTGTGTATTTTTAGTAATTAGAAGATGGGTAAAGTGAAAATGAGAGGAAGGAAGGAGATAAAGTTTGTGGATCGTAAAAGTTGATTCCTTCATTTAATTACATCCCAATATATACTAGAAACTTTTAACGACCTCTAATCAACAAACTAACACAACATCCTAATTAAGTTACATTCATTTATTTGCAATAAGTAATGTATTAGGTGTATTTGCAGGTACTTTCTAACAAACTAAGGACTAAAGTGTGGTGTGGGAGGAATTGAAGGGACTCACTTGGCCCAAATACACCTTTAATGGATTGTACTATTATTTTATTCTATGCTGGGTATAAACTTTGAGTAACTATGAATAGTTATAGTCATTAACTATGAATAGTTATAGTCATGGTCTTGACCAATTAAGCCTTATCAAATGTTTAACATGTCAAATGTATATTGTTTATCTATTAAAATGCCTAAGTTTTAGTTACAGCATTATCCAATTAATTTAAAACTCTTTGTACAAATTCACATAAATTTATCAAACTAATAATAAGCTAATAAATTAAACACCTTAAACCCGCTTCCACAATTAGAACACCCCTAACTACATTAACTATTCCAATGTATACATTAAAGATCGTGCATGAATAAATTGTACTACATGCTTATTAATATTTGGTGTATGAATAATATATATGATATAATTTTTCGTTACATTTTCTTACATAGTAAAACATCTTTATTTTAAATACAACACTTGCTATACCTTTTTTCAATTACATGTCTTTTAGAATGTACTTTGTATTCGGAATTTTATATTTTTTAAAACAGTAACTCATAGAAAAAGTACTCTTATTCATATTAAAATGAAAATGAAAATGTTAGACCTAAAAGCTATTTACATAATTGAAATGTAAGTGAGCACCCATAGCCATCTTCCTAAATTTGGTCTACGGTAACATGTAGCTTAAGCGCAAGCCACGGATGTGTTTTTCAGTCCAAATCGGACCATTTTAACGTCATTTTCTTCATTCTTTTTGCATATTATTGTACAAAACCCTTTTACCTTTCAAATGACATAAAAGTTTCATCGACTATAACTCTCCAATTTTGATGTTTAAAAACCGAAAACATGACAGTAGTGGTTTCTGTAAACCTATACTACCACTAAAAACGAAGCTAACCATATAAATTAATTAACTTTTATAGTTTAGTAATTTATCTGAATTCGTATGAAGAACCAAAAGAAGCTATAAATTCTCTCACACACACTAATACTGTACATTTTAAGTACTTTTATTATCCTGTCAAATAAAATAATTGACCAATGAACATGAAATTTTGTCCATATATATCTCTTTAACCATTCAAAAAATTTAATTACATACGGAACACTGACATCTAAATTGCATATATACCAAATTATTTTATAAACTAATATAAGTATTTTTATTCGGACGCAACGCGTAGTTTAAAAACTACTTTTATAGATAAATCCTCTATCGGTCCCATTTATGAAAACGTTTGTAAAATTTAGTTTGATACAATGAAGATGCCATTGTAATAAGAAAGACGTGTAATTAATTATTTAGAAGTAATGGCATGGTATGTGACTATGGATATTTATTTTTTTCAATTTATTTATTTGTTTTTCCAAACAATAAGGGTACAAACCATTAATTATTTATGTAAGAATGCATATGTGCATGCATATATATATTTTTTAAATAGTTAAGATATATGAATACTTTTTATTTTGTGTTTTGTTTTTATTTTTGTTCTTAAGTTGAGTATTTTCCTTAAATAGAAGGTTAAGATGCATTATAAATTGTAGCGGAATATGGTGTTTTATTATAAGTTATAACTCAATATAACTCAACGATGGTCGTATATTATGTTTGTTATTCACGGATTATTAACGATGGTGATTTAATAAAGATAGTTTACTCATATGTAAAGTTAAGGATTCGGAATGCGATGGTGAGTCTTATTAATATGATAAAATCAATATTGTATTAAAAATAAATTATATAATTATATTTAAAAATGTTGAGTCTAAAAATAAGAGTTTCTATATACAAAATACTAAAGTTTATATATATATATATAAATTAAAATATTGAATTTAGCAGGAGGAGTTCGTTTATTCGTTTGTTAGTTATACAGACGAATATAAACACGTTAAAGTAAGTTTATTTACTAATATTTTTGTTTGTGTTCGGAAAACGAATGATCACGAAAATCGTTTATCTTAGGTAATTGTTTAGGTGATGTATATATCAGTTCGTTCACCTCCGTTTATGTTATATTTTGTTAAAGTAATTGTTTAGGTGATGTATATCAGTTCGTTCACCTCTGTTTATGTTATATTTTGTTAAAGAGCGAACATAAACAAGAATTTCTTTTTTGGTTTATCCGTTCGTACCTTAATGAAACGAACACCAACTAGGAAAAAATCATTATTTCACATTAAGTAAATCAAATATATCATTTTAATCAATCTAATAAATAATAATAATAATAACATGGTGCCCGAAAGATGTCTCGTCCCCTTTGTACCCTACAACCATTTGGGGGTACATCGGTAAATTAAGATTGTACCCAAACCATCTCTCATCTCTCATCCTTTTATTACAAAAGCAGTTTGTCTCTCTAAAACCTTACAGAAGATTTTTTTTTCTCTTGGAGATAATTTTCACATAATTTTGTAAATCTATTTAATCTCAGCTTACTAATTACAAGCTTTTAAAAATCAACTAGTTAGGGTTTTAGTTTTTATTTTATGGTTGACTGCATTTCTAGATTTTGATGTTATTTGATCAGTTTGATGTTAAATCATGAATAGATCTGGTTTGTTAATTAAATGTAGCGTTTATACGATCTGTTTCTATGTATGGAGTTAATTAAATGAGCTGATTTAATGCAAATGTTTTTAAGGTTTTTTTTTTCTTCAGAAATGTTGATTTCGTCGTGTGGTTAAACCCTAGTTGATCATCATTTAATGCCTTTGTTCAGTTTTCAGTGTATGTGCGTAATTCATTTTGTTGTTGATTATTACACTCATAAATGTATCATTTGTGTGTTTTTGTGAAAGTATTTATGTATTGATCGAAAAAAATGATTCCGGTTTTTATGATTCTAATCCCTAAGAAGAGTATAGTAGCATATATATATATCTCCGGCATGTAGATGCAACTAAGCAAGTAAATGTATTCCGTTTTATTTTTTCTTGCCTGACTGAAATCATTATTACCGTATATACATGTATAATGAATTGGTAGTATTCGTTTAATTATATGAATCCTTTATATATATTGTTTATTTATATTTTATTATATATTATTATTTACATTTTTGACTTTGTAAATTTCACAGGTTGACTTTGAGCGAAAATGGAAACTTATCATCCTGAAACATCAACTAGAGAAACCTTCAATGTAATATATTCTCTCTCTCATGATACAATTAGGGCATGGTGTTTGCATACATTAGAATAGAATCAGATTTATGAATTTTTAGTAATAATGATCCCTTTTTATGGGCTTTTATCTCTTGAGAAGGCGATCTAACACGTCACATTTCTCATGATAATAATATGTACTACAACACATAGAAACAATATTTTTTATACTCCTCTCTATGGTAGTATATGCGTCTGTGCACTTTTGTTTTTACATTTGCATTGATCTGTGTTAGAAAGCATTAATTTATGATACAGGAAATAATTATTACCGTACTTAAATGACTCATTCTATGTTTGAAAATCCTGCAAACGTGTAACACCCCAAAATTTGTAAGTTGCATTTTTTAATTTTAAGAATCATTTTTAGAGTTTATAATATCATTAATATAATTAGTATTTAATAAGAGAAGAGTTTAAATAAGTTAGTGGCAAAATTAGAATTATTAGAACTTGAGATAAGTGAAATGGTGGCCAAAATAGAAGAGATGAGACTTGAGGGTAGAAAATGAAAAATTTGTTAATTTAACTCCCTTCTTGTAAAATCTGGAAGAATCAAAAATTAAAAAGTGTGTGAGTTGTGTGTGTGGAACGGCCAAGAGGGAGAGGAGGAGAACAAGTAGACTTTCACCAAATTGAAACTTAATTCTTGCGATTTTGAGTTCAATACATACATAATCATCATCCTTGAGGTAAGAATCACCTTTTTATACCTTCAATTTGAGTTATTTTATGATCTTGAGGATGAACCCTAAATTGGGTTTTGAGTAAAAGTTAGTTTTTGGGTGTAAGAACGTTAGATGATGATATTGGGGTATAGATGAACTTGTTTTTATGTTAGAAAATGGATGAAAAGAGTTTTAGAATCATCATTGAAATTTTTGCAAATTTGGTAAATTAGAGAATCTTGATAAAGGAAATGTAGATGATGAATTGATGTTATTGTGGTGTTGTTGTTAAAATATGATGTAGTTGGTTGAGTGCATGTTACTTTTAAGAGAAAAGATGACTTAAATTGGATAGAGAATTGTGGTGTTCTTGAGCTATAAATATAAGAGTTGATAAGAGAATTAATATAGAGTAAATTGAAGTTGATGTGTAAAAAGTTACCACTTTGAGTAGTGAATAACCATTACTTTGTGAATTCATGTTTAGGTGGAAGTAAAGAGCTAAAATTGAGACTTAGTGACTTAGTGAATCAACACCATTTGCAAAGGTAAGTAATGGGGATGGGGAAACCACTAGTTAATCTCATTTGTGATTCTTGAGTGATGATCAAATGAGCATTAACTAGTGGAGGGAGATTGTTGTATGTATGGCATTAGAGTATGCCATTATGTAGCCTACTATTGGGGATTCAAGAGTGACTTCGGGGCTTGAGAAATCTCATTGTTCATGTCTTGACAGCATTGTAATGTTCCTAGAGTTGGAACAAATTGTAGATTAATGATCCTTAATATTGTAGTTGGTGAATCAAAGAGTGATCACCAAGATATATTGCTATGGTTGTTTTTACATTTCTTCTTTCCATTACTTACTAAGCTTTTATGCTTACCTCTATATTTGTGGTTATTGTGTTAATGTAGGTACTAGCGGGTCAAGGGGTAATACGGGCAAAGAACCAAAGATCGACTAAGGGTGGACTTGCTCACAAGTTAGTAAGTGGAATCCCTTATTTTGTAGAAATCATGCTCTAGATACAATTGTGAAAGCCCCATTTTGTAGTCATTGGTTGTGGTGAAAAATTGTAGTATACTTCGGGTGTGATATCAAGTGGGTGGTTACTAACCTATATTATAACTTTTAGTATATGATTGTACAAATTGTGGTAATTGAAGTCAAACAAGCATTTTGTAAATGTTGACTTGTTAAGTCTAAGTAAGATGGTAACTTTGTGTAGTTATTGAATTATATTAACAAGATGATACTATTTGGATGTTCTAATTTAATTAGTAAGCTTGAGTTTTGTTGAGTAGTTGATTATAGTTGAAAATGAGTAACATGGTTAATTTAAAAAGGATGTTGAGTTTACAGATTGAAGCAGTGAAAAGTCTATGAAAAATGTTTGGAAAAACTGCAGAGTTTTGGTCAAAAATTGGGCTTGCTGTATCTGCAGATGTACCCGGCGGGTACACTACTTACCCGGCGGGTAAATAGTGTATCCGGTTGGGCACCCGGCAGGTACGGGGGTGTAAAACGGGTAAGCCCTTTGTAAAATTTGACAGAGTTTTTGGTCATGTGAACTACCCGGCGGGTAGCCCTTGTCCCCGGCGGGTACTCCGCCAAGTTTGTTGCATACCCACTGGGTATCCTGCCTACCCGGCGGGTAACCCTCCAGGTTTGTGTTAATTGTTTTTGAGTCCAAATGCAATTTGAGTTTATAACCAAAATAACTGGTCAAACATTCAGAGAATGTGGGACATTTATATATAAAAAATTTAAAAAGAAAAGTAAAAAAAAAAAAATCGGGGTGTTTCAAAATAATAAACAAAAACTTCGTTTTATTAGTGTCAATGATAGTGATCCATTAGATTAACCTAACCTTTAGGGTGACCTGAAAATGGTCAAACTAAAATCAAGGTATAAGCAGAAATGAGTTTGGGATATTTATTTGTATGTGGCTATGTTTTTATTTTGCTTCTGATGTTGAGATGTGGTCATCTTTTGGTTTGTTTTTTCTGGGAGGTTTATACCTTTGGTGAGCCATGGGATTTGTGTTGTGTTGTGTTGTTCATATTTGTATCCTTTTTGGCTACTATACTGTTTATCAAAAAAAAAAAAAAAAAAGGAAAAATGCAAGTTTGAGGAACAAGTGACTAACTATACCTATAAGTACCCTTAACTATTACATAATTACATTAATAAAGATAATGGGAGGAAGAACATGTCTGGGAACTTGGGTAGAGTTAGTCTTGGATATATAGTCCTTTACTTTGGAAGGAAGGACACAAGATATAGGATGGAAAGAGTTTGGACTTTGGACTATTGACATAACATGTCCTTGTACTTGTACTTGTACTTGCACTTGTACTTGAGAAATCAATTTCTTTACAACTCCTTTCTATCAAACCAAATTCAAGATCAAGGCCAATTGTACTGTCTGTATCACTACACACATCAACAATGATTCTCTATCAGTATACACAAGTGAAGATTATTTAAGTTTATTTGAGTATAGGATAGGATAGGTGTCCATAGTCCAAATATTCAAACTAGTCCTTCCTCCCATTTTTTTTTTATGTCTGCTCCATCTATATCTATGTCAGTATACAATAATTAAGGGTTACTAGCTGTCTTGGCAACCTCCTTCTAACAATGGTGAAATATTTTTCTGAAACTTCCAAAAAATTTTATTGGATCTACCCATGCAACGTAGTGATGAACAGAGGGACATAATCTCATCATCAAAAAGTTCCTTCTTAATTGGACGATCAGGCACTGGAAAGACTACGATATTGACAGCGAAGCTAGTCGTAAATGAAAAGCATTTCCATGCTAATGACTCTGAATATGAGGGTAACAAACCCAGCCTTGTTCGCCAGATTTTTGTGACACTCAGCCCCAAATTCTGTTTTGCTGTGAAGCAACATGTTTTCAACCTTATAAGGTACGCGAATATCTTTTTGTATTTCTAAATTTCCTTATCTGGGATATTATTCTAACTAGAATATTTTAATGTAATTAACGCTAGTGAGAGTTCATCAGAAACTACCAATCTTAGGAATGAAGAAGTTACTTAATGACATACCAAACACGTTAGTTGGGGTCCCTCAAAAGTATTACCCTCTTGTTATAACGTTTGAAAAGTTTCTAAGGATCTTGGATGGCACACTGGGCAATTTTTTCTTTGAGAGATATGACGGGGAAGTCACATTTGATAGATTTTGTTCAAAGGATTATTGGGTCTCCTTCAGTCCAGAATTGAAAAAGAAGCTTGATCCCTCAACAGTGTTTATCGAAATAAACTCTTATATCAAAGGAGGCTGTGATGGCAAAATGGATTATACGTCTTACTTACAATTGGCGGAAGGTCGTTCCTCAACATCAACACAAAGTGAAAGACATGTTTATGAAATCTACAAATCGTATGAAAGGAAGAAAGCTCAACTTGGAGAATTCGATTTAAGCGATTTAGTTAATGACCTTCACACTAGACTTCAAAATCGGAATTATGAATGGATTTTGTTTACATAGACGAAGTGCAAGATCTTACCATGAGGCAGATTTCCCTTTTCAAATATATTAGCAACAATAATATTGAGGAAGGATTCGTTTTTGCGGGTGATACTACAGACCATTGCTAGGGGACCAATTTTAGGTTCCAAGATATACGTCAAAGATTCTATAAGGAGTTTTTAAGGCACACCGCACCTGGAAAACAAGAAAAAGATCATCTATCGGGAATATTTCAATTGAAAGAGAACTTTAGAACCAATATGGGTGTACTTAACTTTGCACAAAGTGTCATCAACCTTTTGTACAACTATTTTCCAAAGTCAATTGATGTTTTAAAGCCGGAAACTAGTCCTATTCCAGGGAAAGTTCCCGTTTTATTTGAGGTTGGCAAGGAAAAAGATGCAATACTTAAAATCTTTGGAAGTGGTGGATATAGTATCTCCTTTGGTGCTTCGCATGTGATATTGGTACGTGATCAAAATACAAAAGATGAGGTGTTAAAGAAGACTAAAAAGAAGGCACTTGTTCTCACTATAATGGAGTGTAAGGGTCTTGAGTTTCAGGTTAGTGCCTTAGTATAATATTAAATAAATAATAATAATAATATTTAGTTTTGACTACCATGTTTTTGTTTGTAGGATGTATTACTTTACAACTTTTTCACCACATCCTTTTTGGGGGAGAATTGGAGAGTTATATATGGATATAAGAAGGAAAATGAAAAGCTGAAAGAGGAACTTTCTTATCCTTCACAGAAATTCTCAGAGGCTAAACACAGGGGGTTATGCTTTGAATTAAAGCAGTTATACGTCGCAATAACTAGAACCAAACAAAGGCTGTGGTTGTGTGAGAATAGTGAAAAGGCCTCGAACCCAATGTTCGATTACTGGAAGGTCAGAGGGCTTGCTCAAATAAATAGTATTGATGATTCAATAGCAGGTGGGATGGAGATAGAAAGCACCCCTCAAGAGTGGAAGGCCCGCGGTGAAGAGGTGTCCCTATGCTTTATATGTTTTTTTTGTTGTTCTATCACTTCTATTTATATTTAACAATCTTTCAGCAATATGACTTTCAGCTCTTTAATGGGAAAAACTATATGATGGCACGATTTTGTTTTGAAAGAGCGGGGGATAGAGAGTGGGAGGACAAGGCAAAGATGTGTGAAGTGAATGCAAAATTAGCGGGTGAGTTAGAAGCTGAGTGGTTAGAGGTTCTGGCTATAGCAGAGTCCATTCATCGTGAAGGGGTGGAGCATGGAGAAAAAGGCAAGTATACAGAGGCAGTAAGAGCTAAGAAAACAATACGGGAGATTAGAGGTAGTAAGAGCTTTAAAAATTCTCTTCTAATTATAAATGTGGAAATAAGTATTGTGAGCGGAACTCTTGTTTTTTGCAGAGTACTACAATGAATCAGATTTGAACAGTTTGAACAAGGTCCGGGATACAATATCCAGATATCAAAACAAGAACATGGAGATGACAGGGGAAGTGTTACCTGTGAAAGGGGTAAGTGATTTAAAGGTTCTCGATGAAATAAGGACATTTATGGATATGAGGGAGGAATTGACACCAACAATGGTGTTATCTGAGGCGAGCAAGATGATGGTAATAACTAGTTTTTCCTTCACTTTTAAACCAGAATGATAATGATAACTATACTAACTAGTTTTTCTTTCATCATGAATTGTGGTTCAGGAAAAATTGAAGGAAGTAACACACTCATGGGAATCTCGAATTATTAGTAGGTGCGAAGAAGCTCATTACGATACATATGTTCACCTGAGTGGACTTCAATTTATGTGTGAGCTGATGGCAGATGAGAATAGGTTAGTTATTTATTATATTATATGGTTGAAAATTAAGAAAATACTAAATACTAAACATATTTATTACAGAGTGCTAATTTAGATTTTATCTAACCAAAAAGTTATTTGTTATATGTTCAGTCACGGTGTAGCAAAAAAATAAAATCCATGAAGAGATTATGACTAGGTTGGGGTGGTTACACGTACACAGGCCTGCAATAGAGAAATTCTTGTTGAGCAGTGAGGCTGAACATATAGGCAGCAGCAGAGGTAGCATAAGTGAGGCAGAGGTACCATCTGATTATGAGGAAGAAAAAGGCAAGCCAAAGAAGCGAAAAAAGAAGCAAAAGAAGGGAAAGAAAAGATATCATTGATAATGGTTTTTACTATATTCATGGTTATGCCTTTTATGTTGTTGGATTCTTGGTTTTGCCAATGGATTGATGAGAATCCTGCTACTGTTATCTGAATTTTTGATTAGTTTGTTTTGATGTTTGTTGTTGAGTCATTATGGGTGTCTTTTTGAACGTAGAGTCATGATGGTTGCTACAATGGTTTCAACTCTATTCATGGCTATACCTTTTTGTTGTGGGATGCTTGGATTTGCCTGTTGATTGATGAGAATCCTGCTATTGTTAATTGTCTTTTGGATTAGTTTGTTTTCATGCTAGCTTGTTGTTCAGTGGTTTCTACAATTTTTTCATTTCTTTTTGTGTGTGTGTGTGTGTGTATTTTTAGTAATTAGAAGATGGGTAAAGTGAAAATGGGAGGAAGGAAGGAGATAAAGTTTGTGGATCGTAAAAGTTGATTCCTTCATTTAATTACATCCCAATATATACTAGAAACTTTTAACGACCTCTAATCAACAAACTAACACAACATCCTAATTAAGTTACATTCATTTATTTGCAATAAGTAATGTATTAGGTGTATTTGCAGGTACTTTCTAACAAACTAAGGACTAAAGTGTGGTGTGAGAGGAATTGAAGGGACTCACTTGACCCAAATACACCTTTAATGGATTGTACTATTATTTTATTTTATGTTGGGTATAAACTTTGAGTAACCATGAATAGTTATAGTCATGGTGTTGACCAATTAAGCCTTATCAAATGTTTAACATGCCAAATGTATATTGTTTATCTATTAAAATGCCTAAGTTTTAGTTACAGCATTATCCAATTAATTTAAATTTTTACACATTCCTTCCCTAGTTCAATTTTCCTAAGACCATAATCTGCACTCACTAGTTTCTAGTCTTTTTAGAGTATAATTTTAGGCTCATAGGTTTTGAGCAAAAAAGTCTTTTTAGTCCGTTTATGAAGTAAGTTATCTTTTTATATATACCAAAACACTCGGTTTTACCCTTTTTATATACCAAAACATCCTTGTATATAAAAAGTAGAACAATAAATCAAACGTTTAATCTGACGGTTCTTTAAAATCTTTATATTCATCAATTAAAAATTTCTTTATGACATATTAGCTACGAAATTAATAACAAGTAGCTAAATTGTAACACCCCGGCCATCCTCTACAACGCATCTATACCTAAAACTAAAGAAAAATCTCTTTACTTATAATGGGGTTGAGTCAAATGCTTAGTGAAGTGATAAACGAATAAACAAATATGAACCAAACGAATTGAAGCTGTAACAAACAAACCTGATAGCTATGGTAAATGAGATATAGAAAGAACAAACGAATCATATCCAAATGTACCTACAACTGTACGATGGCCTGTCAACACACTCATCTACCATAAACTACAAATCATATATCATATGCCCGACCCCTACGCGGCCAAAGTGTTATGCCGTTCACGCCCATATGGTACCTCTATAGATAGGGAAATAACTCGACCAAAAGGGTGGAAAACGTACATATCAAACTCTTAAGATATATTATCACATGTGGGAACAAAAAGGTGGAAAACCATGTCGTGTAAGTCGAACATACATGCAACGGATATCATATCATGCAAGTCATAAGGATTCGAACATACAAAATCATATACAAGAATCCTTAAAATAGCATCTTATTTAGACGGGAAATCTCTACAAATGATTGAATCCAAAAACAAACAAACATGTATTTGTATGAATTTACTTAAAAATATCTGAACCTACTTTCAAATGCCAAGTTTAAAGAATGAGATCAGTTTTGTTTTGCTCTGTATTGGCTTTGATCTGTTGTTTAATAATAAAGTAATTGGTGGATTATGAATTTATGATGAGGTGCAAAAGTGAAGTGAGTGTGGCACCAAATCTGGACTAGACTGGTTAAAAAGCACAAGGAGACCGGTTTTGGACCCGGTCTCTTTGCGGTGGAAATTTGTTAGACCGGTTTGTAGTTAAAGAGGCCGGTTAAGGGGTCTACTTATGCATTTCTGAAGTGGTTTTTGGTCTTAGTTAGTTAGTTGACTGCTGAACTATAAATGCATTGTCGGATTTTAATAATTTGCTTATTAGTACTAAAACTTGTGAAGAACGTTTGTCTTCTCAATATATCGTACTCGTTATAATTTCACAACTTGATCAAACTCAAAACCATTTTGGAACGGCCGGGGATCATTGCAAAACCACAAGTGAGGTGGTTTTACAAATCCCAAGATCAGTGAGGTATGTTGTATGTTTTTAGGAGGGACAAAACGGTATAGTTTGTTTTGATGGTTATTATGGTGAAATTTAAATTAATTTTATATTAAAAAATATTATATCTTAGCTTATCATATCTTATGATCTATAAGATAAGATAAAGTTTATAACTACGAACCACAAAACAGTGATTTATAAATAAAAAATAAAACACACACACTAGACATTAAGAAGAACATATATTTAGTCCATATCCTATATAAAAAACTAATTTAAACATGATATACTTGATATATTTACAAATTTACACCGGCGCAAATGTGCAATCAGTCTATCTCTCATTTAATGGATTAGCCTATGTTTTATGGCTATTTAACACTACTATTTACAAACTATCCAAGGAGTAAAAATATTATTAATTTCTACCTAGCCATTCAATTTCTCTTAATATAATGTCGAATTTTCATAATTCAATTGGCATCAAACACCTAAACTAATAAGTTCTACACAATTCAACTCTTTTTGAATATATGTGTCAAAAGGTCGCAAGCCCGTTATACTAGAGGAAGTTTCATGTGAGATTACTTATCACTGTAGAAATGGTAAGAACAAATCCAAAACTGACACGTGTCATCTCCTTACTTATTATTTTATTTACCAAAAATCTTTCTCACAAAAGACTTTCTCACTCACTCTCTCACGCCACCCCTGTTACTTCCGTCACTTTCTCTTTCTAAACCGTCACTTTCTCTTCTCTCTCTAAACCGTTCACTGGAGTTGTTACGATGTCTAAGAGAAGTTGTATAGTACGAACAACGTTGCCATGGACAAAGATGCGCCGGTACCGGCCACTGCTAGAATCACGCAACAACCGGTGGAGCCTCCGACGGTGGTTACGGAGTCACTGTCGCCGCGGTAGTCCGTACCGTTGCTTCCGTTGTCGTCGAAAATCTAGAACGATCAGAAAGAAATTTTTGATAAAGCCGTGTTCACTTTCTGGTAGATCCGGGTAAAAAGGATTCATATAAATTTGATGTAAAGTTTTTTTACAGACTATATATTTCTTTTTACTTTTTTTGACCTTTTTGTTGCAGACATTTGGACCTTGTGAATATATGGAATCTGTGGGTTTGAATGCCCACGTCATTTAGCGCACCAAAAAAATTTTAGCTTTATGGAAAAATCATTTATTTTATTTACGAATCTTTGATTGTTTTTATAATTGTTTTTTATAAGTAATTTTGTATATATCATTTTGTTATTTATTTATGCCTTAAATGTGTGTATCATAAAAATAACTGTGTATTTTATTATCAAGTTGGGCGTTAATAAGTTAAATGTGTGTATCATAATAAGTTTGTGCATTACAGAAATGTGTGTATCAATATTAACATATTGATACACAATTTTAAATTCATGATACACAACAATTATTAACATACTCATACACAACTTAATGACAAATAGATTGTGTATCAATTACATACATACATATATATCAATATATAGTTGATAACATTTTAATATCCTCCCGTCCATTTTTTTTGACTTTTTCATATTGATAGTACCAACAAATGATGGAGACGCTTGAGTTTTCTAGATGACTACAAACCCTTATTTCTTAAATGTAAAACTACTTTATTTAATACTACAAAGCAGGCAAGAGACATCGCAGATCTGATCGGAAAAAATGGCAGATCTGGCCGGAGAAGAAGATGGTGTTAGAATCGGTGGAGGATGATGGCATGCAAACCAAAGCATGGCAGTAGTTGATAGTGATTAGCGACGGAATCGGAGGACAACGGCGGCAAATCAACGACAGAACCTTAGGAGGGAAGCGGCGAATCGACGACATAACTGGAGGACGACGGCGGTGACTGGTGGCAGAGTGAATCTGAAAATTGTTGGTTGTCAGTGCTGAAGGAGGTGAGGTGAGAGAGAGTTGTGGGTGGAAAATGAGGATGCAATTGAGAGCTGGGTTCAAAATTAGTTAACAGAAAAGACACGTGGCTACTTTTAAGTGGTTCCTACCATTCCCACCATAACATTTGATCTAGGTTAACCCTCCCCCGTTATACTAAACTTTTGTAAGAAGATATTTTATCATGCAAAATCATGATAATATAACTATGTACTATGTAGTTCACTACTTGAAAAAAGCTGTTTAGCAACACGCTTAGAGACATCTAATGGGATGTCGTGTATATATATATATATATATATATATATATATATATATATATATATTCGGTCATGACTTATATCCTACAAAAGTACATTACATAATAATAAATTATATGTTGTTCTTAGATTATTTTTTGATATAAAAATTAGGTTGAATACATAAGTGATATAAATACAATTTGGTATGAACAAATATTAAAAATGATTATCATGAGATATCTATTTTATAATAGAGAATAATATAAATATTATTAATGAGTTTGTAATAGTGTATTGAGTTTGAATAGGTTAGCAATAGTTAAAATCACCTTTGGTGATTGTTTGGTGACTTTAAGTGTTTAAATTTTTGCTATGAAACGCAACAATTGCTTGTAACAGAGAGCTTTGTACAATTTGAAATTTTGAATACGTATAATGAGATACTACTAGCACTAGGAGCCACTAGTATGAAATATGAATCCACCGTTAAGTTTAACCAATTAAGAAGTGTGTGCTACGTCACTTATAAACAGACCAGAAGTCCAATGGGCTTATCCAACTCCAAGCATCTAAATGGCCCATTACTAGAATTAACGCCCTATATCAAAGGGTCTTCAAGTAGACTACTTAATAAATCCCAACTTTTGTTGGAGCTCTAGGTCGTAAGTTGTAACTATAGTTATAAATGTAAGTTGGAGTCATAAGTTGTAACTTTATCTGTATAAAACTGCTTGATATATTAGCGAGGTTCAAACGAGTACAACAACTTTTTATGAGAATGAAAGAATCAATAAGAATGCGCCACGTGTCATTAAAAATCACTTTCCTCCACATTTTTAAAAAATAAATCTCTCTCAAATAGTAAGTCGAAAAATCATAAGAATTGCACCATAAAAATCAGTGTTTTTTTCTCTTCAATTAGATATCACACAAAGTATACTTTCGACGAACTTTTTTTTCTCGTTTTTTAGTAGGTTTTGAAAACAACTACCACATGTGTATCAGCGAGTAACACATGTGGTACCAGCGACTAACACATATGATACCAGGTAGTAACACATGTGATACCAACGAGTAACACATGTGATACTAATATTGTACAATTCGTAAAACCTAAAAAAAAAAGTCGTCGAAAGTATACCTTCCGAGATCTTTAATTGAAGAGAAAAAATGTTAATTTTTATGGTGCAATTTTTATAATTTTTCAATGAGCCATTCTTTAGATATTTAATTTTTAAAAATTTGGGGAAAGTGAGTAACGTGACGCATTTCTATTGGTTTCTCTATTCTCATAAAATTTACATTCTTATTTGAACCTCACTCAAGTAACTATAGTTGTAATTTTGAAGTTCAAGATGACCTGAAAAGACATCAAAATATTTTTATCAATCGGTTAATATAATAATAGTCGTTTTTCATACAAAAGCAAACGAAACATGAACATCAAAAAATTCATTGCCTGAATATAATCATGTTCATCACACACGATAAATATATAAAATATTGCATATGTGTATCATTTATGATTTGAGGTGATATAAAAAAGTTGAATCTTTTGACCTTCAACGCATGAAGGGTTTTAAAAATAGACAAATTACATTAATATAAACTACTGACTAAGAGAATACAAATTAAAATTATTCATATATTTCTGTATTTTATATGTGAAAGAGTTTCAAATTAGATAAATAAAATATTATCAGTAGTATGTATCATGAAGCCTTTACTAAATATTATTTCTATAAACGTATATGCATATGTATGTATAAAACTAAAAAAGAAAAAAAAATGTAGAAACGTAATAAAATAAATTAATAAAATAGAATCTCCGACAACATATATAGACCAAACAAGGTTTTTATTTTAGTAAGAGCTTTTAGATCAAAATTAAAAGTTTAAAGCTCTTACAAGCTCTTAAAAACTCTTCACCAAACAGATCCAAAATCATGCTTCTGGTTAGAAAACACAAACGACAAAAAAGAAACAAAAAATAACCCTTAATCTTTGATCTATTACTCTCAAAAAAATTTGCATATTGAAGTACTATTTTTGTTTGTCCCGGAACGTGTTAAAGTTAAATAATTTCACGCTTACTTATTACCCAGAATAGCTCACTTTAAACAAAAAAATTAAGTCGAAGGCGTCTTAAATCTATGGATAAAAGTGATCTTTTTAATTATCATATCTTAACTTATGTAGTTTCTAGTTGGAGAACATTTTGTGGGGAAGGGATGAAGTATCTAGTTAGGACTTCATATCAATATCCTACTATACGTTTTTCAAGTACTCTAATTTTAGCAAATACCGAAACATATGCAGGCAAAACAAGAACACGTACTATTTACTTATATTTTTTCTGTAGTACTTGTATTTTTTCTGTAGTAAAAGTAATTTCATAATCTCTCTGTACCTTGGCTACTCAATAAAAGTGGGAGGTATGTTAAGATTGGACCATTTACGTTAAGACGCATTGCGTACCGATAAATTATTTAAATGTTAAGCTTCTAACAATATCACACTCGATCGTATTGACCTATTTATGCATAGTTGTTACTTACACACGGCGAACCCCTATGGCTGCTAGCCTTGTCTCGTGTCACATGTGACCAACGAAACATACCAACAACAATCTCAAAATGTTACAATAGCACAAAATTAAGGAATGTACATGGATATAAACGAGAATAGTAAGTAATCATAAGAACTTAACACGAAAACATACACCAAAATTGCTTCCTTAATCCATCCTATAAACATTTAATCAATGCAAGTAATAATTTGTTCTAGTATTAAAATCTAGATCAATCAAAATCAAAATTCATATTAAAACATTTTAATAAAACACCAAAACAAAATTGTGTTTAGAAAAAATGTTTTTAACTAAGAATTCACCAAAGGATCATTACAAAACCTCAACCGGCCAACCTAAATCCGAAAAAATAGGCAAAAAGTCAGTAATTTAAACATCTTCAAGATACTGTAATTACCAAACTACCCTTGTATCAAGGTTGACCAACAAAAGTCAAACCTACCATCATCATCTACATCCTCTTGCTACTTTGATGCCCAACAAAGAGTTGTTCTTGTTCTCTTTAATCCTGATAATCCTTCTCTTTCTAGCAGCTGCTGCTGCAGCTGTCCTGACCATTAGATCATTATCCATCATCAAGTATTTACTCTGATCCAACGGTTGAGATGAAGCCATGAAATCATAAGTCTCTCCCTGAATCTTGTTGACACGTGGATTAATATGATTCAACAATCCAAATCTACTTCCACCGTTACATGACACTGTTACTAGATTGGGATCCATCATCCAATGTTGTTGTGGTGGTGGTGGTACAAACATGGGAATTTGTGGTTGATAACATTGTTGTTGATCAACATTTAGTTTCATAGATTTACCCCATAATTGGAAATCTTGGACTACATTTCTTGAATAATTTATCTGAAATAAAATTAAATAGATCTAATTAATTTAGAAAAAAGGAGGGATTAATAAAAGTAGATAACGTATGATTAAATAAAAATTAAAGATTATTTACCTCTTGTTTTTTTGCTTTTAACTCCAGATTTTGAGATGTAAGTTCTTGATGACGAATTTCCATGGCTTTTATATTCTGTTTAAAATAATTAATTAATCAAAATTAGGGTAAAATGTATTTTAAGAAAAATAAAATACAAGTCAAAGTAAAGTCAATTAGATTATTGCATACCCTTGCTAAAATTTCTCTTTCTTGTTGCAATTTATTGTATCTCTCCATTAAATCATCAGTGGCCTGTAAATAAATTGTGAGAAAACATTAAAACATCATCAAGAATAAACAATCTTGAATTACAAAAAGATAATAGTAGTAACATTATAATAATCAAGAAATTTTCAAGAATTTTTTCATAATAATTAATACAATAACAAGATGATAACTATAACAGCTGTATCTAATACCCAAATGCGAAAATTAAATACAATTCAAGAAATCGAATGAAATTAAATTAAAATCATATCAAATTAACAAGAATACAGATAGATATAGATACAAATCAAGAATCAATAAAAATCTTAATCTTTATACAATCTAAACCAAACCCAGATGAGAAAAATATATACAAAACAAAACCCATAAGTCAAATCTCAAACTCTCAACAAAATTCTTGAATTATCCATTAAAAAAATAGACAAAATAATACCTTTTTCTTAAATTTTTTCTTGATAGACAATAATTGTTTACTTTTATCACCATCACCACCATCACTTCCACTACCACTAGGCAAAAAACACAACGGAGTTGAAGGACTTTTATCTGCATCCTCCGCCGCCGCCGGTGAACTCTCATCAATTTTCCGATGAGTTAACGGTGATGATTCCTGTTTCGATACCAATACAGATCTTTTCTTTGTACTACCCCATTCGAAACGATATTGACTTAAAAATTCCGACTTTGATATTAATTTTGGTAAAGTAAGTAAAATTTCAACAAGTTCAACATCTTCTACCGCCGGAATTGGAAATCCACCACCGCCGCCGTGCATACTCTGTTTTCTTGATAGAACGAATATAATAAGTGTATATGAATCTTGAGAGAAAAGAATGAGAACCCAGATGGGAATTACTTAATAATGAGGATTTCTTGATTAATTAATATTAATTTGAGTGAATGTAAAATGGTATTTAAAGAGAAAGATTGAGGAATGAAGAGATTATGAGAGAGAGAAAGATGAGTTGTGTTGTTGCTTGAAGAAGAGGAGGAAAAACATAAAAAGGAAAATATATATTTTTGTGTGTGTAAATAAAAAGGGAAGGAGAGTGGCTGCTGCCACGTGTCCAGTTGGTAGAGATGGGGTATCTTTAGGGTTTAGGAGAATGGATTTTTATTTGTTACACGGAAAGTTTTATAATGATTTTTCATCTATCTAAGGAAAGATCTTGGTTCTTTTTACCGTGTTGTTTGTTTCCATTTACTATAATATATTTTATTTATCTTATCTTATTTATGGTACAAGTTAGCTCGTGTACATGACATAATGAAGAGTAATTTGGTTTGCTTGCAATGATTAGCGGTTAATTCAAAAACTAATTAGCTTATTGTGAATCGAGGTTGAAACCTTTTTACCTATTGGTGAAAATGTTCTTTAATCGTATTCAATAAAACTTTTAGAAATATCAATGAGTAGTATTTTAGATTTTTAGAAGAAAGAGAACTCTAATTAAAAGGTATTATAAGAATAGCCGAAAGTTATAGCTAGTTAGCATAATTGAGATTAACTGCTATATCTTTAGAGCATCCAACGTGAGATCGGTTTTGGCATCGGCGCCGATTGGCATGTCTTTGATGTCCCAGGGTGGGTGAGTTGTGATGCCGAGCAACTTTTAGAGAGATGATAAATTCAAAACCTAAATTGATTCATTCACCATACAATATAACCGTTAAAACTCACAGTAAAATTATAAATTCATATAACTTTAATTTATGAATGAAATTCATTATCGTATTTATCACCACCTCCTCAATTTTTATGTATTTTTCCGTCAAGTGACATACTATTCTCTTTTTTCAAAAAATAATTTAACTTGTTTTTCCCTCTCTTTCTCAAAGCATGCTCAACCAATCTACTCTATCATGTTGAGAACGACCCTGCTCAGATACTATTTGTTTAGATCGATCACCACCACAACAAATCACACAATCATGTATAAGATAATAATTAAATGTACACGAAACAGAAAAAACATATATACACAAACTTTTGTGTGGGAAACTTTCAAATGAGAGTAAAAACCACTGTTGACGTATGCCACTTAACATTTACTATATGAAAGATATTACAAGTTGGAGACGCTCAACTCTTGACACTCTTGAAAATCCTAACATCACTCTCAACGGTAGATTATATTAATGGAATCCGCCATGTCGTTATTGAATTACCGAGACTACCACACGAGACAGAGCGAGACGACTCTCATAGATCCTCTCTTTTTCTCTCAACCTCCTCTAGATATAACTCCTATTTAAATAGGAAAAACTCAACTTATTCCACAAGTTAATTTATGTTAATTTATTACTCAAATTAACTTGATTACAAATCTCCTATTTTAGGTAACTTGAAACACATCACAAAACTATTTATTGATTTTTTAAAGTCGTGAATGTCCTTTCTGGATATAAGAACAAACTATAAGAGGTAATATCTTGTGAATAGAATGTATTCAAATAATGAGAAGCGAAAAAGATTTAAAATATATGACACAAGAAATATTTAATAAAATGAAATTAGTTCAATGAAATGCATACTAATGTTGGTGAAAGTGGTTAGTAACGGCTGATACTGAGATAAAAGTGATGAAAAGTGTTTTGAAAGAAAAACTGATTTAACGTTGATATGACTGTAGTGGTTGAAAGTGTTATAATCAATCACATTGACCGTAGTACGTTGGTTGGTTTGTAAAAGCGTGCAACATTGTTTACATTAGTTTATTTATCAATAAATTAACCAAAGGTAACCTATTTATAAAAGTTTATAATACAATCTCTACTCTTTGTCAAAACATTTAGACCATTGTCTATGGTCCGTTCTTCCGGTCCGTCTTTGATCTTTTTCAAGACGACATTATAAGCACAACACAGTTTTAGGTTCCGTATGTGGTGAGGGTGTCTTTGGAGAGACAGGAGGGAGACGGTGGATGTGGGGCCGGAAGAATACATCGGTAAAAAAAAATAAAACGGTCAAATGCATAAAAATAATATTTAAAAAAGACAATACCGTTTTAAAATAGGAATGTTACCGTTTTTGTCAAAAAATTTCATTTTTATTTTTATTTTTTAGCACCTTTTTTCAATCACAAACACACACTATATATACATACAATTACAACTATTTTTCACATACAATTTTCACCATCTCTACTTATTTTACACAGAAATTATATCAAACAAATACACTCAAAAAGGCTTAAACATCACCTCAACAATCAACAATCACAATCAAATGATTTTTTCAAAAACTTACTCAACAATCCTATTTCAAATACGAACATTGTAAAAGAGTAGAGATATCAAGGTTGATACCAAAATCGAGCAATCTATTCCCAAGTCACATGAATTTTGCCAACTACGCACCTATTGTCAATACAATAGTCTAGTTGATACCAAAAGTAATGTGGAGAGTGATCATAAAAGAAAATTGTAAAATGATCGAAATTTCAAATAGATATCAAGGTTTTCCGAAGCATCTACCGAAAACATAAAGATTAGTGGCAAAGCGGGATCAGCAAAGTAGACCTTAAAGATTAGTGGCAAAGCGGGATCAGCAAAGTAGACCTTATATTGATGGCCCGTAACCAATTCAAAGTGCGAGCAAAAAGAAACATCAATTACGAAGAGGCATGGCATGTTTTAAAAGATATCCCGAAGTTCATTTTTCCACCGGGTGTTATTAACAACAAACGAACAATGGAAGATTTCGAGGACGAAAATGCATATTACAGCCCAGTCAATCTTGAAGAAGAAGAACACAATGACACCCCACTTGATGAACCATTTATTCTAAGATAACCAGATCCGTTATATATCCACCTGGTCGGGCTTTAAGTTGCAAAAGCCAAAAGAGTTCGGGTTCGTCGGAAGCTACTTCCTCACGTTGTTCGGTCGACGACGTCCGAACCCAACTTTTTCAAACCACATAGTTCAACAAAGAACAATGGAAACAATAGTCGAGGCGACTAAAGAGAATTTAATGTTCAAGGCGTTCAAGCTACTCAACAACCTGATCAATCCCACCATGTCACCCGACGAATAAGCATTTCTTTACGGTATTTGGGACTAAGTGAAACGCAATTATATTTCGCCTAATGAATATACCAACGAGGACTAGACTAGTTGTTTAATTTTAGTTTTTTATCTGTATTGTTTTCTAAGTTATCATTATTATTATTATTATTAATGTAACGTTTATTTTAGTAGTTTAATTTTAGTGTTTTAATTGAAATAATGTTTTAAAAATATAAATGTATCTATTTTAATTGAAAAAGAAAATTAAATTAATTAAAAAAATTCAGTCATTCGTATCATCATCAGATTTTCTGAGAAGGTGGTGACTTGACGCTAAACTTTTCAATTTTTGATGTCATGATAGGCAGTGGTCTTACATCATCTACATTTTATACAATATACATAATAGTAGTAATAGTAATGTACTACTTTTTAACTAAAAAAATAAGAAAAACTCTAATACATAGAACAATGTAGCACTACATATCCGCACAAAAATATTTACTTATGTAACTAACTAAAAATTTATCAATAATTCACTTTTCACACATAAGAGCACACAGTATGAAGCCGTTCTCAACACAATCGTGGGTCGAGAATGTCGTCGGACAGCGTTCTGCCGCACCAAAACGGCATTCCGGACGACGTTCTCCGTTCAGTACAAAACAGCGCGCCGCCCCCTTTTTTTTTAACTTAACAGCTAGTTTATAATCAATAATAATAATAATATAATTTTTTTTAAAAAAAACCGTTTATGACTGTTTTTTTCAAAAAAAAATATAATAAAATCCGTTCCAAAATTCTATTTAAACAACACTTCTCCCACAGACCCGAACACAAACTTCTTTCATTCCAAAAACTATCAAAAATTCGGAAACTCTACATAATTTACTATGATTCACCGTGTCGAACAACCAAAACAACCTGAACAACCTATACTACCTTCAATCAACTTGGAACCCGTTCATGGGCCTTTCACAATCTTCAAACCCGCAACAAATACTCTCATCCTCCAACCCACAAATGACCGGTTACACTTCATACAGTTACACCCACAAACACTATACCATCAACAAACACCCATTCAAATACAATACAATCAACCAGTACCCATTCAACAGCCGCAAATGTCGCCGCATTCCAAGTGTGGTGTGACATTTCAAAATTTCGGTAAATCCGTACATCATTTTACGTGCATAATTAGGCTAATTCCCTATCTAATTAATATGAATTCGTTTTCATCGAAATAAAGTCTAGCACAAAGCCCACGTTTGCATTAGAGATGCACACTATTTTAATGCGGGATGCATTCGTAATCATTGAGAATTACACAAACAATCGGTAGAGACCGACACCCACGAACGTTTGTGATCAATTTTCATAAATAACATAAATCTATTCGAATATAAATAGTAGTTATTTATAGTATGATAATTATGGTAATATATAAGCATAACAACCATTGATAAACGATAAACGTTCACGAGAACTAAAAGACGTGCAACGACAAGTTAGATTATGTAATTAATCGAACGAGCTAACGATAAATATTCGAATATTATCAAAACCAGCTAGTAATATTTTAATACCATTAATTTACTCTAATTACCACTAAATCACTTCAATTACATGATTAGCACTTAACTAATCAAGATTAGTGCTTAATGACCTAAATATCTACACCTAAACTAACTAGTGAAAATCAAAAAGAGTCCCCTCCCCCCTCTCTCCAAAAACCGGCCCCTAGGGCCCCCCCTGGCCATCTCTTCTCAAAGTCACCATACCTCCTTACTTGATCATTTAACCTTCAAGCAACCTACAACTCTTCACACATAAACAAACACACTCATTTTCTCTCCTCTCCTCTCCAAACTCACGGCCAACACCCCCTTTTCCCATCTCTCTCATTTTAATTTCAAGAACACCACCCTAACTCAGTTTGCAAGACTCGGTTCGCAGAACCACTCGGTTCGCAGGGCAACTCACTTCGCAAGACATCTCACTTCGCAAGATTGTAGGTTCCCTGATTCACGGATCTAGATTTGTCGTTTGACTCAATTGAAAGGCGGAAACAATCAATCAAGCAATTGAAACGTAAATACAAACACAACGATTTATAATCTTTTCGTATATATTAACAATTAAAAAAATAAAAATTACAAACTCACTAACTCTCTCTTCCCACTCTCTCTGCCGTATATCTCTCTCTCTAGGGTTTGATCCACCCAAAAATAAAATTCTAACTCGATATATATAGTAACCCTACTGGACCCTGCGACACAAGCCCAATGTCGCAGGCCTAGCCCATTGCGACACAACCTTCGTGTCGCTATAGCAACACAGGCTCTGTGTCGCATTACCAGAATATTGTGTATTTTCTATAATTACATTTCATTTACAAACTCGAAAATACAAACTTGATACTTCACACACTCAGACTAATTAACTTTAACAGAACAAACGTTGACCAACTGACTGACACACATTTATGCACCAACAAACTCCCCCATGTCAGCAGCTTGGTCAATTAATCTTCAATTAGTCTTCACCAATAAACTTCCCCATGGAGATAACTTGGTCTTCAAAAATCTTGATGTTCAGTTTCATATGACTGACAACTAATTAGATCTTCAACTTCAGTGACCATCATCTCTTTCATCAATAGCTTATCCAATAATATTTATCTTCAAAGTCTTTGGAGAACTCTCATCAATTCTTATCGTTTGAATATGAGCATGATATGTAACTTGAATAAAATAACTCAGAAATAAAATATTTTTGTATTTTTCTTTATAAGACAGAATTAAAATACTCAAAACGATAAATAAATAAACAATCTTTTTGAGGACAGAATTGTTTTGGTCTGGTTAGGGATCATATCAGGATAACATGCAATTATTAGGAAATAGTAAGTGTTATTTCGATTATCAGTATATTTGTCCACTTTAAATTTACTTAGCATATTTAAATCATCTGTTATAAAGATTAGTTCAAGACGATTATTGATATTTTATCCATCTAAACATTTGTACTTAAGTATATGATTTCAACTCATAATGAGATGAACCACTTGTGTTATTATTAGCATGCATATTATAGTATATAAATCACATTAAAATATACATTTGAAATAAAAAACATGTTAGTATTTTCTATATAGAGGGTGAAGGTATGAACGTATCTTTAGAACCAAGTTAGCGGTGACAGGTCTGTACTTTCGTACAACAGAGTCACATAAACAATAGTTCGGGTTGAACAAACACCAGTCTGAACAATTTAAACTAGAGGGTACAGGTCTGTACTTTCGTACAACAGAGTACCATAGTTTAACACAAACCAGTACGAGGCAATCTTTTTATGACTTTTCTGTACATTTGTACATTTTATTTGGGAATTGTAAGAATGTCACGGGTACATAATAGTTGTCTATTGCTTAACATAGACTATGCACCTAAGTTCTTTTCAAGAATATATTAGATGAAACCAGGTCTGTATTGAAATACAACAGAGGAGACAACTAATATATTCCCCCAGATAACACCATATAAAGACCCTATATTTTAGATCATAACATGTTTATCATCCAAATATTAAGACGAAGCGTCAAAATATTTCAGACATTTTTGCCCTTATTTCAACTTAATGTCATACATATTAATATGTCTTTATATAAAATAATATGCATATTTAAAATTTAAGCTTCTTAGTAACTTTAGCACAAATGCCTACCAATACATCATTTGATGAAACTAATATTTATAAAAGGTATTTCAAGTATGCTAGATAAATCTACTGACACATCAAACATAAATCTTAAAATTCCATTTTATGCATGTCTCCTGATGTACTATCATTTCCCCTATTGTTTACAGACACAATTCAACGTCTATTTTTAACAATGTTGCAACTATTGCGTTTCTTTAATACTAACAAGTATAAAGAGTGGCAGTTGCGTCTTTCAAGAATTTGCCTGTTCATATTTTTCAGACTTTTTAAATCGGAATTTTAAAATTACTCCCCCCGAACAGCAAATTCTTTACTCAAAAACAAACAAATAAATAATCATGAAAGAAACAAAAATTTCAAGTCACATATCAATTCAAACTCAAATACTTTTAGCACTTATTAACCACCTCGTATCACTTCAGAATTTCATCCATTCACTCAAACATAAGCACCACACATAAGCACCTTGAAATCAACCTTCTTCGTATCCTTGCAGTCACTAAAAGTATTAGCGATCAAAAACCTGACTGCATCACCACAAACAAACATTAGTACTTATGAGACACCCAAGCCTTGATAGACTTGGGTTGTCCAGTGTCATCCATAACCATCACATCAATGAGTTTATGATATTTTAAAAATTCAGATGATTTCTTTGATGTGTCGTTTGTGGATTTAGGTTTCCAAACCTGGTTAGGTTCAGATGTTTTGTTTTCAACAATGTTGTGCTTTTGGACTTGAGGTCTACTGGGCACACCTTTGTTTACTCTAACCATAGGTTTTGGAGAGTTGGATGCACAACTAGATACAGGCGAAAACGAACCACGCCTTGAAAAGGATTTTTGAAAAGAATTTCTAAAAAATGAAGTTCTTGGCATCCCTCTACCAAACCTATCTAGGGATAATAACCGACAATCCCTAATGATGTGGCCCTGTTGACCACACCGATAACACGACCGCCTTTCCACATACGGCCTTTTCCAGTGACTCCCCTCAAATTGTTTCAATTGAGGATTTACTGAGGGAGGCTTAGAAGTTGAGGCATTTACAGAACATGAAGACTTATGCGTACATGTTGATGTAGAGGCCTCTAAAGTTGAACAGGTAGATGTTAAGGGTTGTTTTTTAATAGATTTATTAATTATTTTCTCGTTCTTCAGATTATTCACAGATGATTGTGAATTATGTGAAGATTTTCCTTTTGAATCCTTCTTTGAGATTTTAACAGATTCGGATTCATTTACAACCTTGTTTTTACCCTTACTATTAAAAGCCTTTCAGATTCATTAGTAATTATATGATTTTCGGGTTTAACATCAACCTTTTCAATTTTAATCTGAGCCTCTTCAGTTAAATCCTCTACCTCAACAGGCTCCTCAATATTAACTGGAGGTACTACGTTAGCCTTAACAAACTCAGGCATCTTGTATCAAACACTGGCTCAGCAACAGATTTTGTATCTACCTTTGTAAAGGTAGGTACAAAGTCTTTGGCTGCATCCTTTGAAGGCATTGGTAGATAGTCAGAAGGAGGTGGTACATTGCGGTAACCAAGACCAGCCTTACTCTTCGTATCTGTCCTTTGCGATTGTAGGATCTCATCAAAGACCGGTGAGGATGTTGAAAAATTTGACAGCTTTCTTTTTAATTCAATTACTTCGGCCTGTGAGTCAGCAAGTTCCTTTTTCATTATCAGTTTCATATTCATATAACTATCTATTGCGTCTTGCTGACTAAAATTTTTGGCCCTAAGTGCTTTTCTTTCTTCGAAAGCAGCATTTAGTTTTTTATCAAAAGCCATTTCATTTTCTTTTAAAATTTTATTTGCCTTATTAAGTTGTTCTAACTCAGACGTAAGGCGTTCATTATCCTCACTGTATCTGTTAACTTTGTTAGTTAATTTGATACATGACACACAAGATAATGGCTCTTCAATAGGTACCTCGAGTTTATTCAAGATGTGAGCCATGAGAGCTTTATTTTCGCTCAGATCATCATGAGCACTCCAATCATAAGTTTCTTCGTTTAACATGAGAAAGGCATTTGAAGCGGTAGTAACAGGTTGCTTAGAAGGAGAAGGCTTTGTGAAGCCAGATGGGGGCTGTTTGGTCTTCTCACATTCTTTAGCAAAATGCCCAAGATTCTGACAGTTGTAGCATCGCACTTTACTTTTGTCGAAACCCAAACCTTCATCAGTTTCATCTTCCAGGTGCTTTCTCCCAGTCCTCTGCAAGTACCTTTTGGCTCTTCTAGTTAACATAGCCATATTCCACCTGATATCCATTCTTTCCAGATCATCAGGGTCGATCTGTTCAAAATCCCTATCACTGAGATCAATGGTACTGGTCTTCTTTGATAAGAAACTATCATAAGCGCTGAGAAAAGCTTGGAAGACAACAACATTTTCTTCAGTAGCCGGTGTCGGTGGTGTATTGGAAGAATAATATGGTCTTCCCTGTGATGAAGCACCTGTCTGAGAATTAGATGTTGAGGTACCACCGGACATGAAAGCCACCCCACCAGTGCTCTCATCAGTAGGAGATTGAGCCCCATACAAGCTAGGCTCTTGAACATAGGCACTTGATTTAGTTTCCTTTCGTTGCATATCAAGTGCATAAGCTTGCAGTCTCCCAATGAGATCTTCTAATGATAGTGCCATAACCTCCTCTTGTTCTTCCATCATCATGACACGTTGATCCCATTTCTTAGGTAAAGCACCTAAGAGTTTCTTGTTCACATCCTTTGTGGCTAGGATAACTCCACCCTCAGATAACTCATTAACCAATCTTGAGTATCTATTAAACAATTGAGTGATATATTCATTAGGCAATACATCAAACATCTCAAACTGTTTTTTCACGAGGTCCAGTTTACTCTTTTTATACTTTTCGTTTCCCCCACAACGCTTTTCAATGGCTTGCCAAAGATCATAAGCAGTGTCATTATATTTAAACAATCTCATTACATCAGTAGCTAAACTCATTGTTAAAGCGGAGTGAGTTTTTCGTTCTAAATCCCATAACTTCTTCTCTTCTGGAGTCATAGACCTAACGGATTTTCGTGGAGCAACTCCTGGGAAATCTCAATCAGCAAGAGGATGAACATATCGTTCAAGCAAGGGAATCATCATATCAGGATCATTATAGGAGATGAAACTCTCAAAACGTATTCGCCAATCAACATAATTAGTATTGGTAGTGAATAACGGAGGTTTATTAGTGCTACCTATCTCATTGTTATGTTTTAATAATTGACTAAAGCTTTGAAGAGACATTTTTTAAAATAAAATGTTACCAAATGACTAGTTTTCAAATTTAGCCCTTTTGACTTTTCCCTCCAAAATTTGATTCGAAAATATCGAAAACTACCCGAGCAAAACGAAATTTTTTCACAACTAAATTTAAGACCTTTTAAGCGTAAAAACAAAATTTGGTAATGCGAAAAATTTCCCGCCAAAAGACTTTTAAGTGACACTAAGTTGCGCCAAAAGACTTTTTAAGTGACCTTTTAATGCGAAAAACAAACTTTTTTTTTTTTTTAAGTGACACTAAGTTGTGTCGCAACGTAGTGTCGCAAAGACTTGTCGCACATTAGTGTCGCAGGCTGTGTCGCACACTGTGTCGCAAAATGTTGTGTCGCAAAAGCTTGTGTCGCACAAATACAAAACAGAAACCCTAGTAGCGACACAAAAGTTAGTGTCGCAGTGTCGCGGCCAGCAGCTCCAAAAACCCTAAAAATCGAAAATTTTCGAAACCCTAACGAATTTCGAACGATAATCGACGAATACACCCAGAAAAATACTTCCAGAAGCCAAATATTCAAGCCAATAAACCTAAAAATCACGATCAATCACCAAAATACCACGAATCAAACCGAAAATGTTTCAATTTACGATCAAATCTTCAAACAAACGCCCGAAAGCTCTGATACCACTTGTAGGTTCCCTGATTCACGGATCTAGACTTGTCGTTTGACTCAATTGAAAGGCGGAAACAATCAATCAAGCAATTGAAACGTAAATACAAACACAACGATTTATAATCTTTTCGTATATATTAACAATTGAAAAAATAAAGATTACAAATTCACTAACTCTCTCTTCCCACTCTCTCTGCCGTATATCTCTCTCTCTAGGGTTTGATCCACCCAAAAATGAAATTCTAACTCGATATATATAGTAACCCTACTGGACCCTGCGACACAAGCCCAATGTCGCAGGCTTAGCCCATTGCGACACAACCTTCGTGTCGCTATAGCGACACAGGCTCTGTGTCGCATGACCAGAATATTGTGTATTTTCTATAATTACATTTCATTTACAAACTCGAAAATACAAACTTGATACTTCACACACTCAGACTAATTAACTTTAACAGAACAAACGTTGACCAACTGACTGACACACATTTATGCACCAACAAAGATAACTCGGTTCGCTTCGCAATCAAGCTCTGCGAACTGAGTTCATCTTCAAGCTGCGAAGTTCGCTGCTGAACCCAGAAACTCGAACTGAAATCTTTCAAAACTCACGAATTCAACTTCCTAACATTCAATTAAGCTTCCTAGCAGTTTATATTCATCAAATAAGTTCATATAACACCCTTTTAAGCTTCAATTCATATCAACTCGTGAATTAACCGAATTTCATAAAAATACAATTATAAACTTTAAACACTTACAGGAACAAAGTATCGATTAGGGTGTTACTAGAAATTCTTTGTAACACAAAAGATGATAATACGAAATGATTCACGAATTCACAGAAGATTTCTTCAAGTTTTTGAATGAGCTCTCGGCTCACTTCGGTTTGCAGGAACAGGGAGAGTGAATTTGAGAAGAGTGTATAATTGTGTAGAATGTTACAGAATATACGTGTATATATATTAATCGTATCCAATACCATTACGTTTTAGTTTCCTTCTTAATCTATTGTCTGGAACCTAAAACCATTTTGCGAAAACCAACTATTTTATTTTACCGTCAACTAGATTAATTTAAAACAATGAATTATGTATTAATCACAATAACTCATTTATCCTTTTGACTAATATTATCAAATAACACAATCGTACTAAATATTCCTAACACATTAAATAATAATTTAAAGTTTAGGAAAATTACCGGAATACCACTAGGCCCTTAAAGTGGATGTTACAAATTTACCTCCCTTAAGAAGATTTCGTCCCCGAAATCTCATCTTGGACAAATAATCTAGGGTAGCGTGATCTCATGCTTTCTTGTGTCTCCCACGATAGATTCGGACCTAGACTATGCTTCCATTTAACTAACACCATGGGTATCTGTTTCTTACGCAATTTGGTCACCTTACTATCTAAGATCTCAACAGGTTCTTCAACTATTTTCTGATTTTGATCGACACGTAATTCTTGCAAAGGAAGAACATGAGACTGATCTTCAACATTGCATTTCCTCAAATAACAAACATTGAAAGTATCATGAATTCCAGCAAGTTCCGGTGGAAGATCAAGAGTAACTGTCTGATTATTAACAACGCGTCGCCAATTTTCCTCGTTTTCCAAATCGAATTACACCTTTCCACGGGGAAACTTTCAAATATACCAATTTACCTTCGACAAAGGAAACAGGTCGCCTACGCGGATCAGCATATTGTTTATGTCTATCTCGAGCTGCTTTTAATTTCTCGCGAGCAATAGCTACCTTATCGGCAGTAATCTGAACAATATCTGGACCTGCAAATTGTTTCTCCTCGACCTCTAACCAACAAGTTGGTGTTCTACAACGTCGTCCATATAACATCTCATAGGGAGGCATGCCAATACTCGAATGATAAGAATTATTATATGCAAACTCAATTAATGGTAGATGTGAATCCCAAGACCCACCATATTCTAATACACAAGCACGTAGCATATCCTCAAGAGTTTGAATGGTACGCTCTGTCTGGCCGTCTGTCTGGGGGTGATAAGCTGTACTTAAATTTACTCGGGTGCCCAACTCATGCTGTAGGCTTTGCCAAAATCGAGATACAAATCGCGAATCTCTGTCAGAAACAATAGATAACGGAATCCCATGCCTCGAAACAATCTCATTAATATACAACTGGGCTAATTTGCTTAAAGATGTTGTCTCATTGGTAGCAAGAAAATGAGCACTTTTCGTTAATCTGTCCACAATTACCCAAATCATATCATTACCTCGTGGTGTCCGTGGAAGTTTAGTTACAAAATCCATAGTTAGATGTTCCCACTTCCATTCTGGAATCTCAAGTTGTTTCAACGATCCGTACGGTTTCTGGTGTTTAGCTTTAACTTGAGAGCAAATATGACAAGAATTTACAAACCGTGCCACGTCTGTCTTCATCGTAGGCCACCAATATAAAGGTTTCAAATCATTATACATTTTATTACTTCCTGGATGAACCGACAATCGAGATTTATGAGTTTCAGTCAAAATTACATCTCGAAGACCCCCTATCAATGGAATCCACACACGAGACTGAAAGGTTTTTAATCCCCTCGAATCATCAAGTAATAAATCTTTTCTTTTCAACATGATTTCAGATTTCAAGTTATAATCCATCAAACCCTCTAATTGAGCAGCTTTTATTTGATTCATTAAATCATAAGAAATTTCCAAACGCATAAAATAAACTTTATCAGAGGATACCTTTTGGCTCAAAGCATCAGCAACCACATTAGCTATTCCCGGATGGTATCGAATTTCGCAATCATAATCTTTTATCAATTCCAACCATCGTCTCTGCCGCATATTCAACTCTTTTTGTGAAAACATATACTGAAGGCTTTTATGATCTGTACAGATAACACACTTGGTACCATATAGATAATGTCTCCAGATTTTCAAAGCAAATACAACAGCTGTAAGCTCTAAGTCATGGGTTGGATAATTTCTTTCATGAGGTTTAAGCTGACGAGAAGCGTATGCAATAACCCGATCTCGCTGCATAAAAACACAACCTAAACCACCAAAAGATGCATCACAATATACAACAAAATCATCAGACAAATCAGGTAATGCTAACACAGGAGCCTGACACAATAACTGTTTCAAAGTCTGAAAAGCTGATTCTTGTTGTTCATTCCACTGAAACTTTACATCCTTACAAGTCAATTTAGTCAACGGGCCAACAATCTTAGAAAAATCTTTGATAAACTTCCGATAATAACCCGCTAATCCAAGAATACTCTTAATTTCAGAAGATGTTTTAGGTGCATTCCACTTCATTACAGCTTCAACTTTAGATGGATCCACCTTAATCCCATCTTTACAGATAACATGCCTTAGAAATTGTACTTCTCGAAGCCAAAATTCACACTTTGAGAATTTAGCATAAAGATGTTCTCTTTTTAAAGTTTCAAGAACCGTTCTCAAATGCAATTCATGATCAGATTCAGATTTCGAATAAATCAAAATATCATCAATAAAAACAATGACAAATTTATCAAGAAAAGGTCGACATACCCGGTTCATTAAATCCATAAAAACTGCAGGAGCATTTGTTAACCCAAAAGGCATAACCAAAAACTCATAAAGACCATACCTAGTACGAAAAGCAGTTTTAGGAATATCTTCCTCTCGAACACAAACCTGGTGATACCCTGACCTCAAATCAATTTTAGAATAGAAAGAAGATCCTTGCAACTGATCAAACAACTCATCTATTCTAGGTAAAGGATATTTATTCTTTACTGTTCTTTTATTCAATTCTCGATAATCAATGCACATTCTGAAAGTACCATCTTTCTTTTTCACAAATAAAACTGGTGCACCCCATGGGGAAGAACTTGGTCTGATAAATCCCTTATCTAACAATTCTTGAATCTGATTCATCATTTCACGAATTTCTGCAGGAGCTAATCTATATGGAGCTTTAGCTAGAGGTGTTGAGCCTGAAACAAGATCAATATGATATTCTACCTCTCTAACAGGAGGCAACCCAGGTAATTCATCAGGAAATACCTCCGGATATTCAGAAACCACTGGAACATCAGAAATAGATTTCTTTTCTAATTTGGCATCAATAACATAAGCCAGGAAAGACTCACACCCCTTTGCTAATGATTTCCGGGCTTTCATCACAGAAATTATATGAATATGCCCATTCTCCCGTTCTCCTCGAGGTACGACATATGACTCATCAGAAACAGGGATTTTTATTAATTTCTTATGGCATTCTATATTTGCTTATTATGACTTAACCAATCCATACCAATAACTACATCAAAACTAGAAATTGGCATTAAGAGAAATGAAACTGGAAAAGTCTGACCCTCTATTGATATACTAGTTCCAGTCACCGAGGTGGTAACAGGAACCAATTTGCCACTAGCTATTTCTACTTCAATAGGATTCGTAATCAAAGTAGGCGTCACATTCAATTTATCACAGAAGCACATAGATATAAAGGAACAATTTGCTCCAGAATAAAAAAGAACACGTGCTGGCACAGAATTAATAAGAAAAGTACCAGTGATAACGTCATCTACTCTGACAGCTTCATCAACTGTCATTCGAAAAGCTCTGCTTGCTGCTGGTGGCGGATTCTTCCGCTTTTGACCAAAAGATGACGACCCACCGACCATACCAGAACCCCGTCTCCCCGCCTCAGAACACTGACCAGCTCTATGCCCCTCTTTCTTGCAATTCGAGCAAACATTGCTAGGATATCTACAATCATTAACATCATGTCCAAATTCACCACATTTGATACACCGGACTGTATGAACAGTACATGGTCCGGTATGCTTAGCTTTACACTTACTACACCAAGTGGATCGATCAATTATATTACCACGGTTACTTTGTTTCTTGTTCTGTTGATTACTCTGCCATTTCTGTTTACCTTTACCAAAAGAATCACTTTTAAATCTGTGAAATGACTTATCTTTATTCTGTTCATCTCGAGCTCTCAAATCACTATCTACTGAACGAGCAAGAGTGAAAGCCTGAGAAAGAGAACCTGCTAATCTCACAGTGGTACGATAATCAGGTGGTAAGGTTCCAACAAAGTGCTCCACCTTTGTTCTGTCATCCGGTACCCATTGCTGAACAAATCTCAATTTCTCAGAGAACTGAGTGATAAGCTCATCAATCGTCATCCGCTCAGTCATATGTAATTCCATAAATTCCCGCCTGATGCGAGCCATCTCAAATTCAGAACAATACTGTCGACAAACTTCATTATAAAAATTTGGCCATCTGATAGATTCTTTTTGCTGCTGAGTCAGAGTAGCCGTAATAGAATCCCACCAAGACATAGCCTGACCTTTCAAAAGTTGAACTGCATAAGGAACTTTAACCTCTTCCTCACACCTGCAAACATCAAAATTCCTTTCCACATCGCGTAACCAATCTAATGTGACTGAAGGATTTGAACTCCCATGATACTCGGAAGGTTTACTAGACATAAACGTTTTAAATGAACAAACCTTCTGTTGCTGTTGTTGATAATAAAATGGCAATGAGGTTGATATCTGCGAGGTTGTCACAAGGGGAGGTGGAACAGTGCTGATAGTAGGCTGTTGTAATGGCACATGTTGTTGAGAAGATCCAGCCTGTTGATCTTGTAAAGCTCGTTGTCTATAACCTCGGAGTTCCTGTAATTGATCCTCTAACTGTAGAATAACTCATCTCTGTCCGTTTCTTCTCCAACTGAGAATGTAGTACCAGTATGTCCAATTCTATCATCATGATTACCAGGAGGAGGAACATCGGTTCTAGAGGCATTATTAGGGGTAATGGTCGGGTGCTCGTTATCTGCCATATCTGTGCTCAAAACAACATCTCATAATTCGTTAATCGTTAGTACTTAACATACTACCCGATTCACATATCATACTAAATCCCACCAAAGAATGTTTGACTAAGCACAAAGTTAGATTTGGGATTGAACACTTTACTAATGTCCAATTCACCCAAACCTATGCTCTAATACCAAAACCTGTAACGCCCCTCTCTTACTGATATTATAAAATACTCTTTAATTCGGAAGCGTAGGTCAAAATATATTATATTATCAATATTTACAAAAGGTAAATACATATAATGTTCAAAACATCGTACAAAGACGGGGGTTACAAAATTCAACTTTCATTATTTATCAAAATATATCAGAGTTGCCAGCCGATCAAACATTCCTTGAACAAAACCTGCCTGTCCGCCCATTCAATCATGACCTGCAGGGATTAAGTGGGGGATTAACACGAAGCTAAGCGAGTGAACATGAAACTAACAGTTCAACTTAGCTTAACAATCTGTTTACATCAAATAATCGTAAACACATATCATCAATATCAAAGAGGATCGATGGTTTTTGAGGAACCCTACTGCCGCGGTGGCCCTCAAGAAACGCTTATCACAATCTGTTCTGTAGTGGCCACTACAGAATATACCGATAACTTGATATTACCACTACACAATATGGGTTTAGTACAACACATGTACGACACCCCATATCTGTAATCTTGTAAATCATCAAGTCCAACAATCTGTTGACCTCTTTACTAGCAATCAATGCCCAGAGGCCACATTGCACGTAGATTCATAATCAGCATATCAGCATATCAGACTAAACAGTCTATCAATTATATCTACGTTTACTTGTTGCAACCAAATCGTTACAACTGAATCAAACATGTGAGTTCCAGATCCACTCACCTGCCAGTCTCAGCCCAACAACTCAGAAGTCTAACGTTACTGAGTCTTCTGCTGATCTGAGAATACAACAAATAATGAATTAGTAACTCATTCCATAATCATATAACATATTTAAACAAACAGGTAAATTCCTGAAGTCTAAGAAAACAAACGTTCAATCCGAAGCGAAACCAGAAAGTCCCGAAACGAGGTTTAAAACTGAAAAATGTCATTTTCGACCCCAAGATAACCCCGAAAGGCCTAAAACTGCCTAGGCTCTTAACTAGAGCCTTGATTATTGGGTCCTTTTTTAGTGACCATGCGAATCTCGGCCCAATCCGAGTTAGTGAAATTTGTCACTCAGTCGCTACCCTGAAAACACTTACGCAATTTCAAAATTTGCAAAACAAAATTTTAAAAATCTCAGTTCGCAAAGCACATCTCGGTTCGCAGGGATTCTCGGTTCGCAAACCAGCTCAGTTCGCAGAACCATAACTCGGTTCGCTTCGCAGCTCAGTTCGCAGAACCATAACTCGGTTCGCTTCGCAGCTCAGTTCGCAGAACCATAACTCGGTTCGCTTCGCAGCTCAGTTCGCAGAACCATAACTCAGTTCGCAAGACTCGGTTCGCAGAACCATTCGGTTCGCAGGGCAACTCACTTCGCAAGACATCTCACTTCGCAAGATAACTCGGTTCGCTTCGCAATCAAGCTCTGCGAACTGAGTTCATCTTCAAGCTGCGAACTGAAATCTTTCAAAACTCACGAATTCAACTTCCTAACATTCAATTAAGCTTCCTAACAGTTTATATTCATCAAATAAGTTCATATAACACCCTTTTAAGCTTCAATTCATATCAACTCGTGAATTAATCGAATTTCATAAAAATACAATTATAAACTTTAAACACTTACAGGAACAAAGTAACGATGAGGGTGTTACTAGAAATTCGTTGTAACACAAAAGATGATAATACGAAATGATTCACGAATTCACAGAAGATTTCTTCAAGTTTTTGAATGAGCTCTCGGCTCACTTCGGTTTGCAGGAACAGGGAGAGTGAATTTGAGAAGAGTGTATAATTGTGTAGAATGTTACAGAATATACGTGTATATATATTAATCGTATCCAATACCATTACGTTTTAGTTTCCTTCTTAATCTATTGTCTAGAACCTAAAATCATTTTGCGAAAAACCAACTATTTTATTTTACCGTCAACTAGATTAACTTAAAACAATGAATTATGTATTAATCACAATAACTCATTTATCCTTTTGACTAATATTATCAAATAACACAATCGTACTAAATATTCCTAACACATTAAATAATAATTTAAAGTTTAGGAAAATTACCGGAATACCACTAGGCCCTTAAAGTGGATGTTACAATCTTGCTCAAAGTTCACCCTAAAAGCTTTGTAAGGAGACTTTTTCTCTAGTATTTAACTTCATATATATGTTTATGCTAAAAATATTCACTCATACTAAAATATGCTTTTAAACTAGTTACTTTGTCTTTTAAAAACATTAACAAGTAAGTTTAACAAATGAAAAGTCAATTAACAAGTTTAGAAACTTTAAAAATGTAAAATATATGTTCTACACTTTAAACTCTTCGTTTATATGTAATAAACTCTTATTTATGTTAAAATAGTTATTTTAAACTAAATAACACAATAAACTAGTAATGACATGAACTTTGTAATTGAAAAGCTAACTAAACACACTTTTGGATGAAAAATACCAAAAAGGAGACTTAAAGGACTAAATATGTAAAATCCAAAATTTGAGGACTATAATGTTAAAAACAGTTTATTTAGTGTTAATAATGTTAACCTATGGATTAAAGTGTTAAAGACCAAACGTTGTGGTTAAAAACCAAGAAAGCTAAACTATGGGGTTAAAAGTGGAAAAATGAGAACTAGAGAGACTATACATGTAAAAATAAAAAGTCTTGGACCTTGGCTGTGAAAATAAGTAACTTATGTATATTAAAGTATAAACTATGATTTAAGACAATATCCATGTGGTTAAACACTAACAAACCAAAGTATTGTGCAAGAAATGGAATAAATGAAACTAGAGGGGCTAAAAGTGTAAAATCTATAAGTTATGGGCTGAGATGTTAAAATAAGTAAGTAAAATGATATTAAAGTTTAATCTATAGTCTAGAGTGTTAAAATTAAAACTTGTGTGGTTAAAAGTTGACAAACCGAAAGTTTGAGCTAAAAATGAAATAATTGGAACTTTAAGGACTAATAGTGTAAAACCAGAAAGTTAAGGGACTTAAGACCTAAAAATACTAACTTAAGTGTCCACAAGTGAAAACTCTAAGAAAAGATGTCGAGAATCAAACCTATACGGTAAAAATCAAAGAAACCGAACGATTCAACATAAAATGACAAAATAGAAACTACAAGGACTAAAATCGGCACTTAGAAACTTCGAGGACTGTTAAAGTGTCACACCCCGCTAAAGCGGAAACACGAGGTGTAACAGACAATGGATACACAACGCAAATGATATAGGATAAATACCATACATATAAGTTGCCTTAAAGGCATCAAAACATTACATCAAAATAATTCATTGTTACTAAGAAAATTTTAAACAAGTTCAACATTGTTCCAGTCGAAGTTTCATAAAATAAATCTTGAATAAAATGCATCCATGCACGTACCCTCATATGATCCGACTTACCGACGCTCTCCTGAAAAGCACGATAAATAAAAAGTGTCAACTATGGCCATAGTTGGTGAGTTCACAGTTTAATGTTACAAATAATACAAGTAAAAGTTTCGTTCACAAATGAACGAAGTGAGAATATTTGGTTGCCTAAAATCTTGTTGCGAAGAGGTTGGTTGTATATCTATATGGGTGTTAATGCACTTGGGGCCACTACTAAACCGATTTCCGACCGAGGCTTGCCCCATATGCTCCATGTTCTATCGGTAACATGAGTACTGGTGATATTATGCACTCACGTTGAAGTGTAAGTGAAGGATGGTCTACCCTAAATAGCGTTATCCATAAATATCCACGGCTCGTAACAACGAGTTAATAAGTAGTGTGAGGGAAATTCCGGGGACTTTTGCACGATAGTACCCAAGCATAACAATAGTATATACACCAATTCGCATGTGTAGCATAATAAAAGTTTAATGAGTTTATAAAACATGCAACCAAATTAGCTAAATCGTAAGATCATGTTTTTCACGCCAAAACAATAAATGGTAAAAAGGGGGGGCTGTGAAAACTCACCTTTGTGAGTTAGAGTTCGGTTACAACCGAGATCAAGGCTATCCTCAAACAAAAATCCTCCTAACCACTACCTAGTTCAAGTACAATATATATTAATGTCATAGTGATATGCTTAAACATATAGATGGTTAACAAGTTTGGTCACCCACTAGGCAAAAACGAAAGCTGTCCAGATTTTAATGGTCACTTCGTGAGACTTTTTCATCAAGTTTAAAAATGAATTCTGAGCAATCCTTATGTCATTGGTGCATTCTCAAATTTTATTGTGATTTTTGGAGGTACTTAACCCATGCAATTAGTTTCCTACATAAAATCTCATCAGTCCTGAAAAACTGATGGACCAAGCTGTGATCATTAACCATTTGGGAGTCGAATCCTTTGAGTTAGACCATGAAATTTTTACACAATGAAGTTAACATATCAAGCTACTTCCAGAATAAAAATCAAGACTTTTCATGAAGAATACAAAGAGATATGGTCGTCCAAAGTTGGGTAAATAAATTTGACCCCTACAGGACAGATTGACCCCTTTGTCATCCAACCAGTGCTTGAAGACCCAAATCTCAATATTTTAGTTAGGTTTGAAAGGTAACTCAAATATCTAGATCTCAGAAGAAAAATCATCACTTTTGGTGGAGTAATCATGGAGATACAGCCTTTCAAGGTCGGTATAAAAATCTTGACAGAAAGCTGTCCAAATCTCATATACTTCACCAAAAAGTACTTATTTTTCCCATAAACATAAATATCGATAAAAATCCGAAAATAAATCATTTGAGCAGATTTTTAAGTGTTTTCATGGATAAAATGATAAGAATCAAAAGTAACTAAAACCCGTTTGCATGCATGTAAAGAAAACTTGGAATTTATAACAAAAATCGAAGTGTTGGTGCAAGATGCAACATAAACTATCTTGCACTCTTATTTACCTCTTTGATCTGAGATGAAAGGATGGTGAGATGAGCTGTTCCAGAGAGTTTGAAGTCGATTACAAGGTTCTTGAATGGAAGAAAAATGGAGAAAAGTGGTGAAAGAGGTAGAAATATGAAAGGAATTGTGTATATGTTTTGGGGAAAGTATTTGAGAGAGTGTTGTGTGTGTTCTTGAGGAGTAATCTGCAGAAAATGAGGGTGAAGAAAAGAATAAAGTGTATGAGAAATGATAGGAAAAGGTGAATAGTTGAGTAATTGAATGGAGGAGTGTGCAGGTGGTTTATGGGGAATGTAAGATATTTGATTGTGTTTTATAGGAAAGGGTGCTGTTGACAGATTTTTGAGAGAAAATAGGGGGAAATTTTCTATAAAAAAAATCTTTATTTGTAAAAATGTTAAGATTTAATTTTTTTTTTTAATGCCTAGCTTACAATATGCATCCAACTGGTGCATTCGTGTGTTACACTTACAGAGTTTATACGGGCAGAATGGCCTATTTATTTACTTATTTATTTATTTTTTATTTTTTTGAGTGTGGGTAACACTAAATAAGTTTTAAATAATTTAAGCATATCACTGACAGTTAATTGGCACTAAATAAATTCTGGGTTCAAAGTTTGTTCGTGACGCGAAATTATATTAACAGTAGTAGCTTTGAACTAACAGTGGTAGCTTTGAACTAGCAGTGGTAGCTTTGAACCAACGGTGGTAACTTTGAACTAACAGTGGTAACTTTGAACTAACAGTGGTAACTTTGAACTAAAGTGGTAACTTTGAACTAACAGTAGTAACCTTGAACAATCGTGTTCAAAATTTTAATTATAGAATTTTAAACTAAGTAATAACCTGAGATTTTGATGGTTGTCACATAAAGACACTCCGTAGATCAGGGGACTTTATTATAAAAATATACATTAAGTCATGATTAGTGTATAGACCGAGAAATCGTGAAAACCGAATTATAATGAGTTAAAACGTACGTTAACGATAAAGGTTACAAAAATGAATTATAAAACTTATAACGTTACTAAAAATGTATGTTATATCTAAGCGACATGTTTATATTATAATAACGTACGGCACACAATTGTATGTCGATTAAACGGAATTACGAACTTCGGATCAAACACGGTCGAGACGATACATATAACGAATCAATAATCAACGCTATGAATATATTATGAATAATAATATTTTAAAAGGATGACATAAACGATTGTAGTATTTTGAAAACTATAAATGATCACAATGTGTCGCACACGCCTATAAGGCACATAAAACCCTAGTTGAGTGAACAACTAGCATAGATGGACTATTAAGTCGTCCACATTTATTAACTCGACCTCATGCGTTTAGGGCGCTAAGAGGCTTATTTGGGCTCGTTTACTTAAACTCTTTTTGCTAGCACGCTCGGACTCAGGTGAGTTCACAGCCTCTATTTTACTGTTTTAATGCTCTTAAACATTTGGGGTGAAAAACATATAACTGATTTATGCGATTATTGAAACTCGACAACGTATCCTTATGGGAGCCTAAGTTCTCAAGTTGTAGTGCATAGAAGTCCTTTTGCTTACAATGACTATAACCATTAGCTAGATAACGCTAGCCACGGAATACACGGATAGTACTATCGGGGTGACATTCCCTCCCACTGTTTTGGTTAGTCGCGCTAACTAGCGACATTGTTTCGCATCGAGGATCGTATATTTACATTGTCCAAGGCAAAAACGATTCATTATAAGTCGTGGTTTGGTTATAGGCTTAGTTTCGGCATATTAATTCGTAGGACTTGCAAACCTATTGGGGGATCACCGTCTTTGTTTCAAACTTTAAATAATCGTACCTTAGGCCTTCGATGCCATACTTTGATTTACTGATGAACTTTACTAAATAATCGTTTATGATTGAGTCTTAAACCTGTGAATTCACTCAACAATTATGTTGATGTTTTAAATATGTTTTTCAGGGAATTAGCCATGCCGCACCTTATGCATTTTGGAATCATACTTGCTATGATAATTAGGATGTCATCTTTGAACAATGTACCTTTTGTAAAACAATGTATTTGATAACATTGCTATTTGACGGCTTGATAAGCCGCAACGTTTGTAAAACTTTATTTGGCATCCTAATATATTAGATGTTGTGCGATAATCATACACTCTCGATTTATTGTCGATTGATCGAGTCACACCCCGAGCTTCCGCCTTAATTATGATTATTCTAAATTTTGGGGGTGTGACATGTGGCGTCAAAGTCAACAACAACCCGACGTGCAATCCGTTGAAGAAACAAATCCTACGCCAACTTCGTCCGAAAACAACAAAAGAAAAAAGTCCAAAAAATCTTCATCCCAACCGAAACAAAAAAGAACCATTCCCAACCGTAACATTTGGCAACCGGAGGACGATCTTCATTTGGCTGAAAGTTGAATTTCGGTATCTGAAAATTCCAACCGTGGAATTGACCAAGACGGGCCTTTGTTTTGGTACCTTGCTATGGATTCCTACAACGCCTGCAACCTGCCGTTCCAACGTGGAAAGGACACATTATCTTCAAAGTGGAATAAGCTTAACAGCGATTGCAACAAACGGTAAGCTATATGGAAGCGACTAAAGGATCAACCCCGAAGTGGTGAAGGTTCAGAGGATTTCATGATTCGTTGTGAAAATCAATTCCGGTTGGAAATGACCAACGGAGTTTCAAAACACTTGATGGCGTGGAATTATTTGAAAGATAGACAACAGTGGCTACATCCCGAGCCATTTGTCATCGGTAATTGAAACGTGCTTAAACGCCGCGAATCGGTCAGTTTGGAGGACTTGGACTTCGATGAAGAATCGGAGGGTAACGAGGAAGATATGCGACACCCGAATGCGGGTTTATTTGGTCCCGATCCGTACCAACATCCGACGGAAAAATAAAAAAAAAATCGAAGTCCCAAAAAACGACGTCTACCGGTTCGACTGCTTCTACTCGCTTTTTATTGGATGAGAAGCTCACTGGTACATTGGACGACATCCGATCCGACAAACAAGGTTACTACAAGTCGAAAGATCTTGAGGCCAAGCTCTTAATCTTGTCCATGCCGACTGAGACTTTGCATCCACAAGTGAAATTTATCAGGGAAATGGATAAGTTGAAGATTTTTCTCGTATAGGGGGCCATACGATGCGGGATCAGGATCGGTGTCGGTACATGGAAATGTTTGATTTATTTAGTATCACATTTTTAATTTCTAGGACTTTTTAATTATGTCTTTTTAATTATGTACTTTTTTAGAACTTGCAATTTTTTAGTTTTTGTATTATTTAACGAATGAATTCCTTTTTATTTAATTTATTTGTTATTTAAATTAATTTTATTCACTTATTTGTATTTAAAAAATTAAAATAAAAAAGTTTAGAAACTTCAAAACACTGTCCAGAACACTATTTCTTACACTTTCAGTAATAATATTCTCATCAGCACACTATAAAAACTATGTCATCACACCCCGTAATTAAATTAGACAAAAATCATTTAGCTCGGCTAAATCGTTGCAATTCCCAATATTATCATATTTCAGTTTTTAGTAATCAAAGGCATTTTTCTCGCATGCCAAAATATAGTAATAAAATAGTTACAAATGTATGTACCAAGAGTGGGTTTAGTTTGCTTAAATGAAGGTATAAAATTGATAATAATGTGGAACGATAATGAGTATTATGTCTAAATCCATCATCTACTTGGGTTTGAAAAAAAATCCTCATGGTTCCATTCGCAAATTATAAAACTCAAACACCTTAAACAAACACCACCACCACCGCATATAGTTTCCTTTCATTTCCATTCCTATTACCACGTACCAAAACCTTCGTCCAAAACACAAATACTTGATGAAGATCCTAGAGTGTAATTTGCACTCAACTTTGAACCTTGCATTAATATGTATTTTGTTTTCGACAATACTTTTGCACGGAATCGGCATAAACTTGATGAAGATCCTAGATTAATACTTGGATGACTAGTTAGTTAAACGCCATCATATGGAATCAAGGTTTACCAAATGCAATCCCATTAAAAAAGTTTGAAGAATGTCATCATGCATCAAATACAGACTAAACTATGGTTCAAGTTAATCGAATACAAAACACTGATCAAGCCGCTTTTGGTTTCTTGATCTTTCGACTTATAACAAAATCATCGTCCGATCCTTCATCACTTGATTCATCTACAATCTTTCGTTTCTTTACTGATGGGGCTTTAGATGGTGGCGTTTTCTTCTTTTCTGTTGAAACGGTAGTCTGTTTCTTGACGGAAACAGATAAATCACTTTGTTTCTTCACAGTGACTACTGCTTTCATTGGGGAACCAAGTTTCTGTTGTTGCGCTTTTTTCCGTTTAGCCTCAAATAACTTTTTGGCTACATCTTTTGCAAGCAAACCAGATTCCATCATCCTGCAAATGCATTTTTCATTAGTCAAATTGGAAGTAAACAAGTCAAAGCTAAAAAAAATAAACGATTTTGATCTAGGAATCTTAAAACTAAAACTATACAAACTTCAGGTCATGTGAAATGGCTTAAGATCATCATTTCAAACTGTGTTCCCACAATAGCATAGACTAACCCAAAATCAAAAGCAACAACAAAATCCTATTATCAATATGGTCCAGATGCTTTATATCCATTACAATTCTCAAAGAATTTCAAGCAAAAATAACAGTTGAATTCATAAAATTTTCAGGAGAACATCATTTTCACGAGGTGTAAAACTTAATAATCAAAGCTAAAATCAAGAAAACAACACAGCGAGACAATGAATTCTTCTTCCACGGTAGTTCATGTTTGAAATATGAATTTTTTGAAATTGCACTGCAATACTGCATATAAAAACACACATTTATACGAGCAACTTTATTTTTAAAACCAAACTTTAGCATCTACACATCATGCACCTGTGCTGACAGGTAAGCTGACCAGGAAATATTAATTTGACCGAAAACGCTATCTATCTGTTGCTTTGATATAACTATGTAAAAGGTATCATAAATTAGAAAACACAGTTGAATGACTTTCGACCTGTAGGACATGTTTCTTTTAATCTAATCTTTATATTACCCATTTGACCCGTTAAAGATAAAATGTAATCTAAACTCTAAATTGTCACATTCAAAACTAAAAGGGTTGAACTTGCCACCTCTATAACTTTGCATAGCAGGTCACTTGGATGAACTATCGATATATGAATAGAAACTTCTTCAAACAGACTTCTAACGACGTGTACAAAAGTAGCATACGTTTGTATACTTCTAGAATTTTCATGGCACAAAATTAATCCGTTGATTTTAAGGTTACACTCCAAACCAAATTATCTTCGCATGAACTAAAGATCTTATAGCTGCTTCAATTTCACATACATTAGTTAGAGGAATAAAAAACAAAATGAAAGGTGCATGGCATACAGCAACAGATTAAGTGATTGACGAAAATCCTAAATATAAGTACTCCCACTGTCACATGATAATGTGACATTTCAGTTAAAGGTACTTTAATATAAGTGTTTCACTATTTCTCAACTCCGCCCAAATTATATTGTTGATCAAAACCAATATCAGTAAAGTAATTTTCAATTACACAGATAGGTCAAAAATGTAATTTCAACTAATAATTTCCAAAAAATGAAAGCACGGAAATTATATGTAAGCAAACAAATTTGAAATGCAATATAAGAAACATACAATCCTTACCAGATTGCAGCCATTTCGCTAGTTGGTATTTGTGTGTACAAGCTTTCATAGAAAATCCTTAACGGGTCTCTCTGAAAGTTTCAAATACATTAACATCCATAAGTCCTTACATAAAGAATAGAGCCTAAATGAACAACCTTTTACATTAAGGTCCCTTTAAATCCCTTCAAGTCCAAAATTCATATGATAACGCTAAAGAAGCACGTATTATTGTATACCAACATATTATCGAGCATTTGATTGGTGAAACATACCTCTTCTGGAGGGTCACGCTTTTGACCTGGCAAGTCATATACCTTCCTTTCCTTCTTAACACTTGAATCATCTCCCTTTCCACCATTACTCTTTTCATCTTTCTTCTTCCCATTTTGCTCGCTTACTTTTCCTCCTTTTTTCTTAATTCAATAATTGATACATTAATCATCTATAGATGATAAACATTACCTAAAATATTACTCACTTACAGCCATTTTAAAAGGCTAACTAAGGCACTGGAACACAAATTATTTTAATCAGATACGGTTAACTTTCCTATCTACTGCCATTGAGGATACATCTTGACAACTGCACACAATTTTTTAAGTTACAATTATGGCCTTCGGGGGTGTTTGGCTAAGCTTAAGCTTTTTAGCTTCTACATTATCTAAAAGCCAAGAAAATGGCCAGAGGGCTTTTGGTCGACTGGTATGTGAGGAGCCCATCAACCAAGAGGTTGTGGGTTCAAGTCTCATTAGGATATGGTTTGCATATATGTGTGTGTGATTGTAAATATTATGTGGGGTAGGATGTAGGTTAACGTTCTAAAAAAACCAAGGAAATGGAGCTTAAGCTTTTTAGCTAATTACCGAAATATCTAATAAGCCCTTTTACATCAGCTCATCCAAATAGGCAAATACCTTCAACGGTCTTAATAGTTGCTGCAAGATAATGCAATAGCTATCAAGTCCCCTAAAAAAGCTTAGCCAAACTCCCCCTTCATAAGCTATCAAAAAAACTACATAGAATTACTACTAGAATCACCAATAGAAGTGTTTACAAAGGCTAAATACCTTCATATTCGGTTTAAATATATGGATTTCTAATTACATTACCAAAAGACTCAAAATGCACATAATTAGGAAATGTAAAATTACAAAAAGTATAAGACTTGGTACAAATTTTGAAATAAAAAACCAAGCCCACATATAATTATAAAAAAAAAATCATCAGAAAAGAAAATCATGTATCACAAACCACATTAGCAGTTCCAGTTTCTTCTTTCTTCACCTTACTGATGGGCGTCTTCTTCTGCATCTAAAAAGTAGGAAATTTTAAGCAAAAGAAACCACACCCATTATAAAAACTAACACAAAAATAAAACCCACAAAATGAATTTGTATAACATAAACAAAAAATTCTTCAACCTTTTCAGCACTTGCAGATGGTTCTTTCTTGGGATTAGGTTTAACATTGTTGGGTGTTCTTTTAATGGGTTTATAAGCATCACCAGATTCATCATCTTCTTCTTCTTTTTTCATGTTAGATGTTGATTTCTTTAACTTTGCATCCTTCAAAGATAGTGTCTTTTTGTTCTTGTTTCTCAAGACTGAACTGAGGGATTTCTCGTCATTTTCATCTTCGTCTTCTTCTTCTTTTGCGTTCTTCACACGTTTTGCATCTTCAGATGACATTTTTGTTTTTGTTCTTCGAAATTTGAGGGTTTTGAGAAAATTGGGAATTCGAAACAAGAAATTATTTCCAAGGCAGGAAAGGGGGAAAAATGAGGATATTGGTTGCAATTTGGAATATGGGCCTAAAATCAAACATGTGAGTAGGTCATGGCCCAATTGACATTTGGATTGTATGTGAAAGTTATGTGTGAATAAATCCATTTTTTTTGTGTGTGGAAAAATTAAAAATAAAACAACGGCAACAATATATTATTTTACAATATTAACAAAAATATTTTTTTATTGAAGAGTTCCTTTTATATTACCAGTTGACTAGATAACATTAATATGTTTTCAAAAAATAACGTTAAAGCACTTACGTGAAAGATAAATCATGTAGCGAACGTTGATATGTGTGATACCAAAAGGCAAAAGCCATTCAAGAAAATATAAATGGGACAAAAAAAGGCATTTTGAATATTATATAAAAATTAGTGTTGAACGCGCTCTTTCTACGGCTAGAAATAATAATAATTAATAATTGTTAATGATAACAACATTTAAAATAATAAAATGAAATGTTCATACAAATCCCAAAAGAAAAAGTGGATAACATATATATGAGAAGTTTAAATAAATTACAAATCTATCACCTGCTTAACAACAATATTTGTCGTGCGATTAGTAAACTTGTCGTCTTGATCATACATCAATACCTTCAAAGTACCGCTTCCACTCTTTACACGTGAAAGAGCAACGTACAAGTCCATGGATGAAAACGGGCTTCTTCAAAAGTAAACCAACATTTGACAATGATTGGTCTTGACTCTTATTGATAGTCATCGCCAACACATCGATAAATTATGTAAGAGTATTTGGATTAGAGAAAATGAATTCATTTCCCAAAAGAAATGTAAGAGTATGTGGCATTACCAAATATTAAGAGCCTAATATGGGTGACTCTTCTTTAATTTGCATTTTCAATTTCTTCAATGAGTATCTTATAAGTGAAAATGAATTCGTTCCAAAATAAATGTAAGAGTAAGTGATATTAACAAATATAATAATATAATATTTCTTATTATACAAAAGTTAATTTACAAAAAGAAGTGCGTAAAAGAGAAGACGTTGTAGTAATACGTGCTTAAAAGATAATAAAATTTAGCAAGTGAACCGCCTACATTTATCAAGTGCTAAATGACTATTTATGAAAAAGTACATGAATAATAAAATTTACTTTTAAATATACATGTCATAAATGAAGAATTTTGAGAAACTTGCTCACTTAGATTTAATGGATATCATTCTTTTTGTTTAAAGAGTAGGTCTCAAGTTCAAGACCTTACACTCTCATTTTCCCCCTTATTTGAATTTAATTTTTGCTCTTACACTAATAACTTTAAGTAGTGATGAATAATGAATAATAAAGATAAAAAGAAAATAATATAGTTAAAATATATTTATAACTAACAAGTAACTTTTAATATTTATAATTTAATATTAAAAAGTAGAGATAGAAATTACAATTAACTTATAATATTTAGTAATTTAACAATTACCCTAAATATTATGGTCTCTTGTTTTACGGGGTAGATTTTACATAAAGAGAAAAATATTTCATTATAACGAAAGTAATAGACAAATATATTATGATATGAATTTTAAGTTGAGAAAAATTTAACATTTAAAAAGTTTTAGTATGTTAGAGGAAATGTAATGTTTTTATTAGGTTAACCAATGATCCATAATTAATTGTATATTTTAAGGATTATCATCCCTTCGAATTACATATTAACATGATAGATTATGTTAGTATTTATTTTGTGGGAGAGCAAATAGAATAAGTCATCTTTTCTGAATTTCATTGATTATTTTTACATCTGACAAAGATAATATGACCTTAATAGTTAGCGTTTTAGAATTTCTTATTGTTAGGTAATTGAGTCTAGAAGTTTTACTTAAAATTTCAAGACTCTTATTTAATAGTTAGTACTTTACGATAGCTCCCGAAAAAAAAAACTAACCAATAATCAAATAAATTTTTTGTTGCAACCAAACTTTGATTATTCAAATAATGAGACTTCAATTATGCATATTTTTAGATTTTATTTCGTGTTAGAGTTTTTTTTTTTTGTAACTCTCACCGTAACATACGAGTTAAAATATACTTGTTCCTTTATATAACATTTACCAAAAGTAAATTATTATTCTTTAAATAGTTGATGAATAGTAAATACATTTTTATTTTAACTAAATAAAGATGCATGTTTTGTTATTTTACAAGAGCTATAATGGTGAAAAAACTTATGTTTATAATTGTGGTGACGTTCTTACATCTAAAAATTTATGAAGTACAAAATATATTACCACATCATTGATGATGTTCATTTCAATAATTTTTGAATAGTCAAAATGTTTAGTTATAATAAATTAAAGGATATGTGATCTAAAGTCTAAAGTCTTTGTGATTATGGTTGATGAGGAAATAAAATAAATACAAATCTTATCTTTAATTTTAATAATAGGATTAAAAGGTTCCATGCCGATTGAATATATTTTATGATTCTTTGAGAATAATAAACATAGAGTGAGGTTCAAATCAGTACAGTATCTTTCTGCAAGAATGAAAAAATCAATAAGAACACGTCATGTGTCACAAAACCCACTTTTCTTTACGTTTTTAAAAATTAAATATCTCTTAAACGGTAAGTCGAAAAATCATAAAAATTGCACAATAAAAGTCAGCGTTTTTTTCTCTTCGATTAGAGATCTCACAAGGTATACTTTCGACAACTTTTTTTTCTGTTTTCGTTGAGTTTTGTAAACGAGTAACACATGTGTTACCAGCAGGTAACACATGTGATACCAGCAGGTAACACATGGGTTACCAACAAGTACCACATGTGTTACTAATATTGTACAATCATAAAAATATCGTCGAAAGTATATCATGTGAGATGTCTAATCGAAGAGAAAAAAATGTTGATTCTCATGGTGTAATTTTTATAATTTTTCAATGAGTCATTCTTGAGATATTTAATTTTTAAAAACGTGGGCAAAAGTGAGTTTGTGACACGTGTCACATTCTTATTGGTTCCTTCATTCTCACTAAATGTTTGATATTACTTGGTTTATAAAAAAAAATTATGCGCAATATCATCCTGTATTTGTATTTAAATGATTTGATTTAATGAACTTATGGTACTTATTTAGTTGAAATTAAATTTTAGGTACTATTGTAGAAGAAATGTTGAAAGGTGCTTAAACTGTGAAGATTTGGCGAAATTCTGAAAAGGTGAAATTTTGAGATGAAGAGTACGCGATCGTGCGTACCTTCCAAAGAAATCACATCAGAAAGTTCCAAGTGTTGAGTACACGATCGCGTAAGGGTGTCACGATTGCATATGTATCAAAGGAAAGTGATTAGAAAGTTGGACGAGTTAAGCACACAATCGCGTAGCAATTGAGTAAGTGATCGCGTACTAAGTGCCAGGATCGCGTACCATGGCGGTGAACAGTGTTTTCAGCATGAGTATAAATACGAAAATTAAATCATAACCTCGGGACTTACGATTTTGGAGACGAATATTGGAGGTTTTGGAGCAGTTTTTGAGCCAAGGTTCATCACCTTCATCATTGGAGGAGTTAGTGATCATCATCAAACATCGGAATCATTATTTCTTCATGATTAATTCGCGTTTTCTAGTCGAACATGAATTTTTCTATGATTTTAATTGTTTCTAAGTTTGAGTCAATGATTATTGGCTAGACTTCTATTGTTCTTCTAGACTAATAACTTTAGATGTTGAATTTATATTTGTGATTGATTATTTACGTACGATAATATGAAGTTTAATCATTGAACGACTTGTCATGCGATTTATTTAAGTTTAATTCAATTGATGTTGTGTTTGTTTCATTAAGTGAGAACTTGTGCATTTAATGTGGCATTTACTAGGTTAATTGATGTAACGTAAAAAGTCATGTTTTTACGTACTTTATTCCTCCCTATTTGAGCTATAAATTAGTGAAAACATCTTAAATCGATGTTTATTTACTAAAAAACACTAAAGTGGTTCAAATATAGACGTTGCAAAAAAAATACTAAAAACGTCCAAATAACATGTAAAACGAAGCAAATAAACTTCATCTGATTCCACTTTGTAGGTCCTTTAGGTCAGGATCAAATCGAATCGTGACAAGTTATACGTGCGGAATCTGTATAATCAACTAATTGAACGTTTAACGAAACACACAATCCAATATATCAAAAGCTTCTGATTTGTATTGATTATAACGTGTAAAAATTACAGAAGACAATCACAAAATCGCTCACAACTCTTAGGATTTCGTCACTCTACAACTGAAACCCTAAACCTCTATTTATACAAACTGTTCTGAATTTAGCAACACTTGACCTAGCCGACTCCTGCAATACTAGGTTAGTGTCGCATATGAGACACTAAGCAAGTGTCGCAATACCACACTTGTATATTTCTAATATTCACTTTTCATTACAAAACTAATTTTTACAATTTAACGTGTACAGACTCTAACCAACTGTCTGACACACAAATATGCATTAACACTCCACTTTTATTTACCCTATTAGATACACTTCCTAAATAATCTTATATGATTCCATAGGTGATTACGAGATCGGGGAATCAAGAATCAAGCAAAATAGATAAGGGATGGAGGAGCTACGGCATCTAAAGATCATCTGAACGTATTCCAAGTACGTATGAGCTATATAAATAAAAAATACGTGATATTAGTATCATTAGAAGCGTAACAGAATTACGAGATCATAGGCGAAAGAATCAAGCAAAACGGACAAGAAACGAAGAAGATACGATCGAAACAAGCAACGAACGAAGTACCGAACAACGGACAAAACATCAAACGGCCTAAGGATACTGTATACGGCCCCTTGGACCCCGTATATGGCCCCTAGAGTGCCATATACGGCCCCTTTGATGCCATTTATTAGTTTTGGGTAGTTTGGTGCTTGTTTGTGCTTGTATTTTGTGTTTTGAGGCTTGTAAAAAGGCCTGAGGCTTGGCTATAAATAGATGGCCTCCCTCATCTCATTTCACACACCTTTTCATCTCATTTCATTCTTCACACACTCTCTCTCTCTCACACTCTTTCTCTCTCTAGGTTCTCTCTCTAAATTAGCTAGTTAGGTTAGTAGTCAGTTAGTTCTTGGTTAATATTTAACCAAGACTAACGGAGGGGCTTTACTGTAATATTGTTGAAGATACTTGGAGGGGCTATTATTGTAATATTGTCAAAGATATTGTTGAAGATACGGTTATGTCCTTCCTTATCTATTATAATGCATGTTATTATTGTTATTATGCTAGATTTAAGATTATTTGTTATGATTAGTGAGTAGTTATATTGTGTGTTTTTTGTGATGTAGTTAGTCGTATTAATTGAGATGATGTCATTATGAAGCAATGGAAGTAACGTAAAACGGCTTACTATCTATGCATGTATTTTCAGCCTGGACTCTATAATCTTTTGTTTCTCGGGTGGTGGCGAACAATGCTGCTTGCGTTGCGGGAGATGCCCGCCCATAGGGCCCGGCTCCCCCAAAAGCTCATCTGATCCCAAAGTGGTACACCCGAAACCACATCTTGCAGATGCGATTCCTGGATGTAGTTGGATGTGATTATCGGTGAAAGCGGGTTCTAAATGACCTCCCTCTCACGGTTAAAAAAGTGGCTAACCATCTTGGATCTCATAGACTTATGGATAAGGAGACAACTGATTCGATTACACAATTCAATTGAGTATGATATAGCGTGGGCACAATCCGTGGAAGCTATGTGTAGTACAGAACGTGGAAGCTATGAAAAACCGTGGGCACAATCCGTTGTGGAATAATGTTCCACATTAGTCTAATTATAAATGAAAACTCGGTGCTTTGATTACACATTCCGTCTACAATTTTAAACCGCAATTTCAACTAATGTCTTTCCACCAATAAACGTGGTTAAAACCTTTTTCATAAGATGTCATATCAGGGGTAATTAATTATCTGTGTTTTGATTTTGAAGCTATGAAAATACTAACCAAGTATTGTACACCGTGAAGAAACTTAGGTAACATGGTCTGGTTTCGAAGCCGTGAAAATGTTATTTTAAACAAGTACTGTACCCTGTGAATAAACTAGGGATTTATTGGTTAAATATAAGTGAGACCTGGTTTAAATCATAAATGAAGAATCTCTTATCTAATATACAAACTTAGTTTATAAATCCAAAAAGGAAGACGAGGAATCATATAGTATTCCAAATTTGTCTATCACCCCTGGATTCTACAAAACCATTGATGGAAAGTAATCAAACACCAACTAAGTCTTAAATTTAAATGTTTTATTCAATTAAGTATCACTGTGGTGTTAAAAACGGTCGGACTGTTAGTGGATCTGTTACTCTATTCATGCACCAAGGGATCTTCGTATTCCAGAAAAGAGTCATTGTTCCGTAACAGGGCAATGTTGAGAGTTGAGCAGTCTCCTCCGATCAGAATCATAATAGCCTAGTTACTCAGTGACATACTGATTAAACAATCAATCAGTAGGGTGCTAGTGTTTACACCACAAATACTTAAAACAAATAAAATTCAAATCATTAGAAAGACGTTTTCATAACTTAAACTAAAACATCATCCCAAAGCAAGGCTAATGAAATCACAACAAACACCCCATCTATCCTGACTGCTATCCCTATTTTATTTTATTGCTTAAATTACATTAGTAGTATAATTTAGAAAACAACCAAAAACTAACTCCCAACTATTTTCAAAACCCCTTCACTAGATAGATTTGAACATCCTGATTACTCTGTTTCACAATACAGTTGATTTTAAAGAACTACACTAGGTCATACTTGTTGTTATACAACCTTTAGGTCATATAGCCCTAGTAAAATTTAGGTCCCTAACAGTTATAAATATTAAAACACACCGGCACGTCGCCAGTAACCGGTTCAACGACAGGGTAATTCCTGATCGACCGCTGGTGGCGCGTCATTAATCACTTAGTGCTTTGTATTAGAGATAATAAAAGAATTGAATTAGAGTGAATGAATTGTAATGGGGGTGGATCATACTAGGATAAGTCTTGTATGATTGTTGACTATTACGAGAATAAAGTCACCCGATTAATACATCATATTAGTTGAGTTACCTAGTCATAATTAAGAGGTCTTACGTGACAACGAGAGTTGCATTGTGTAGTCTTAGTTAAGTATTTGGCTTGTGTGAACAAAGAAATCGATTAGGTAAAAAACGTACGTGAATAATTGATCTAGTTCTTAATCAAAACGTTCAACACTATAGGTAAAAAGTTTAGATGAACATGTTTCTTTAATTTGATAAGAAAACTATCTTTAAATTGCTTTTGTTTACTTAATTTTTAAGTTTTAAAATACAAAAAATCGACCATCTTTCGTTAAAAGAGATAAACCCTCCTATTTCACTTGCTTTTAATTAAATTAGTTTTAAAAGAAAATAACTTCAAAATAACACCCAATACTGTTACTTGGACAATATATGAGACTTATCATTACTATACTACTACTCGATTAGATTTATTTGTCTAGTTGTGTAATAGTTAAAGTTTGGTATTTTCATAAGTAATTTATAATTCGGATTATGCACATCAATGTTGATATATTTATTTGAACCCCACTCTATTTATATAAAAATCTGAGAAGGCATATAACTTAAAATATCTTAAATGAAAGTTGTTAATTTATGAGGTGACGATAAATAGATTAATTTTGGTAAGAATAATTTGTTAAAGTAACATAATAAAGGTTGCATTGACTAACATAACCTTTTTAAAGACAAAGGTGTATGTGGCTAGAATTTTGTGACTGAACACTCTTTAACGTCAATATCAAAATTATAGATATTACACATACACACGCATATATAAAATAGTTTTTAAACCCTTGTATACATACGGGTATTTGATGTTAGCATGATAATACGTTTAAAATATTTTTAGAAAATGGGTGAAAGTTTAATTAACGTAATTGGTTTCGTCATATGAAGGTTTAATCTGACAAGAAGGATATATGTAAGGGAATGATCAACTCGCTACAAGAATCGAGGGTTTTAGTGACAGAAGCTTTTAGCAGCGAAATCAAATCGTCGATAAAACCCACTAAACGACAAAAATAATCACTTTTTGACTAAAACCAGTTCAACATTTCGACCAAACCCTTTACCGACGATTTTATCTTCGCTAAACTAATTTTAATTTTTTTTTTGTTTTGGCTTCAAAAATATTTCGATTCCCGCCAACCCTTAGCGACGAATTTATCATCGCTAAAGGCAATTAAATTATTTATTTCATTTTTGTTTTGGCTCCAAAAATATTTCGTTTGCGGCCTCACCTTTACCTACAATAAAATCGTCACCAAAGCCAATTAATTTTTTATCACTGTTTCATTTATTTTCATTTTACAAAAATTGAAATGATTCCCACAAAAAAATTATATGTAAAATTAAAGTTCATGAAATTCTAAGTCGTTTACATTATGTACAATAAGCTAGCTTTATGTTGGGTAAGACGTTTATGTTATGTTTAGGGTTTATGATTTATCGTTTGGGGTATAGGTCATAATCCCGAACCCTTAAAATTTTAAATGATAAATTAACTTAAATTTTAAAAAATAATTATTAGTTAGGTTGTTTTGGGTTTAGCAAGTTAATTAGTTTGTTATGATTACACAATACAACTTTATCAATATCATTATAATCTTCGACGTATATGATCACATATATACAAGTAAGTTATATGAAGTTAGTGTATTAATAATTATTTGATCGAAATGAGTCCTCGTGTATCATCATCTCAAAGACTATTATAAGTTTGTGAAATGTTAAGGCGTTTACGTTATGTCTACCATAAGCTAGCTTTATGTTGGCGAAGGCGTTTACGATATGTTTGCCATAAGCTTGGTTAAAGCGTTTACGAGTATATTGGCTAGCTTTTATATCGAAGATACAAAAGTTGTGAAACGAACGAGTTACGATATGTACATATTTGATAGTAAAAGAAACGTTAACGATAATGAGCTTGCTAATAAACTTAATAGACATAATGAATGTTTACGGTAATGAACTTACTATCGATGTTTTACATTATCGTAACGATGATCGATTTATCAACCATAGATGTTCATCGAACCATGCCCTAGATAAGGTGTTTACACTATATATTGGTTAAGGAGTCAACCCTCTTCGAACATTTGTATGATCGGGATTAACAATGAGACGTTTTCCGTGCATGTGATCAATATGTCTTGGTTTATATCATCGCATGATAAATGGAAATAATATTTAACTATAACGGTTAAACTGAAACTCACGTAACTATATAATCGCACTTAAGTTAATTTAAGTTTGTTTAATAACATAAGTTTTAATATTATTCATACATATTGAATATAGTTTTGATCATAATTAATTACAAGAAATTAAAAAATAAGTAGGGGAATGTAAATTAGTTATAATTATATCCTTTTATGGTATAGTTTATATTTTAATTAATTGTCAATTTAATTAAAGACTAATTTAAACACTAACTATAAATTAATGAAATTTTTTTTAAGGTGTTCAGTCAACGACACGATTTACCTCCCATGGTCATTGTCAGACATTTTTTCGTCGACAGTAGTCACAATTGTCGCAGAAAAAACCAGCAGACCTGCGGTATTTAGTAGTCACTCACACTAGGCCACGTGTACACAAGATCCCGCAGTCAACTAAATATCTCGCAGCCAACTACAAAATTCCGCAAAGTTGTTCAATATAAAATACCCGCTGTATTTGTAAATATCCCGCGGTATTCTTTGAATACCCACAATTTTTTTTTCTTTTTCGAAACATGTGCCAGCGGTTGTTGAAAGGGACAACGGGTATTATCTTATTCATTTCTAATCGGAGAAAAGTGATCCCAAATCACCGACGGTTACGATTCCGGCCATTTCAACTTTAATGGAAGAAAAAAGTCTTACAAAATTGTACAGACTTTAACACTGCAACTAAATAAACTTTTATACTAGCATACACAGGTCCACTAAATGTAAACCATTTAACAAATATAACATAATTATTAGCTCAAACAACCATTTATATATGGCTTCACATTTGTTCTAATTTCCAATTTTACCCCTTTATTTACATCACATTGCATGCATTCGGGTTCTTATCGCTAAACATTTGAGGAGCTGGTGGGTATGCATATGTTGATTCAGCAGCATATCTTGGTGGGTATAATTGGTAATTCACAGGTTGAAAATTATAAATATATTCATTTTTTCTCGTCGCTAAAATATTCCAGCCAATTCCCAAGTCGCCGGCGGTTACAATTGCAGACAAAGAACGAAAAAAAATTCCCGCTTGAAATGGAAGAAAAAAACAACTTTAATTCAAAAATGGCAAAAACCCGCGGGTAGTTTAAGAATACCGCGGGATTTTTTAAAATACAGCGGGTACAATGCGAGTATTTGAAGAAACCTGCGGGATCCTAGAAAATACAGCGGGTATTTTAATTTTGAAAAAATATGCGGGATTTTATAGTTGACCGCGGGATGTTTAGTTGACTGCGGGATCTTGTGTACACGTGGTGCAGTGTAATTGGTTACCAATTACCGCTGATCCGCTGATTTATTTCTGCGAGAATTGTGACTACTTTCAAGGAAAAAGTGTCTGACACTAACTATACATAGAAGGTAAATTGAGTAGTTGACGGAGCACCTCAAAAATTTTCTCCAAATTAATTTGTATTTTAAGTAGTATATAATCAATCAGCTCAGATACGTGGGGATTTAACAACGTGTTTATTGTCGGTGAAGCCTAGAAAACGCCGCTGAAGCCCAAGTCCAGAAAATAAGAAACCCTCTTTTCACTTTCTTCTACAAAAACCACACCTACCAAACTCATTCTCTCAGCCGCTACTCCACCATGTGACCACCAAATTACCTCAAAAACCCACAAAATCCACCACTAAAACCCATCTTCTCTTCCCCACCACCAAAATCCTCCTCCACATAACCACCAGACCCCCTACCTGCTGCTTTACCGCCATTGCTGCTCCAACGCCGATGCTCGTCCTCTACCACTACTCCACTATCGAAATTCACTACCACTAATTGTTAGTTAAACCATTATTTTGTTAAAGTTTATAGATGTTTTAAAGTGTATGTACTCATTAAGTATATAAAATTTAAGTGTAGTATATAATAAAAGTGTATAGATTTGTTAAAAAGTGTGTAATCTAATGTAATTTAGTTAATTGAATTATAGGTGATTTAGTGATTAATTTCGGAAATTTCATGTTTTATACCTTAGGTCCGAAATTAATCAATTCCGGTGAATTTCGTTAATACTCAACTCAGGTCATTCTTTAATGCCTTAAAAGGGGCAAACATTAGAATTCCAACGTGTGAAGAGTTTGATACCCAACAATTTGAAGCGAGGACGAGGATGAGGACGAGGGCGAGGATGATGAGTAAGTTGATTGTGGATCATCGGTTAGTCGTTTGTGAACTTTTGTGAAACGATACTTGTTTAAACAATTAGTACTTGAACGTGTTGAACTTTCGGATGATTTGTATGTTTGGTAAACTATGGATAATATGTATGTTTCTTTAGTTATGTTTGATTGAGAAAACTGCTGGAATTTGGTATATTAGGTGCTGAAAATCTACCAAGTTGAAACTAGAAAAACTTGGGAAATTTGTAAAAACAAAAAAACTGTACAAGTGCATTTAGCGACGAAATTGTGGTCGCTAAAGCTTTCAATCAGAAAAAATAAAAAATAAATTAAAAAAGCTTTAGCGACGATTTTATCGTCGCTATATTTATCTATTAAAGAAAATAAGAAATAAATTAAATAATATTAGCGACAATAAAATCGTTGCTAAAGCTATTTATTAAGGAAGATATAAAATAAATTAATAACTGTTTAGTGATGATTTTATTGTCACTAATCAGTTGTTGACCAGGTTTATTGTGCCTACATTTTCGTCGCTAAAGAATTATATATGTATATATATACTAGCGACAATTTGTGGGGTAGGAGTGATGAATTTTTTCGTCGCTAATGGTTTGTAGCGACGAAAGTTATGGAACATATCGACAAATTTCTTTTTTGAACGGCTAAAAGGATTTCATTATACACAAAGAAATTAGGCTCGACTCTAAAGAGGGGAAAGAGAATTACGAGGCTGATTTTTTTTTAAAGAAAAATAACAATATCAATTCCTTAAATAAAATACCTCTTAACAGCTTGAAACAATATAAATCGAGTCACACCCAAAAATCTAAAAACTAATACCCATTAAGGATTGTAGATCCATAGATAAGTTATTTAGATGTAATACAATTTGGGTTTATCTCAGTGATTAAATACAACAAATAAATAAAATAAGATAATACAGTATAGTATATAGATATGTTGTTATAAAATTGAAAGTTACTTGATTAATGAAAAAATAAGTAAAATAGGGTGACCTGATTGATCAATTGAAAGTTAATTAATTAATGAAAAGGCAATTCAAATAGAGGGATCTAATTGATCAATTAAAAGTTAATTAATTAACTAAAAAGTACGTAAAATAGAGAGACTTAATTGATCAATTGAAAGTTAATTAACTAAAAAGTACGTAAAATAGAGAGACTTAATTGATTAATTGAAAGTTAATTAATTAATGAAAAATACATAAAATAGAGAGACGATTAATTGAAAGTTAATTTAATCGATGATGTTTTCATTTAGTTTCATATATTATGTTTAAGATTCAAGATTTAAGATAAGGCGGTAGAGATAGAAAGGCATTATAAATTGTAATCTTTTTATATAGAAAAGTATGTTTAAGGATAAAGCTAAATAATGTTGGAAGGAATGTAAGGAAATTCAATATAGGTCAAATTTCCAAAAATGCAATGACCCATTTGATATGACAGTTACATTATTAAGAGAGACTAATATGGTGGCACATTGGATTTTGCTTAAAAATTAATGTTTGATTATGTATTCAGCTTTACACTTATTATTACTGTGTGTGTTCAACTTTTATACCCCTATCTTAAAAACTTTGTTGTATGCTCTGAACTTTCATACCTTCCATCGTATGAGGTGAAACTTTTAAAACTCTACGTAATATAATATAAACTAGACATTCTAAAAACTCTATTAGAAATATTTATCTCATACAATAGAGGGTATGAAAATTTTTAGAAGGTTCACTTCATACAATAAAGAGTACGAGAGTTGAAAGTATACAATATTAATTACTGTAAAATTGAGCGAATAACGAAATAATAAACCCTTTTGCTTAAGTAGCGGAAAAAAGAGCAATGACACGTATCAAAAAAGCTTGTCAATTAGTAATATAGTGAGACAAGTTGAAGTAATTCTTTGATACATCATGATACTGATTAATTTCGCATATGACGTATGGATCCAAATAAAACATGAACCAAACAACATTTCAAACGTACATTATAACCATTTTCAATTCAGAAGTACAATGACATTTTAATGAAATTCCAAAACCATTTAAACATAAACAAACCCCATGGCTAAAACTAAAAACAGAACCAATTAATTTTAACCTCAATTAATTAATATCCTTAATTTTTCTGTAAACTTAAAACGCATGAATTTGTATAATTAGGCATTACGCAGCCGCGCCAAATCAACGTTCGCGGCTTCCTTTTACATAGTTTGATTTGGTTTGATTGTGTAAAAGAGACAGACAGAAAAAATGAAGGGCAAGATGAAGCGGCCGATGCAGGTGTTGCATGCATGGTTACGTCATCAACCCCCGAAAATGAAGGTTTTTTTGGCCTTGGTTTCTGTGGTTGCCGCTCTCGTTGTTATTCGTATGGTTGTTTACGATCACGATAACCTCTTCATTGCCGCTGAGACGGTTCATGCTCTCGGTATTTCTGTCCTAATTTATAAGCTCGCCACCGACAAAACTTGTGCAGGTAATATCATTCATTCTCTTGTTTATTGGATTTGTTGATTTTGTGAATTTTTTTTATGAATGTAATGTATTAGAAATTAGGAATATATGGTAACTAGGAAATAGAAACACGCTCTCATATAATGAATAATTTTGAGTCTATTATGCCAATACGATTAAATGGTGGAATCATCAAGGTAGGTGACATGATCAAGGACTATAGGCTAAGAGGGTGTTTAAGATTGTTTATTAATTAATCGTTTATCTGTTTATTGTTGATTTTTACAATAGATCATAAACAATTTCATATACTCATTTTGAAACTATTTATCTACTTATTTTATATAAAATTAGCACTAAAAAAACAAGTTTGGATGCACCACAGTAGATGAGGATGTGAGTGTGTGTGTGTGTAATAAACTTCACGGTTTAAAACTGTGCAAAAAATAGCAAATTGATAACTTATATGTCGTTCAATAACAAAACTCATTTCACATAAAAATGCAATCATGAGTCTAGCTCAAGCTCGGCTTGAATAGCTGAAATTAGTTATAGTACATGTACACCAATCGCTATATGTTTTTGCTTGAACTTAAACTCTAGAACTCTGCAAAACCTTTACGTGTTTGAAAGAGATGATAATCCCTGAAATTAGCTATCTAACGATAATCATATATATGCTGTTCTAGATTTATAGCTATTGTTGTGAATTCTGAGTAGCTAGCTTATCTTTACTACACTCTTTCACTGAACTGCGAATATTTTGTTCTTCTTTTTGTGTTCTGTTTTGACATAATCTTGGGTACGTATGCAGGTCTTTCACTGAAATCACAGGAATTGACGGCTATTTTCTTAGGCGCTAGACTGTACTGCAGTTATGTTATGGAATATGATGTACACACTTTACTCGACTTAGCTACATTGACAGCAACAATTTGGGTGATCTATATGATGCGCTTTAATTTGAATTCTAGTTACATGCTTGAGAAAGACAACATTTCAGTTTTGTATGTGGTAAGCTTCATTTCTTGCCCATTCTTTACTTGGGGGTCTTGCTTGATATCTAAGTTTTCATACTGACAATAACTTATCTTTAATTCATGATTTTATTAAATGTAGGTTATTCCTTGTGTTTTATTGTCTCTAGTGGTTCATCCTACAACACAACATTACATTGTAAACCGAATCATTTGGGCCTTTTGCGTTTATCTTGAATCCGTTTCTGTACTACCACAACTTCGGGTCATGCAAAATACCAAGGTCAAGTCCCATTTTTCATCAACTCACATGAAATCCATATGAACAATGAAATTATATCTTCTAACTTGAGTTTATTATTTTTCAGATCGTTGAACCATTCACAGCACATTACGTATTCGCTTTAGGGGTTGCAAGATTTTTGAGTTGTGCACATTGGATTCTTCAGGTCCCAATCATATTTTCAACATCTGGACTTCTATATAAACTCATGAACATTCTATAATAATTGTTGTGTTATTTCATTCATTCAGGTTTTGGATACTAGGGGACAACTTTTGACAGCTTTAGGTTATGGAATGTGGCCTTCACTGGTCCTCGTTTCTGAAATCGTTCAAACGTTTATACTTGCTGACTTCTGCTATTATTATGTTCAAAGGTTCGATTATCGTTTCCTATTTCATCCTATTAATCAGGTAACTTTCTAACTATTATTATAAGATGTTCTGTTTGTGGTTGCAGTGTTATGGGTGGACGCCTTGTTCTACGTCTCCCTTCAGGAGTAGTGTGACTTAATTTTCCAATCATGTGAAGTACGAAAAATTCATTGATCTAAGTAAGAGTTAAATTTGGACTAAAAATCCATTTCTTAGTTTTCTCCCCTTAGTGAGGAGATTTGGTTTGTTTTGAATTGATTACTTGTATGTAAAGTTTTATGGGGCTTTCTCCAATGTATCATATTATATTATACTTGATAACTAACGAAAATTTGTGATCAGCCTGTGCAGCGGTACGTATGCATGATAATGTGGAAGTTTTTGTTTTACAGTAAAATGTTTATTGATCATGTTGATCGACATGGCGATCTTAGTTATACTTATAAAAATGTAAATATTGTGTAATTTTATTCAACTGAGAACCTATCTAATCGCTCAAATTTACTCATGGAATTTGAAATACTAAGTTTCTATGTAACATATATATTATACTCAAGTAACTGATTCACTCTGGATTAGATTGTTTTTCTTGAATCTTAAGTGAAATAAAATTTAATTGTATTATAGTTAATAACAATTGTTTTGGGTTCTATGAGCATGTTATGTGTGATGTATATATCGAATAACAATTAAAAATAAACTTGTAACACCAATTCATCATTTATAATTTTTTTCTTGTCCATATATATTTCACTTGCATAATACATATCTTTTACTGCGTTTATGTACCTTACATACATTAGTTGTTTAAGTTAATAACATCATTTAAATAAGCTTTGTTACTTTTTGAGTATAGATTAGTTAACAATGTAGTTCACTGTCTAATGTTAATTTTCAAACTCTAACTATTTAAAATGTATATACCAAGTATTTATGATTTTTGATCATTTTTCTAAAAACTAATTTGTAACATATATATAAACTTCTAGTTATTTGTTTAAAGCATACATGATATATTTGGTAACTTAATTTAATAATATATATATTTTATTCTTGGTCACAATAATTATTTATTTAACATGATAAATCTTTAGATTTGATTACACCTATTAATGTAGATACTTGGATGGAAAGAATATGAAATATTTCTTCTATTTATTTTATGATGGAAAGAATATGAAATATTTCTTCTATTTATTTTATAAGAAAATTGACGTAGATCACAAATTAGTAACACGAATTAAATCTGTTGATTCTCTAAATATCAGAAATAATCTCTTCTAATTCACGTCGATTCAAAAGAATGTCGCGATTAGGTCAAATTCAACTCAATTGAACAACACAATTTGAGAGAAAAATCAAATTTTATAAAAATCAAAACTAACTTTTCCGTCTCAACAAGAACCCTATATAAGATGCAGAAATTCGAAATGGGCAAAAAAAAAATAGACCAAACAGAACGGCCAAAATAAAAGCCAAAAAATAACTAAAAAAACATAAAATGACCCATAACTTAATCTAGAAGGCATTTTTGGGCCTCGAAGTTACCAAGAGGTCTGCCTTGATCCAAGCTTTGATTTGGCAGTTCACGGGCCTGAAACGGAGCCCTGTAGTCCAACTTATGCATGTTTTCGTGAAGCCATTTTTCTAACCCGATCATGGGCCTCCATAAACACCAAGGCTCAATCATCAACACTTGGGCCGGATAAAAAATGAGCATAAAATTAAATAAAAGATAAAGAGTAAGAATAAAAGCTAGGCACTAATATAATAGGTGAGAATTTAGTATATAATATTACATTGAGTTCGAATAGTTTATTTGAGTTTGAATGGGTTATGAATAGAAAAAATCAATTTGGTGATTGTAGTAGCTTAAATGCATTTGTTAATAGACTCGATCAGACTCATTTTGATTGGCATGAAAAAATGATATATTTTGACAAACAAGTGTTTTTGCCGCCTCCGACAATAAGACCTCTTCCAACGCAAGCGTCGGCTTGGCCTTCGGTTGGCGTTGGCTGACCAACGACGTTGGCACCGAAGCTTCAGTTGCGTGTCGGTCAGCTGGGCGTGGGTAAAGCGACGGAGAAGCAAAGGGGAAGAGGGGCGCGCACAAATGAAAATTTTCTTTTATTTGATATTTGCATTAAAATAAAAAAAATGAACCGTTGGGCAACGGCTAAAAAGTGTCTGTAATATTCTTTTCATTATTATTTATTTTCTTTTGTTTTAAACCAAAAAGCCAATCCTTTTTTACACACTATATATATACTCGCTTCATACACTTCATTTTCACACTACAAACAATTACAATCTTTATACATTTCATACGACTTCTTTTTTCACACTACAAAAATGCCTAAAAATCACAAAAAATACACAAACACCTACATCTTCGAGATCGAACAATATGTGGAACAATTTAATAAATAATCCCACGTCGAATTCGAGTTCACCAATAGGTTCGTCTTCCACTCAATCGATGTAATAATCACCTAATAACCCAATCGGGTTTGCACCATACTCACAACCACAACCTTCACAATACCAATTCCAACAACAAACTTCATCCAAAGTTCTTTTTCGAGACGGAGGTCATGGGCAACAAATGTACATTTGAAGTCGGCCCGACAACGATCAATCTTGATGATGACGTCCATAACTCCAACCCGACCTCCGACCCTCTTACGGCTAATATGAAAAAGTTATTACAAAACAACCCGATTCGCCGTCCACCCGGTCGTACTTCAAGTAGAAAAAGTAAAAAAAAATTGGGTTCATCCGATGCGGCTACTTCCTCAAAAAGTTTGAAGGATCAAGAATGTGCGGTGGCTATAAAATTCGCGGAAGCGCAACAAGCCGCAATGCATAGAATTTCCGAGAATTCTAACAAAAAAAAGCATGGAACTTGCTTTATAAAAAGATACCGAAGGGTTTAAATAAAGGAGAAAAAAATTCTCAAAGAAGTTCGGAAAAATGTGGTAAATACGTATGAGTCAGATTTCGCAAAGGTCTTTGGTTCGAGTTCGCGACAAGAAGACGACGATTCAGACGAAGACGAACTCGAAGACGAAGCCGAATCCGATGATTCAGAGTAGACTACTATTTTGGTTATAATGTCTTATTTAAATAAATATTATGTATTTTTAGTTATGGTAATATTTTATTTTTAATTAATGTAATATTATTAATATTAATTAATGAAATTTTTTTATTTAATATAGTGAATTAAATATATAAAGTAAATAATATATGAGGCTTAGAAAAAATTAGTGATGTGTCAGGGTTGGTAGTGTTCAATTAGTTTTGAAAAGGGTGTTAGTGGTTACACCCACCTTAACTTTTTGACCCTAGATAACCAATCAATATCCATCACATCAACAGGTTAAATTATTATTATTATTATTATTATTCTCATTATTATTATTATTATTATTTTTTCTTTCATATTTCTTTGGTTATTCCTTACCTTTTAGGACTTTTTATTATTCATTTTATGAAAAATATTTTTAACAATTAAATCTACAGAAAAGATTTTTTTCTTTTTTTTTTATTGTAAACTTAAATTAATTATATTAAAAATGTATTTTTATTTACCTTGTATCTTCTAAAAGGTTACTAGTTAACTTTTAATTAGTATCTTTCACAAAAGGTTGAAAAAAAAAATATATCTCTCATTTCATAAAGTTTCGTAATTAATTAGTATATTTTCACATTTTTAAAAGTAATGGAAAGAGAAAAGCCAAAATAACAAAAAGTAAAGTAAAAAAATAAAAAATATACTCATAATAATATAGGTAGGGGAGTAGGGGGTCTGACATCAAGAAGGAGGGTGCATTCAATATAACCGTTTGAAAAATACTTACGTGATGTTGATTTGACACTAACTGATGCATCAGTTAACATAAGTGGTTGTGAGTGGTCTAATACCACTTGTTGGTTGTTTCTTAAACGCGGTAAATTGCATAAAAGGTTATGAACTTTGTTTGGATTAGTATCTATGAAAACAGAGTTTGTTATCAACAAAAAGGAATCATACCCAAACCAAATTCTCGTGTCCTTTAATTTAACCAAACACATATACATTACTAAAAGTGAACCACCAGTTGCGTTCTGGAATGGTAGAATTTTTCACACGTTCCATCTTGATTTAGGGTACAGCTAATTAACTATGAAAACCATCTTCATGGAAGCGGCTCGTAGAGCTTCTTAAATTGGGTGTCATAAGCATCGTTACGATGGAGGTACCATATAATCATTATATGTTATTGGAAATGTGATTCTTGTCGAATGAGAATATAAACTGTGTACACTAGAAGCTAAGTCAGCGTTCCTAGTTCACATATCTGGCCACATGTCTTCACACGCCGTACAATATTGCAACACGGCTTGCTAGACGACATGCCAGCAGGTTGACACGTCGCGTGTCATGGTTGTCATTGTAACAATTTTAGAACATTTTGAACCATACTAATCTACTATTTATCTATTTAATACTGTAATTGTAAGGTGACTAGTTAAAACTTGAAAGACTTTATTTATAAAGCTAATTCCATTGGTGACATTGTGTTTACGAGTCATGTTATGTAACTCGACTCGTCCCTTTATGTACTCTTTTTACTTTTCCACATCAAAAACTTCTAATTCCAATACACTATGTCTCTAATTAACTTGTACCTTATGCATCACAACTTGTATAGTTGCTCCAATTTTTCACATTTTCCACTATCCAGTCTACAGAGAGAGAGAGAGAGAGAGAGAGAGAGAGAGAGAGAGAGAGGCCGTTATGGCGTGTGTGATTTGATTCGTTATGTGATTTCGTTTTCTGCTTCCTCTTTAAATTCTCTCTCTTACTTGCACACTATATATACATCATCATCATCATCATCTCTGTGTATGAGTCCAACAGAAATCATAATATATTTTCTCCGGTGTGTAGTAAATTACATCAATTCTGTTATTCAAAGGTATCATAATCATAATATAGGTTTCATCAGTATTATTAATAATTTATATAATAATCTCTACTCCGTATTCACTGAAATGTTTATTTAATTGCAGAAATGGATAAACAGTGTAGTCACGGTGGATCCACTCGATTCTCAACTTCGATGCAACAACCAGGTATTAATTTATACTAGTCTAAGAAATTGACAATCTCTTTTGTTGATTAAGTAAAAGTAAATGTGTTTTCTGTAATTGGGTTATTTATTTATGTAGATATAGATATAGATTTTGTGTGTAATAAATCGAAAAAGAAATTGAAGCTGATAGATTGATTTTTGTAGGTAAAAGGAATCAACTTTCACATTCAATTGGTGCCAATTCTGCAATCAAGACAGTTAAATTTCCCAAAAAGGTGATGATAATAAATTAATACTACTATTTATTTTTACTCAACAAGTATTTGCATTTTATATCTATTTTTATTTTTGTTGCAGTTTTCGGATCATCATAATCATCCATATTTGATTAATCAAGTACCTGCACCAAGGAAACCGCGGTCAGGTTTGTGTAGCCATGTTTTTTTGTTACTCATTACTGTATAATTATGTTTAAGATGTGTTGGTGCCTTAGTGGTGGGGAGCTAAATGGGCCTTTTTAGGTTGGTTATAAATACAGGTTTCAAATACTGGGCCCAAATTACTTTGATCAAGTGGGTCGGGCCCAGAAAAATCCATATTTACAAAATTTTGAAATCTATCAACTATTCAACCACATATAGTAGCAGTTTTGTCGCTTTTGTGTATTCGTTGACTGCATCTATAACAATAAGATTGTAAGTATCAAAGTATGGTTGATATTGATCTTCTGATTCTGAAAGTGTCAAATCATGAAGGGATTATTTATACAGCAATAAAGACTGAATTACCCGATTCGCGAAATGGACTGAAAGAGTGCACAAAGAAACGAAAAGCTTCTGAGGTTAGTAATCTCAGGCTCCAAAACCTTTTTATGGTTTCATAGTACAAGACCCGTTATAAGGAATTTCTACATTTTGTGTACAGGAGGAATTTAGAGACTTGAATGATTATGTAATGACAAAAGAAGACGAAGAAGCAGCCCAAGCTTTATTTGCATTGACTCAAACGCCTACCGACACTGATCTCAACGTAACTTCACAAGTAGAACCATCTTTGATGCAACCACAGAAGAGAGTCCCAGTTCACATTTACATATGTCACTTTATTGCTAATAAAACGTCTTTATGATCACAGGAGCTGCCATATTTTGAAATATATCATGGTCAGTCCTAACTGTCTTAACAACAATAGTATTTGAGGAACCAGTTTACTACTACTGGCTTCTGCTATCAATATTGGCAAAACTAAAGACACAACACAATTGTTCTTATTTTGGGTTCTTCAATAGAGATATTTGGCTCCAAGCATGCTTTGAACTGAGATGAACCATAATGTGTTTCCCTGTCACTCTTGGCCACCAACAAAGGGAAGACACCTTGACGAAAAAGAAGGTTTATGTTTTTCTAGATAGTGGCCCAACACTTCAAGTGTTGTTTTCAACTTGTTTATATGATATTTGGAATCATCAACTGAAGACCAATACTATATTAAATTATGATTATGAATTTATGATATGATTATAGCTAGCAATGATGCTAATATGACTCAAATCTTATGCAATGAGTGTTTGTATTTCTACAAAGTTATTTGTAGTTCATTGAAATGCTTAGTTGGAAAATGACTGCATACAACATTTCATTTACAAAAAATCAAAGGTACAATAGTCTGAAATAAATCAAATACAATCAGGAAACGCAGAACGAAAAGATCTTTTATCTACTATGAATGATGGAAATGAAATAATTCATGCACAAAACTATATAATGGTACGAGATTCAGAAAGCTAAAACAGAAGCCAGGCTCATATTCCGAACGAAACTACAAACTCAGGAACAGCCACCAGAATCTGCATTTCACTCCTGTTTTTCCACTTCTCCCATCCAGGAACAGCCACCACAAACTCAGGAACAACCACCAGGCTCAATTTCCGAACGAAACCACAAATGAAATGGACTGTAAGACTGCAAAAAGAAACAAAAAGCTTCTGAGGTGAGTAATCTCAGGCTACAAAACCCTTTTATGGTTTAATAATACAATACCCGTTAGAAGGATTTCTACATTTTACGTACAGGAGGAATTTAGAGACTTGACAAATTATATAATGACAAAAGAAGACGAAGAAGCAGCCCAATCTTTAGTTGCATTGGCTCAACCGCTTACTGACACTGATGGAAGTACGCAAATGGAACCTTCAAATAAAGATCAAGACACTAAAGCAAACAATGGAAAGAACACACAAAAGAGAGTCCCTGTTCATGTTTACATATGTCGTTTAATTAAGGATAAGGCCGGTTAGAAAGCCATCTATCGGAAGAAAGGGGCAGGTTTGAGAAAGGGAGTTAATAGATTCAATGGTCTCTTAATGAATAAGACCCAGCGAGCTGAAAGAGTCAATCCCATCCTGGCTATTTGACTAAGGCTGGAAAGAGGTGCTTGCTTTATGAAACTACAAACATCTGAGATTGAAGGGTGTGGAATTAGATGACAGGTCAAAACAAGGAGCTCATGTGACTATGAATGTAATATCCAACACTAACCCACAAATGATAACACACCGGAATGATGTAGTGGGTATGCATTTACCAAACACTCAATATCAGTATTATAATTATCTTTCAACTCCCAAAGTAGAAAAGGTGATCGATTCTTTTCATCGTATTATATCTGAAGAAGAAAAGAGCATATATAGTGCTTTATGATGTCGAATATAACATCTTTATGATCACAGGAGCTGCCATATTTTGACATAGATCATGGTGATTCTCAGTTGTTCAAATGACAACAGTATTCAAGGAACCAATTTACTCCTACGGGCAAAACCAAAGACACAACACAATGGCTCTGCTTTTGGGTTATTCGATAGAGATATTTGGCTCCAAATGTTGCTTTGAATAGAGATGAACAAAATGTGTTTCCCCGTCGATAATTTTTTTTTTGAAAGGTACCCCTAACCCTCGTATCATATTTCAGTGGTATTCGTCCGCCCCACCTACAAGGAGCATTAAAGCTGAGCAAATCACCCACATATGCTGAGGCACAAATTCGAACCCCTGACTTGTCAGTCACACATGTAGAATTTGGACGTTTCTGGTGGCAGTACCACCGAGGAAAACACAAATCAATGACCGTGGTGAGAAAGAAGGATTATTTTTTCTAGATAGTGGCCCAACACTGAAGTTAAGTTTGTATTTTGTAATAAGTTTGAGCGACTTGGTGGTTTCAAGTTATATAGACCTTAGAATCATCAACTGAAGAGCAAATCCTTTATCATAGTATGATTAGATTAGTGCATAGAAATGGAAGTTTGTATTCATCAATGACAGTTACAGGAAACACTCAGGAATAATCAGAATTTTGTTCAACATCCCTACAAAGGTATTTGTAGCTCATTAACATGTTTAGATGGGAAGTAACTGTATGCAACATTTCATTTACAAATGTCAAAGGTACAGAAGTCTCAATACAATCAATTACAATCATGAAACACTGAAGAAATGATAAATCTCGACTATGAATGATGGGAATGAAATATTTTAGACTCAGCTATATCAACTATCAAGGGTATGAAAACTCAGAAAGCTGAAAACCACCAAGACAGAAGTCATGCTCAATTTCCATACCGAAAACTAAACTCCTGAACAGCCACAAGAAAAGTGTAATTCACTCCTGCTTTTCCAGTTCTCCCATTCTCTCTATGATTGCCTATGGAATGAAAGAACAAATAGTATTAGACACCTTCCTTATCATTACGGGTAGGTTGGGAAACGGGTCAAGTTGAAACGGGTTAATTTAAGTCCGGATCAAAACAGGCCGGGTTGGGTTTGGATTGAACTATAAACACTCGTGCATTTTATAAACTTTAATTAAAACAATTATTGCATTATATAAGATTGCAAAAACAATACTAGTACAACGATAATCTAAATATTTGAATAAAATAACAAAAGAGGTTGTATGAAATTTTCTTTGGATGACCTTTAACAGGGTACTCAAGTGAGATACGTTTGACTAACTCCCTTTCTAGCTACCTTTCTCCGATGATCAATTCTAAAATAAAACACAGCCCAGATCGACCCATTTACTTATAAATGGGTTGAAAATGCACTCTAATAGGGCATAGAAAATCATCTGATATAAAGGAAAGAACAAGGTATACCTTCTTGCTCGTCTCTTGGAACTCTCCCGCAAGAATGAATTCATCTAATATAAGGTATACCTTCTCATAAAAAACAACCAGGTATTAGCAATAAAAATTGATGCAAAAAATAACATTTACAAACAGCAAAAAAGCATAAACTGCTAAAAGTACTGACCTATCCTTCTCAAGGTATAAATCCGCTCCCTTGAGTTTGTTTAGAATAGTTATAAACTTATCATAAACAGGTTACTACCAGAATAGCCTACATTCATAATGCTTCAAAAACATTTTGTACAAAAGCGTCCCTAGGTTTGACGATATCAATTTGGCTCCACAACATACTCTCATGTTATTAAATATATCAGAAATCCAGTAGAGGTTAAAATTTTCTATAAAAAAGTATGTGTGGTCACTTTGCAATTTTCATAAGATAACGGGAGCACAATTGTGCATGTAATTGCAATCAAGAGCTTTAATACAAACACAAATGTATGTCACGGAAATAAAGCACAAACCTCTTGCTGATATAAGCAGCAAAAGAAGAATCAAAAGCACGAACTTTCTGTACCTTATGAAAGTTAAAGACCAAATCTAGCTCGCATACGTTACTGAAGAAGTGATCGAGTATTTCAACAAACAAGTGGATGCCCTCCAAATACGCTAGCTCATTATCAGTTATATCGACACAAAGTGAGAAAAACAGTCCGGCATATCTTCTGTAGATAACTTTGTGTGTGCGGAACTGCAAGAAGAAACATACAAAACATATAATTACCCATTAACAGCATGCAAAAACAACAAATTGAAGTCACCACATCCATTCAGCCCTGTAAAATAAATTTTATCAGAACTATATTATTCACTTATCCTAAGAAGAGGGTACGAATACTAGAGTTACGCTCTTGTTTGTTAGTTCTTGTTCAAAGAGGGAACTCTTGATCAAGATTCTTCTATAATGGTCAAGTCATTCATTTCACAAGTTGACGGCTACAGAAAAGAACTTGCACTTCGAAATGCACTATACACACGTAAAGCATATTTAAGTTACTTAAACTTACAACAAGCATGTCTACTTACTAAAGGCTACTCATGTACCTCAATACTTATGATGTTTTAATTATCTCTAAGCAGAAGTAACTATGAAGAATTATTAATGGACTTGATGACTTGATTTTCTTAAAATAGATACAAAATTACAAGTCCAAACACAACCAATAATTGATTGCATTTGGAACCAAAATAAGCTAAAACATGCATCAACTTCAAAGGAGGCACCTCAATAACTATTTAAACCAATTGAACTTAACAATCAGTAAGTATAGCTTCACTTCTCTAGTTCTCTTCTATGTCAGAGACCTGTTTCTCAATCAGAATCATCGTACAGAACACATATAGATCTTAGACACATAAGGCAAGGGAAAAAAATACAATTTTAAATGGTCACAAAAGAAAACACAGCTGATAAAACCCTAATATAAAGTGTAAATCTTTATTTTATTTCTACAATCTACAATAATCCAGAATAAAAGATGATAGAAAGATCAATCACCTCAACAAAGTTAGTGAATTTAGGATCTCTGTTTACAACCAACCGATGAACCTAAACATATACACACACATAAAAATTAGGGTTGGATAAACTTGACAAAACGAAATTCAAAAGCGACATTTTGGTATTATTTACCTCATATTCAACCTTATGTTTTTCAGATTCTTCAAGAGGAATGTAATACTTAGCTAAACGAGTCTTCCCTTGCCTGTTTTGTAGCAAAATGAATCGGATCTGTACATTTTAATACAAAATTAAATCAATAATTATATAGAAATTATTAAAAGTGAAATAGATTAGGTTTTTAAATACAGTGTGTTGATCAAACAAGAGTGTGCAGGATTTACCATTTTCGTGCGATTCAAACAATACGAAGGGAAATGATCGACGAGCTGTTTCTGTTGATTCGGCTAAAACAATTGGAAATTGGAAGTTTGAAGGTTGAAGGTTGAAGGTTGAATTTTTTGAGAATTTTGACTTTGCAATTGGATCCGCTCTGAAAGCTCGACTACAATTTACAACTTACAACGTTGAAATATTCGAAAAAGCCCCGGATGTTGAGCGGAAGTTCACTACGCTTCACGTAAATAAAAATAAAAGTGTGTTCGACAAAACTAACCGGTAATTTGATGTCTAATGCTGAAAGCTTATAACTAAAGTTAATAGCTTGAGCTTATATTTCAACTCAGGGCCGGTCTTAACTTTACAATGCACTGGGCAAATCAACTGAAATCTACCTCTACAATTTTTTGTAAACAAACAACATATTATTTTTTATAGGCTTGGAACGTACTCAAGTTATGCAGCTCATACTAACACTGAATTTTATCAAGTACTACGTAAGTAAAACGTTACAAGTTGAGATGAACTCCAAATTACTAATTCTACATAGATCATTTAGAACGGTGTCTTTCGTTTTGTTTGAGCAACAACATCAATTATCTTGTCATAATTAACATTTTCTAAACACTTACTTTTAATACTCAAGATGGCTAACCCCTTCATTCTCTTTTGACTCGTTATACTATGAAAATAAGAGTTTAATAACTATAATATTTGAACGATTTTATGTAAGAAATGTTATCTTCATTTTTCTTACTCCGTATATTATAGGAATTTAGCTTAGATATAAATTATACTATATGATTGAACATATAGTTTTTCTAACGTATATATATTTTTTGATTTGGCATCTTGACAAAGTATTAAAATCAGGACTACATTGATAAACTATTAAGCAATAGGGTCCAAAATGAACTTTTAACAAACTACTGAAACAATAAAAATTATAAAATTACACACAAATCAACGGACCCACGATCCGTCTTCCTCAACTGTACCGGACCTCATATTTCCGCCATTAAAACCTCCCCATCAAGCTTTTTTCTAAGTTTATTTTAATTTTTCCTATGTTAGCTTTCAATATTTTCTTAGTTTATTTTAATTTTTTTTAAAATGAGCAAATTGCACAGATCATCTATGTGTTCAGTCGAAAAAGCACAAATTGTCCTCTATAAACTTTAATAGCATATGTCATCCCCGTGTTCTCTATATATATCACAGATCGTCCTTGTGTTCTGTCAAAAAATCACAAATCGTCCTTTATAAACTTTAATAGCATATATCATCCCCGTGTTCTCTATATATATCACAGATCGTCCTTATGGCCAACGACGTTTAATTTAAGTCGTTAACTCGTATCACGTACGTAGCACAGGAGGTTACTTTGGTAATTTCTATTAATCTCACATTCTCCATTTATTACTTTCTCTTTCTCTCCTTTTAGTACTCATATGTCACGCTCGTTTTTCTAATAAATCAAACTCTCATTTCTCCCAAAATATACCCCAATACACACACATTAAAAAATTACAATTTCAAGAAATCCGGATTCAGAAAATAACAAAGAATTAAATTTTGCAATTTTAAAACATTTCATGTTGGTAATTGCGGGTTTAATGGATGGGTGGATCCTCCAATGTGTCCGCGTTCAGTTGAGATAATTTCAGGGTTGCTTAGAGCAAGAAACAAATCTTGAAGAAACAATTGAAGCATTAAATGAGGCTAAGCGTAGGATGAGGTTAATGGAAATTGCCGAAGTAACCTTGCGCGCCACGCACGTGATATGAATTAACAGTCTAAATCAAACGTCATTGGCCATAAGGACGATCTGTGATATATATAGAGAACACAGGGATGACCGATGCTATTAAAGTTTATAAAGGACGATTTGTGTTTTTTTGACAGAACACATGGACGATCTATGCAATTTGCTCAAAAAAAATTATATACAATTAGAATTGAATCATATTAATTGGTATCAGAGCAACTTTCTTGGCAACCAATTTCATTTCAATTTTTTGAATTTAAAAACAACAATGGTGACATCAATGAGTAACACAATATTAGATGAAGATATGAAAGAATCCGTTAAAGAGATAACTTCGGCAATTCAATTGGGGATCCAACCATCCATGGAAGATTTGAAAAGAAATTTAGATGAATTGACAAATAAAATCAAGATTGTATTTGTTGGTCAAGAGTTCTTAATTGATAAATGTCAACAACAACAACGACAAAAGCAACATCAGCATCAGCAGCAGCAGCAGCAACAACAACAACAACAGCAACAACAACAACAACAACAACAACAACAACAACAGCAACAACAACAACAACAACAACAACAATACCCAATTCCGTCATAAGCGTGTAGTTAAGGGAAATTGTGTGGTAGCTTGTTGGTGCATTTTATGTGACAACAACCTTCTAGATAGTTAGATAGTTAAATAGTCGTTAAAGTTCAATTGTAATCGTTATAGTAACAAACATAGTTAGGCTAGCAAACATAGTTAGTTAGCAAACATGTCTGGCGAACATACTTGTTGAGTCAGCGAACTTAGTCAAGTTCGTGGGCCAGCGAACTTAAGCAAGTTCGCTAGGCCCAAGCCCGAGGAACTTGAGCGAACATGTTATGTTATATATATGTTTGTTCGGTTTAGGGTTATGGGTTAACGATTTTAGATATTCAGAAGTTACGAGCGAACGTGTGTCTGTGATAGATTGTAACTTTATGTGATAATCAATAAAAGAAGTGCGTTTAATATATTAACTTACGTATTATTGTTTAGTATTCTTGTTTGTGTTGATTGACCGTTTACAGGGATTCTGCACCTGTGAACTGGGTAATAACCTCGTTATTGATCCAAGACTAAGGGACTTACAATTGGTAACAGAGCAAATCTCTTACGATTTGGTTCGGGGTTTAAATCGACAAAAACAAGTGGTTTTTTGGATCGTTTGGACGTTACTTTCTTGCGTTTTTTTTATTGTGCTATAATGGAGATGATTTGAGAGAGAAGAGACGGAAAAGCAATATTCTAAAGTTTTCTTTCGTTGATGATCCCGATACACTAAAGTGTGGTGAGCTGCCAGGTCATTCAAAGACTTTTGGTATGCCTGCTACATCTCAAGGGGAGTCTGGTAATCTACTGAGACTTCATAAGATCAAGATCAATTGGGATAATTGAAGATATGAAGATTACAGAAGATTTTGAAGAACACTTCTAGAAGCACTTGTCAATGGAGAATATGTTGGTACATCTCATGTGTGACAAGATTGTTCTAGAAGGTTACTGACGAAGACATCTTTGAAGATTAATGAAGACATCTAGAAGACATCAAGAAGTTATCTAGAAGCTATTGTCAAGGGGGAGTCTGTTGGTGCATTTTTTGTGACAACGGCCTTCTAGATAGTTAGATAGTTAGATAGTTAAATAGTCGTTAAAGTTCAATTGTAATCGTTATAGTAACAAACATAGTTAGGCTAGCAAACATAGTTAGTTAGCAAACATGTCTGGCGAACATACTTGTTGAGTCAGCGAACTTAGTCAAGTTCGTGGGCCAGCGAACTTAAGCAAGTTCGCTAGGCCCAAGCCCGAGGAACTTGAGCGAACATGTTATGTTATATATATGTTTGTTCGGTTTAGGGTATGGGTTAACAATTTTAGATATTCAGAAGTTACGAGCGAACGTGTGTCTGTGATTGATTGTAACTTTATGTGATAGTCAATAAAAGAAGTGCGTTTAATATATTAACTTACGTATTATTGAAAAGTAAAGGTTGGGCGAATTCCGGCAAGGTTGGGCGAATTCCGGCGAGGTCTCCGGGAAGGGCGTTTGAACGGCTTTGTCTTTTGATTTATGCTCGTTTTCCGTTTCTCATGTCTTAGTGAAGCGTCTGGGTCGTGACTTGTGCTCGGGTTTTGTTGATTTCGGTCCCGTTAACCGGTTATTCTTCCAGTCCCCGCGAACCGTGTTGTCGGCTGACCAAAATGAAAGCAAAAGGAAGTGCGAAAAAGAAAAAGAAAGAATCTAGTGCTTTGGAGTCAAGTAAGGCCGAGTTTGGGGGCTCTGGTGCATCGGTGTTATTGTCGGAGTCGGGTTTTGCTAAATGCACAGCGGCTGCCCGGTTGGAGGTTGAAGATGAGCTGGTATGCGACACTAAGGGCGACACAAGCCGCTTCTCTAACCCTAACCCTAGCTGCGACACTAGTGGTTGCGACACAAGGGTCTGCGACACAACCGGTCTGGTTAGCTGCGACACAAGGTCCTGCGACACTAGGAACTGCGACACTACCGGCCTGTGTCGCACCCCTCCTGCCTCTGGTAGCGACACTGATGGCGACTTTAAAGGCGACACTACTAGCGACACTCTGCAGTGTCGCATGGGTAAATCCCACGATTCTGAGGGTGCAAATCCTGAAAATTTTCTTGCGGGGCGCGCTGCCCCCGCACCCCCAGCGAATTTACCGCGAAGTTCGATCCGCGCAACCCACTGTGACGATCTTGGAATTTGGGCTGAAAACTTAATTGCTTCTATGCGTGGGAATCAGGTTGGGGTGCAAGACCTTGGTAAATTCCCTGATTCTCGCTCTGTTGTGGGTGCTGATGCCAGCCAGTATGGAAATGCTGTAAGTCAGGTTGGGATTAAATATCCCTCTGAAATCCCTGATTTCTATGATGTTACTGCCCGAGATGGGAAGGAGAGTCGTGATGCTGCTATGGCCGACAAGCAGGCTCCTGATGGTTCTAGTGGTAACTCTTTCGCTACCAGTGGTATTGATAGGCTGAAAGCGGCTACAGTTGTTGTTCAACAACCGGGCCCAAAACAACCCATTCTTGGAAACAAGTCGTATGCTCAAGCTGCGAATCGTGTTGTTATGCAGAAGGTCAATTTCCGTGCTTTGCATCTGGAGGCTTCTGATGGGAGTGATGTGGATGTGGAGATTCCTTTGGCCACGGTTGTTGAAGCAAGTAAAAAGTACTCGAACACTCTGTACGGGTACTTCATTGGCAAGAGATTAGCGTTTCCCGTAGTCCAAAACTACGTTATGAATGCTTGGAGGAAATTCGGTATCGAGAAGGTTATGATGCACTCCAATGGCTTCTTCTTTTTTAAGTTCTCTTCGGAGCATGGTATGAATGAGGTTTTTGAAGGGGGCCCCTGGATGATTAGACTGGTCCCTATTATGTTAAGAAAATGGAATTCTGATGCTGATTTAGCTAAGGAGGATCTTACAAGAGTGCCGGTGTGGATCAAACTCCATGATGTTCCGCTTTTGGCTTTTAACGAGGTGGGTTTGAGTGGTATTGCTACCAAGGTAGGGACACCTCTCATGCTTGACTCCTACACTAGCACCATGTGCACTGAATCGTGGGGTCGTCCTAATTTCGCTCGTGCCATGGTCGAGGTTGTGTCTGGGACTGAGCTGAAGGAATCTGTTACGGTTGCTATTCCCAAGCTTGATGGTGGTGGTAAAACCCTTTATTCGGTTAGGGTGGAATATGAATGGAGACCGCCCAGGTGTAGTACATGCAAAATATTTGGACATAAAGATGCTGAATGTCCAAAGAATGTGGTTGTTGTTGAAGCCCTAAAGGCAAGCAAGTCTGTTTTTGTTGCTCCTAAGAAGACTGCTCGTGGCCCTACTAAGCAGATTGGGAAACCTGTTGATGGGTTCTCTGTGCAGAAACAGAAACCAAAGGTGTTGTATAGGGTGAAAGACTCGGGAATTACTTCCAAACAGGCTCCTAATGGTCCTTATCCGAGACCGCCTTCCAAGAAGGCTTCAGGTATTCCTAAACCCTTATCCTTGGACAACCGATTCGGGGCTCTATGTAATGATGAGGAAGAGGATGTTCAGAGGAATAGAAAGACCCAACCGGGGGATGATAATGGAGATGGCCCAAGTCAGCCTAGTAAGTTTAAAGGGGCGGTTAATGGTAGCGGCTCGGATGCTGATGATTTTGAATCCGACATTGAGGAAACTTATGATGAGACGGCAGACTATATGAAACTTCCCAAGGGGGGGGTCCTTTTCGGAGGGGGCAAGCACTCCCAAGGCCTCTACTCTCCATGGTTAGTCTCGCATCATGGAATATTAGGGGTTTGAACCGTGCCCCCAAGCAAAAGGAGGTTCAGCAGGTGGTTAGTGAAAACAAGTTGTGCCTCTGTGCCATCTTGGAGTCCCATGTTCATGTTTCTAATCTCACGCGTATCTGTTCTAAGGTTTTTAGGAGGTGGAGTTGGACGTCTAACTCCTCTAGGAGTGTTAGTGGAGCTCGTATTATTATTGGTTGGGATCCTGACCAAGTCGACCTTATGATCATTTCCTTCACGGATCAGGTTATGCACTGTCAGGTTCGGGTGCGTGACAGGGATCAGTCTTTTTACTGCTCCGTCATTTATGCGGATAATGCTTATTCCCATAGAAGGGAGCTGTGGGATAGTCTTCGCCTGCATAGCAGATTTGTTGGTGCTAATCCCTGGACGCTACTGGGCGATTTTAATGCCATTCTTAATCTGGAGGATTCTTCCTCTGGTTCTTCCAGACGTTCTACCTCTATGCGCGAGTTCAGGGAATGTGCGGAGGATATTGGGATTATTGATGTGCAGGCCTCGGGACTCCACTTCACTTGGAATCAGCGACCTCAGTCTGCCTCGGGTATCTTGAGGAAGATTGACCGTATCATGTGTAATGGAGAGTTCTTGGATGCCTTCCCTGGGGCCCGTGCTTTATTCCAACCATACAGAATTTCTGATCATGCTCCTGCTGTTCTGTCTCTCCCCGTGATACAAAAGCCTCGTGTTAAGCCCTTTAAATTCTATAATCTTCTTGCTCATAAGCCTGAATTTAAAGATATTGTAATTGATGCGTGGAAGGAGGAGATTGTGGGACATGCTATGTTTCGGATTACCAGGAGGTTGAAAAGACTTAAAAAGCCTCTTGCCGCGTTAATGAGGGATCAGGGTGACCTCCATAAGAAGGTTGTTAAACTTCGTGCTGAATTGGACGAAGTTCAGAAAGCTCTTGACTCTAACCCCGACTCTGCTGCGCTGAGAGAGGAGGAGAGTCTCTTTCTTCGTGCTTTTAATGCGGCGGTTATTGATGAGGAACGTTTCCTGAAGCAGAAAGCAAAGATTGAATGGCTTCGGGTGGGGGATTGCAACTCTAAGTTCTTTCATAATGTGGTTAAGGAAAAAGCGAATAGGGGTCGGATTGATCGAGTGCATGACTTGAATGAGGTTGTCCATGAGGGAGACTCGGTGCCTTTGATCTTTGTTGACCACTACCAGAAGTTTTTGGGTTGTGCTGGTGATGCTTTGCCGCTGGATAGCTCGGGCCTTTTCTCCCGCAAGCTCTCAAGATCCAAGGCTGACTTGATGATTCGGCCTGTTACTAAGGATGAAGTTCGGGTGGCCTTGTTCTCTATTGGTGATTGTAAGTCCCCGGGGCCAGATGGTTACTCGGCATCTTTCTTCAAACGGTCGTGGGACACTATTGGTGATGACCTGTACGTTGCGGTTCGGGATTTCTTCGTTAATGGCCAGATTTTAAAAGAAATCAACCATACTGTTATTGCCCTCATTCCGAAAGTTTCCTCCCCTAGTCAGATTAATGATTTTCGGCCTATTTCCTTGTGTAATGTCTTGTATAAGTGCATCAGTAAGTTGATCACTAGTCGAATCAAGGATGGGCTGAAGGATATTGTGAGCGACAATCAATCTGCTTTCATTCCGGGTAGGAGCATTTCTGATAATATCCTCTTAACCCAGGAGCTTATGAGATGTTACCATCTTAACCATGGAGCTGCTCGTTGTGCCTTCAAGGTAGACATTCAGAAAGCGTATGATACGGTGGATTGGAGCTTTCTCCGGACTATCTTACATGGTTTTGGCTTCCACCCTGTTATGGTCAGGCTAATCATGACCTGTGTGTCTAGCACGTCCTTCTCCCTGAGTATTAATGGGGGTGTTCATGGTTTCTTTAAAGGCAAAAGGGGCCTGCGGCAAGGGGATCCAATGTCTCCTTACCTTTTTACCCTTGTGATGGAGGTGCTGACCTTGCTTATTCGAAGGAAAGTTGATGAATCTAATTCCTTTAAATACCATGCGAAATGTGAGAACCTTGGTCTTGTAAACCTGTGTTTTGCAGATGACTTATTTCTTTTTGCGCATGGGGATCTGGACTCTGCCACGGTGATCCAGTCTGCTCTTAAGGAATTTAAAGAAGTTTCGGGCTTGGTTCCTAGTATCCCGAAAAGTACTGCTTTCTTTTGTAATGTTCCCAGTTCTGTGCAACAGAATATCCTCCATATCATGCCATTCGAGGAAGGTATTCTTCCGGTTCGGTACCTCGGGGTCCCCCTTATCTCTTCTAGGCTCGTCAAATCTGACTGTAAAGCTCTGGTGGAGAAGGTCCAGAATAGGATTGGGGATTGGAAGAATAAGACTCTTTCCTTTGCTGGCCGTGTTCAACTTATTTCCTCTGTCCTTACTTCTCTTCATGGGTATTGGGCGTCTATGTTTATTCTCCCTGCCTCTACAATTGGGGATATTGAGAAGCTTATGAGGGGTTTCTTGTGGTGCCAAGGTCCGATGAAGGCCGGTAAAGCAAAGGTGGCTTGGGAGGATATCTGTCATCCGAAACTTGAAGGTGGCTTGGGGATTCGTCGTTTGAGTGAGTGGAATGTCTCTCTTATGGCCACCCACATTTGGAGCATCCTTTCTAGAAAGGACTCCATCTGGGTCAGATGGGTGTATGCTTATAAACTGCGTGATCGCAGTTTTTGGGATGTCTCTGCTCAACGCAGTATGAGCTGGGGTTGGCGAAGTCTATTACGTATTAGGGATGTCGTGCGACCGTTTTGTTGGTTTAAGATCGGCAATGGAAGGACTGTTTCGGTCTGGTATGACACTTGGTGTAACCAATGTCCTATTGCCCGTGTCTTTTCGAGTCAACGTGACATTATGCGCCCGGGCTTCTCGACTTCTGACTCTGTCGCTGATCTCATTGAGGGTAACTCTTGGAGATGGCCGGTGGAATGGCTCCTAAGGTACCCTTCCCTTTCTCAGATTGAGGTTCCCACTCTCCACTCCCGGCCCGACAAGTTATTATGGCGCGATTCGGATGGAAATTTTATCGATTTTCGGGTTGGTCAAGTTTGGGATTCCATTCGGCCAAGAGGGAGCGTGGTGGATTGGGCTCCTGTGGTGTGGTTCTCGCGTTGCATTCCTAGGCATGCCTTTCATTTATGGCTCGTCTTACGAGGTAGACTGAAGACCCAAGACCGTCTGAGGCAGTGGGATGTAGGTCCTTCCGTGGACTTATCCCTGCTGCGTTGTCTGCTATGTGGCTCGTGCCAGGACTCTCATGGCCATCTCTTTTTTGAATGCTCCTTCTCCTCACAGGTTTGGTTCAGGGTTATTAGTCATGCGCAGATGCAGATTGTGTCGGACAGACTCGAAGTGTTTATGCCCTATCTCTTATCTGCTACGGGTCCGAAAAATATTGACCACGTTGTGTCTCGCCTGGTGCTAGCTGCTTCGGCATTCTTCATTTGGCAAGAACGTAACTTTCGGCTTTTTGACAAAGGCAAGAGGTCATGCAGGGAGGTGGCTGATGCTATCATCAATACGATACGGCTGAAGTTGGTATCTTTTCCCTTTAGACCTTCGTCTCGTGCTCTTCGTGCCATGGAGAGATGGAAGATCCCGAAAGGGGTGTGTTCTTCGTCTAGTTGATTTTCATCATGCGGGCGCAGTGGCTCATTGCTTGGCTGGAGTTTGTTTGTTGGTTCTTAATGGTTGTGCTTAGTGTTGGTTGTCATATGCAAGGCATGTCTTGTGTATGCACTTAGTCTTTCATATCTGTTAGATTAAGTCTTGTGGTTCTACCACAATTTTGTACTTGTAACGCGTATCATTGTTTTTTAATAATATTTACCGGGGTAATTTTCCCCTTTAACAAAAAAAAAAACTTACGTATTATTGTTTAGTATTCTTGTTTGTGTTGATTGACAGTTTACAGGGATTCCACACCTATGAATTAGGTAATAATTTCGTCATCAATCCAAGACTAAGGGACTTACATAGCTCGTTGACATTAGAGGGAACACTTTATATGGTTGAGGTACCTGATGATGATGATGTATATGCTATAGTTGATGTGGGAGCTGAATCTACTCTATGGCACCGACGGTTCGGACATATGAGTGAGAAAGGTATGAAGATGCTTGTTTCTAGTGGGAGGATTACAGATTGAAAAGATTTAAAGTTGGCTTTTGCGAACCATGTGTATGGGAAGAAAAAGAAGGTTATTTTTGAAAAATCGGAGTCTACACCGAAGATGGAGAAGCTTGAGCTAGTTTATACGGATGTTTATGGACCTACATCAGCGGAGTTTATTGGTGGTTCTCGGTATTATGTCACCTTCATTGATGATTCCACTAGAAAGGTATGAGTTTCTTTTCTTAAACATAAATATGATGTATTGTTATCATTAAGAAGTGGAAAGCTACTATTATAAATGAAACTAACTTGAAAGTTAAGTGTTTGAAATCTGACTATGGAAGAGAATACAGAAGTAAGGAGTTTATTGATTATTGTGTTGAGAATGGTATTATGATGCTGAAAACAGTTCCTAAACACCTCAGCAAAATGGTGTTGTTGAACACATGAACATGACTTTGAATGAGAGGGCAAAGAGTATGAGATTACATTCAGGTTTGCCTAAGATGTTCTGGGCTGATGCGGTTAATACAACAACTTATTTTATTAATAGGGGACCCTCAACACCGTCGGGTTTCAGAATTCCGGAAGAGGTATGGCTTGGCAAGAAGGTAACTTTCATACACCTTAGAGTTTTCGGCTGTAATGCTTATGTGAAAACTAAGGATGTGAACAGGGATAAGCTTGATGCAAAATTAAGGAATGTACGTTTATTAGGTATGGTTCAGATGATATGGGTTACAGATGTTGGGATAATGATTATAAGAAGATTATTCGCAGCAGAGATGTCCCTTTTGATGAGAGCACAATTTATAGTCGCAAGGTAACGGTAACTCCAAAACGTGATTATGGTGTATATGATGATATCCTTGTTGATGATCTTGCAGGTCCTAGTGGGAGTTCAGGAAACCATGTGCATGATAACGGTGAGGTATCATGTGACGGAGAAAGTTCAGAGACTTGAGAAATATCTGAAGTGAGTGGGAGCTCAAAGAATATGGATGATACTGGTGGTACGGATGAACGTGCCACACCTATACTTCCTGCATTGAGACATTCCACTAGAGTGCCCAAACCTGTAAAAAGGTGGTCTCCATCAGCAAACTATCTACTTTTAACAGAAAATGGTGAACCTGAAAATTATTATGAAGCAATGCGTTTGAAAGAATGCATACAGTGAAAGCTTGCTATGAAAGAAGAGACGAGGTCACATGAGAAGAACAAGACACGGTCGTTAGTAAATCTACCTCGTGATAAAAGGGTTTAGGATAATAAATGGGTGTACAGGATCAAAGAACAACTTGCCGGTAAAAAGAGATACGAGGCAATGTTAGTGGTCAAGGGTTTCCAAAAGAAAGAAATAGTTGACTATGATGAGATCTTCTCGCCGGTTGTGAAGATGACTACTATTAGATTGGTGCTTAGTATTGTTACTACTGAAGACTTACATGTAGAGCAGCTGGATGTGAAGACTGTGTTCTTACATGGGGATCTTGATGAAGACATTTATATGGCTCAACCTGAGGGCTTTGAGGTAGTGGGTAAAGAGAAGATGATTTGCAAATTGAAGAAAAGTTTGTATTGGTTGAAACAAGCGCCTCGGCAATGGTACTTGAAATTTGATGACTTTATGAAGAGGAGTGGATACATAAGATGCAACATGGATCTTTGTTGCTACTTGAAAAGATACAAGTCCTCTTATATCATATTGTTACTTTATATTGATGACATGTTACTTGCAGGTTCCGAGATGGCGGAGATCAACAGGTGAAAGAGACAACTGTCTAAGGAATTCGAGATGAAAGACTTGTGAGCTGCAAGGCAGTTTCTTGGTATAAGTATCGTCAGAGATAGAGTTGAAGGTTCTCTAAAATTGTCTCAAGATAAGTATATTGAAAAAGTGTTAGAGAAATTTAGCATGAAAGATGCCAAGACACGTAATACACCTTTGGGTAGTGTTCTAAAGTTATCCAAAGATCAATCACCAAAGACGGATAAAGACAAGGCAGAGATGGCTAAAGTTCCTTATGCATCGGTGGTTAGGAGTTTAATGTATGTGATAGTCTGTACTAGATCGGATATTGCTCATGTAGTAGGAGTTGTTAGCAGGTTTATGTCTAATCTGGGTAGAGAGCACTGGGAAGCGATCAAGTGGCTCTTGCGTTAGTTGAGAGGTACTTCTAACATGGCATTATGTTTCATTAAAAAGTATGTCATTTCGAGAGATTACGCATATGCTAATTTGGGTGGATTGTAACACCCCAAAAATTTGTAAATTTTATAATTATATAAAATGTTTTGAAGTAATTTAAATTGTATTTGGTGTTAAATACAAATATAGTTTATGGGTGAGAAATATAAAAGAGTTACTAGTTGAGGGGCTAAAAGTGTTAAGTGTGTAAATGGAGGGTAGAAAGTGAAAATATGCAAATATAACTCATTCCTTCTTCCAAAATCTGGAAAATGTTAGAAGTATATGTATGTGTGTCTTAAACCGTACGAACAAGAGGGAGAGGGCAAGAGGAATTCGAAATTGAAGCTAGGTTTTGATAAATTGAAAGTGTTAAACTCTAATTCAAGCTTATTAAGTTACGAATAACACCTCCTAACCTTTGATTTCATGATATGATTAAGTTAAGTATGAACCCTAAATATGAAAGTTTAGGGAATGGTGGATTTAAGGGTATGGGGAGGTTGTATGATCATTGTTGAGTTGTTATGAGTTTAAAATGGCGATTTTCGTTGTTAAAAGTGAGCAAATAAGTTAAGTGTGATTATTGGAATTTCACCAAGTATGTAGGTAGGTAAATTAGTTGATGATGATGAATATAGTTTGTTATTGTTGATGAATAACAACTTAATCATCTATAAGCAAAGTATATGGGTAATTAGTTGGTGATTTGAGTGTGTGGTGTAGCATACTTAAATCCTAGCTAATTAGATGTTAGTGAGCTAAGTCTAGCTAAAATGAATTGTAAGTAACTCATGTATGTGTATTGATATGTATAGGTGGTTAAAGAGTGAAAGATTTGTTTGTGCCCAATTGATCATCAAGCTAAAGGTAAGTAATGGATAAGTATGATTTATATTGCAATGCTTGGATTACATTGAGTAGTCAAGTATTTGCTCTTTGGTATGTTGTGGATGAAGTGTGATCATTGAGATACAAGAGTATTCAATGATAACACTAAATGGTGGAATTCAATGGTGACTTTGAGACTTGAGAAACCTCAAATGTTATGCCTTGACACCATGGTATGGACTCCTTGAGTCAACATGTAAAGAATTGAGGATCTTTAATTCATGTTATGTTGTTATGTTAATGTTAATGTTAATGTATGATTTCCTTACTTACTAAGTATGTTGCTTATAGTTATGTTTTATGTATGTAGGTGAGCAAAGTGGGGCAAGGGGTGATTTGGGAAAGAAGCCTAAGCGAGAGTAGTGGTGGACTTGCTACATCTTGTAGTAAGTAATCCTTTTGAATCATGCTCTTGATGCATAGAAACGCCCAAATCGTGTAGTTGTTACTTATTGTATATGGTCGACTTTTGTAATGATATACACTACGTAAAGAATTATGTTGGAAGTATATTTGGGTTGAAATGTCACACCCCCAAAACCGGTCAACGTTGGTCAGCGGAAACAATTGGGTACGGAGATGGGGGCGTCGCCGTAAACTTTGGACATTCATACATATCAGAGCATATGATTATCGCAGAACATGTATGTATTAAGATGCCATAAATAATCGTTTACAAAAGTTTGCGATTCATCGAATCGTAGAAGTAGGAATGTAGTTTAAGTTATACAAAAGTGGATTTTGTAAATATGACTAAAACATATTAATTATACAAAAGAAATCTCATTGGCTGCAAAAGATGGCATCCTAAATTCTTCGTGGGTCGCCTATTTTCATAAGTATGCATGCTTACTGGTGCAGCTAATTCCCTGAAAAACATAGTAAAAAGTCAACATGGTTGTTGAGTGAATTCACAGGTTTTATGTTCAGAAGTATAGTTTAATAAACCAAAGTCGTTTGTGAATCGTTGTTGTTGCCATAACAGTCAAATAGTGTTTCGTGGAATATTATCAAAAGTTTAGTTTAAAACTAGGTTTAAAACATTGTGCTGGTCGTTTTTCAGCGTAACACATTTATCAAAAACTACCGGTGGTTTTTCGGTTTATCAAGCAGCTGGTCGTTCTCCAGCGAAACAAAAAAAAAGTACCATTCGTTCTCCGGTTTATCAAAAACTACCGGTCGTTCTCCGGTTTATGAAGCAGCTGGTCTTTCTCCAGCGAAACAAAAAAAGTACCGGTCGTTCTCCGATGTATCACAATGCTGGTCGTTCTCCAGCGAATCAAAAGTTACCGGTCGTTCTCCGGTTTATCACAAGTAGTAAAACGTTTTTGTAAACAGTTCGTATAAGAGTATGAAACTCATTTCATAAATACAGTTGCACAATAGTATGAACACGATCATAAACGGTTGTATAAAAGCATTGAAAGCAATTATATAATAGTTTTCGATTATGGCAAATAGTAAAACAGTAACTATGTTTTTCACCTCTATCTTAAAAGAAGTAAAAATAGTAAAAGAGAGGCTGTGAACTCACCCCGTGAGCTAAGTGTGAGAGCTAGCAAGATAGTTGCCCAAGTAAGGTCTCTTATTGTCCTATACGCAAGAGATTGTTTATATAAGTAGTTGGCTAACTGCCAAACCATGTTAACTGTTCACTCGTTCCGACAGATCATTGTGTTTAAAATGTGTACGATACGTTGGTGATGTTTTTATCTGGGTTTAATTTATACGAGTTGTTTTTTTCTAAGTTTATTAATGAAGTTACCAAAACGCATTTTGGGCATGAATCCTAGTGTTTTATAAAAGGATTCGCGTTTTATCGTTTGAGTCTCGTTTTTGTTGACTTGGTCAAACGTGTTCGATTTGACCCGAAACTTTTACACATAAAATCTTAACATATTTGAACCCGTAAAAATTAATTTTCACATTTTATCTCAAACTCGAAGTGTCTCGTTTTTATTTGCGGGAACGCGAAATCAGTCCCAACAGTTTTATACCTCAAAATACGCCCTGTTCCGAGCTCGCTTTTACTAGGTAAAACTTTGTGAAAAATTCCGAGAAAATTACCCAACGTTCCCCCATGTCTTAGTTATTTTCTGTAATTTTTAAAGAATTTTTGAATAAGTCTAAGTATTTTAAATAAATATATTTGTCCTCTGAGGTCTAAAATTGACCAATTTGGACACAAGTGCATAAATCTAGTTACTGAGAAAAATCTGTGTATTTTCAGGAGATAACATAGGAGAACTTTTTGAAGTCAACAGAATTTTTGAGATTTTGGTACCAATTTCAGGTCATTTGGAGTTGTGTAGCTTGAGTTATGGACTCGAGAAGTCAGGTCAAAAATCTGTCACCCGAGACAGAAATGCGACATGTTTTTGTAAAATCGTTTTCGGGTACCAAACGGTGTCCAAAAATTATGAAACCCCTTGGAGATGAAAGGTAACTCTTTAAACTTAGATTTTGTCTTTTGATTCGTCCATTTTCGTTAAGTTTTGAGCTCGAAACTTCTCCTTAAAGTCGGACAAAGTTTCTGCCCGGGAATCTGTTTGTGTTTTATGTTTACAAAAACGTTTTTTGACTTTTCTTTTGGACATAACCTTGTTACATGGACCTAATAACATGTTTGTATATGTGCTTCAAGTAACATAAAAGAGGGATGAAGTTTCTTACAAGAAGATGGTGAAAGACACGAAGAAATAGACGTCGAGTGCTCGTTTTCTTGAATTTTCTTGCAAAACGAAAGGAGGAATTATGGTGGTTTGTGGTGGCGACCTTGGTGGTTTTTGGTGGGTTCTTGGGCTGAGAAATGCAGAAAAGAGAGAGAGAGATGAGAGTGTTTGAGATTGTGTGTGTGTGTGTAGTGTGTTTGTGTGTTTGAATGAAAGTGAGAGTGAGTGAGTATGGGTTAAGGTATGGGGGGAATGGTCTTGGATGGCAGCAGATTTGGGGGCCCCAATTGAGGTGTGGGTTGATTAAAATTGTTCCCCAAGATTACGTTACGCCCGGTGCCCGTTTACCCGTTCGTTCCGTCGTTCGTTTAAACGTTAAACGTTTATTATTCAAGTTTTTCGTTAACTATTTATTCGTATAAGTTTTGGTTGAATTTTTATTTAAAACACTTCATTTTAAGTATTGAAATATGTTTTGGGCTTCGTTCGGTTGTTGGGCGCGATTCGCGCGTTTTTGTCGTGTACGGTACGTTTTATTCGAAACGTAAAACGTTTATATATTATTGTACTATAATAATATAATGTAAATAACTACTATTTAATTATAAAATAGATTTACGTTATTTAGGAAAAAGTTTTCACCAACGATCGTATATTTTTGTCGGACCCGTTCCGATAGTTTCGCGCGTTTTTATAACTAACTACGAAAATAGTAATACTTTACGTATTAAAATTGTTGGGCTTTGCTAGACTTATCTCATATATATAGTGTGAATTCTCTTAAGTAGGGAATAAGCCTAAGACATGCACGTGATTAATGTACGTAATTACACCGAAAGTTGAGGGGTGTCACATGAAATAACCACTTTCTAAATGTTGATCATGTTAAATGGTTGAAGTTCTTTAAAGGGGTCAAAACGGGTCATGTTGTTAAAACTAGTCGAAGTGATGGTTTGTACATTTTGGCATGTATAGTTATGTTGAGATATGTAAAAAGAGTGATTGTAAAGTGATAGTAATAATTGAATCAAATTGATGCCAAGAATTAGTTCAAAAAGTACCCAAATAGCCATTTTTCGGATTTAAGTCCAAAACCGTCATTTGTGTGAATTTTGAAAAAGTGCCAATTGGGAAACCTTTATTATGTCGTATGAAACATGTCTGCAAAGTTTCATGTCTTGATTATAAACGAGTCAAAAGTTATGCGCGTATCAAATTGGATCGCAAACTTGAAGTGTGCAGAATGTTTTGTACATGATCCAGTACGCGATCGCGTAAGGGTCACGCGATCGCGTATCTAGTAAAGAAAATGAAACAGAAGCTTTTACGTTGTGGATACGCGATCGCGTACCCCTTATGCGATCGCGTACCTTGTACTAAAATTTGAACAAAAGCTTTTCATGTACTGAGTACGCGATCGTGTACTCTATGGTAGGATCGCATACTCTCAGGTTGAGTCAAAGTACACGATCGCGTATATCTACCAGGATCGCGTAAAGTATTAAAAAAAATAAAAATTGGGGGCGTTTCATGGATGTGATGATTCGGGTACGAGCACTACAGGGTATTTGTTCACAGTTGGTAAAACGGCGGTTAGTTGGATGTCTAGACTTCAGAAAAGTGTAGCTTTATTAACCACGAAAGCAGAGTATATGGCTGTAGCGGAAGCAAATAAAGAGCTTATTTGGTTGAAGAATTTTCTGGAAGAATTGGGCAAGAAACGGGACGATTGAGTTTTATACTGTGATAATCAGAGTTTTCTACATCTCAGAAAGAATCATGTGTTTCATAGTCGTACGAAACACATTAATTTGAGGTATCATTTCATTTGTCAACTTGTAAATGATGGTACTATGTTGTTGAGTAAAATCCTTCGTACGAAGAATCTTGCTAATATATTTACCAAGGTGGTCACAACAGAAATGTTAAAGCTTTGCAAAGCTTCAACTGAACTTCTAATGAACTGATGATAGAAGGTGTCGACTAGAGAGTTAGAGGATTTTATTTGGTTCATGGATTTCAATCAATATGTGTAGTTGAGGGGCTTTTTATTGAAAGTCTATCTGATTCGCGTTCAATCAATGTGCGTGTTCCGATTGGTATCAGCGGTATGGAGGGGCGGATTCGACTTGGTTGAAAGGGAAATTATTAGGGTTTAATTGTCGGGGTTGTACGATCTTCAAGTGGTAGATTGTTGAGTATGGTGAATAACGAACAAGGAATCTAACGTGTTCGAATTTGGTGAAGTCAGAGGAATACCCGGCTGGTACATAAGCTACCTGGCGGGTTTTGATGTTTACCCGACGGATACACATAGGTGAAACAGGTAGCCATAATGTAAATTTTCACAGAAACTTGGCTCGTATGTGGGGTGTTTGTTGGAAGCACTTTTATCCGGCGGGTACCCAACCAGACTGGCAACATAGACAACAAGTTTAACTTTAGTTTTTGCACAATATATATTGTAACTCTCTTTTATTGTAAACCCTAAGCTACAAAAATAATACTTAATACTCTCTAGTTGGCCGTGGACTAAAGCAATCACTCCGATTGCATATAACCACGTTAATTACTCGTGTCGATTTATTTTTACGCATTTACTTTATCGTTTGTTGATTGTGTGGTTACAATTGCTCAATTGTTTGTGTTGTTTTGGGTTCCAAATTCCTAAAAGAAACCACCAACATTTTTTTAGATCCGATTCTCAGATATAAATCACTAGTACCTTTCAAATACCGTATAATCCACTTAACTGCTTACATTTCAAATGTCAGTAACTTTTTAGAAAAAAACTGGTAAGATTATAAACACATCATTCATACTCTTGAAAAACTAAGGTACATTATGACTTTCATTTTTCATCAAATATAGATGAAAGTTAATCGAATATGCATGTATTAGAACATTCTATGACATATGTCTGACTTTATTGTTTAAGCTTAATGTTTAATCAATTTATATGATGATTTTGATTATTTGACTTGTTTGTTGGTTTAAGATATTATACTATGTTAATACATATTTGTGTGATAAAAGTTTGTCTAGAAAACTTAGCTTGATTGTTTTTATATTAGCGACACTATTGTTTTAATGCGGCATTGTGCTAGTGTTGCTTGTAGCGACACGTTGCTAGTGTCGCATGCCCTATATATATATATATATATATATATATATATATATATATGTGTGTGTGTGTGTGTGTGTGTGTGTGTGTGTGTGTGTGTGTGTGTGTGTGTGTGTGTGTGTGTGTGTGTGTGTGTGTGTGTGTGTGTGGTTCAAATGAGAATAGAGGAATCAATAGGAATGCGCCACATGCCACAAAACCCACTTTCCCCCCACGTTTTTAAAAATTAAATATCTCAAGAATGGTTCATTGAAAAATTATAAAAATTGCACCATAAGAATCAACATTTTTTTTCTCTTCTATTAGGCATCTCACATGATATACTTTCGACCATTTTTTTAATGATTGTACAATATTAGTAACACATGTGGTACTCGTTGGTAACACGTGTGTTACCTGCTGGTAACACATGTGTTACTCATTTACAAAACCCAACGTTAACGGAAAAAAATTTGTCGAAAGTATACCTTGTGAGATCTCTAATCGAAGAGAAAAAAACGCCGATTTTAATGATTTTTCAATGAGTCATTCTTGAGATATTTAATTTTTAAAAATGTGGGGGAAAAATCAAGAATTTCACATTTCTTTTATGTCATAATTGATACATGTACAAATGAACATCTTTGAGGAAGGAATCCCCATTTGATTCGAAACTTCCGGTTACCCAATAAAACCCCAAAATGCCTAAACAGGTGATATTTTAGTAGGTAAATTAACACCCCAAATGAGTATTTGTGACACGTGGCGCGTTCTTATTGGTTCATTCATTCTCATAGAAAGTTGGCGTACTCATTTGAACCTCACTCATATATATATATATATATATATATATATATATATATATATATATATCAGTAAACAGGCGACGAAAAAGCATGCGTGTGATAGACAGGGCCGGTTTAGGGTTTGAGAGAGAGTTTAGTGTGGTGCTTAAACGTTTGTTTTCTGTAATCGTGATTGATCAATAATAAGAAACATTATTTACATTTATTTGTTCGTATTCAATTTAAAATCATATATAATCCACGTTCTTGATTCGTTATTTCGGATTCCGCACGAATAACGAATTGATTCAAATCAGATCCGCGCACAAGGACTTACATACTAAATGATATCAATTTAATATTGTGACATACGTAATAGAAACGAAAGTTCTCACATCTTTCACTCAACGTACAAAAGAAATTTCACACAAATATTTTCACACAATGTTGATCGGTCAACATCGAAGATTCAATCAGCGTGAAATAAAGTTTCACGGCGAGAAACCCTCATCATTCCCTCTCGTTTCAAGATTAACTAATGACATGAAGGTAGAAAATCTTAAATATAATATAAGAATCACTTGACGATGTCATCAAATATATAATTAACCAATACGAATGTTTGATTTATTCAAATTGGCTAAAATTAAAGAAAAAATGACATCATAAATTATGATTTAAAAATTCACTACAAATAATGTAATTATCTTTTAACAAATATAATAATAATTAATTTAAAATTCATATCTATTTATTTATTTTTAACATGAGTAATTAACCATTTGTTGCTTTTAACAAACGTATTCTTTTTATGAAGTACCTATTAAATTAAGAGGGTGATTTAATATATATATTTATTTATTTTTATCAATATAATTGTAAAATTAATAACTTATAGCACATGGCATATCGTATACTTTTCAATATTTTATACGGGCTTTTATACTTTCAAAGTTAATATAAAATAACTTCGTGTAACACACGAGTTTATAGTTGTATTAGAAATATATGTAACACACGGGTTTATAGTTGCAACACATGGCATATCGTATAGTTGTATTAGAAATATATTTTATGGTTGGAGTTTGGTTCTATGTTTCCAAAGGATGTGCTGATAGTTGACTGTCATACACAGAGCTTGTCTTGTGTATGCACTTAGTCTTTCAAATCTGTTAGATTAAGTCTTATGTGGCCTTCCACAAATCTTGTAATTGTAACACTTAACATTTTTTATTAATAATATTTGCCGGGGTTCATCCCCTTTACCCAAAAAAAAAAGATATATATTTTACCAATCAAACGTTCGCCTATATTTCTAAATGATCGAAACACATATTAAATAGTTATCATACTAACATTAAAGCCCGTATGTATACACGGGTTTGAATGTTAGTATATAATATAAGAAACACATTTATGATGTCATCCATTCTAATTTTTTATAAATAAAATTAATCCCTCATTTTCACTTAATTTATAAATAAAACCCCTAAAATATTTCAAAATTTGATGATAGAATATAAATAACAATACTATGTGTCATTTGCAAAAAAGTTAGAATTATGTGTGTGCTAAGAATTCTTAGACTATACAACCCCTAACTCTCTTTTTTATTTTAAAAAAATCTCCATAGGCAATGATTGTATTTAGTCCCCTACATTGTCAAGAATAACTATCAAATTAGATAACTAGATGTTTAGTACACATACTACTATAAATATTTTAGATTTAAACTTTATATTTATTATTCGACTCATATATAACGTTCGAACTTTATCATTATATATCATTTGAATACTTAAAAAAAATAAATACACAGCACGGGTTTAAAATTTAGTTCAACAATATACAAACTCACAAATTTGGTAAATTTATACAAAATACAAAGTCAAATAAATGTTACAATAAGTCTAGCTTTCATTGATCAAATGATTAGAAACTAAAACATAAAAAGTAAAAACAAAATTAAATAAAAATTTAAGAAAAAAAAGAGAAAATATATGACTTCACCTTTCCATTACCTTATAGATAACAACAAAACAAGGAAGTATGGCTCTCGGATTATAAACGTACAACTCCTCAATATTCGAGTATGACCCGGGTGACCCGGAAGCCATCGAATCGTACGGTCCATCTTCTTCCGTCAGCGCGTTTTCCGCCACGCGCTTATTAATTTTCCCAGCAATCACTCGACAAACAAGCATCGCTCTCAACCCACGCGCTATACCCACGTGAGAAGCATGTGCCCTACCACTACTTGCGGTAGTACACACACCTTTCCGTACACCGTCACCGGACTTAGGGTTTTGAAAACCGTGACGGATGATCGTACAGACGCCGCAGCCGGGAACCGAGCCGCATAAGCTGGATGAGCCGTTTGAGCCGAGCGAACAAGCGAGTGTCGTGCAGTGGAAACGGAGTAGCTCGTTGCCGTCGGCGGCGCAACGGGAGGCGGTGGCGGAAGTTACGGTAGCGCGGATTTTAACGGTGTCACGACAGTCTTCGAAACGTTGAATAGTCCGACGTGTATTGTTGACTTTTAATATCCGTTCGATGGTGAATATCGGATGCTCCTTGTTTAGCCAACTGGATTTGAATATTATTTCCACTATGTTTCGACCCGAATCTTCGGGTCCAAGCTCCGAAACTATGGAATAAAATAAAATAAACATTAGTTTACATAATGGCCCTCTTATAAATGATAATTGTCAGATTTTGAACTTTTTCATAAAGTTGTTAACTAAAACTTTTTATCTTTAAATTCACAAACACAACCCTTTAATATATTACTCCATTAATGAAATGAGGAGCGTGTCTAAAAAAGTGTAGGAAATAATAGCACAATTTTGGAAAGCTAATTCTAATTTCATCTCATAATAAATTTTCACATTTCAAACTATAAAGTCTTTTATTTTATTTTAAGTATAGAATTGGAGGGGCAACGACATTTTAAGTGTGATCAATGGTTTAGAATCGCAACACTGAATTTTACATATACACTGCATTTTACGTAAAATACCGTGATATTAAAATGCAGTGAATCTCGACAGTTGATCATAAAAATTAACGACTTAGATTATGTGCCCCTCTATTCCCTCAAAATGCAAATGCCTATAAGAATTTTACAATTTATTGTATGAAGAAAATCACATAATCGTAAAATTATGTCTTTTACTCGTATATTATGAACATTTAATTTTAGTTACATAAAACATATATCAAACATTAAATACTTTTTGTCTAAATATGAAATAGTAATGAGGTTAATTTGGTAAAATTAGTCATTTTGAGGGTTCTAAATTATTGACTCTTTACTTTACATAGCAAATGTAAATATCCCTAACTAAAAGATAAGTAGTAGTGAGAATGAAATTGACATTTCAGTGGGAAAATGTTCTTTTTTTGGCTTAAAATGAAGGCAACTCATCATGTATAGATAGATAGAAATGGTCCCAAAAGTAATGTGATTACATGATTACTCATGGTAAGAAAAGAACACACTTGTACATGCATGGTGAAAGACACTAAAGTCACTTGATTTATATCTTTTTGGTCAGCCATTCGGTGACATGATACAATCACATAACGGTTCATGCAATAAAATAAAGAAAAATAATAATAAATTTATGCTTAAAATATGATTAGTACATAGAAGGGGTTTAATTAACTTCACAATTATGTGTATATTTTATCTTTTATCTTAATTAATTAACAATTTCAATGAAAAATCAATATAATTATAACTATAACTATTTAATAAATAACAGAGAGTAAAATAATACCGGCATGCTTAACAGCTTGATGATGTTCTAAACTCTCCATTTTTGGAAACACTTCTCCACATTCTGAACATAAACAAATTGTACTTCTTGGAATTGTATGCCTGCATAATTAAAATTAAGCTTAATTATTTAACCAATGCTTAAGATCTGCATAATATTTAATTTTATATAACTTCAGTTATATTTGTATAATACACATTCTTATAATTAAAATATATAAAAAATAATAAAGAAAGGTGACCTTGAAGGATCGACAATGGCATGACATTCATAACATCCAGAAAGTTTTCTGAATTGCATGCCTCTGGATGATGACGTGTAATTGCCATGACCGTTGGATCTAACTGAAGAAGGTGCACTATTATTACTACTACTAGTAGTAGTACTAGTATTAAGGTGTTTCTTTCTTCTAAGATGTTGACCGGAATCTTGACCGACGGAGCTACTTTCCGGCGAGTTATCAGCTCTATGAACAACTCTAGTAGTACTATTTCCATTAGCAACATCTTTAAAACTACATATAGAACTACAAGATGAACTCAACTTTGAATACCCATTATTATTCGGGTGGATCTTTTGATCCGACCCAGAAACAATAATATCCATTTGTTTACATTTTAAAAGATTCTTGAATTGATCCCATGATGATGACGTTGATGGTTGTTGTTGTTGTTTCAGTTTAGGGTTATGTGGTTGATGTTTTCTTCTACGCTTTGTGGGTTGTACTTTATGGGTTGTTTCAGAAGGTGGGAGAGTAGTAAGCATCGCCATGAGAGTACAACAAAATGATGCAGGAAAGAAATTATTAAGAAGGTGTGTTGTTCATGAAAGAAATAAAGATGCCTTTGAAAGGTGGTTTGCTTCTTTTAATGAAGAGGGTGTGGATCTGATGAGGTAAATTTGAGGAGGGAAAAAAAGGGTTGGTGGTATTTATTATTATTTCTTTTTGTCAATTTTTAACTTGTCTTTTTTGTATTTTATTTAATTAAAATTAAATGAATCATTAGTACTAATCTTTTAGTAACACTACTAGGGTTTAACAAACCGTTGGTTAAAAAGTGTGATTTCTTAATTTCTTGGAGAAACCTAATATTTTTTTTATCATAAAAGTAATGGGAAAGAATTTTCTATTTTCTATAATCTTTTGAAATAAAAGTTTTATCAAATAATTTCTTTTATATAAATAATTAAAAACTGTAGCCATCAACTAAAGAATTGATTTTTATTATTTCTGCAACTAAACAAATTGCTCTACAGATTTAATAAATGATTAGCCCGTTTTGTATGTTATTAATTTAAAAACTACTAATTTAAATCATTTTTTTTATGAAACTGTACATGTCCAATTAATTAATCTATGTTTAGATTAATGGAGTACTTAACTTACTATTTTACTAAGAATACGACAGATATATAACATGTATATCAGTAACTTTGTAATCTCCCTAGTAAGATTCTCTTGAATTTGCTAGTTTTCTTATTTATTGTTATTAGGCACAATAATTTATACACAAAGGATTTGAAAGATTGTTTAATTATTTTGTTTTAACTTTTGACATATATAGTTTTTTTGTTTAATTATTTTGTTTTAACTTTTGACATATACAGTTTTTGTTTGTATATATACTTAATATATACTTAATAATTAGTTAATACTTTAAGTATCTCAAGAAAACACATATTTAGAAAGTTCTAACTATTGTTAATTGTTGATTTAACTTATAGCTTTCCTGTTAATATTTTAACGTACTGACAATATTTTTGATAAATTAATAAAGATTTTTTAATAAGTATATATATATAATATGTAAATGTAAATTCAATTTATTTATTTATTTTTTGTTTTGCATAAAGTGACTTTCACTTGGGAATTTTCAAAAAATTACACTTTATAAAAAATCTGTAGTATTAAATTATAAAAGTTTTTAACTTTAGATTCAAATATAATTTAGATGTTATTAAAGTCCAAAATGTGAATTTATCGGGGGAAGTGAGAATAGAAAAATGTTAATTTACTTGGTGGAGGAGTAGATTGTTTCCCACCGTCTTTGCACCTCCATTAACCGATTGTACGTTTAATTGGCTAATGCGTCTTTCATATATTCCTCAAAAACCCCCATTACTTTGTGTCATATTCTTGAAAAACATAACTTTTCAGTTTCAAATTTCAATCATTTAATTTCATCTTTTCATTATTATTATTATTATTTTATTACTAGGCGATGACGTTTGACTTTGTAAATCTAACGATTAAATTTTAAGTAACTATAATGTACAGAGGATTATATCAAAGAAAAAAGAGACTAATATTATAAAAATTATGAATAACAATTAGGAAACATAGGTTCTATATTGTTCCATCCATTCACATATGACATATATGTAGATATGAATAATTATTTTTGAATTTTGTAAGATGAATGTAAAATGAGTAAAAGGTAATACATTATTTGCGTTAGTCTCATATTAGTCTCATTATATATCATATGTCTTATAATGTTATCTACTCGTAAAGACTATAATACAAACATAAACATTACATTATATTTAAATGTTACAAGTCGAATACTATATTTCTTTATAAAACTTATATAATATAATGTATGCAACTAAATCTTTTGTTTATGATGATAATTCAACATTTTCATATATATTAAACTACTCGCGACAATACGGGCGACTAAATTTAAGTTTTTCAGATCAAATAAATATCTCAATTTGTGTCTTAAATTTAAAGTGTCATATTGTATATATGTATAACATTAATATAAAAATACAGTTGAAAAGTTTTTATTTATTTATTTTGTATTATATAATAAAAAGATCGAATGTTGTAGGTAATTAGTTTAATTTTAATATAATATTCATTAAAAGTGACACCCGCGATAACGGCGATGACTAAATTGAAATTTGTGACATCCCAAATTTATAAATTATTATTTATTTTAAAAGTACTATATATTTAATTATGTATATACATTTGTATTTGGTGTTAAATATAAAATAATAAGTTTGGGTTGAAATTGTATATTAGAAATGAGTTGAGGTGCTAAGGATGTAAGTGATTTGATTGGAGGGGTTGAAAGTGGTAAATGAGCTTCTTTCTTTGGGGTTAAGAAAGTAAATATATTAAATTATATCTTTAGTTAAAAATGATAGAATGCAGAAAATTAAAGAGTGTGTTGTGTGTGAGGAGGGTGGCGACCAGAAGAAGAAAGGAGAAGAAGAAGAAGATGCAATTAAGTGAGGATTGTGCTTAAATTGAGACTTTTAAACTCTAATTTATTCATCAACAAGGTATGAACAACCTCTTAATCCTTTTGAATTTGATTTCTTATATAGTATAAACCCCAGATTGTCTAATTTGAGGGAAAGAAGGTTGATTGAGGTTGGCATGTTGTGTACATGTTGTTGAATAGCAAATAAGCTTTTTGTGATGATTTTGATATAAAAGAGATTAGTTAATAACACTAGAAGTAATTGATGATTTTGTGTATATGGAAGTTGTGATTAAATTGAGGTTGTAGGCTGTTGTTGAAAAAGAGAAATAAACACCTAATGATATATGTATTTGAATAAAAGAATAAACCTAAATGAGTGATGATAATGGAAGAATTTAATTGTTATCATGTTTAATTTGAGTTGAATGATTCTAAGATGTAATTAGTCGGTTGAAGTTAAATAATGAGATTATTAGAGATTTGTTGGAATTGATTTTAGAAGCTTTTGCTAAAAATCCGAATTTGGACAGCAAGTTGAGCTGGAAATTGTCAGTTTTTAGAAAATCGTAGCAAATTAACCATAACTCGTATTTTAGCGTGGTTGGAGTCGTTGGAAAGATATATGAGTCTACTTTCCAGTAAAATTGTCTCAAGAACTGAATCTGAGATTAAGTGGGTCAAATACTAAAAATGCTACAGGCTGTCCAAATTTTGAGAATAATTATCTTGAAAGAAAGAAAAAGAGTTAGATTATAATGATGAGTTTGTGTAATATATATATACTAAGGAGGTAAAAGAAGTTGGTTACAAATAAATAAAAGTAGTGAGGAATTTGGCGGATTGTGATTACCCAAATGCGTATAGTAACCTTTGTATATTTGATTATATGCTTAGGTGATCAAAGAGTTGAAAAAGGGTGTAAGAGAGTCATTAACCTAATTGCAAGGTAAGTAATGGAGGAGGGTGAATTAAGATGACAACACTTGGATTACATGAGTAGTCAAGTGTGTTTTATCTTTAGTTGGATAAACAAGGTGGTGTCATTGAGATACATGAGAGTGTTCAATGTGCATCCATTGATGGTGAAATTCAAGTGGTGGTAATTGAGATACAAGAATATTCAATCGTTAATGTACTTGACACCATGAGGTCGGACTCTTTGAGTCACATGTTGAGATTAAGGATCCTTAATTATGAGTGATGTTGTTGTTATTATTATTGTTGGTTAATTCCCATTACGTACTAAGCAATTTGCTTACCCTTTTACGTTGTTGATTGTGTATGTGAAACAAACGGGTCGAGGGTAAATTTGGTAATAAACCCAAAGGCAGAAAATGGTGGGCTTGATACATAGTAGTAAGTAAATCCATTCATGAATCATGCTCGATAAGTGGAAGCTCCATTTTAGAGGCAAACTTGGTGTTTTGGTTAAAATTGTTTTCTTATGAATTTTGTGATTATTTGAGTTGTGTATATTGTCGTTTGAAGTTTAAATGGTGGTGTCGAATGTTTGTTTGTTATTGAATGTCAATTGGTTAAAAAGTGGTCAAAAGATAGTTTATGAATGTTGGGTGAAGACAACACTTGGTGTGTAGGTGTTATTAAAAAGTTTGTGTTTTTGAGTTGAAATCACTTGTTCAAACATGTTGCTTGTGGACTATGTATTTGAGTTAAAAATGATATTAATCGAGTTTTAAATTACTTGTAGAGTTAGTTGTTTTGAAAGTGATTAAATTGGTTGTTAAAGTAGAGTAATTTAGTTGTTAAAAATCTGAGTAAAGGGTCCTTGATTGTGGTGTTAAAATTTGAAAATTTGTGTTGTACAAAAGTTGAGTTTTTACTGAGTCTGAAGGACTACCCGGTGGGTACCTTGTGTACCCGGTGGGTGCTGACCTGATAGTGTACCCGAGGGTACTTCATGTTGAAACGGGTAGCTCCTTTGTCACAGAAAGTGGGAGGTGTTTGTGTATCCGGCAGGCACCCTTGCCTACCCGGCGAGTACCTGCCAGTATTTTGAAATTGTTTTCTTTGAGTCCGATTTGATCGCGTAATTATTATAATGAGTTTATATTGTTACATTTGAGTTACGCGACATTATTAAAAAGTGTTTTACATAAACTTTTATATTAGATGCAATTTAAAATTAAATGTTTTACAAATAATTAGGGGGTAAAGTATAATTATGATGGATTAATCTAGATCGTTAATGAAGTAACCTAATTAAGGACCCTAATATTTATTATATGTTTCGTTAATTATGAGTTTGAACACGTGTTAATAAAGAAAAGTAAGGATAAAAAATGTCATTATACGAAACTCATGGACACACTTTTAAATATCATAATTGGAGGTAGGAATAAATCTGTTGGAAAAATTAAGTGACATTAATTTTTATGTCACACTTTAAATTTGATGAGACAAAGTATAAACTGATTATGAAACATTAAAGGCGACTTCTAGAAGACTTGAAGATAAACTTAAATCAATTGAAGATCGACATAGAAGAATAGAAGGAACTAGGTTCTTAATATGATTGTGTTTCCTATTGTAAGTCTTGAGACTCTATCAATAAAGAGACCCCTTGACATTTAAAGGTGTATTACCTAGAGCGTTTACCTAGGGTAAACTCGATCTCATAACTTGAGATCGTCTCCCATGTGTACGAATAGAAGAGTAGGTAGATATCCTTAAGATTATAAACCCCGATACAAAGAAGTTGTATCCGTCTTGATTGATCAACAGGATTAGGGATTTGGTGTTGTATTCATTATCAAACGTATGACTTAAAAAATCTTCTTTGTGTTCTTCATATTATGTTTATCGTATTTATATCTTTTGTTTGGTGTTTAACGGGATCACTCAATTAGTATCAGAGCGCGTCGAATCTATTCAAGATTTGTAAAGATCCAATCCAAGCAAAAGAAGCCGTATTGAAGAAATCAAAGAAGATTGAACAAAACAAGTTTTTGTGTTCGTCATAATCTGCGCAGCGGTAGTAAAATCCTTGGTTCTCATTCGTTAACCGTTCAATCGTCGTGAAATTTAAACTGTAGGTTCTTAACACAAAGACGCACAATCTGACTGGAGGAACTTTTGATATGAGCTATTAATCGTGAGATATTTGTTTTCGAAGTCTGTTGCAGAAACCTTATGGTTTTTCTGGACAACTGTAGTAAAACGATCACCATGTCTTCATTAACCGTTAGATCTTCATGATATTTGGATACATTAAGTTAGATCTTCATGTATCAACTTAATTTATACTGAGATACATAATTTCGAATTTACTGCAAAAAGTTTGTGGTTTCTTTTCACGCAGTTGCTGTTAAAAGATCACTGTGTATTCGTTAACCGTTGGATCGACTTGATTTTTGGATATAAGGTTGAAGACACATGGATCTACTCTATGTAAAAAATTTGAGCAAGATCTGAGCTTTCTACAGGGAGATACACTCTTCAGAATCTGCTGTATATTTTCAGTTACTACTGCTTGTTAAGTATTAGTGCTGCTCGTTAAGCATTAATGTTGCTCGTTAAGTATTAGTGCTGCTCGTTAAGTATTAATGCTGCTCATTAAATATTAATGTTGCTCGTTAAGTATTAATGGTGCTCGTACAAAGTTAATGTTGCTCGTACAAAGTTAATGTTGGGAAAAACAATGATCAAACCCAAGTTATAAATCTGAGGAGTCAAAATCTAACTCAGTTGTTTTCGGGAAAAATTTAGTGAATTCCTGAGTCTGTGTTTCTGAGTCTGTGATCCACAGACTAAAGAATTGTTTCTGAGTCTGTGCTTCACAGACTGAAGAAATTCTCACAGACTGAAAGTCGTGCTCTTGTTGAAGACTTATGAATTCATCATCTAAAGAATGAAGATCGAAGACAGATGGCTTCACAGACTGAAGATCACAGACTGAAGATCACATACTGAAGAGCACAGATTGAAGAATGAAAGTACAATCGTACAAAAGCAGTTCTTCTTTCCCTAGGCTACGATACAACTGAAAAGATGTTTGAGCAAAGTCAAACATCGGAAAAAGGTTCTATTCTCAGCAAAGAAACCTTTTACCTTTTGCTTTTTATATTTCCAAGAAAAGCAAAAAGGGAAGAGTGTAAAGTTGCCCAAGATGAATGTGTTATCCCTTGGACAACTGACTGAGCTGGATAATAGAAGTTGACACTCAACTCTATAAATAGCTGCTCAAAAGCACCACAAATGAGACATCCAAGATAAGAAGTATACAAGACCTTTCAAGCTTAGGCTAAAAGCATTACCACACTTACTGTTAAGTTTGTAGTGATAATTGTATCAAAGTATACTACTTGGATCGTATTCAAACAATCTGTGTGTGTTTGAATACTGTGTCCTCATTGTAAGACAAACAATTTATTGTGAATAAAACTTTAAATTCATAATATATTCCGTGCTTTAATTAATCTTGTTTTCCGCCTTGATTAATTAACTTGTTTGATATAACTTGGATATAAACTAATATAATAAATACTTGTTATTTAATCTATATCTAAGTTTTGGGACTTTTAAAGACCTAACAACTAGTATCAGAGCAAATAATGATTTAATTATTAATTATATCTTTAACGATCAAAAGGAACCCAGTTTTATCAAACAATCTCCAAAACCCATTTTCTCTACATTTTCTTCCTTGAAAAATGACTTCTTCTATTGCTATGGCTGGGAAGGGAATTCCAATCTTCAATGGTGTAAATTTTACCCACTGGAAATTGAAAGCTGAATGGTTTCTTGCTAGCATTCATGATGAAATTCTTAGAGTCATTCAGGAAGGACCCATTATTCCTGGCAGAATAGTTCCTGCAATTCTAGATGCAAATGGTATTATTGTGACACCTGAAAAATTTGTTGAGGCTGCCAAAAATACCTGGACTGATCTAGACAGGCAACTATATGCATTAGATTTTAAGGCCAAATCCATTCTGGGCAATGCAGTTACTGAGCCTATCTTTGCTAAGATATCCGACTGTAAAACTGCTAAAGCCATATGGGATATGCTAACTGACCAATATGATGGTGTAAGTTTAGTACAATCCCAAAAGAAGAAGAATCTCATAAGAAATTATGAGAACTTCTATGCTGGTCAAGATGAGTCATTAACTGATATTCATAACAGATTTCAGATCTTAATCAATGATCTTGAAAGGTATGATATCATCAAAGGACATTTTGAAATCTGTACAAAATTTGTTGATGTCATTCCAAACACTTTTTCTGAAGTAATTACTTCATTAGTTGTAAGTGAAAAATTGGAGACATATGATCTATCAGGCTTGTTTGGACTTCTGTTAAATTTTGAAGAAACCAAGGCCAGAAAAGATCTAAATGCCAAAAGGATTGCAAAAGATCCATCTGCTGCTCTTGTTGCAACAACAAGGAAAAATAGAGAACTATTCTCTAGAGCAGATTACCATCTAACTCTTACAGACTCAGAATCAGATGATGATACTGAGTCTCTAGAAGCTGAAATGGCATTACTAGCCCAAAGGTTAGAAAAGGCAAGATTCAAAGGTTCAAAAGGAAGGCCAACTTTTGATCCTAAGAAAGCTACTTGCTATAAATGTGGGCAAATTGGTCATATTTCTGCTAACTGCAGAGTGAAGATTGCAGAATCTTCAAATTCTGATAAGTGGGAGGAAAAGGCCAAGAAGTACAAAAGAAAGTACTTCAACTCCAAGAAAATTGGAGAGAAACAGCAACCAAAGAAACTAGAGAAAGCTTTGGTTGTTGAACAGTGGGTTGATGAAGAATCTTCATCATCTGAGGATGATGAGGATATATGCTTAATGGCTATCACAGAAAGCCAGTTTGACAAAGATGTCAAATTTGCAGAGAAAGCATGTGTTCATTCAGTTTGGGACAGAGGATCTGCTTACAATGTAAATCATTTCAAACTTTACTATAGTGATGCAGAAAAATAGAAAATGTTTAAACACATCTATGTAGACTTTTTGAAAAGGCTTGAGGAAATAAAAGATTTAAAAACTAAACTCAGTCTGGTTCAAAAAGATCTATAGTCAAAAGTGAATGAAATAAACCAAAATAAACAGTATAAACATGAGCTTGATGCTCAATATGATACTCTCAAAAGGATCAGTCTGGAAAAAGAAGCTCATAAAAACAAAGCTGATCATTATGAGAAAATCTATAGATCTTGGTGTATTTCATCACTTAAAAATGTGGACTGTCTATCCAAACAGATTCCAGCTCAGATACAAGCGGTCATAGGAGATGAGTTTGATCTTAAAAGCCATTTACTTTCAGAAATAAACTCAAAATCTACTATATTTGTACCTGAAACTTTACCTCATACTTTTAGTCATACTGTGGGAGATAAAGTTATATTGACTAATGCCTTTGTAAGACCAAAAATAGTTGCTAAAGAACTAGTATATGAGACAGAGCCAGACTCTGAATATACAGACTCAGAAATTTCAGTCTATGAAACTTCTCAATCTGAATTGCCTGAACTCATAATCACTAATGAATCTTTAGAAACTATAGAACTTAAAAAGAACAGATTTGTAAAAGGCAAAGTTAATATTCCCACAGTACAATTTTCAAATAGACAAAAAGAGGTAAAAGGAATTAAGGATAAACAAAAAGGTTACAACATGTTTGAACCTTCCACATCTCAGTCTGTAGCTGGTCCAGACAACAATATGTCAAAAGAAAAATTTAAAGGCATAAAACCAGCAACCAGGGAGTTAAAAAGGTCTCAGTCTGTGAGAGCTAACTGTCAGTCTGGAAAAATCAATTTTCAGTCTGGTAAACTTAACTCCAAATCTGTTTGTGTTAACTCTCAGTCTGACTGTCAAAAGTCCACCTTTAACAACCAGACTGAAACCATTAAGCTGCTTAGTGAAAACTTAATGAAGTTAACCACAGATTTTAAAACATTTGTTGAGACAAAGCAGGATTTTAACAGAGGATCTAGTGCAAATAATAACCCAAAATCCAAAAGGACCATTAAGTTGGACAGAAAATGTTACAACTGTGGAAATCTGGGACATGAGGGTATTAAATGCACAAAGTCTAATTTTAGACAACCAAAGGGTGCTTTGACTAAACAAATGTCAACTACAAACGACAAAGTCAAATCTAGAGAGGTTAAAAGTCAACTTTACACGCTTGTTTCCAACAAAGCAGCTAAAGAATTGACTTCAACCAGCTCTAAAGAACCCATCAAAAGATGGGTTCCCAAAAGTAACTAATTGATTTTGTTTGTCTTGTGCAGGGTAACAGCAAATGGTACCTAGACAGTGGATGCTCAAGACACATGACAGGTTCTTTGGAGAATCTGTCAGAGTTTGTAGAAGAAGAAGGACCTTCTGTCAAATATGGTGACAATTCTGTTGCCAAGATAAAAGGTTATAGTGTGGTGAAGGCTGGCAACATCAGAATAACAAAGGTGGCCTATGTTGAGGGATTAAAGCATAACCTGCTTAGTGCAAGCCAGATTTGTAATGATGATGGTGAAATCAGAATCAGAAAGAAGGCTGCTGTTATCTATAATTCCAAAGGCAAACCTATATTAGTTGCCAAAAGAGAAAGAGATATCTATCTCTTGGATCTTTCTTCTGCAGACAATAATGTAGAGACTTGTCTCTATACTCAGTCTGTGCCAGAACTAAGCTGGCTATGGCATAGGAGGTTATCCCACCTGAACTTCAAAAATATTAACCTCCTGTCAAAGAAGAAACTGGTTAGAGGTCTGCCTGATGTTACATTTGCAAAAGACAAACTTTGTCCTGCATGTACACTAGGGAAACAGACCAAGAACCATTTTCCATCCAAATTGTTAGCTACAATTGAACAACCACTGCATATGCTCCATATGGATCTGTTTGGACCCATGAGCATTAGCAGTTTGGGTGGAAAGAAGTATACACTTGTGGTTGTGGATGAATACACAAGGTATACTTGGGTCATTTTTCTTAAGGCAAAAAGTGATGCTCCTGAAGAGATTATTAATCTAATCAAGAGGGAAGAATTGCAGAAAGATGCACCTGTCAAGCAACTAAGGAGTGATCATGGTACAGAATTTAAAAACTCTACTCTCATTGAATTCTGTACTGACAAAGGCATTATTCAAAACTTTGCCTCTGTCAAAACTCCTCAACAAAATGGTGTTGCTGAGAGAAGAAATCGTACACTCATAGGAGCTGCAAGAACCATGTTATGCCACGGTCAAATGAAGATTTATTTTTGGGCAGAAGCAGTCAACACTGCCTGTTATACCCAAAATAGATCTATTTTGGTTAAAAGGCATGGCAAAACTGCATATGAGTTGTATCATAAGAAGGTTCCAACCATCCATTATTTCCAGACCTTTGGAAGTAAATGTTGTATCCTCAATCAAAGGGATCAATTAGCAAAGATGGAACCTAAGTCTGATGAAGGAATTTTTGTTGGCTATTCATCTATCTCAAAGGCTTACAGAGTTTACAACAACAAAAGGAATAAAATTGAAGAAACCATCAATGTCACCTTTGATGTTTCCTCTGCTAATAATGAACATATTTCTCAGTCTGATGTTCATTCTTTAGAAGAATTGTCTGTTGTGGGATCTGAATCTCAAATCCCAGTTGTTGTTCTCCAACAACAAGACTTTGAAAGTGATAATGAAGATGCTCATCCTGATCATTTAATGACAGTACCCTCATCAACAGAAGATGAATCTGTGTCCAGAGATTCAAGATCTTCTGATACAAGTGTTCAGTCTGGTAGTCTTCAGTCTGAGAACTCTATAGACTCAGACTTGCCCCCTGTTGAAGGTAATGCAGAACTCAGTCCTGTTACTCTTTCACTAAATGAAAATAATTTATCATCCTATGATGAATCATTTCTTGGCGTCAAAGAACACAAGTATCATCCAATTAAAGAAATAATTGGAGATTATGTTTCTAGTGTACAAACAAGAGCTCAAGTGTCAAACTTATCTACTGCAAATTTCTGTTTCTACACAAGCTTAATCATTGAACCAAAGAAAGCTGAAGAAGCACTGAAAGATGATGATTGGGTTGAAGAAATGCAGGAAGAGTTAACAGAATTTGAAAGAAACAATGTTTGGACCCTAGTTCCTGCTCCAAAAGGCAAAACTGTTATAGGAACTAAATGGGTTTACAGAAACAAAATGGACAAGGATGGAGTGATAATCAGAAACAAGACAAGGCTAATTGCTCAAGGTTACAAGCAGGAAGAAGGCATTGACTATGATGAAACATTTGCCCCTGTAGCCAGAATTGAAGCAATAAGGTTATTCTTGGCATATGCTGCATTCAAGGACTTCAAAGTCTACCAAATGGATGTCAAGAGTGCATTTCTGAATGGTAACTTACAAGAGGAGGTCTATGTAAAACAACCTCCAGGTTTTGTAAGTTCAACTTTTCCTAATTATGTCTATAAATTGAAGAAAGCACTATATGGACTAAAACAAGCTCCAAGAGCTTGGTATGACACTTTATCATCTTATCTTCTGAGTAATGACTTTACTAGAGGATCAATTGATAAAACCTTGTTCTTCAAAAGGAACAAAGCCGATGTCATACTAGTCCAAATATATGTTGATGATATCATATTTGGATCTACTGATGAAAAGTTATGCAAATGGTTTTCAAATTTAATGTCAAAACAGTACCAAATGAGTATGATGGGTGAACATATTTTCTTGGTTTACAAGTACATCAGAAGCCTTATGGAATTTTCATCAACCAAGGCAAATATGTAAATGATCTACTCACTAAATATTCTTTAAAAGACTGTTCATCAATGAAAACACCAATGAGCGCTGCAGATAAGTTGGATAGAGATCAGTCTAGCAAGTCAGTCTGTCAAACCACTTATAGAGGTATGATAGGATCACTACTATATCTCACTGCCAGTAGACCAGATATCATGTTCTCAATGTGTTTATGTGCTAGATATCAATCTGAACCTAAAGAATCACATCTCAAAGCTGTAAAAAGGATTTTTAGGTACCTTAAAGGTACTCCTAACCTGGGTCTTTGGTATCCCAAAGATTCTGGTTTTGATCTAATAGGTTATACAGATGCAGATTATGCAGGTTGTAAATTAGACAGGAAAAGCACTTCTGGTGAATGTCAACTACTAGGTGGAAAACTAGTCAGTTGGTCAAGCAAGAAACAGAATTCTGTTGCTACATCCACTGCAGAAGCAGAATATGTAGTTGCTGGTAGTTGTTGTGCCCAATTGCTGTGGATGCAACATCAACTAGCAGACTATGATTTGGCGTTTACAAAAACTCCAATCATGTGTGATAACCAAAGTGCCATTGCCATCACTGAGAATCCTGTATTTCACTCAGAACAAAGCATATTGAGATCAGACATCACTTTATCAGAGATTAAGCTGAGAAAGGTAAAGTGACTCTCAAATATGTGTCCACAAATGACCAACTAGCAGATATCTTTACTAAACCTCTTAATGAAGATAGATTCTTATATCTGCTTGGTCAACTAGGAATGCTCAACCCCTAGTAAAACTCTTGAATCTGTGTGATTCAAACTCTCAGTCTGTGCCTGCCTTTTAGTCTGTATGTCTGTATCCTCAGTTACATACAATCAAATAGCACAGACTCAGAGATTTTTGTAAATAAATCAAAGAAAATACCAAAAAGATTTTACAATTCTATTATTTTCTCTCAGTCTGTCTGTTATATGGTTCAGTCTGTGTGACGCCATCCAGACTCACTGCACAGACTAACTATATACCCTCAGACTGTGTTCTTTTTATCTTCATTTATTTTTTTTATTTATTATTTTATTTTTTTAATTAATTTTTTTATAAAAATAAATAAACAACAATATCTTTGCATTTAATGCTTATACCAAATTTATGGTAATAATCATTAAAAGTTTTGGCGCTTGTTGTTCTTTTATCTGCTCAATACAAAAAGGTGCACGTGCCTAAGCCTCATTGCTACAGTAAAAGGGATAATCATCAGTGGGTCCCGTTTAACGGAAATTTAATTTCGTTAAATACCCATTTCCGGTCTCCTCTCTTTTTCTTCACTTGTACTTGCACACCAAAAATACACAGAGTTTGTGAACCCTAACTCTTCATTAATCAACCATTTTCAAACTCAATCTCAAGAAATCATCTTCAAAAATGGCTGATCAATGGGTTTACACACCACCTGCTTCTATCGCTGCGGCTAAACCCTTTAAACAGGGTAAACAGGTAAAACTCTGTATAAATAATCAAGTTGCTACCATTTCCATTCCCGATTCTAAAAAGAACCAAGGATTTGAGGAATTAACAAACTTTATGACTGCTCATCCTTTAAGGGGAGCATTTTTCAACACTATTCCTCAAATATATCCTGATTTTCTTATGGAATGGTGGTATACTTGCTCCTCAAATAGTACCAATACTGCAATTATTGGTACTATTGATCATGGTAAACGGGCAGTTACCATTGATCAGGAGCTAATTAGGAATGTCTTAGACTTGCCCTTGGGAAATAATTTTGAACCCATTCCAACCAAAGAAGCAGCAAGGGCTTCTCTTACTTTGGTTGGATATACCAAAGAAAAAGGCACAATTTTGATGTCAGGATTCACCCCCTAAATGAGTTTGAAACTCAGCTATTGAGCTCATTCATCACTGGTTTAAACATCAACTTTGCAGAGTTGTATTTTCAAGAAATTTTAAAACTGGTGAATGAGTCTAACGGAATTTTTAATGTACCTTTTATAAGGTTACTCTCCTTGTGCATCCAATCCAGATTATCTGGGTCTGTATATATATCCTTTAATAATAAAATTGCAGATATACCCGTACCCGTGCTCACCTATAAAGTGTTTAACCATCCGGTTCCACTTACTGGAGCACCTATCACTGCTGCTATGCAGCAATGGATTGATCACCCATATGTTGCTTCTGCATCTATGGAGGGTGATGATTCAGGTGATAGTGAGGGTACTGAGGCCCAGATTGTTGAAGATAGTGTGGCTGAAGTAGAGCACATAGACTCCATGAACACAGACTCAACTCAATCTGTGCACTTGGAGTCAGACTCAAACATTGCTGAGTCTGTTCCATCTTTAACAGAAGATGCAGGTAGTAAATCATCTTCTCTTGAGGAGATGGATATAGATAAACCTTCTTATCCTAGCTCATCCTCACCCACAAAAGAGAGTCACAAACAAACCAACCCAGATGAGTCACCACTCACTCTGGAGGAATCACCAGACTCAACCCCCAAAAGTATAGCACAAATGGAATCATCATCCATGGAGTTGGATGTAAATAGAACACCCTCCTGTGTTGTAGACCATTCCATTACAGCTCTGCTAGAGTCTGTGGTGCCAATGGCTACCCAACTGACCCAACCTGAACCTAGATTAGTCAGCTTGGATACCCACGTTACTGCTATTACACTGACCCCTGTAGTATGCATTGAAGAAGATGCTCCAATCCTGAGCACTACCACCCCCCTCTTTACCCCACTCACAATGGCTGAACCCATACTGACCACTAGTCCTGTACTAGTTCACATTCCATTGAGTCTCTCCTTACACCCCTCTGCACAGGTCGCCAATGTCCCAGTCATGTCACAGACTGAGGTACAGATCTCCACTTCTTTGCTTAATGATCTACCATCTTATCACCAGATGGTTAGTGAAGGCATACCATCCTCCACATTTGTTGCCAGTGATATGGTCCCTTTACACCAGGGACTACTTGAGGCAACCAATGCAACACAATCAATTCCCAGTGATGTCTTATCCTATCACCGGATTCGATCTGAGGGAAACACCACTACACCACTCAATGCCTATGATCGCTTTTCCATGCACAGGACACAGAGTGAGGCAAAGAGTGCAACACCTAAAGATTCCAGTGATCTTGCTCAGTTTCAACATGAGTCAAGTGAGGAATACCCACCATCACCCAATTCTAATCCTTCCAACCAGACCTAGTCTGTGCCTTCTAGTACACTTAATGATGTGCTTTCTGCCATCACCAAGTTGTCTGAATGGGTACAGACTGAGTTCGATAATAATAAAAAAGAGCTAGAGCAGATGAAGCATCTAGTTTCTGCCATGGTGGATAAAGTGGATATGCTGGAGAAAAAGGTATCCAATAGGTTAGATGAAATGCAGACCACCCTCTCAAACTTAGCTGTTGATGTCAAAAAGGGGGAGAAGATGAAGTCTGGGTCTGCAGATGCTAAAACCCCAAAAGATAATTTATTTAATAATAAGTCCTTAGATTTAGGGGGAGATAGAAATGAGGGAGATGAGGGAGATGATGGAGATGATGGACCCCAAAGTTCTAGGGTGAAGTCCAAGATTGAAGCTCAGTCTGTGCCACAGACTGAAAATATCAGTGCACAGATTAAGGGGGAGCCAGAAGGATTGCAAGCAGGTGAACATACTAAGATGGTTGCACAGACTCAGGGGGAGTCATCCATTGTCTTACACATAGACCCAATAGCAACTATCTCAGGCCTAGGTCAGATGGAGCTGAAGAGACCAAGGGAAGATGAAGATGTTCAACCTATGCAAATCAAAAGAGCCAGGAAGATAAAAAGAATGTCCAGGAGGATTCCTGAACGTGATATCTTTGATTCCCAACCAAAGATGAAGGGGATCAAAACCTGGGATCAATTTGTGAAGCTGGCAGAAGAACAGGAAATTGATGATGAAGATGATGATGCCATCAATCCTGATTGTAGTTCTGAGTCTGAAGTATTTCGAATATCAGATGATGATGAAGATGATGCTACTTTTGGAGGTGTAGATGAAGGTGCCTCAAAAGTCAAAACTGGAGAGTCTAAGTCTGTGCCCTCTGAACCTGCATAGACTGAGACACAGCATTCATCACAGACTCAGAGCTCAAAGCATCAAGCAGCAAGCATTGATGCTCTAATCATCAGTGCTGAAGCCATCCAAGCTGAAGCCAATCCTGCTAGACCAACAACAACAACCAGAATACTACCTCAAGGTAGAAGTGAGCTTGAAGACAGAATGCAATGGAGAAGTGCTCATCTGATAAGCACATATCCTGGGTCGAGTTCTACTATGGAAGAAGATGTGGTTAAGGGTAAGGGCAAGGAGGTTGCATTATCCAAGCAGGAGAGGTTAAGCAAGATCAAGAAGATGTTGGATGATGATGCTGCTGGTACAAGAAATCCTGAACTGACAAATCTACAGGATGAACTCTTGCAACAAGAAGCTACTGCTCAAGGTATGTCTTTAACTGAATACTTAAATGTATTAACTGAAGAAGAGCAGAAGTTGAAGGAAGCAAGATTTGTTGACATGCTCTCCAAAGAATTAGAAGATGAAGGTTGTTTACAGACTCAATCAAGAAGGAGTCAAGTTGAGCAACAGATCAAAGAAGATGAAGAGCTGTCAAAAAGATTACAGAAGATAGAGAGCCTAAAAGCTAAGCTACAATCCACTTTCAGAAAGTCAAAGCTCAAGCAGAAGATTAAAGACTGTCATCTGAATAAGATTGGACAGAAATTGAGGCTGGAGTTGACTTTGACCAAGAGCTCGGAAATGGTATGGGTGGATGACCTGTACACTCTAGGACTTAAAGAATGGCAATCCATTGCTAATCTTTTGAAGAGTGAAGCTGACAAAGATTTGAAGAAAGAAGTTCTGGATGAGCTATCCTACCTGATTGAGTTAGTTCTCAGTCTGGGGCTTATCTCAGAAGAAGAATACAAGTTGTTCTGCATAGCAAACAACTTTGTAATAAAGAAGAAGTCAGCTGGGTTATCTATAGAGAATGAGCAGAGAAGGGAGCATCCTCTACCAAAAGATATCGTTTTTATCGATAGATCATATGTCCAGACTGACAAAGTTGAAGGTCTAAGCTACAGAGATATCAATGGGATAGAGTGCTTCCAAGATCAAAACAGATTGTATGGAGAATCTCTGCTGCATTACATTGCCCTGCTGAAGGAATGCAAACATTCTCAAGCCAAGCCATTTAGAAGAAGATTAATTAGCTGGTTATTCAACAACCTCTCCTAGATCAGGATGATGACTGGATTTGAAGACATCTGCAGGAAGATCATCCTGGAGTATCAAGAATTTGAAGAAAAATCTGAACTGGAAATGGAAGTTTTGTTGAAGAGGAAAGTGGAAAAGATCAAAAAGATCAGGGCTCAGAGAAAAGATTGAAGATTGTTAAATTTATACCTTTTACAATCTTATGTAATAATTGTAATATTTTTGTGAACTAACTGTGATTCTGACTCTATGTTTATAAGTCTTGATCCATATGTTATGTTTCACTTTAGTATTTATTATTTCTCTATTATCTTTTGTAAATAGATTTTGACATCATCAGATAGGGGGAGATTGTTGGGAAAAACAATGATCAAACCCAAGTTATAAATCTGAGGAGTCAAAATCTAACTCAGTTGTATTCGGGAAAAACTTAGTGAATTCCTGAGTCTGTGTTTCTGAGTCTGTGATCCACAGACTAAAGAATTGTTTCTGAGTCTGTGATCCACAGACTAAAGAATTGTTTCTGAGTCTGTGCTTCACAGACTGAAGAAATTCTCACAGACTGAAAGTCGTGCTCTTGTTGAAGACTTATGAATTCATCATCTAAAGAATGAAGATCGAAGACAGATGGCTTCACAGACTGAAGATCGCAGACTGAAGAGCACAGATTGAAGAATGAAAGTACAATCGTACAAAAGCAGTTCTTCTTTCCCTAGGCTACGATACAACTGAAAAGATGTTTGAGCAAAGTCAAACATCGGAAAAAGGTTCTCTTCTCAGCAAAGAAACCTTTTACCTTTTGCTTTTTCTATTTCCAAGAAAAGCAAAAAGGGAAGAGTGCAAAGTTGCCCAAGATGAATGTGTTATCCCTTGGACAACTGACTGAGCTGGATAATAGAAGTTGACACTCAACTCTATAAATAGCAGCTCAAAAGCACCACAAATGAGACATCCAAGATAAGAAGTATACAAGACCTTTCAAGCTTAGGCTAAAAGCATTACCACACTTACTGTTAAGTTTGTAGTGATAATTGTATCAAAGTATACTACTTGGATCGTATTCAAACAATCTGTGTGTGTTTGAATACTGTGTCCTCATTGTAAGACAAACAATTTATTGTGAATAAAACTTTAAATTCATAATATATTCCGTGCTTTAATTAATCTTGTTTTCCGCCTTGATTAATTAATTTGTTTGATATAACTTGGATATAAACTAATATAATAAATACTTGTTATTTAATCTGTATCTAAGTTTTGAGACCTTTAAAGACCTAACAGTTAACGTTGCTTATACAAAGTTAATGTTGCTAGTCCAAAGTTAATACTGCTAGTATAACGATAAGTGCTGTTGACTCATACGACTCGAAGGCAGACTAATACAACTTCAGACTCACATGAGTTCAAACTTAAACGATGATTAACTCACATGAACTCAGACCCAAAGGAGGTCAACCCCATTCAGACCCAAAGGTTTGCTCAAGTCTAACATTTATGAAACAAATGATCAAGTTTTCAACCGATAAGTTCAATATTTATACGTTTAGAGTAGTGGTGACATTCTGTGACAGATTAGCATGCTTATGTTCAAGTTAGTTGAATATTTTTTTTTCTTTTGGTATTATAAGTGTTGTTGAGGCTAAGAGTGTTTCAAGTTTTGAAGCTATACACGTTTAAAAGTGTTGAAGATAAGTGTTTAAAATCTGTTCAAGCCAAATTATACAAACCTTCGTTATTTTTGCTGAATAAATAAAGAAGGATGATGACAAAAAAAGGGGAGAACTATTTAACATTGGGTAGCTGATATTGAGGGGGAGATTAAAACTTCAAAGATTACAACTCGAACAGGTACAAGTATCATGAAGATATAGTAAGTCAAGCTGAATTGATCAAACTGTTCAAGTTAACTTTTAAGAGATGAGTTTTGAAGATAAAGAAGAATCTTGCGATATGGGAGATTGTAATCAGTTTACCAGTTGTTTTGTCATCATCAAATAGGGGGAGATTGTTAGGAAAATTAAGTGACATTAATTTTTATGTCACACTATAGATTTGATGAGACAAAGTGTAAACTGATTAGGAAACATTAAAGACGACTTCTAGAAGACTTCGAGATAAAGTTAAATCAATTGAAGATTGTCATAGAAGAATAGAAGGAACTAGTTTCCTAATATGATTGTGTTTCCTATGGTAAGTCTTGAGACTCTATAAATAAAGAGATCCCTTAACATTTAGAGGTGTGTAACCTAGAGTGTTTACCTAGGGTAAAACCCGATCTCATAACTTGAGATCGTTTCCTATGTATACGAATAGAAGAGTTGGTAGATATCCTTAAGGTTATAAATTTTGAAACAAAGAAGTTGTATCCGTCTTGATTGATCAACAAAATTAGGGATTTGGTGTTGTATTCATTGATTATCAAACATATGATTTAATAAAATCTTCTTTGTGTTCTTCATATTATGTTTACCGTATTTAAATCTTTTGTTTGGTGTTTAACGGGACCACTCAAAATCTAAATTGTAAGATCGTGAAAGAAGGAAACTAATGAAGGGTGATGATTGTTATATATAAATTATTATTATTATTTTTTTTTTCTCTTCTTATATATAAATTTTTGACTTTTTAGCCATTATGGTGGGGTGAAAAAATATAATTACCAATATGGTATTTCTTCAAAAGTAATTACTAATAAAGTGATTTTTGAAACAAAAGAGTATTTTTCTTTAATAATAACTGTTATGTTATGGGGGGCTGATTTTGCCAAATGTGATATTATTTCATACATAGAAAATAAAAGTAAATTGACACCCTTACCCCTTAACTTTTGCTCATATTCTTCTCTCTCCTTTTTAAAAAATTGAAAATCCCTCCTCTTCACATGAAATTGGTTCTCTCCTTCACCTTATTTCAGTTCCGCTGCCTTCTGGAATAAATTGGCGACCTCACCTCATCGGCAACAGAAATAATTTCGACATCAATTAAGCTCCACTGCTGCTTACCTTAAAAGCAAGAGTACAGTGAAAAAAGAAAGAAAAAAATATGAATTTTATTTTCCCCCAATTCATCAATAATTTTGATGATTGCAGACTGCATTTGTTTCTGATGATGAAAACCTTTTATGATTAAAACCAAATAAACGTCACTTATAATTACTAAGAACAATATATACTGTATTTGATTAAGCATGTTATATGATAAAAAAATTTTAATTAATTTTATCTAATTTGGTACAACAAAGTCAGTTGATTTGTGGATCATGTAGGAAATATAATACCTGAAACAATCTTTGATTACCAAAGAAACGTTATCATATAAATACATATGTTATGTTTACAATGAAATTAAACATACATTAAGTTGATACAATATCAAACATAATAATAAGAAAAGAGGATAAACAAAAAGATTATCAAGGATATATGATCTCACGGAGAGAGGCCGAGGCCCGTGTTTGACACGGTTCCCTTAAAACAGATTTTCCATCTATTTTTCAGGGTACAAGGCCGAAGCAGAAATACGGTCGGACTTGAACCACATGCCTGAAAAGATTGTCAATATTGTTCTTCATAAGCTAACCCGAATGTTTGTTCTCACTTGACCAACATCGTTAGGTCACAATGTGACTAGAACAAAACTAACAAACTTACAAAACTAACGTATGAATTTGTGTGTGTTCCATTTTAGCCAAAGTTTTCATGAATATCTTTCATTTCTTGAGACAAGGAAAGAATTCTCTATTATATGACCATGGATGAGAAATTGAAAAGGTTGATATAATGACCATCAAATGCCACTTAATTTCATAGGTCATGTGAATATTGAAATATCACCATTTATTTGCAACTAATGGTACATTTACTCAAAACAAATACCACAATTACTTGCATCTAAATGCCAATTAATTTCCATTCATTTCATTAACTTTTTTAACATATCATATGCGTGTAGATGTGAGACTTAAATGGGAAAAAAAAATGAATATATGAAAGAAACGGTATAACACTTCATGAGGATTTTAGGAGAGAGCATAGATGAGAGAGAGAGACAAAGATAAAAGAGATGAGAAAGAAAACTCCAATCTCACGAGAATTTTAACATTCTTTTTTAAAATCTATGTAAAAAAATGGTCCTATTAAACCTACCATTTTTCTAACTCCCGCTCCCTTCTACCCTTCAAATCAATCACATTTTATCTAAACTTCCAACTTTTCATCTCCTACTCCCTCTTACACATCTAATCTTCTCTCCCACCTTATTTCTTTTTATAAAAAATAAATTATCTAAAGAAAATTTTTATAAAACAAATTTGTTAATTTTTTACTACCTTATTTATAAATTAGAAAAAATGTTTTCTTAAAAACAAATTTTCTTATAAAACATTTTTTATAAAAAACGCAAAGCGTTTTCTTTTGAAAAATGATTTTGTTTATATATGTACTTTTTTAAACAAGTCTATTCCATTAAAAATCGTAAGACTTTCGTAGGACTTTCTTTTAGCAAAAGTATTATTAATTTGACGCGACTAAAGCAAAAGTATTAATAATGCGATGTGACTAAATTAAATTAATAATTATTTGACATGACTAAATCAGGGCTATTATTTGAAAATATAATCTCGAAAGTTTTCTTATATAAACACGTTCAAAATTAATCAAAATCACAAATTCATACAAACTCTTTCTTACACTAGATCATTAAATCGTTATCTGTTTGAAATAACTAATGGCTGTCTTTTCTACTGATTATGTATAAGACTAAATCTTATTTATATAATCTTTATCTTGGGCATTTTTAATCCTACTAATTCATGTTGTTGTTTTCAAATTTGAATTATAGGTTTTTAAATCTCGTGAAGATTTAATAAACTAGGTTCAAAGCGTAATTCATGTTGTTGTTTTCAAATTTGAATTATAGGTTTTTAAATCTCGTGAAGATTTAATAAACTAGGTTCAAAGCGTTGCACAACAAGATGGTTACATTATAGTTACTAGAAGATCAAAAACAAAGCCAAGTGGCTATGCTTTTCCACATGTATTGTTCATTGATGCAACATACAAAACAAATAAGTATAATCTGCCTTTTCTGCAGTTATACGGATAACTTCTACCAGTCTATCATTTTGGGCCTAAGAATGTTTGAGATCGTATATGGACGAAAGTGTTTATCCCCGTATTATTCTAACGGATATAGAGTTTGCCCTGATGAATGCATGTCAAAGGGTATTTCCAGAGGCTAAATTTTTTCTTTGTAGATGGCACATGTCGGAAGCAATAGCTAGAAAATGTAGACAAAGTTTTTACTCACTTAATCAGTGGGATTATTTCATATCAAAATGGAAGTTATTAACTGAATCTCTAACTTGGATGATATACTTAAGTCGCTATGCAAAACTTAAATCTATATTAGTTAAACGTCAAGGTATCACATTTTTTTTCACGTATTTTTTTTCTTGCTATAATACTAGGTTTTATAAAAAACTGTTATATTCTATATAAAAAAAATGTTATTTTACTTTTCAGGTGTTTTTAAGTATTTGAATGAAGTGTGGTTAAATAAATATAAAGAACGGTTTGTGTCTTTATAGACAGACAAAGTTCTTAATTTTGAAAATCATACAACCAATAGAGTTGAACGCCAACATTCTTTGTCAAAGCTGCACCTGGGTTCATCACACTCAAATTTGGATAGATTTTTATATTATATTGATCAAGTCATACGGAATCAGTATAGCAATATCAAGGAAAGCTTGAAAAGAAGTAGGATATTTGTTAACCCCAAACACAACACTTATATGTTTCAAAACTTATTGGGTGTTATTTCAAAAATCGCAATAGATTTAATCTTCAAAGAACGTAAACGTTCAAATGGTCTTGAGCTAGCTGTTGAAAATTGTGGTTGTATATTGCGTACAAGTTGTGGGCTACCATGTGCGTGTGATGTGTAAAATCTAGTTAAAAAAATCAAAATGTTTCCAAATGAACTTATAGTGCTCCCCTTGTCATTTCTTAATTGTACTCAAAGATTCTCCATCCATAGGCGTCACGTCATGTCTGTTAGGCATTTGTACAAACAATAGCACATACAAATGTGATCTAATAGACATGTGATTATTCCCTAGGTCATAGACTCACTGGTTTGCAAATCTTTTTTAAAAATGAGGGTTTATAAAACAAACCATCGTATGACTTGAAGTCTAATCACACACTTAAAAGTGTCGGCCGCTTATAATTTCACGTCAGCACAAACGTGTATGAAAATCCTAACGTACAAAAATTAACAGTTAAATCAGGCAGCCAAGTATAATGATTTCCAAAGTACATATTTTCAAAAGAGTTCGAGCATAATACACATTTTTACATATAACTCATGTTATCAGATAAGGGATTGACAGATTTTATGTATTTTCCTAGGAGTATATATGTAAGTACCTCAAATGCTACTGCTACTGCTACTGCTGCTGCTACTGCTGGTACTGCTACTGCTACTACTGCTACTGCTGCTACTGCTACTGCTACTACTGCTACTGCTACTGCTGCTACTGCTACTGCTACTGCTACTGCTACTGCTACTGCTACTGCTGCTGCTGCTGCTACTGCTACTGCTACTGCTACTGCTCCTGCTACTGCTGCTACTGCTACTGCTACTACTAATGCTACTACTACTACTACTTAGCGATATCAGCGTGTGTAACACTCCAAAATTTGTAAGTTTGTAATTTTATTAAATGTATGTTATTTAAATTACTAAATTATATTTGGGTTAAAAATATAAAAGAGAACCTAATTGAGGGGTTTAGATGTAAACTGAGTGAACCATAAGGGGCTGAAAATGACATATGAGTGTAATTGAAGGTAGAGGAATGAAAAGTACTAAATATTCTCCCTCCTTCTTGTTAATTCTTGAACCAAAAACAGAGGAGAGTGTGTGTGGGTGTGAAGGTGGCGACAAGAGAAAGCAAGAGAATAGGGAAATTATAAATTAAGCTAGGGCTTGGATAATTGGAGGTTCCTAAATTTAAATTCTCCGTCCTTAAGGTATGAATAACACATATCACCCTTTAAATTGAATTCTTTGGTGAATTTGTTATAAACCCTAGAAAGAGAAATTGGGGATAAGGAGGGATTATGGGTGTAGGATGATTATGTTATTGTTTTTGAGTTATTGTAAACTCATACTAATGATTTTTAGTGTGAAAAAGTTGACGTGTTAGATTATGTGAAATTATTGAATTTATACTTAAATATTTACATATAGAGATTTGGATGAAAGGATGATTGTAAGTTGGTGTAGTTGTTAAAAGATGAATTAATCATCTATGAGTATATATGTAATTATATGAGATAAGTGTATGAATGATTAGTTAGTGATTTTAGTGTTGAAAGATAAAATACTTAAATCCTAATTAGGAGGATGTGAATAAGTTGAAATTCAATTTAATTGAGTTGTGAGTAACTCATTTATGTGTATTGGTATGTTTAGGTGATTAAAGAGTGAAGGTGTTGCTTGTGCTAAATTGATCATAATTTCAAGGTAAGTAATGGGTAATGTTGAATTAAGGTGACAACACTTAGATTACATGAGTAGTCAAGTATGTGTCATCTTGAGGTTGTTAAACAAAGTGATGTCATTGAGATACAAGAGTATTCATTGAACACCTTTGATGGTAGAATTTAAGGGTGGTGATTGAGATACAAGAGTATTCAATTGACCATGTTCTTGATACCATAAAGTTGGACTTGATTCAAGTTGAGTTGAAATTGACGATCCTTAATTTATTGTTGTTGTTATTGCCTTTGTTATTGTTGATGTTGTTGTTTAATTCCCCTCTTACTTACTAAGCATGTTGTCTTACTTTATTTTTGTTATTGATTATATGTAGGTAAGTCAAGTGGGTCAAGGGACGTGACGTTTTGGGCAAAAAGTCCAAAAGAGAGTAGTGGTGGACTTGCTACTTGCTCGATAATAAGTAATTTATTTTACCATGCTCGATATGTGAAAGCCTCTTTTGAAGGAAAAACTTGATGTTTTGGTTTATTTTTAAACGTAAAATGTTTTGTAGTAATGATGGTTAAAATGAGAGTATGTATTTTGGTTAAAGTGTTGATGTCATTGTAATAATGGTTGTCAATATAACTAGTTGGTGAATGGAGAAGCTATGTTTTGATCCAAATAATGTTTTGGTCATAAGTGTTGTGATTCTTGAGTTTGGATCACTTGTTTAAAAGGTTATTTGTAGTTATGATTGAGTCAAGTTAAGTTTTATGTATTTCAATGGCAAACTTTGATAGATTAAAATGAGTTTGTTTATATGAGAATTTGATCAACTGAATTTGATTGTATTGGTTGTTAAAAGGGTTGTTTTTGGTTGATAAAAAATTGGACAAATGGGTAACTCCTTCATGTCCAAATGGGTAACTCCTTCACAAATTAGATAGAAAATTGGGTTGTGTTGTGTGCCTGACGAGTCCCTTGCCTACCCGGCGAATACCTGCCTAATTGCAGAATTTTGTTGTTTTGAGTCCAATTCGATTGCGTGGTTGTTTTAATGAATTTATATTGTTACATTACAGTGTCGGGGCATTATTAAATGAGTTTAAAAAAAATTGGGGCGTTTCAACGTGCGAACTTGCGACACATTTCTCTGGTTTGCATATTTAACTATTATCATTTTTAACTTATATTTAATAATCTTAGTGGCTAATATTACATTTCAATGTAGGTCAATGCATACTAATTGAATCCGTTGACGTATTTTGGAGGAAACTTGACTTGATATCGTCTACATCTATGCAAGATGATGATTACCTGTGATGTTGAACTCGAGAAGCTAAAACAAAGTTTTTAAAAACAGTCAAAGTTCAGAAAAACCAGTATTTAAAAAAAATAAAATGAATATTTGATGCAACAATTAATTTTGTTGTTGAACCGGCCGTTCAGAAAAATACCCGTGGACGACCAAATTCGAATAATAAAATGAAAAAGACTGACCTTGTTAAACCTACAACTTTAGTCCCACCAAGTTGTAGTTCGTATGTGGATCCGGAACCACCAAGGTATAGTTCGTATGTGGACCTGGAACCACCAAGGTATAGCTCGTATATTCCAGAACCACCAAGGCATAGTTCGCATATGGATCCACAACCAACACAATATATTTCTATATGGATCCGGAACCACCAAGGTATCTAGATCCGCTACTTAAAGAAATCCCTGCTATCTTTCAACCTTATATCAGGCAGATACATAATGTTATGGGTGACAGAAACTTTGGATTTCGAGTAGTAGTTGTTTGCCTTGGTCTTGACGAAAATGCATGTCCACGAATTCGTAGTGATTTTTTAAATGAAATTATTATGCATGAGGAGGATTATGCCAAATTTGTTTGGATCTGTAGTGCTTAAAAGTATTCAATACTCCACTGATCACTCTGAGCTAAGTTTTAAACCTAATGATCGTTGGATGCATATGTCCGATACATGTGCCATGATTGTATCACGCTATAATGTAATTGATTATTTTTTCAGCCATAGAGGAAGTTCGACGTGGCTACCGCTTTGGTCTAGTCCGCATGAGAACCCACATATGTTACATGGGTAATTGCACATGTAAACGGTAACCACTATGTTAAAGTAGATCTGCAAAGAAGTTACCTATTACCTATGATTTACTAAAGTTGGTCCGTATACAAACGAGATTGTGCAACTATATGGGAAATTTTATATTCTATGAGAATATGATTTTAGTGTATGTGATCTCTAATTGTAATAGTTTGATTGATAGTACAATGTTGGTTATTAAGCATCCAGTTCATGTTTACCTATTATAGTACATTTTAATATTTTTTTGTGTATAAAAACAATAAAAAAAGAAAAGGAAAAGAAGCTCGAAAATGACAAAATAGCTGACATGGGGGTAGGAGACAAGAATTGAAAGGGTAGATAGAGAAAATTCCGTAAAAGAAATTGAGGGCATAATTGTTCATTTACATTTATTTTCCTATGAATATGTTATAGATGAAATTTAAGGTCCTACATTTACCAAAGATAAATGATACTATTCCTAACCTATTAAACTTACAATTACACTATAGCAAACTCATTAATAACTTAGTTCACATCTTTTTTATCCTATGAAAAATTATAATTTTATAAATTGATCAAAATTTAAACTATTTATGAAGTTTAAATTTTATACAAGCTACACAAAAAAAATCTAAAAATGTTAAAATAGCTACTATAAATCTTAAAGTGAAATATATTTCATTGTCATTTATCTATAAATAAATAAGGTGTTATATTAAATAAACATATTATATATATATATATATATATATATATATATATATATATATATATATATATATATTTGTTGTTGTATAACATATTACATAAGAATTGAAGATAATAATCAAAGAAACATATAATTTTTACTATTATTTTTATATTACTATTTTTACATATACGTTGTAGCTATTACCTAAAAACTATCAATATTAAACTTACTAATTAATGTTATAGTAGTTATACTTATACAAATATTGTGGTTGATTTAAATAAGATGGTTATAAAATTATCTTAATACTCCGTAGTAAAATTTATTTTATACATTTTTACAATATGATCCATCATTTTTAATAGATCAGACTTAAGATAAATTAAAAGTCTCAAACCTCATAACATACTCCTTTTCAATTATATATATTCTTTCTGATCTTACCAAAGTTTAATTAGAGTGTCTAATTTAAGTATGTAATTTTCAGTGTCCTATCGAACTTGCGTAAATTTTCGTTTCAAATACCAACATTAATGTGTTATGTTATACTACATATAATATATAAGTTAATAGGATTAATATGCATTATAACGTTCATGGTAGTTGAATAACTTTACACTAATTTCTAACGAGTAACATAGTGCATGACTTTTTTATTTTGACCCTTTTTTAGTTTAAATCCTCGTTAATAACATAATACATTAAAAATCATGCTATATCATATGATATTTTTACAAATAGAAGGCATAAACAATAAACAATTTTTATTACTACAACCCCTAAAATTGGTCTCGTCACTGTTTCTTAAGATTATGTAAAAATCCATCCAACCCTAGCTATCTTAAAGGTACAATTTTTTTTTTAGACATTTAAGTGAACTTTTAATCCTTGAATATTTAAAGTGTTTATATTATGAGAAGATAAATATATGTAGCAAGGTACAGTAGGAGAAGCTGACAACAAATGATGAAGACAAGAAGGTCTCGATTTAGATTTTAGAACTTACATTTTTTATTTTTTTTTGTTAGTTCACATGTCTGAACATCCTTTTAATTGTTTATGCGTTTTGTTTATAAAAAGATATATATTAATATTTTAATATTATCTATAATAACGAACACAAGAAATGAAAATAAATGAAAGGTTAGGGCACTGCCAATGGTTTAACCGGTTGGGCCGTCGGTTTGGCCGACAAAACCGACGTCATTGGCACGGTTACGTCGGTTCGGTCGTCGGTCGGATTTCGTCGGATATCCGACGAAGCTTTGACTTTTTTTTTTCTTTTCTTTTCTAACGGCTAGTTTGTGTTTTTTTTTTCAAACAAACGGCTAGTTTTCAAATATTTTTTTTTATTTTACCTATTAATTCATACACAATTATTCTTATATATATACACACTTCAAACAACTATAATTCACACAAAAATCAACTACTACACTCATACAATTACACACTCATTTCATACACAAAAACTACACAACACTTCACCTATTTCATACACAAAAACTACATACTACCATACTCATTTCATACACAAAATGTCTAACAACCAAAACAAAAGAACATCTCCATCAAATGTATCACAAGATATGTGGAACAATTTGATAAACACTCAAATTCCAACCGCAAATTCATCGTCTCAAACGTCTCCACAATTCGGGTTTGCACAATATGTACCCCTTACAAACCCTTACTCTCAAGGTTGGTACCAATCACATGGATTCCAACAAACACAACAATTCCAACAAACACAACAACACCCACAAAATCCATACTTCGTGAACCAACACCAACAAACAAATTTCATTCCCGACACCAACACCCAAGTCGAAGAAAGTGAAGACGAATTCGAAGTTGAAACCCAACAAGACAAAAAACAAAAAAGAAAACAAGTTCAGTGGACCGACCAGGATGCGCGAATTTTGCCGAACGTTGGTTGCATTGTTCCGAAAATAGCGTACAAGGAAACTCGCAAACCGACGCGAGTTTTTGGAGAAAAGTACAAAAGGACTTTAATTCCTTAGTCGCCGAAAAACGTAATATTAATCAACTTACGGGCAAATGGAACAAAATTGCACACGACGTGAAAAAGTTCAACGCAATCTACAAAAACTATTCCGAGATTCACCTTCAAAGCGGTGCGCTAAATGAAGACGTGTTACAAGCCACCCGAAAGCACTTCAAGGAACAAAACGATAAACGTAAATTCATTTACGAGCAATGTTGGAATGTACTAAAACATTACCCGAAATTTTTTATGGAGTCGAGGGTAATAAACAACAAACGTACATTTCAAGCCGACTTGGAACCCGTCAATCTAGAAGAGGGCCGATCAATGCAAATCTTGCGGCTAACATGCAAAGGTTGTTTCAAAACGACCCACTACGTCGTCCCCCCGGTCGCAAGTCTCAAAAAATTTCGGGTTCATCGGACGCGGCTACTTCATCAAGAAGTTTAATAGACGAAAAGATTGAAGCCCTTGAGCAAGTTAAAAAAACTGTTCGCCTCCAACAAAACGCAAAAAAAACGATTACAGAAAATTCGACGAAAAAATTAGCTTTCAAAGTTTTGAATTTTCTCTGTAAAAAATACCAAAGTGTGCTTCAAAACAGGAACTAAAAATGATCAAATCCGCTCGGAAAAATATAGTAAGCACGTTTGGTCCAATGTTTCCCACAGAAAATGAAGATTCGGACGAACACGAAGCCGATGCCGAAGACGAAGAATTGAGTTCCGATTAGATTACTTTTTAATTATTTAGTGTGTTTTTATTATTGTAATGTTTTTCTATTTTTAGGAAATGTAATGTTTTTCTTTTTTTAGGAAATGTAATGTTTATTTTTAATTATTGTATTGTTTTTATTTTAATGAAATGTATTTTATTTTAATTATTGTGTTTTAAATATGTAAATAAAAAAGTACCAGAAAAACTGACCGTGACCATTGGCACGAGTCAGTCAGTTTCAGTCAGTTTTGAGAAAAGCTGACGTGGTGTTGAGTTGGCAGAAACTGTCCAGTCAATTTTTTTCAACCATTGAAAGTGCTCTTACAAATATATACATAAAAATCAATTAAATTGATACATCAAATCAAAAAATCCATTAAAAAAAAAAGTAAAAAACTACTTTAGTTTAAAAAAAACATTTTACTAGAAACACCGTATTGGTAATTATGTTTTTCCACTCTACCATAGTGGCTAAAAACTCTAATTTTTAGTGCTTCCCGTCTTTCATGATTTTGCAAGAACAATGCTTAATTATGCTTTTAATAATTTAAAATTCAGAATTTTGAAATCATTTGATAGACTTTGGACAATCTAAATTTTTTGATATAATGCGATGTTTGGTTTGTAGGGAGTGTTGTTTGCAAATATTAGACTCGTAGTAAAATATAAGGCCATTCTAATTGAGATACAAATGTAAATCAAAGTGTCAGCGGTTTAACGGTATTGAGATGACGTTCTAACCTTGAGATTGTGGGTTCAAGTACTTAGTACGAGATAATTATATATATCGTGTGATGGATGTATTAGAATACATGTATTTCTAACAAAATAGAAGATGCAATTTAATAGTAACAAAGATTGTCATTGTCATTAAGGATAAAGGGAAGTTGTACTAATAAAAATCTGTACTAAAAACCCTGTATTTAATATACTACATAGGATATTATTACGTTGTGTTACTACGGTCTATGGAGTATTTTATAACTTTGAGGTTGAATTCACTTACGTTTAGTAATTTTTAAATTTTAAAGTATAAGTTAGAAAAATATATCATTTTATTTCAATTGTATATTTTTTTTACGCAAAGATAGCTCAAACTGCTTCAGAGTTTGAGACGTGGAGAAAAAAAATGAAATAAAATAGCAGAAGTAAAAAAAGAGGATTAAAATTACTTCTTAAAAATATTTTGTGACTTTTTTTTTGTTCTCGAGTTTGAGAGGAATGAAAGCCATGAGTCTCATCAGACCCATTTTGTTTTCTTTCTAGACCTCATCTCTTCTCTATAAAAACAGAGAGTTGGCCGTAAGTTGCTTTGCTTGTAGTTATGCTTTCTGCTTAGAAGTTTGAAAGTTGAAATACATTTACTAAATTGTTTTTAAATCAATTACATAAATACCACATCAATATATATATATATATATATATATATATATATATATATATATATTAAAGTTAAAAGCTATATCGACTATCAAAGAAATGAACTAAGAGTAATTAGATAAGGAGCAAGCGGATAGAGTAGGAAACAAAATCTCGGGGTGTGTTTGTTGGTTGGCGATTTTGGGTATGGATTTAAGGAATTATAGACATAGACAAAATAGGAATGATACTCTAAAAAATGGGTATATGGAAAATTGTGAAGGCCATATGTGGGTTTGAATAGTGGAAATGAAAGTCTTTCTCGTAACCATTCAAACAACCACCCAAACACCCCCTATAGTTTTCTGTTTGTATGTACAAATAAATATAAAGTTGCTGTAAAACTTTGGTAAGGTATTTTTTTAAAATAGAGGCATCAAGTGATCTGTAAATTATTTTATTAATTAAAATATATCAGGTATAGATAAGAAAGAGAATCTTGTGATTACGAAAGATGTTTGATATTTTGTTAAATTTAATTAGGGTCAATGATAGGCGTTCGATTCACCTGTAAGGAGCATTAACGCCGGACAAATTACCTATTCACAAATCACCCGTATATATCGAGGCATAGATTCGAATCCCTGACCCGTCAGTCACACATGTGGAATCTGCAAATAGAGAAGACAAAATACGTGCATTCAGTGGCGAACCCCGTACTCAAACTCAATTTGACCGGTAATTTCCGAGTTGACCGGAGATGAGAATGGGGAAGAGGAATCTCCAAATTAAAATTGGGATGAGAATACCTCTCGGATCCCCATACCCGTACTCGATAGTGATTTTATCGGGCCCCAAACTCATACCAGAATTATATATGTTAGGTCGGTGTTACGTGCTTCTTTAGTTGGCAACTAACAAAGGTCGACGAACCGACGCCATTGGCACGGCTTCGTCGGTTGCTTCGTAGGTTTGGGGTCTTCGGTTTGGCGACGAAAGGAAAAGGTGGATTCCAATTTTTAAAAAAAAAAAAATGTAGCCGTTAACAAAATAAAATAAAATAAAATTTTTTTAAAATATAACGTTAATATATCCGTTTTTTTGGGAAAAAAAAATATTTTTTTAATTCTTTAACCTTTTTATCCAACACAAACACACTATAAATAAACACACAACTTAACTTCAATTCACACACACTTTTATCTTCCATTATCTCAATCAAATACATTATTCCACCCAATTATTCTATAAAATTCAACACTTTTCTTTATCATTCTTTCACTTCCAATTCACAAAAAATGTCTAACCCCAACAACAATGATTTCTATCAAAATTTACTCAACAATCCCATTTACCCCAATTCACCGGTTAACTCATCTTCGACAACTACCTCCAACAATTCACCAACCGGTTTCACCTCATATCAATCCCAACCCAAACTATGGTATCCCCAACAACCACTACCACAATACGGCTACCAACCATACCAACAACCACAATACGACTACCAACCACCACCACAATATGGCTTCCAAACTTACGCTCAACCACAATCCGACCAACACTCACACTCACAACCCGAAACTCCTTTTCAAACACAACCCAAAATCCAAAATGACGTAGTATCCGAAGACGAAGGCGAGCACGAGGTTAATGTCAAGGGTAACAAAAAAAAAGAACACAAACTAGATGGACGGACTATGAATTCAAAACTTTGGCCGAGCGATGGGTCGAAAATTCCCAAAACCATGTCAAAGGAAATTTGCAAGCCGATTCAAAATATTGGAACAAAATAGTCTAAGACTACAATCGGTTAGTTGATGTGAAACGCACAAAAAGTCAACTAACCAGTAAAAGGAATAAATTTAGAACCGATGTAAGAAAATTTATCGGCATATACAAAAAGTACAACGAGTCTCGGCCAAGCAGGTACCAAGATGAGGACGTTATTAGTGTGGCAAAAGAACACTTCAAACAAGTGGAAATGAGCTTTATTTACGAGCAAACGTTACACGTAGTCAAAGATATCCCCAAATTCTATGTTGATCACTGTATTACGTATCATAAACGCGCGTTTCGAAAAGACGACGTACCAATAAATCTAGCCGAGGACGAAACCGACAATAATCCGAACCCCGCCGACCTTACGACCAATATGCAATGGCTATTTCAAAACGACCAGATTCGTCGTCCAGCCAGTCGTGACACAAGTCGGAAAAGTCAACGAAGTTCGGGTTCTTCGGATGCAACATCTTCAAGAAATTCGAGCGACACGACCCGTGAGGCCATTGTGAAATTTGCAAGAATCTAACAACAAACTTTGAAAACTATACAAGAAGCGATGCAACAAAAAATAGAGCTTGATAAGCAAAAAATGGTGTTAAAACTTCCACGGGCCTATACCGTCGCACTGGGGACAACACGAAGTTGCAATGTTTGAAGAAACTAGGAAAAATGTAACAAAGAAGTATCAAGAAGATTTCAAAACGATGTTCGGAAAGGATACGCGACAAAGTGGGTTATCCAACAGCGACTTGATTCATAATTAATGTTATTTTAATTATCGTAATGTTTTTTTAATTATTGTATTGTTTTATTTTAATCATTTTAATGTTTTGATTTTAATTAATGTAATGTTTTTTAAGTTTAATGAAAAAGTTTTATTTAATTTGTGTTTAAAAAATTAAATTAATAGTCAGTGGGTCCCAAAAAGAAATGTTGGTAGTGTTAGGTCAGTCTTTCATAGTTTTGATTGTGCTCACATGACACTGAACTGACAAAATTGAAGAAGCCACTGAAGATATGACTTTTGTGAACAAATCCTTTCCATTTCCAAACCAAAAAATTGAATGCTCAGAATTCATAGATGAGGGATCAACTTTGAATTCTAAATTAACCAAATCGTTACCTTTTCCAAACCAAAAATTTGAATTATAATTTTGAATTTTAAGATCAACATGAGACTACTATAAGTAAAGATCACATTTCTCAATTGCAAACACCTATACACCTACATTTACCAAGGAAGCATACAAAACGGAGGCCTTGTTTCTTTTCATGTTATGTTGGTCGTTATAAATAATCTCCTTCGTGTTTTCTTTTAGTTTGATGTGTATTTTTTTCTGTTATCGCAAGTCGCACTTGCTTTTGTCTTGGTGTTCAACCTTTTCCGTTGAACAATCATTATATTTTCATCTACTATAGTTCACTAATCGAAGTATTACTATTATGTCATGTTGAAATTTTCAAATGTTGAAATTTTATATCTATCTTAATTATATATTAGAAGAAAAAACTTGAGAATCAAGAGTCATTTATATTTATCTCATATGCACTAGATATTGTTGAATTGATAATATTAGCTTTTATTTCTTTAGATTTACTTTGTTCTTGCTCAAATCACACATTGTATTTTCCTCTGCCAATTATGATGCTGCCTCTTGGATGCACATAAGGTGTTCAATTAAATGTTGATCAGGACTTAGCGATTCTATCCTGATATGAATGTTCTTCATGAACTAAGAAGTTTATTGTTTAAATTTGAATTTTTCCTCCTATGAAAACTGCTATCGATGTTACTCTTCTCTTATCTTGATTATGTACTGATCAGAGAGCTACATTGATGAAGACTTGAAAATATGATCCGCATACATAAAATAAGGTGATATGAAGGCATTAGTATGCATTGGTTTATTGTCCTTAATAAATTACAATAAATTACAACAAATATGCATGTTGCATCTTAGCCGTTATAAGTACGTTTACCATGTGATATATTTTCTTTTGAAGTTATCGTTTATGTTCATTAGCCTTAATGACAACATTCAATCTAGAATCTTGTTTCCTATATCCACTTTAATATAAATTTTACTTTCTTTCACTCATTAGAACATAATAAATATCATATCACGTTAAACAAAATATTAAACATCTTTTATCATAAAATTAGTGTTAATTTAACTATATGTGTAGTTTTCTAATGCTACACGTATAACCAAACAAATTTATGAAAAATGAAAACAATAAAGGAATTTTAACAAAGAATATAGGTATAATTTATCATATCATATTTCAATTAACACAAAGAAAATATTTACTCAAGACATTGGTGCATTTTACTAATAATTAAGATAATGCGCCTACCTTACACGGTGAAAATTCGAATATTCTTTTTGTCACAAAGTTCTTTGATCTATTAAGCAATTACTAAATACATTCGGCACACATAAAATCATATCATTTGAATTACATATTACATTTTGCATCATATGCTAAAAAGACGTTACCAATTGATGGTTACTTGCATTGAAAACATAACTTAATTCGTACGTACATATGATACAATATATAAAAAATTTATGGACGATTCCGTGAATTTCGCGGGCCCTAAACTAGTATGTATATATTAGAATTCTTAAAAATCAAGTAATGCTAATATATTACTCCTCTTGTACTCTTCATTTTTTAACCCAACACTTCGTATTATCAAAAGTTGTTTTTCCTTTGGACTAATGTATTACTCACTTGTTTCAATTCATCAAAAAACCTTAGACAACTTTTTCTCTCTATCACTAATAATGAGTTGTAGACATATTTAGTCTTGCAATAAAGCATAAGAGTTTATTTTTCTTCGTTGATGTTGTATTTTTCATAGTTTATTTATTTATTTTAAGTTAATTTAAGAGCAATGTAAAAAAATCAATCTCTGATGGGGATGAGGGCGGGTAAGGAGATGAGGATTGGGAAATGGGGATGGGGATTGAAATGAGATCCCGATATTTTCTACCCCATTATCATCCCTTATTACAAATAGACTTACTAATCATTTAAAATCTAACGTATGACATAATATATTTTTTATTCTTTTTGTTACCTCTAATTTAAACACATATAACCAATTATTTAGCATTTAATTTTAAGTTTATATTTTTAGAATATCACTCATTTTCTTTTTACTATTAATTTTGTTACGAGTTAGTTTCAAATTATAAGACCTAACTAGTTATCTATCACATTCCATAAATCTAATAAAGATATTGATTTATATTCAACACAAGTTTGACTTCATTGGATAAAAATGAGTGACTTGAATCTCTCGCTGCTATGTAGATGACTAGCGATTACATAAAGTTGAGATCACTCTACTAATCATTGAGAGATACATTAATGATAGTAGCGATCTTATTTTTCTGTAACCAGAATTTGACTTCATCATGTTTAGTGATAGCATCACTATGATTGAGTTGGTCAGCGAGTAGTGATCCAACAATTTGGTAGATAAAACTTTAAGAGTTTATTGAAGGGAAAAAAAAGCTCTACGAAAAAAGTCACTTGAAGTGGCTTTTAAAAATAAGTCAGAAGTTTATGAAATAAGAAAATTTTACAAATACCCCTTATAATCATTTATCATGCATTATTTATCCTTTTATGTCAATTCACATTTTAAACTCCGACGTCAGCTAGTTTCGGCCAAACATTTATAAAAAGGAAAAAAAAAAAGAAAAAAAACTTCAGCCCTCAGCTTTAAATATAATCTTCAACTATAAACTTTCAGTTCCATCTATCAAATAGGTTTACCAAACTCGCACGTCAATTTTGCAGCTGTGTAGATCAACTCCTATATAAAAGTCAGAATGTACGGATATACACCTCAAAGGTGGTTGACATTTTATGGTAGATATTTGATGATATTGAATGACGACTGAATATTAATAAATGTAACGTAATACATTGGGCATTCAAGTAGTCTCATACCAAAAGCTACCAAGCACTATGTTACACATTTCGAGGCATAGAAACAAGTGTTTGGAAAAAAACGATCAAATGTATGTTTCAATATCTAATACGGAGTACCAACAGATGTGTGAAAGATACTTGAAATTTGTTTCGCATACATTGTTAAAGAGTTAAGTCTATGCAAACGATGTCGGTGGTTCTCGAACACAACCATTTGTAGTCAAGACTGGGTCGTGCCCATAATTTACTGTCACACCAGCTAGCATCACGTCTGCACCACTTGATCATAAATGAGTCGTTCAAAAAATACCTTTAGTCATCACTGATGACTTACTAATTAATTTGAATATTTGATTAACAAGGAGACTAATTGTATAAGCTATAAGGATTTTTCTACTACGTGCCCGTGAACTTCTAATTCAATTTATATTTGTTGAATTTATAAATTGGTAGTATTTATATAGTAAACATCAAACACTCTTTTCATATCATAGTACATATTATGTAAAAAAGAAAAAGAAAAAAAAACATTGTTTAATTTCATTTTGGTTATCAACAATAGTTTGATTGTAATCGAAACAAAAACTAAACAGACAAAGACAATCACAGTTTATGAAAACATTTTCCTTTACCCATAACGACGTCTGATTGGTGAGCGTAACGATGGGTGCAGCAGCAATGGTGAAGGAGAAAGAGATGAGTTGGAATTAATCCCTAGTTTCACATAACGTGTTGGCGTCTTCATGGGGTCTTCAACTTCTAAACGTTCAATCTTTTTGCAACCGAATACGTTTGTAATCTTGCGCCATAATGATGATCGTTTCTGCTTTGGTTTCTGATGATGGTTATCGTCCCAAGCTTCTGGTCTTGAAGTAGAGTTGTATGCCATGATAATGATGCTTGAATTGCAAGGTCTTGTGGGGTGACTTTTACAAGCCTATAGAGAGTGTTGTGGTTGAGAGCTTACGATAATTGTTTTTGTTGTTAATTGGCGTTTCTACTTACTCCAATATATTAAAATGTAAACAAGTATTTGTATAATACAGTTTAATGTCGTATGCCATAATCATGCTACTTTTTTTTCTTATCTTTTTGATAAATCCACACAAGTCCAACCATGCTTAGATCATGAAAAATGTTTTTTATGTGTGGGAACAAAAAGTGTTCTTTATAGGAATGGTTAGTGAACTTGACATATATCTTAATAAAGTCTTACAATTGTATTGCTAATTAGATCGATGGATCGAATAGTTTCAACCCGTTGACCAAGCCGGTTTTGCTAGCACTGTTTATTTTTGTTTAACATGTAGGGTGCAAGACATTTATAGGCAAAACACTTGGATATAATGACAAATAGAGAAACAACAGATATAACATCAATATTTCAGTATCCATCGGTCCAACTCAACTGCCAATATACAAGCATTTTGCGAACCAATATACGTGAGGACTAGCTATCGCCATTCATTGAACCACTCTTAGTTAATTACTTTATCTCCCATGTTTACTGAAGTGAGCTAGCTTTCCTCAGCCTAGCACGTGTAACCCGAACAGGCTCTTCCATGATGGTTTCTTTAGGTGCAGGAGTCGGATTTACATTCAAAGATGACGAACGCTCAATCTGTGTCGTCTCTGTTTCAGTAGTGGTATCAAGTTTTGCAGTCTCAACTAGGTTTCGTATTGAGTTTGCTTTTTGCGCTTTCAAGATAGTTGGCTTGGGAGGCACTTGTGTAGGCCCTTCTGCCTCTGATTGGTCCATTTCATGAGAACTGGAACTTGATGATGATGCCGATGAAGATGAGCTGGCAGCAGGAGACGGCGGCTCTTTGCTGTCCTCATGGGCTGCAGTTTGTTTCTTGAGGCTAGGTACGGGCTGACGCCCTTTGGAAGGTTGTTTTGGCTGTAGTGTCAAGTCATTCAATCAGAATCAATTCTTAATATGAACACAATGATTGACCTTTTATAATTATGAGAAAAGCATTTACGTATCAACAATAGAAAAAATTTAAAAAGTATGACCACAATATCTGTTGACACATTTGAAAATATAATGTTAGTTAAAAAGCCGGGCCAAGTAAGTGTGTAACAACGATTAGAGCTTAGAAATTCAATCCATTATGTATTTTTTGGATTCTTCAACAGTTCAACTATCCATCTTTAACGTAAACTTGGCATTAAAATAATTTCATAATACCTGAGGTTGAGGTTGTGGTGTTGATTGTGAGGCAACGTATTGAATAATATCAAGAGTTCTAGTTTGAGCGTAGCTTGCAGCTCTTTGCCAATACGAAACTGCAACATCTGCAGCCATTGTCCTGAGCTCTGACAAATTACGGTCAATGTCTGTTTCATGCTTTGAAATGTATGGTCTAAAGAAGGAATCATAAACATATGCTGTTCCCTGCAATTATTAGCACATAACAGCTAAGATAAACATGTATGCTCAAGATTGGAAGAAATATAAAAGAGAAGTTTTACCTTTGTTTTGGGATACCACAAGTATATGTAAAATGCCAGCTTGGCTTCGCTGTACATCGGAACCCTTCACAAGTGGAAAACATAAATGAAAATTTAAAAAGCAAAGCGAAATAACTTTTAGCTATCCATATTATGTTCCTACCATGAAATAAATGTGTCACCGATCCGTTCGCTAACAGTTAGTACAGCAACCAAGATCCTGAAAAACAATTATAAGGTTTTAAGCACAAAGTTAACAAATTTATCACCTCGACATAAGTTATATAAATGTGGTAATACCAATATTGGCACCAAAAGCGAAGTTGCTCAATATCAGGCTTATTCTTCTCCACAGATTTGAAGCACTCGTAGGCTGGATATGCATAACCAAACACCATCCTGCATGTAATTAAGCAGTTCTATCATTAAAGGAAGTGAATAAATATTTCTCCCAACTGAAAAAAGACGAGGCTTTAATCAACATACACAAGCCCTCTGGTAAGAAAGGATCCAATCATCTTGTATGCTTGTTACTCTGTCTGAAACGATAAACACAATCATTAAAACGCATGATATAGTTTAATAAACTTCAAAACCCCATAGTACACAAAGAGTTATAGTAATATGCTTAATAAAGTGTATCAGTCCGGCAAGATGACATGAAAAAATAATTCAATCCTGCAACAAGTTACAAATCATCAGGTGGATAAATGCCCTGATTTCAAATTGAAATGAAACTTAGTCTGGCTAAGCTACTAAAAACTATGCAAAATATATAGACATTTCTGAATTTCTCACAGAACCATAGCAATAGCTGATCAGAGCGAAAGTCATCTTGACCTTAATAAAACAGAATATATATAAATCCAGCCGAATACAAGAACATTTAAGTGACTAAAACAAGTTAAACACAGTAACTCAAGCATACCGTCCCCAAACAAAAACAACAAGACACTCAAGTATTTCTCATCATTCTTCAATATCCTGATCTATCTAACAACTAGACACTGAAACACAATCATCAAACAAACCAATTCCCACACATCACATAGAATCACGTACAATATACGATAACATAAGATAAATAACCTGAAAACGATAAACCAAAAACCACAGGGTCACCAACTATGAAAAGAAAACAGACACATGTGCAATTTTCTTCAAATCTACTCTAACATTTCACTTCCACATATAGAGAAACTGAAAGCTCAAACTAAGTAAAAAGGCATATATACTAATAAAAGCAACACTCCTCATATATATAATTATCCAACCATAAAAAAGAATGAATTTTTTTTTCTAATTCCCCTAAAATTAATCAAAACCACAAAAGCACAATTAAAAAGTGCATTTTCAATTACCTACAAAATTTTCAATATTTTCAAAATGCTCAGTAACCTAACCTAAAAATATTTAGATTCAAAGGTGATAATATCTATAAAGCATAATAATAGCAATAAAGAATAATAATAATAATAATTCAAATTGAATTCAAATCACAAAAATATACCTCTAATTCAAACAGCAACAACTAGAAATAACATTTAATTTAACAAAAACCTACGAATCAGAACCGAATATATCTAGTCGCAATAAGTATCATAATAATATAATAGCAATCAACCGAAACATTAACCAAGTAATACATCACAGATAGCATCAGCGATAATGCGATCACTAAACATCTGAAACGATTCTCTATGAAATGTACGGAGTAAATAAATAATAAATTTTACCTTAGGGTTTACTGATTATCGTGAAGTAGATAAAAAAACAATTGAATAAAAATGAGCAAAATAGAGTGTGTTTTAGTAACAAAGAAGTGATGAAGATATTGATGGTTAAGTGACGATGTGGAGCTCCGGGACGAATAGACGTCGGTAAATGAGAAAAGAAGCCGCACCGCCGTTACGCGACGGCGAACCGTTGCGACGTTTGAGGAAGAAAAAAAAATGATATTTAGAGTAGTTTGAAACGTATTATACTTTTTTCTCCCTCTCACCGTTTGGGGTTTAAGAAATGTTTTGTACTGTAATTTTTTGAAATAAATATTGAATTGTTGAACCGATTAAAACCTAATGTTTTAATTTTATTATTTAAAATGTTGATAGTATATTTTATATTTATGGATTTATTAATTTAAAGTTGTATTTCTTTCACATGTAGATAACAACTTCAACGAATAAAATATCTAATAATAATTAATAACTAAATAAATTACTTTTTTTTATTAGTGATATGTGAAGAACACATCAATCAAGATGTTGTGGGTTCAAGTCTCGTGGGAGACATATATATATATATATATATATATATATATATATATATATATATATACTTGTTTTTAAGCTTAATTTAAAGCTATACAAAGTCGACGTCATTACTCTAAATATAAAATCGTAACTTATATGTCAAATTGTTTAATGGTATTTTATTTTCTAATTAGTTATTATTAATAATAAAATAGTAATATTAATTAAATAATTATAGGAGTTTGTTTTCATATAGGACTCCTTTTCATATTAATATTAATATTTATATTTATTAATTATTAAAAAAATAATAATATAATAATATAATATTAATTAGATAATTTATTAACTAAAATTAAGATGTTGACACGTGGCATTAATGCTTACGTGGTAAATTCTGGAGCTTTCTTTTATACTTTTTTAGTATGTATGTGTATATATATATATATATATATATATATATATATATATATATATATACTAAACAAATTGTTGTGGGTTAGGTTCAAACGGAACCACAAAAGGTACAGAACTGCGAGAACTTTTAAATTACATTATTTTTATACATGTAAATGCAACAAATTACATGGAAATGTTATTTAATGTTCATATTATTGACAAACAAAAGTTAAAAACAACAACATACATGTTAAACTATAAAATACATGAAGTGTTCACATGTGCATATATCAAATATGCACATGTGAACGAAAAATATAAATTTGATTTTAAAGGTTATTTTGATATTTTTTTTCAAACTATTTTGTTTTCAACCTTAATCTACATCAATGTTCACATGTGATTGAATCATTAAACATGTTAAAATCCTTATCATTTAAAAGTTCTTGCAGTTCTGTACCTTTTTATGGTTTTCATTTGAACCTTTGGCTGATATATATATATATGCGATGTACATATATTACGTAGGGTAAGTTAGTAGGATTGTCTTTCTTAAAAATAAAAAATAAATTATTTTGTAGGTTGCAGTGTCACAGAAAATGCAATCTGTATTTATCGATTAGTAACTCAAAAGTCTAATTTATTTTCAATAGCAATTTAGTTTTTTTTAGCATTTTGTATTTTATTGTCTTTTACCTTGTGTAGTCACCTTAATTTAAGAAAGTAAGCATAATCAATAGTTCATATGATCACCTACAAGATTTTTCTCACTAGATTTTTCTACGAGAGTCTTTTTATCATGTTATGACGGCTTGAAAAATTATTTTTGCTGTGATATTTTTTCTCTCCATTCATAGTAAAGATCAATTGTCACTACCGTTGATTTTCCTCACATTGGTAGATGCACTTCTTTCAAATATGTGTGACCATTTTTCTTGTTAAATCTGTATAAAAGATAGGCTATAATTTTAAAGTTTGAGATCCGAGAATCATCAATTTATGGATTCAATCTCTTTATCAGTTAGGTGTTTAAAGTCTCTTGAAACCAGAGTTGGAAATTGACAAATAAATAGATTGAGTTTGTGAAAAATCTTCAATGACAACTTGAAACCTTTTCCTCAATGAAGTCCAACATTTGCACAATTCACCGATTCAAAATCACCTCTATATTATTAATGTGATATTTTCGTGCGTAGTTGTTTTTCAACTAGTATCGAAGGTATTAGATTTATGCAAACTTTTCGCAAGAGCATCTAATTCATGGATTTTTTGTGATAGATTATCATATACCCAAGAGCATTTTGAGTTAATTTTATACATATTGTATGTTTTGGTTGAATTGCTCATTTGGTATTTTAGTAAGTATTGTAATCCGTAAATTTGTTATTCACTTGAATATACCTCGATCTCAACATTGAGGAGTGATTACTGTTATGAATATAATTATTCGGCTTCCGCCTTTCATGAATAAAAAACGATATGTAACATATCTTGCAATGTCACTTTAATGTTATTAGCTATCGAATAAGATTGGAACCCATAAACATAATTACTAATTACTTCACTAATTTCGGTAATAAGAGTGATTGTGTTATTGTATGAATGAGACCTATATCAACAATTCAACCCTTCTTATCAAGAAAACAAAATGTAGGGCTTAGAGTTTGTAAGTTGACGACATAGTAGATGGATACACCAAATAAAAGTCCAAGTCAACTAAAACATTGAACCCACACATTCTACGATGGAAAATTCATTAATGATAGTGGATGTTGATGAAGAGGCTGTGAATAGATATAAAAACTTTGGATTCTTATTTATGTGATAACATTTGTATCGTTGATGGTACAAATGTTAGGGTGTAGATGAAAAGATTTTTCAAATAAAATATTACAGTTTTAATCCTTCAAAGTTATTGATATTTTACAAGATTGATCCCTTATTTTGTTTTTACAAGATTGATCCCTTATTTTGTTTTTGTTGCACACAAGATTCGTGCAGTTAGTTGTAGAGTTGTAGAGATGATTTCCTCTTTATTTATTTGAGAGAGTCCAGAGGTTGAAATTTGAGACAACAAACAGGTTTCTTAAAAGTTGAAAATTTAAGAACTACTCTATATATATGTAACACCTTAGGCGTATTCGGTATTGACCGTGTACATGAGAAATGTTAGGTTTATAAGTAATATTTTGGTCTTACCAGACACAACATGTTATCCCATTAGAACTATGTAGTTAAGCGTGCTTGAGCGGGAGTAGTAACAGGATGGGCGACCTCATGGGAAGTCTTCGTCACGTTGCATGCGGGCAAAACGGACAATATTGTGGTTGTGAAAGGCGGGATGTTACAATATATAGTTATGATGATTAGGGTATGTCATAGTTCGTGTATGCCGTGTTTAACTTTGAAGTTTATCTATAGAGCTTAATTATAGCCTAGCTCGACTATGATTCCAAATCAAAGCGTCATCAAAAATCAATCATTATCTATGCATATCATTTTTAACTGCACACACCTAATATGCAATGTTATAAAACTCTCAAATACTGTTATCCATGTTTAAAATGTTTTTCTAACTTCTTTATCATATGACATTATGACTGATTAATGTCAAAAATTTGGAAGGAAGTCGAGGGAGTTAATTGTACAAGGTTGGGAAGGAAGTTGTGGGCGAATCTTCTTTATAATCAATGAGGATTGAGGACTGATATTTAAAAGATATGGGCTATTGTTAAAACCAAACCAGGATAGGCCTGTTGCCAGTTGAAGTTTGTGGGCCGAACTGCAGACCTAATCCGGACACGACCCACTATCCATCCACACACATATCTCATCTTATCTTAGTTCTTACTGCTTAATAAAGCAATTACTTCATCCATCTTAATCCCTTAAAAAAGTGACAATACAAATGACAAATGTACCCTTTTAATATATTAAATAGTCTTTAAATAATTGAATTCAATACAATTAAATAAATCATTAAAGCTACGAGACATTTAACACTATATTTATATGGTTTTTGTTAATTTATGTAACTAACTTAGCAATATTAGTGAATATAAAAATGTCAAATACTAAAAAATATATTTAATTATATAATCAACACAAACTAAAATGAAACAAGTTTGTGTAACTGATTACACTTATACTTTGTAACATAATAAATCTAATATAAACAACACTAAAAGTATGTTTGACTCACAAATTAAAAATATAAATGTGGAACTCGAAGTTGTGAAACATCAAACGTTTGAAATAAAACTGCATTTTTCATCTTTACTGTTCATCATGTTCTAGCTTTCGATTTTCAAACATTATATTACTAACTTTTTGTGTAAATTAAAAAAAAAACTTAAATGATGCATGATACAATACATCGTCGAATAGAAGTATTGTTCGGCCGACCCTAAAAACTCATCGAGTGACTCAAACCCGACCCTAAAAACTCATAGGGTGACCCAAACCGGACCCTAAAAATAGCAGGTTGGTGGGTTTACGGTTGACGGATTCGCGAGTCAAAAAACCTGGACCAAACCTGCTTATTTTCAAGTCGGTTTTGTGTCAGGTTTCAGGTCGTGTCAGAAATTGTCACCCCTATAATGTCCGTTGCAATGCGCGGGTATTCTTCTAGTATGTATATATATATATAGCCAAAGATTCAAATGAGAACCACAAAAAGGTACAGAACTGCGAGAACTTTTATATTATACGGACTTTAACATGTTTAATGCTTCAATCACATGTGAACATTGATGTAGATTAAGTTAAAAGCAAAATAGTTCGAGAAAACATCAAAATAACTTTTAAAACCAAGTTTATATTTTTCGTTCACATGTGCACATTTGATATGTGCACATGTGAACACTTCATATATTTTATAGTTTAACATGTATTTTGTTGTTTTTAACTTTTGTTTGTCAATTATATGAACATTAAATAACATTTCTATGTAATTTATTCAGTTTACATGTATAAAAACAATGTAATTTAAAAGTTCTCACAGTTCTGTACCTTTTTGTGGTTCTCATTTGAACATTTGACTATATATATATAGTCAAATGTTCAAATGAGAACCACAAAAAGGTACAGAACTGCGAAAACTTTTAAATTATAGGGATTTTCACATGTTTAATGATTCAATCACATGTGTATATTGATATAGATTAAGGTTAAAAGAACTTTAAAATTAAATTTATATTTTTCGTTCACATGTGTACGTTTCATATGTGCACATGTGAACACTTTGTATATTTTATAAATTAATAATTTTTGTGGTTTTTAACTTTTGTTTATCAATAATATGAATATCAAATAACATTTATATGTAATTTGTTGCGTTTACATGTATAAAAATAATGTAATTTAAAAATTCTCGCAGTTCTGTAACTTTTGTGGTTCTCGTTTAAACCTAACCCTACCCTATATATATAGGGTAGGGATCAAGATGAAAGTAATTTTTTGAGGAAATGATGGAAGCTAACCATTCATTCGCGATTAATGATAGTCAAACGTAACAAAATATATTTTTACCAAGAAGTATTAATTAAAATCGGTGTTATAACTACTAATATTCATGTATAACTACTTTTTATAACTTATATATGATGAATATAAAGAGAATTTTCTAATATTCATCGTTAATGAATGTTAATCGATGGATATTATCATTTTCTTTGAAAAATTATTCGTTAATATTCGTCAACGATGAATGATAATCAATACGTATAAAACCATATTTTTACCAATAAATATTAATCAAAACCGATATTATAACTACTAATATTCATCAATAAACTATTTTTTATAACTTATAATTTTATATGATGAATATTAAGGGAATTCGTCAACATTCATCGTTGATGAATGTGTAGCTTCCCTCTTTCCAGAAAATAGTGTTTCTCTCTGGATCCGGTCTCTATATATATATAATTTACTTTAATATAAGTTTCAAGAAATTTGATTTTTTTTTTCCAATCTCAATAACTCCATATCATCTATCAAGATGGCATTCAGCACATGTACATTGTTCCAACTATCAAGATGGCTATTGAGTTTGTCTGTTTCGATAAGTGCTATATTATACGTAATGTAGAAATGATACGTATTGTTTAGCTTTGATAATGTACATCAATATCATGTTTGAATGTTACTTGTCTCTAAATTCTCAATCGTTGTTCACACAATTTATTGTTAGCAATTTAGAGGCCTAAACAATAATCACTAAATATATCCACAAACAATAAACAGATCAACAAATCTAGCAAATACAAAAAAAAAAAAGAATCAAGATAACTATTACGTAAATGACACAAGGAACTTTTGTTATTATATCTAATTAATATACTCTATTAGCTTAATCCACAACCAAACTAGCTAAAACTCTTATAGGGTACATTTATATAAGAAGAAGAAACTTTAAAAACACGAAAACTGCCAAAACTGGCCAACTACATTTCGTGGCGCGACGCAAATCGTTGCAACGTGACGGTATCTCTGATCCAAGTTTGCAACGACACAATTCCTCGTCACCAAGCACTGTTAGGCCACTCCCATTGATCTCGTCAATTTGCAAGTCGGTTCCAACAGACGGTTTTACACTTAAGTGACACCAATGTCACCGCCCATCATTTTGGTCCATCGGTTTGCAAAAGTCGGATATCCGACTCACCGTCGGTTTTATATATTTTTTATTTTCTTTTTGTGTGTACATAAATAAAGGTATTTGATAAATGTGGATTTAAAAATTAAAGTGACGGTGTCACTGATGACATGGGTTAGTCAGTTTCAATAAGTTTTGAGAAAAACTGATGTGACACAAAATGACCAGTTAGTTTTAGTCTTCTGATTGGAGTGACCTTATTCAGCCAACTTCGCGTAGCAACAAGATGTCGTCTCTGCACTAAGCTTTACAATCCCAACATTTATTATATTCGTTTACATGTTATAAATCGTATCTCACTCTTAATGTTTCATGTCTAGAAAGTTAGAGTTGCATGAAGGAGGGTGTCATAAACACGCCCTATTATTCATATTTAAGCGACAAGCTTTACTAATCGTGGCCTAAGTATTTGAGTTGAGCATAAGTACTCACGTACCACCACTTATTAATACGCCACTAAATATAATTTATGATTTATGATGTTTTAATGTACAACTTAAAATATTTTTAGCGGTAGAGATAAAATACTAGTAGTGTAGAAATATAAACTATCATCTTTAACTTATTATATCAATTTATTTTGGAAAAATAATAAAATTTTAAATTATAAATATCATCCAACATGTATTTATAATGAAAAAAAATACGAAATATCATCTAACAAGTATTTATACGACGACATTTTGAGTATTTATTGTGTCAAGTAATTTTGTTTGAGAGTACGACACTTGTTTTGTCTTTTACAAAGTAGCAGCGTGCAGTGATAGTTGTACATTTTTAGTTAGACCGACAGTACATGTGATTTACGTCTATGGCTGAGGTACGTCCTTAGTCCTTTGGTTCAGCCTTATTTCACGGATTGGGCTGTTAATGGGCCCATTTTACACATTTATTATACTTTCCAATAGTCATTCATATTGCAATCATTTTTATTCCAAAATTTCGTATATTTATTTCGTAACATCCCAACTAAAATAATCCATTTTCATATAACATTGTTTTTTTCTTAGCGAAAGACCAAAATTAATAATTTTATTAATAACGGTAATCACTGATTAATGTTGAGATATATTCAAATAGAAAATAAATACACGGATTACAATAGTTACTAAAATACCAAATTAGCAATTCAAATAAAATATATAATATGTATAAAATTAACTCAAAGTACTTTTGGGAAGATGATTTTATCACAAAAAATTCATGAATTAGATGCTTTTGCGGCAAGTTAGTATAAATCTAATACCTTTAATATTAGTTGAAAAATATCACCTTAATAATGCAGGGGGATTTTGCATCAATGAAATTGTTCAAATGTTAGACTTCACTGAAAAAAAAGTTATCAAGATGCCATTGAAGATTTTTTCACAAACCATATATGTTTCCTTGAAAATTTTCAGATCTGATTGCAAAAGACTTTAGAACAATCTCACCGATAAAGAGATCGAGTCCATTATGATTCCTTAATCTCAAACTTACAAAAGGTCTAATCTATCACTCAAACAATGTCCATGTTAGGTTAGAGACAAAACTTTAAAACTTAACTTTATTAATGACCAAATAAATATTGCAAATTTAGTTTGTAAGTGAACATTATTTCACTATCTATGAAGCCCAGAAATGAAGAGAATAAATAAAACTTTGGACTTTTGTTTCAGTGTCTTTGTCAGTTCTAAGTTCTAACGGTTTAAGTGGTTTGAATTTTGAATTATAAAACAAAAACGCTAAAAATATGCCGTGTTGATATTCAAAAATTAAGATTGTAGGCCACATTGTTTTTTGTTTTATGTAGAGACTCTCAAATTATAGTTTAAATAAATTTCTTCGTTGTCATGAATCATGAGTTGTATTCGAGTAATACAAAAACACTTGGATCAATCTTTGAGTTATGACATGTTTTTCTATTTGTTTTGTGCTTTCTTTGTTTTTTACACACATATATAATTTGTCACGAAACTCATAATGAAATGTACTGTACTGCTAGAGCTACAAACGAGTCGAGTTTTATCGAACAACTTGAGCTCAACTTGAGCAGCTTGATCGAGTCGAACTTTTATCGAGTTTGAGTCCGAACTCGAGCTTAATAATCAAGCTTGAAATTATCGAACTTTTCGAGCTTTAACTAATATTTATGTGTATATACATATGTATATGTAATTTCTGATATGTAAATGATATTATTACTAAATTTTGAAATTGTTAAACTATCTTACAAACTTTTTGATTTGTTTTCACAATTTATTTTGATTTTATATATATTTGAAATAATTTTTATTTTTGAGTTTTATTTTTAAATAAATATAAAATAATTTTGAATATTAAAAATTATTTTTATATAAAATTTTGAGCTTTTCGAGTCGAGCTCGAGCCTACATCGTGAAAACTCGTCGAGCTATCGAGCCGAGTTCGAGCCTACATCGTGAAACTTCGTCGAACTATCGAGCCAAACTCGAGCTTACCCTAAATGAGTCGAGCTGAGCTTGAGCTCGGCTCGACTCGATTACAGCCCGATGTAGTATGTACTGCACAACTAAATGATGCATTGAAGAAGATTTTTTTCTTCTTGTCTAAAGTGGCCGAATCTATAATAGTATGTGGTGTCGTCAAACGTGGCAACCAGTGTTATTGCCGGACCATTGTGGGGGTGGTGTGTGGTTGTGTGATCGGTGATTTTTTCACTTTTAAAAAAAATCTTTTTAATCCTTTGTGACCATTGACAAAATAACAAAAAGAAATATTCTTAAATGTTTTTGTATTGTTGAGACATAAAGAAACAAGTTAAAAAAAATTAATAATCTATAGACGTTGACTTTAAAACGGTAATTTTTGGTTTTGTTTTTGTTTTTGACACTATAAATACCAAATAATTTAACACAATTCAAATTTCTTTTTCACGTACAAATCCAATAAACTATTAATCACTACAATCTACAATTCAACAACTCCCAACAATTCCAAACAATCTAATTATCTACATACAACTTCAACACTCTTACTTTTACCTGCACAAAAATGAGTTCCTCTTTCGACGAACATGTGGATTTAATCCAAATTCTTGTGAACGCACATCGAACATTATAAAATCTAACAAGAAAAGAGTTCAAATTGGGGAACTAATGTTAACAAAATCCTCCAAGTGTCATATAATATAATGTGATTACAGAACATAACGTGTTTGTAATAAGTGATGTTGACAAATACGATACAATTTCTGAACAATACAACAAACTCGGATTGAGATATGCAACATATAGTTTTAAAAACTATTTAGAGTGCTAGTAAAAAAGCTAAATATAGTTCTAAGAGAAATGTTCAAATAGAAATACTTTTTATGGTAGAAACTGTAGGAACGTATATTTTTATTTTTAATTTTAAAATTACCTAATTTTTTGATAAAAAAATTATATCAAAATTATTAGAATTTTACGCTGCTTAAGATGAGATGATTTTAAAAAAAAAATGTGATACGCATTATTAAAAATTTAGTGTGTATCACAGTATCATACCAAAAAGTTATGATTCGCAACTTTAAGTTGTGTATCATATATATATATATATATATATATATATATATATATATATATATATATATATATTATATAAATTAATTTCATATTTAAGAGAATAAATTTTAATAATATTAGTATTATTTATTTTGTAAAAAATGTACATATGATGAAATTGAAAATGAAAAAGATCATTTAATTTTACGGTTCCTACACTACTACAAAACGCGTGATCCAGACTGGTTATAAAGCCCATAGAGACCGGTTTTTGAACCGGTCTCAATGAGGGGGGGTCTTGTTGCTATTACACATCAGAACCGATTATGAAACCGGTCTCTTTGAGTATCTTTAAGACCGGTTGAACGATATAGGCCGGTTAGCTTGACAATACTGAACATATTAATAACCGGTCTCTTTGTAGTATTTTTTGAATAATTAAATAATTAATTAATTTTTCATAAAACCAAACCACAAATGTAGCTACTGAATGACTAAAACCAAAGCAGTCACATTGTATAACAATAATCATACTATATAACCACAATCATGCTATATAATCACAAATATTTATACAACTGATTACAATCATGTGATCTAACCTTAATTAAATACACAAACAAATTTAGCAAATAAATTGTTTACCAAAAGTAAAACTAAATGAACTTATATCAATTAACATGTTTAAAACAATTTTCTGCTGTCATTAAAAATAATTTTACAATTATTCTTCACTCATATCTAAAGTGATTATTTGAAGACCTCAAATAAAATATAAGAAGTTAGAAACAATTCTACAACAACTTTACTATCATAGTTTTCAATTTGAAGCTCAACGTGGCATCTATGACCATAATCTATTAGATGTGGATGATGACTATACATAACTTACATACATGTAAAAAAAAATATGGGAAGTGGACATAAACTAAAATTAATCATTAATTTAGAAAAGATTTGTTAGTAAGGACCTCAAATTACTAAAATTAATCAAAATCAAATCCTAACTATCTATAAAGATGCACAAATCAGATGTAAACCCTAAATCATAATCATAAATGTACTAATGTTTGGAGAATGATTTCATGGCGAATTATCATCAAACTACTAAAATAAATGAAACGAAAAACTAAACAAAAGAAAAAAGACTAATAAAGTAGAAGATAATCACTTGTAACCCAAATTAAACATAAATTTGCACCTGACTATTAATAAATATGAAATGTACCTGACTGCGAGAGGATTTAATCGATAAAATAAACCCTAAATGGTGAATGAAGGTATAAATGTTCCTTGTCGAGTTTTGAAAGAATTATTAAACAGGTCGAGGGTTTTGATAGATTTCTTAAGGAGGGAATGAAATTTCAAGTGGAGTTAACTTTTTAGAAATTCAAAATCAAGGTTAAAATATGAGAGGGAATGCAGAGCGGGATTTTTAAGCAATTTTGTTGGAAGTGATTTCATCATTTAGACCGGGTTTTAAGGGATTTTCTAGACCGGTTTGAAGTCATGACATTGCGGCTTGCGACCAGTAGACCGGTTGGAGTATTTAAGGAACATCAAGACCGGTTTTGTAGCTACTAACCGGTCTCAATGTTTTTGTTTTTGCGGGCATCACACTTGAAGACCAGTTTTTTATATAACCGGTCTCTATTAGGGGGTCTTGATAACTCATTTTGTAATAGTGCTACCATAAGGAATTATTCTACAATAACACTCATCATAGTTCTAAATAACTTTTTCGGTACGACTTTTTGATTAAGATGTACGCTAAAAATCTTTTTAAACTGTCTGGTGAAAAAAGTTGCAGTAACTGAATTATTTAAATAATTTTTGAAATTGAATGACGATTTAAATAATTTACTATTAATATTAATTGTACAATTCATTTGGATAACGTAGTCTTCATCAGTATCATCCTAAATCATTTCGCTTATTATTTATATTCATTTACTTATTATTTGTACCATGTGATATATGGCTAGTCGTGGTCTTCCCATATCTAAGCAGCCGAAGCAAATTGACTCTTGTGTTGTCATTGGTGAAATGCCATTAAATTTTAAGATCAAAGGTGGCTACGTTACGGCTTTCTTTCGTTACAAACCCGAGGCCAATATTCATTCAGTTTACATAAGACAAAGAAAGTATAGTTACGAATTTACATTCTTTAAAAGTTATATATAAGTCTAAGCTATATCGTATATATGTTTTGTAAAGAAAATCCTACACACTAACGGAAAGCATTTAAAATTATAAGTCTCTATGTGTAACCTAGTTGATTCCGAATATCGAGGCATTTGTAAAGCATTCGAGGTTCAGTATCCACCGATGTCAAAGAGAAACCTAATTTTATTAGAAAAATTTCTTATTGCTCCTGAAAAAGTTGATTAGGTCACCATCTTAGCAGACCGTTTGGTGAGTTTGCTTTACTTTCCACGTGATGGGTCTAAGGTAGTTTACGTGGGCCAGTTGTAGTTTGCAGAATTTCAATCTTTTTTTTTGCAACCTCACCACATAATATGTACATCGTACATATATATATATATATATATATATATATATATATATATATATGTGTGTGTGTGTGTGTGTGTGTGTCTCATTAGTCTTGAACCCATAACCTATTTGTTGATACGCTTCTCACATTCCGCTAAGCTGGACCATAATGATATAAGTTATTGATCACACCTCAATTTTATTTTAGTCTAAGAGTTTTCATAAGGGTGTCTTAAGTAGATAAATGGTTAAATAAGCAATCTTAAACACCCTTAAATACTTGAGTTGCCGAAAAGTTATATCATCTATCATTTTGAGATTTTATAACTACTTGTTGTTTGCTTCGTCTTACCTAATTCCATTTATCTAAATGGTGTTCATAAATAAAGTGTTAATTAATGGAACTATCTAACAAATCTCCCATGTAATACAGGTTCGAGAAGTATGGCCGATCGACTTGAAGCTTTATGTTTTTGATTTATTATATGGTATGTCTGGCACCTCTATTTTTGCGGCTTCTAGAGGCTCGAACTTCTAGTTTATAGAAGTTCAAACCTCTAAAAATTAGTCCCTAAAAGCCCTATAAATTGAAATTTTTTCAAGTAGCTTATAGAAGTTCTTAAGGGCTTCTTCAACTTCAGTCACAAGCTTCAGCCACCATCTCCAGCTCTAGGCCTCCAGTCACAACCTCCGGTTCCAGTAAGTTGTTACCAAATACACCCTACATATAAACATATATATAGGACAAATTATTGTTATTATATTCGGTGTCAAATTTTAAAAGATACCAACCTTTTTGTTGATTTGATGCTTAATGTTGATAGATAGAATTTGAGACATTGAAGATAGTCTTAATAGGATTTATACCTGAAATTGATATTAAGATAACAAGTGATAAGGTTGTTACATATGATTGATCAACACAAATCACTAATTTAGTTTATACTTTATTATTTTCTTTTTGAAAGATAAGTATTCACCAAAAGAAACCACAAATATATACATTTATAGTCATAGTTGTGGGTATGTACAATTTTTTCGAGTAAAATTTGAAAATTTAACAATTATATGTGTTTTTTCTCCACAAATAAGTGTTAAGATTTTACTTTGATATCGCCGAATCAATAACCATTTGCTTAAATTGATTGATTAAAATTAAATTGGTGTAAATCCATTTTTACTTTCTTGAATTCTTCTTTATTTTGAATCGGATCATAAAGATACATATATATACCCAGTTTTTACCTTAAGATATATTTATTCTACTTCACATGTCTCAAATTTATTGTTAGTGGAGAAAAAACACATATAATTGTTAAATTTTTAGTTTTTGAAATGATACTTTTATCTTTTACCTTTACACATTTTTTATGATCATATATTCATATTTGCATTATTAAGGGTAATAAAGAAACTTTGTTTACTTCAATCCATTTACCTTTGAAAATAGACAGTAAAATTGAAAAAAAAAAATGAAATATGAACCACAAGATTGGCATAACGGGAGTAATATATTAAGCATTTTAGCATTATTTATTAGGAAATTTTCAATATTATCTTTTATGACTTAACATAAAGTTATTAGATAATGAATTCAACTATTTAATTGATTACATTTTGTATTAACTCACTTTCACAATCACTAAACTTTTAACAGTCAAATTAAGAAGCATATTCCCATCATCAATTTCTCGTCATGGCTAATCTATTGACAACAAGAAAAGTGACATAACTTTTCACAATTTTTCATTGCTAAATAGAAATGATTTAAGTTGCATTACGCGGTTATTTGCTAGTAGTGTATCATCATATAAATTTTAATGATACACCACTAGTCGTACTCTCAAAAACCATGGTTCTGATAATAGAGACGTCGAAAGAAAGTGCTAGTCAAAGTTAACTTTATGCCTAACTAATTAAACTTTCTGTATTTGTTATTATAGTTTATCAAAAATATATAAAAGTTAAAAGAATAGATAAATAAAAAATTTATCAAATGTACATATGTAGTTATGTACCTAGCTAGTAAAAAGAAAAAATAGTTTTGAGTTTTGACCATTGAAAGAGCTTCAAGAGTTGAAGTGGAGCTGTAAAATTATACCAAAATAGTACATTATTTACTATTTTTACCTAGACACCTTTTGTAATTCAGGGAAAATGTAGTCTTTCAGTCAAATGGGTTATGTTTACTCACATGTTTTATAAATCCCCTCTCATTTTTATTTTCTATTATTAATTAATACATTATTATTTTTGTTGTTCCAAAAAAATAAAAATTAAAGAGCATATATATTAAATGAAAAGGTGAATATATTTTTTATATTTACCCTCTTTTTTTAGTTTAAGACAAGAGTAATAAATGGTTTATAGAAGGGGAGGGGGTCATGGTGTCTTGATAAAGTGCAACAAAGCCAACATGTTCTCAAACCCTTATAGAAACCCTTGGATCTCTTCTTTCACTTCCAAAACACTCCCACATGCCTTTGCCTTTATCATATTAAAACCATTTGGTCAACTTAAAACAAACAACTGAATTGACTAACTGATCACAACACTTCTTAAGACTTGATTGGAATATGTATATGCAAGTTAAAGATGTAGCATCTCAGCATTAACACCGACTCGTATTACGAGAACTTGTGAACTTAACTACAGAATTCTCGTTGGATTTACTATGTTTGTGACCCAAAACGTGATTTATCGGGTAAGGAGAAGATTTACCTTGTAAATCAAGGATCTTCGATGTCGACGGCTTATATGAAATTTGATTAATGTTGTTCTTCTACCTTTGTCTTTTTTAAATGCCATTACAACATTTTCTTTTACTACATTTCTCAATTTGATTAATGAATTATTGATGGCAAAACAATTACCATTTTGAGAACCTTTTTTGATTTTTCAAGAGAGTAAAATATGAGAAATAATTTACTAAAACACAAGGTTTGAAGATTAAATAGCTTATGTTGGTAATACTTACACGTTCAAACAAACCGTCTTTTGTATTTCGTCATTTGCATTAAAAGCTTTTTTGTACATATTATTTACAAGTATATATATATGAAAAATTGTATATAATTGGCACATTCATATAGTATGCCTTATAAATACACACCCTTCCATTCCCACCACACCACCTTTCTTTTTACAATCTCTCTCTCACTCTATCCAAAGGGCCAAAGCTTTGACATTTAAATCCCCAAAATGGCCTTTAAGAAGTCATCAAACAAACTGTCACAAGCAGCAGTTATCAAACATATCGTGAAAAGATGTTCTAGCATAGGAAAGAAACAACAACAACATTATGATGATGTACCCAAGGGCCATTTTGCAGTTTACGTTGGCGATAACCGGAGCCGTTATGTTATACCCATTTCATTCTTGTCACGACCCGAGTTCCAGAGCCTACTTCAACAAGCCGAAGAAGAGTTCGGGTTTGATCATGATATGGGTCTAACCATTCCTTGTGAAGAACAAGTCTTTCAGTCACTTACTTCAATGCTTCGGTTTTGAACAAGGACATACACGAAGTCATCACATATTACTATAATTTTTTATTTTTTGTTTAATTTCAACTATTATTTTAGATTAAATCTAACCATGCATTAAGAAACTACGAGTATGTGAAGTTAAACCCGACCAAAACTAGCTAGGATCAATGGGTTTTTTTCTTATTAATTGTAAATTTTAAAGAAATTTCTCATGATATGTTTCTACTTTTTTTCTATTTATTATTTGTATATTTGATGTATTCGTTTATACTATACTCTGTTAGTATTAGTAAATTGCTAACAATAGTATTTATATACAAATACTAGGACAAACTACTATTCGATATTTCGATCATTTTCTAAATTTTTTACTCAGACAATCAATTAACAATAAACTTTATATTATTTAATTAATATATAATATTAAATATTAATAGGTAACCGGTAAAGAAATGAATGGTGTTAGGAAAATAGATTATAATCACAACTATCTGGGTTTGACTATGCAAGTAAGCAACATTGTTGGATTACTTGGTTGACTAAAAGTCCAATGAATATGAGTTAGGGTGAAGCATTATGATTTCAACATGTACATCTATTCTTTATTTTGTACTGAGATAAATAATTTTAGAAGTTATATCGTCAATATTTGTCATTATTTCTATTAATAATTTTGATAGATCCACTAAAGTTATGCATCAACTGTTTGTACCGTACAAAGAAACAATGCACAACTTTATGGAAATATCATCCGCCTACGTCATGTATCGATAAATTTCGTGTCAAGAAAGTAACATGGTGATGTTGTTATCTGCCGAACCAGTAAAAGTAATTATTTTAGAAGTTTTCGTTTGGATAAACATAAATACATTTCTTTTTATCTCGAAGCTACTTAAAATTTTTAATTGGTATCGTTATAACTTGGGTATTTATAGGTGCTTACCTCGGGATTAAATGAAAAGTAGATAGTCGATTTATAGGTGTTTACCTATGTAATTTTGGTATCATTATAACTTGGTTATTTTTTAGTATAAGATTTATAGTGATTTTATTTAAGTTATCTCACATATAAGAGCTCTTTTTAAATGATATACAACTGCAATAACTTTTAAATTACATAATTTTTACATATATAAATGTAACAAATTACATATAATATTATTTAATGTTTATAATATTGACAAACAAAAGTTAAAAACTATAAAATGCATGTTAAATTATATATACATTATATGAAATGTTCACATGTACATAGACCATATATGTACATGTGAACGAATAAATATAAATTTGATTTTCATAGTAACTTTGAGGTTTTTCAAACTATTTTGATTTTAATAGTATCTACATCAATATTTACAAGTGTTTGAATTACTTAGATGTGAAAATCTATATAATTTAAAAGTTCTTGCAGTTTTGTACTTTTTGGTGGTTCTCGTTTGAACCTTTGAATATATATATATATATATATATATATATATATATATATATATATATATATATATATATATATATAACTGAGTTATGTACAAATTTATGTATAATGTTAAACTTATTGAAGTTTAAACACTAACGTATTTTAGTGTCTCCGTTTTGTTAAGGGTTTATAGTTTGAGAGTGTCCAACTTAATATTTTTTTTACTATTTATATATGGAGCTTACAAAAGAAAACATGTCAATTAATTTGACAAAAATATGCAAACAACATACAATAGATTATAATTTTAGAACTTGAATATATAGTAGAAAATTTTGAAGTTGAATACAATAGTAAATTAAAAGGGATAAAATTCAGTACGTTTCTAACATATAAATAAAGTTAACCCTTTTATTAATTTATCATTGTAATTCGTGTATCTATCCGTACATTATAGAATTGTACGCTAGCATTCATGTAAATTCCATTATAGCAATTTAGGTGTCCACTTTAAAAAATCACACATTTTGAATTTATATGGGAATTACTGTAGTGTCCATGCCAAAATTAACCCTATTTTAAGACAACCAAAATAAAAATGTGTACTTTAAATTGAAATGGAGGTAGTATAATAGTTCTATACTTCATGCAATAAATCAATACCGTTTCAAATCAAAAAAGAAAGGTATACTAATGTCAAGTAGCTAAATCTGCAATTCTCTTTAGTGGCTTATTATTTTAAAAAAGATTTTCTTTTTTAAATGTCTATAAGTGCGTACATTTTTCTGCACCAAACAAGAATTCAAGTTTCAGCACCTAAAAAACATAAGTTTAAGCTTTTATGACATTTTAAAAGCTACTTGCCAAACATATAGAGGGACTATGCATATATATAGTTATCACATAATTACCCTTTAGGTATTTATTTTTTATTTTTGAGTTCAATTCTTGTGTCGTCTTTTATGTCATTTTACATTTTTAGTTACAGTCTCAGCTTATCTATCAAACGTATATTTTAAAAAAATTATAAGCTCTAACTTTCAACTCTAAGAAAAGGTTCTAGCTTTCAACTGCAGCTGCAAGCTTTCAAACTATAAGCTTTAAACTATAGCTACAAGGTAGTTTTGACAAACATACCCTATCAAAAGTATAAAATTATCACAAATATTTATATTGGACAAAATATCATCTAATATTTGAAGGAATAAAATTTGTTAAATGAATTAAATCTAATTGAATATATTGGAATTTAAAGGAACCGGAATCTGATCCATATGAAGAAATTAAAATATGTCATGCACGGTTGGTTACATTGTTACGAAATGAAATTGAATATAAATTATATAAGCTTAAATATAAATATAATAATGTAGTATATATAATTTAGTGTAACTGAACTCATTTTTTTAATGATGAAATGAGATTAGATCCATTTTACCCTAGAAATCATTCCTTTGGTATACATAATCACTTATCAAACAATTGTTTAAGGATGGAAAAAATATTTTGTGCTGATAACAACACCTAACCTCTGATGCTGTTAATCTAAAAGGGGAACTGAAAATTTATATCTTGAAAAGTTTAGGGGTAAAAAAATAAAATAAAAATATTTATAATACACATGATTAGTTAACAACATACAATAAATGTGCAGTAAACATCACATATTATATTCCTCCATTCTGAAACCTTCATAGCAAATACCCTCTAACTCATTATACCTAACATAATCAAATCCTTATCAAGGCCATATGATGTGGTCCGGTTTATGTAAATAGGTAGAATAATCTTTTTTTTTCTTTTTCTATTAGGAAAAAAATATAAACAATGACAAGCAATTAAAATTTAATTTTACAATTTTGTTTCTATACTTAACTCAAGTTTACATATCAAAACTAGTGATTTTTAGAACAACAAAACCTTAATTTGTTGATGGATTATATAATCATACTAAGATGACAACTAATAACACAAAAGTATGCACAAAATTAATTACTTAATTTAAATTAGGATATATAAACTCCTATTAACGATATGGATAAGATTGATTTATGTGAAAATAGGATCCAAATGAAATACAAAAAGTTATTGCAAGACAACATTAACACTACAATAATCAAATTGAAGATATCCCCAATCACTTATTAATTAAACAAACGAACTTCCATATATTGAAGATGAAACTTGATTTTAGACTATTAAATTTTTATTTTGCAAACCACGATTTATAAAAGGAAAAGAAATCGTTTTCATTCCATCAGGGATGATTTATATACTCCCCATCTCTCACAAAAATTGTCCCACGATAATTTGTTTGATTTATGATATATTAGATAAATATCAATCTCGCTCTTATATTCACGAAAATTTGACTGAATTTATTTAAGAAATAAATAATTCTAGAGTAATAAATGAGGGTAAAATTGAGAGTTTACTGATTTTCAATAGTTACTTTTTACAAGTAGACAATTATTTTGGAATTTTTCACTATACACTATTAAATCTAACATTATAAACACATTTAATGGTTAATATGTAAAATAAAGTGATGTATAAGTCACTCTCTGATTCTATATGATCTAACGACTATTATTTGCGTCGGCACGTCACTCATCTCCTCGGCTGACTTCGGCTGCAAAGACTTTTTCCTTGCCTCTTGACAGAATGAGACTCTCATTGAGAGATCCATTAGTGATTGGTCCACCCCTCCTGGTAAAGAAAAAAAGGCATATTTAGGCGATTTATCAAAAAAAGATTTCCTTCCCTTTCTTTATGACAGAGCAATTGAAGCAGTGGTGCAAGGCCTCTAAGATTACGAATACGAATAAGCTATTTTTTCTTATTATCTATTAAAAGGCAATTAGCATGATTGGTTCGAAACGGCCAGAAGAAAGGTCCGTGTAGAGAAGCATCAATAAAGGTTATTAACATTAATCAAACGGCTTAGAGGAATTCCTCTCTCCGCTTTTAGACCACTAGCATGGAGTCCTCTAAAAAACAATTTAAGGTGGCATTGTCCATGGCGAAAACACCCCAAAGCCAAGTCACTATGATATCTTCTACTACAGGTATGGTGTTAGCTAAGCTTGTAAACAAATATTATTCAATTGTGGTAAAAACTGGTTTCGTTCTAGTGCCCGATAAGAATATTCCAAAGCTTTTGTATGTTATCGGTTACAGATACAGAATCGTACGTGAGATTTTCATATTTTGTAGTAGGTAAATTCATCTATACCCATTAGATGCTAATTTCTATAAATCTAATATATTAATTTAGGGTTTTGATAACGGAAGCCCGTATGGCTTTCATTATTAAGTTGTATATGCATAACTATCTGTACATTGAAGGCTTGAACTCAAATCAGGAGGTCAATGTGAATTCGGGAAGAGGCATAGAGTTTGTTATGATTTTAGTATAACTATCAATGAATGTCTGAAAGGCTTAACGAGAGCTTTAAAAACTTATGTTAGTTTAGTACTATTGGTGACTTCTCATAGCCACACAAAATCCTTAAAACACCTAACACTAATTCTTTTTGGAAGGCTTGGAGGCTGGCCCCTGGGGCCCGGAAATCAAATTATAAAAAGTTGGAAACATTCTTATGAAGTTGGTTAGTTCAATATTATTTTAGACATACTTAGACATATATGTCTAGTTGTTTGAACCCAACAACATTAAAGGACGATAGTTACAAATCACAAATGGAAAATTATTAATAAGAAAATACTCCAACAAAATACTCCATCACACCCCGTTTGGTACAAAGAGAGAATTATAGGCCAAGATTTTATTCAGAAAAACAATATATTTGTAGGAAATATAGAGTGGTCCTAAATTTAATGTTTTGGCAGGTGTCTATCTAGTCATCATGTGTTATTACTCACCCTATCGAACCACGAGTTTGTGGTAATTTCATGTAGACCCCACACATTTTATCTCAATAAAATTGTTACATATAAAATGGACAAATTATTTTCTAAAGCATATATGATATAATAGATTATTAGTTATTATTAGTTTTAATAAACCAAAAAGCTAATTTGTATATTAGGGTGTTTGACAATGGAGCTTAATGAAATTGATGGGACTAGTGTTAAAAATTTTAAAAGTTTATTGTTAAAAATAAGCTAGTAAAAATAGCTTTTGAAAACTTATTGGAGTTTATGAATTGTTAAATTACTTAAATAGCTCGTATTTTATTAGTTAACAATTTTTATTCGTCCTTTTATAAATAAAAATTGGCCAGTAGAGAAGGAAGCAATACAAAGCATTTTTTGAAGTTAAAACAAGTTTTTAAGGGTAGAAAGTCAAACACTAGCATCACGTCGTCGAAAATAAACAATAATCAGAATTACGGGTTAATGATTTACCACTAAAATAAAATATTTGTTTTCAAAAGTTAATTGTGTGTGCGCGCACACACATACATACATACATATAAGTGTTGTATTTATGATGTTACATTTTTAAACACTTAACCCTAAGATAAAGATTATTGAGATCCCCTTGTGTTTAAACATGCCCTCTAGTTTTCAGTTCAACATGATGGGATCCAGATTCAAATGAATAATACTATTACAGTTGGAGGATGTAGTTGTTGAGGATCTAGTTGTTGATAATTTACTAATAATTGGATTTACTTGGGACCAAAGGATTATTCAAGTTAAATTATAGAACGAATCAGTAAGTATAGAGTGTACACTCGTTCAAATTAATTTGGACCACCACTAAACGACGGTGGTAAACGGTGTTCCATCCCCTTACGGGGTCAAGGGGCAACGCACCTAGTTGGGGCACCGTATTGAATCACTTAAATACAAATTGTTTTACCTAATTTTCTCGTCACAACTAACAGATATATGTCATGTGAAATGGTGTGTTGATTATTAAACTTTGTCTGTTTAACCAATCGACGTGATGGTTAGTTAGTTTTAACTGCTATAACCCATTTTGCGCGTATCTGAATCATTTTGACCTCGTTTTTACATGCGAAAAACCTAACCTAATGTCTTTTTTTTTCTTAGTTTTACTATCAAGAGTTTAAGTGTGATCTTTGTCTTATTACAATATTTATTTTGTGAACTGACAATGGTGTCTAGCTCGGTTGATAATTTGTGGAGCATACTTGTCACAAATAGCACAAGGTCTCGGGTCATGCCCAGACGTCTCATAGTCACAACCGCTGAGTGAGTCAGATATGTCTCCCACATTATGGATAAGCAGCCGATTGTGGCCGGTCTTGGTTACTGGTTATCAATATTTTGCCAAAAAAATTTTCGTGAACCCAGACGTTAAAAAGTCAAAATGCTTCATCGTGTAAGTGACTACACGATTCAAAAATTATTTAACATTATCATCACACCCCACTCTATTTTCTAAAGGTCATCAAGCACAATTGCACATTGATAATCTCTAGACAATTAAACAAATTGCTGCACTAATATATTTAAGTTTGTACAAATTTATGACAAGAACTATAAAGAATGAGAGATGGATGGACAATGGTCAAGCACTCAAGCAAGTGCCATTTGGTTAGTGTAAAGAAGATATAATGGAAGTATGGGCTAGCCCATAGGTAAAGACCTGACCCGACTCCTAGTCATCCGGTGGTAATTTGGACTGGACCCATAAAGTATTACAAAAAGAGAAGGACCGCGGTGCCTTGAAACTTAAAATGGATAACCCTTTTATAGTCAAAACAATATTAAGTGGATAATAGGTTAGTAATGGGCCTGATATCTTTAGTTTGCACTTAAGATCTTTAGATATTATGACCATATAAAAATATCAATTGGATTAACAATTTAGCTGTCACATACTCACATATGCTTAGAAATTAAGTTTTATAATTATTAAACCTTATTAAATATTAATAGGAAAAAAAAACTATAGATATATCACTACAACTAAATGCTATTTGGAATAACTATTTTACAAAGAAAACACTAATACTAATAATTGTAGTAATTTATGTTTAACATATATATCGTATTATTTTGTTTTTTCTTATTTTGCTTGATCAGCAAAAAAGTTAAGTATATTACAACATGTATCATTATTTGATTTACTACAAGTAATTAAAACTCCTTAGACGATACAAACTACTTTCTTTGCGTATAGATTGCAGGACGTTTGGATTTATCAAGGTAAATTATATGTCTATTATTGGTTTCGAAAAAAGTTTGTTTTCTAGAACATTGCTTTTTTTAGTGTATCGAACTTTACATATTTTATCGTTTTCTATTGTATGTATTTAAGGATTTTCAAACATGTTATTAGCTGGACTGTGCATGTACATAACCTATTTGAGGAGGGGTTGTGGTGATCTGGTCGTTGTGGTGGTGCGATAGGAGAAAACAGAGCTGACGTGGTTGTCTGAGACGGAAAGCTCGAGGGATCGAAGCATGGGAGGATGGAAGATGACAGTCTAGATGAAAGGGTTAAACGCATATTGATGTACTCTCAAGGGCGAATCTTCCTCGTTGGACCCATTTAAATCTCAAATAGTTTTACAAGATGCATATAAAACTGAGAAGGACACCCCTTTAAATTTACTTGGACCCCATTTAAATTTGGAGAAAACAAAACCCAAAGCAACACTTAAAATAGTAGGCCCAACTAATACTTAATGTCTTAAATTTGGCCCCCTCAAAATTGCCCATACAATCTATATCAACTTGTGACTTACAAGCGAATTAACATAGGACAAGATAACTTCTTTTCACTCTCTTATGACTCTATGAGTCACACAATTAATACTTCTCTATTTTTATTCACTTTTTCCATGATAATCACTCGATTGTTTATCATAAATTTAAAAGTTTTCTCTATTATAAGAATATAAGATAACATATTATCATGGTAACATTTGTCTTTATAAATGTTATTATATATTATATATTATTCATATTATTAATGTATTACTTGTTATTTGCAAATATTTGATTGTGGCATGAACATTTTCATAAAGTAGATTAAAATATTTGCTTATAATTTTAATTTTTATTGTGTAGTATTAAAAATTAATAATATGCTTATGTTAAGTGGTGTTTGTAACGACCCGACCCGTATTAAAAGATTAGTTTATTTCTCATTCTGACTTGAAGTTAAAAAATTGGACCCCAGTAACTCCAAATCCTAGATTCGCCGCTGTGTACTCTATATGGTATTTCTGAATTTTTAGGACTTAAGATGCAACTTCTTTCTTATTTTGTTTTGTTTTAAAAATGAATTGAAAATTACAAATGTGTAGTAAGAGAATATGGTAAGGGTACATATTGTTGAGTATGTGAATATTAAACGAAGAAATTGAAATTTGATTGCCACTTAAAAGTTGCGCCCCGATTGATGATTGAGACGCGATCATGGATCAATTTCGTAGCTAAGTTTTCTGAGAGGAGATAGCCGCGTGATTCATGGTGGTCGTGCAAGCTGCACGAAAGGTATAGCTCGTGGCCCGATCTAGGGTGATCGTCGCGCGAATGCGGCCAACATTTCTTGTTTTTCAAGTTTTGTTCACCATAAATATAATCTATTTAATTGTAAACCTTAACACCTCCGAAAATAATAACATTTCCCTCTACTTTGGCCTTGCATTAAATCAATCGAATAGATTAGATATAACCACATTAATTTCGTATGTTCGTTTAATTTTCTCGTAATCTTAATTGCGTGTTTGCTTTATTTTATTCCGTTTATTGTTATGTGGTATAATCTTTTGATTGTACGTGTTCTTGGTTGGCCTCATAATTCCTAACAAGTAGTTCAGAGCTCAGTTATTGGGAACAATAGCGGATTAAAGGGAGGTTAAGATTATTAATTGATGGCAGCGATTTTAGTTTCTGGAGATGTAAATCGATGATGTTTTGTATGAGAAAAGTTGTACCATCCACTGTCGGGTACTAAACCTGAAGGTATAAAGTAGGAGGATTGAGTTTCGTTAGATCGTCAGACACTTGTGGTTGTACAACTTTCGCTGGCCAAGAATGTCGCCTACAACATTGGGGGAGAAACCAAGACTGCGGGTTTGATAACGGCGTTGTCTGACATGTACGAGAAACCCTTGCCTTTGAATAAAGTTTTCTGGATTCGACAGTTGGTGAACCCGAAGATGATTGAAGGTGCATCGCCGGTGGACCATGTGAACTAGTTCAACTCGGTTTTGACTATGTTAAAATCTGTAGGGGTTAAGTTTGAAGATGAGTTGGAGGATCTTTTCTTGTTACTTTTGTTGCCCGAGATTCGATCCGGCACGGTCGTTACTGCTGTTAGTAGTTCATCTGGAACTGCTAAGTTAACGTTTGAGGGGATCCGTGATTTGATACTCGGTGAAGGAATTAGAAGGAAGAGTTACGGTGAGTATTTGGGTTCAGCTTTGAATGCGAAGGGCTAGGGGTGTAGTATGAGTACATCTAGGTATTGGAGAGAGCCATCATAGAATATAAACGTTACGTGTTGGAATTGTAAGAAACTGACTCATTTTAGATATCATTGTTTGGATGGTAAATCAAATGTGAACACAATTGTTGATACGACTGAAGATGCGTTGATATGTTGCAAGGTGAATCTTGTGGAGTCCTGATTATTAATAATTGAAGAGAACGATACTTATTTTCTTATTCATTCAAGAAATACACGATGTGTATTTCTACATAAGAAAATACAAACTTTCCTAATCTAAAAATATACAGGGAATCATAATCGCAATATACAAGGGATGCTCTCAATTAAATCAAATCTAACTTTAATCCCAAAATATATGGAGCATATTCTACCTAAATTGTAATATTTACTTGTTCTTTTCGAACACTCCCTCTCTCAAGCCGGTGAATAGATATTTTGCATTCCCATCTTGAATATTAGATTTTCAAATACACTTCCATTCAATCCCTTAGTTAGTACATCTACAAGTTGTCCATGTGTAGACACATACAGAGTGAAAATTAAACCGTTATCCAACTTCTCCTTGATAAAGTGTCTACCTATCTCGATGTGTTTAGTTCAATCATGTTGTACTGGATTATGAACTATGCTTATTGCTGATTTGTTATCACAGTACAACCTCCTAGGAGCATCTCACATAATCTTCAAATCTTCTAAAATAATCTTCACCCAAAGTAATTCACATATTCTTGAGCCATTGCTCGAAATTAAGCTTCAGCGCTTGACCGTGCCACTACATTTTATTTTCTACTTCTCCAAGTTATAAGGTTTCCTCCAAGAAATGTACAATATCCTGAAATTGACCTCCCATCCACTAAGGATCTACCGTAGTTAGCATCAGTGTATGCTTCGAGAGTTAGTCCTCCATTCCTTTTAAATAGGATTCCCCTCCCCGGTGATCCCTTAAGATATTGTATGATCCTGTTCGTTGCATGTAAATGAGTTTTCTTCGGATTGTACATAAACTGGTTGACTACACTTACCGCATAAGCTATGTTAGGTTTGGTGTGGGACAAATAAATGAGTCTTCCTACCAGCCGCTGGTACATTCCCTTGTCTACTGCGACATCTTCTTCAGCTGGACCAAGTTTACAATTTGGATCAATGGGTATGGTGACAGGTTTACATGTTGTCTTACCCTTCTCCTTCAGCAAATCTAACACATATTTTTGTTGGGAAATAAAAATGCCCTTTCTGGAATGAGCAACTTCAATTCCAAGAAAGTACTTCTGCCTTCCAAGAGCTTTGATCTCGAATTCTCTAGCAAAACACTGGTTTATGAGTTGCATCTCTTTGTCATCCATATATATTTCTCCTCTAAGTTTCCATGCAAAAACGCATTTTTCACATTGAATTGCTCTAAATCCCATCTATAGTTCGCTGCCAATGACAACAAAATTCTTACCGTGTACTTTTTTTCGACGGGAGCAAATGTCTCTTGGTAATCAATACGATATGTTTGAGTGTATCCCTTTTCAACAAGTCTCTCTTTGTACCTTTCAATGGAACCATCTGATTTATACTTTATGGTACACCCATTTGCACCCTACTGTCTTCTTATCCATTGGCATTTTTACTAACTCCCAAGTTTTATTATCTTCAAGAGCTTTCATCTCATGATCCATAGATTGTCTCCACTTTTCATTTGATAATGCACCGATAGGCTGTTGGAGATGCTTATAGAGTTTAGACATGTATGAAAGACTCTGTGTGGGAGAGAGATTTTTATATGAAACATAATGTGCAAGAGGATATAATAGACATTTGGTCCTTTCTTTAGATCCTTTTCTGATTGCAATAGGAGGATCTAGCTTAGCATCATGACACTCTACATCAACTGGTACAATAGAATCAGAAGATATTACCTCAATATTAGGTTTTGGATTGGATTCTTTAGTGTGTCCAAATTTGGGAATCGTCTTTTTACGCCTTTTAAACACCTTCTCGAATCTTTTATCTCCATCATTCGATTTATTTTGTATTGTTTCTGGCTCAACAGTAGATTATGTTAGATTTGGACTACTCTGATGATCAGTTTCATCTTGTGGTGCTTTTGGATTCAACAGGTTCATATTATTGATCTGGAATACCCTTATAATCAGATTCAATTTGTATTGTTTCAGGCTTGTTACGAAAGTTAGTTGGTTGTGTCGGAGAGGTGGAAAGAAGATCCTCAATGTTCCAATTATTATCAGCTTAATCTTCCACAAGTGAACTCTCCCCCTGAAGATGAGTATCATTGAAGTAGGATTCATGCTCATGAAATGTCACATCCATAGAAACGTAGAATCGTTTGGATGGAGGGTGATAACACTTTTATCCTTTTTGTGTGGATGAATACCCTATGAAAATGCATTTAAGGGCCCGGGGATCTAATTTTCCCGATCATGAGTGTAAACATGAACATATGAGACACAACCGAAGATTTGAGGAACAATATTATATGTGTTTTTTATTTGAGGATAAAAGGCATAAAACTTTTCCATTGGGCTATGGAAATTTAACACTTTTGTTTTGAAATCTCACATTATTCACAATGAAATTGTGTTACATCAAGACCATTAAATAAAGAGGGAAACAACTGTCGTACGACTTTAAAGAGGGATGATCAAGACGATGATGATGCAACTAAATCTTGTCATGATTTGATGATGTTTGGATGGTTGTTTGTAAATGAGTTACATTGCTTCCTTCATGTAATCCAAAAGATTTGTCAAGGTGAAAGAGACTGTTCTTTTTCTTAGCACGCCCAATCATCCTTCTCGAATCCTTTACTTGAAATATGCAACAATAGGGATCAAAAAACATACTACAATTTGAGTCTTGCATTAGTTCATCAACGTAAATGAGATCAGTAGACAAGGTTGGAGTATGGAGAACATTTTTCAAGGTAAATAATGGGGTTATCTTGATGTCTCCTAGACCTGCTACTGTAATTAGAAACTCATTTCCTATTGCAATTTTTCAGTTACTTGGGCACGGAGAGTAACTACTAAAAAGATTTGGTGAGTTTGTCATGTGATCGTTTGCACCATAGTCAATGATCCAGGATTTGGCAAAGGAGTGATCCGAGACAATTAAACCACGAAAGTGAAAAAACCCACCTGAATATACAAGTGAACAAGTATCTAATAGTTTTTCAAGATTACCGGTTAGGCTCTTACTTAATTTCTTCTTCACTGTGTAGTCATGTGGTTCAGTAGCAACATTGGCTCTTCATTTTCCTTTCGTTTGCTCCTCTTTAGGCTTCCATTCACAACTAGGTGGCTTGCCATGCGGGTTATCGAGAGGAGTTTCCAACATGTCTCTGCATTCAATATTAGGCCTCTCCAACTTTCCTCAATTCTGATAAGTGCAACAACTTCATTAAAACATGGAACTTCTGACTTTCCAAGGATTTGGATCTGCACTTGATCAGATTGAGTCCAACTAAAAAAACATCAATTCGATCTTGCTCAATATATTTTTTGAGAATTGCAGCATCATCAGGACACTTAGTCTTAATTATTCTATAGTGATCCGATTCTTGCCAGAGTGATTGAGTTGATTCGCATATTCGGTGATAGATTTGATACCTTGTTTTGCAGCCATTGCTTTTACCGTTACGTCATACACTTGTGCCGCATCTTTTTCCTTGGAGTAGGTTTGTTGGATTGACTCCCATACGTCTTTCGCACTAGGTAAGAACATACACGTATCACTAATTTCGGGGGTCATAGAGCTCCATACCCACGCCATAATCATCGAGTCATTTGCCCCCCATTTTTCGTCTTTCTTACTCGGTCCTTCCCCTGTGATATGACTAATCTTCCCTTTCCCTTTGAGTATAGTGCGAACTAACTGAGACCACTTGAGAAAATTCTTTCCATCAAGTCTATATGATGGGTGAATGTTTTGTATTCTCCAGGGTATTGCAAGTTAGTTTGATGACTCTGATCTTGAATTTCTGTTTTACCAGTCACGATTTAAAGCGGATGAGGATTGACCAGATAAAAAATAGGTTAAAGAAAAAGAAATCCAACAATAAAGGTTGGAATAAAGAGTGCAGCAATGAAGGCTGGAATAGGAGTCCAGCAATGAAGGGCGCCAATGAAAGATCTTCTCAGAATACGCCCTAGGGCTCTGATACCATATTAATAATTGAAGAGAAAAATAGTTATTTTATTATTCATTCAAGAAATACACGATGTGTATTTATACACAGGCAAATACAAACTTTCATAATCTAAAACTATACAGGGAATTATAATCCCAATATACAAGGGATGCTCTCAATTAAATCAAATCAACTTTAATCCCAAAATATATAGAGGATATCCTTGTCCAAAATTGTAATATTTACTTGTTGTTTTCTAACACTGAGTTTTGAATTCGGATTCATCTTTTTATGTGATCATGTGCATGTAACTGATGAAGAATTTTAGGTATCATTCTGGTAGGGTTTACCTTGCGAACGGACAGAAACTTAAAGTTGTGGGTATTGGGAATGTTGTCTTCAAAACAATCCTTAGTACGAACTGGGTCCTCAAGAATGTGAGGTTCTTTCTCAAGCTTAAGAGGGGTTGATCTCGATTAAGCAGTTGGATGATGAGCAATATCACATTACTTGGCGACAAACAGTGGATGGTTATCAATTGTAGTTTGGTAATTTCTCGCTGTTATTGATAGCATCAAATAATGTCATATTTATATAATAATACTCCCTTATTTTTAAGCCTTTTTATTGCAATTTAATTATAAATGCTACTGATTTCGTTTGTATTTGCAGAAAGGCCTTTGAAATAAAGAAATGCAAAAAAGGAACGAAAACCGACTCAAGACTGAAGAAAATAAAGAAAAGATTGAAGACCCAAAAAGATTGGACTTGAAAAGAAGACAAGCCCAAAAGATAAGAGGAAATGGGCCAAATTAAAGAAAGAAATCCGGACTTGCAAAAGATTGGAGCCTAAAAGGAGAAAGGCCCAAGAAGAAGCCCAACCGTGGAGTAGAAGATTCTGGAACCGCATCCAGCCGGCGGTTGGAATTTCCAACCGGCGGTTGAACCTAAATGTGGAAGGCGGTCGAGCGCGCAGGTCAAGAACTAGGTTATCGGGTTAAATTCCAACCCAACCGGCGGTTGGATTCGCGGACCTGAAATCTATAAATAGGGCCATTCTTAACCTTAAACCATACACTTTTACAAACGAATTAAGTTACCCTTAATTCGACTTTAGGGTATAGAATCCGACTTTGAGGGTTATTTGGAGGCTAGGAAGCTAGGGTTTGAAGCTTTTCAACCCTAATGAAGATTTGGTTCAGTATCTTGGGTTTGATTCTTATTCTTTTCTATTTACTATGTTTCATTACATGTTTCTAGATTTGGTTAGGTTTAATTCAAACATGAACTAATTCTTTTATTGTATTTAATTAGATGAATGATTAATAGATAATGGTTTCATGATATGTTTATGTTGATTTAAATTATGAATGGTTATTATGTTTATTCGAAAGATCCATATTGATTATGTGTTGATTGATTGTTACTTAACGTGGTCAAAAGATTTATGCTAGAACTAACGTTTGTATGAATTGATTGATTATCTGCAATTAAGTAATTTATTAGTTAATTGTGGCTTGAGACTGTAACCGGTAATAGGTTAAGACCAATAGCAATTAATACAACCTAATTGATGTGATAATTATGAAAACCAAATAATTATAGACTTGCGTTAACACGATGTCACGGAGTGAATCTTAATGATCCGTTGATAGGAATAATAGCATAAAGCTTATGTTAATAACACGCCTCGGTGTATTCAAGAGAATTTAGTATTAAGGTAAGTTTTATTAGGGATTAGTTAACCTTAACAGGTGGCTGTCCATATAAGTTGAAATCACCATGATAAACAATCAACAATTCGATAAACATATCTGAAACCTGAATCTAGAAATCACTATTCTAAGTAAATTCATGTTTATCTATCTGATTACTTTCAAGTTAATTTTATCTCCTTAATTGTTTAAGTTTTATTCGCTTTACTTTACTACGTTCGTACGGAACTAAAACACTCCCCTTTATCTATTTGTAATTTGTAATTTAGATTTAATTATTTTAATTTACACCGTTTCCCTGAGTTCGACTCGGTCTTACCAAAGCTATACTATAATACGAACAGGTATTCTTGCCTGGTTGTGTTTAAGTTTACTTTAGTATTTCCTTTTTAATTTAAAACTTGTATTTTTAACGAAAACTTAACACGCATCAGTTATAAATGGGGAACTTTGTATATGGTAAAAATTCCGAATGAGAATGGACTAGGTGGTGAGGTAGGTGTTGAAAGTCCTAGTCGGCTTGAATTTTTAAGAGATTGTTGAGGGATCTAGAACGAGTGGGAGTTCGATAAGAAATGAAACTAGTGGGAGTTTGACGTTGAGTGGCAGCTTTGGGGTTCCTACGAATTTTATTTGTCATCTCGGTACTACTAGCATTTTCAAATCTTCATTTAGATCATCTCCAATGGCAACAAGGTTGCAAATGACCGAGTGGGTGAGCAAGATATTTTTCCGAGAGTCATGTTTGGTATTACATCCGTAAAGTGGAAGTTTATTCGTTAAGAAAAGTTGTGTTTGTCCGATTGCATGCGCATATTGTGGTCGGTGATCCAAAGGTGAAATAAAGAGTGATATAGTAGATGATCAAGGGTGTGATGTTTTTTTTCTCACGGCTGCCTTGATGGTTATATTCACATGGTTGTTCGACCGTGTGGTCTTTGTTGGAAAGGTAGATCGTGTAGACGGAATGTTGTATGGATGGGTTGCTCGTGCAACGAGGGTATTAGAGTCGCGTTGGGCTCCAACCGGTCTTCTCATGAGCTAATGAGAGAGTGTTGAACTAGAGAGAGGTCTTGGTCACAGTTTAAGAGTGAAGTTCAGTTAACTGGTATCGAAAATCTTCCGATCCGACGAGGTCGAGCAGCATGTCCTGATGGTGTTTCGGCGATGAGGGTTAGAACCGGTTCTATTAAAGTGGCGTTTAGTTAGGTTACTAGAGTTAGGCTATTTAATCTTCAAGTGACAGATTGTTGAGTACTTGAAATCCAAACAAAGAAATTGAAGTTTGGTTGTTGGTTGGAAGTTTGCGACGCGGGGATTGATAATCGAGACGTGATCATGGATCAATTTTGTAGGAGAATTTTCTGAGATGAGATCCCCGCGCGACCTATTGTGGTCGCCGTGTGAAAAGTATAGATTACTGCGCGAGATCACCGTGTAAAGTCATGTCGGTCAGAATTTCTTGTTTATCAAGTTTTGTTCACTATAATTTAAAGTGGTGAAAATAGTTGGAAGTGGGTTAAAAGTGATAGAAAAATGATCTGGAGAAAAACTAATACAACGCTGATGTTACAAGTTATCGAGAATGGTTGAAGCAAGCACTCTTAAGTTAATTTTTTAAACCATGTATAATCTTCTACCAAAAGAACACAGATTTGATTGGCTATTATATATGTTATGTACTCATTTTAAAAATATTTATTGTTCTGAAGTAAAAAAAGAAGTCGAGTCCATATGAAGTCAGTGGTGGGGTATGAAGTGGTATTGAATGTTAGGAGGCAGGTCGAGCTTAAATTAATACGACTGTTTGGTGAGATGCTATCCACTCTTTTGGTCCTTCATCGTCTGACCAACACTTGCTCACAAAAAAGCATCTTTACTGACTGCTTCAAAACTAATCATTTGTACTTTTTACCATACCACCAGTTTCCACATTTTTAAGCTAACCAACAAATTATTCAAACAAAAAGATTACTAGTACTACACACACCTTCATGAAATAATAATGGAATAAAGCACTCTGTTTTGTTATACCCAAAACAACATTGTAGTAACACAACATAAGTTGTTTCTTCAAGTAAAAACATATTTCATGAAAAACTTATGTCATGTTCTGTCAAACAAACCAAAAAATAAAAATACACTAACTTAACCATTATATATGGTGAGAGATCAAGATCATGATCATGACCAACATCAACATCAAATACAGGCATGTAATACAAAAATTTACCTTGCAAATTCACGAAATGCCAGACTTTCCATTTCAATAGTATCTACACGAACAAACTCATGGCTCTAGGTTCACTTTGCTTTTGTAGAAAAGAATCGGCTGAACCCACGAGTGTTCTTTTCAGGCGTAGGGTTAGATGATGAAGAAGATGATCCTGATTTAGTGGGTCGATGTTTTGAGGTTTTTGAACTCACGGGTGATCTATCTGGACTGAATACGGGGTTGTCTAATTGAATAGGGGATTCGTTTCCAAGCTGCTGGTTCATGCCACTACTAGTTGTTAATTCTTCTTCATCGTCATCATTTTCTTGTTCTACTTCTTCAGCAAAGGTTTGACTTTTTTGACTCAATGGAGAACCCATGAAGTCGGATTGAGGACGCATGCCCTTTAACTGCTTGCCTAGAAGAAATATTGTTTCTTGACACTCTGCTAGCTTCTCTGCAGCAGCTGCCAGTTCTTTCTCCTGTAAATTGAGGACCATAATATTTATTATTACTACTGTATTGATTATCCTCATTAAATGCTCTTTGTTCATTGTGATGTTGATCGGAGACTGTACAAAACGCTTAACTATTAGCTAAAAGTCATGAAAGGCCTCAGGGTTACGAGAAAATTACGGGAATTATGCAAACTTGAATCAATCCAACAACTACATTTAACAAGAAACATGCAGAAAAGCAGTTTTCATTTCAAAGATGCCAGGAAAGAAAATATTAAATTATATGGGAAGACAAATAGCATATTTCATGGGGAGTGAACGATGATCATAACTATTTTGGCGTGAAATTTGCCTGATAGGGAAAACTGCCTACAAAATTAGACATTACAAATTGGAAATGTTATCTTCTTTAACCCCTCGTGAACATTAAATTACGTGGAGATACAAAGAGCTAAACTCTAAAATCAGTAGTACTTGATGACACATGTAAAGGCCCAAAAGAGAACTAAGTAAACACGTGATGTAAAGGCCCTGGAAAAGCAAATATAGGTTGCATAATGTATCACACAATTTTAAGTACTAAAATAGTAATTTAAGGGATTGTTATGATGAAAAACAAATGAGCATAGAGAAACATAAAGACACACCTGGTTACTTTTGGCATCAATATCAGCAACAGGGGAGGTTTCAATCCTGACATAGTTGGCCAAAAGATAAATCAGAGTCGTATCTTCATTGAATAAACAAACAACAGTTTACACATATATAAGTAAATTTGTTTACCTCTGCAATTGCTCTTGAAGATCCTTGCACTTTGTCTCAGTATCCTTATGACTTTTCCTCTCTTCCTCAAGCTCATTATCCAGCATAACTATCTTTGACTCCAGTTGGTTGACCCGCGATTGCAAGTCACCAGCACGAGCTTCAAGCGAGTTATACGACTCAGCCATACACTTAAGCTGTGTCTCAGACAAACCATTCAACTTCTGGGCAGCTGTCAGTTGAGATTTAACTTCAGATAAATGATGTTCAGTTTCAGTTAACTGTAACTTAGTGGCTTCAAGATTTTCATTACATCTAGAAAGTTCCATAACCATATTCTCTTTATCTAATTTAATCTGTTCAAACTCCTCCAATGAGCACTTCCATGATGACACGTTTAAATCAGAGGTCGGGACTGAGTTTCCATCATGAGGTATATCCGGATCAGAAGTTGTATCTGAAAATTGTGTACAACCATTTGAATAGTTAACCTTATTCTCAGGTAAAGCAACTTTGTCAATGCAATCTGGACTACTGGCTTCAGCATCATTAATTTCATACCCCTCAAAACTGAACCTGAGTTCACCAGCTTTAGCAAGTACACCAGAAACACCAAGAACAAAATCATTTAGATTTATTTTGCTAGATTCAGTCTCTTTGAAGGAAGCAGAGAACTCATCAACCTTCTGGAACATTCCATTCTCATCTACAGAAGTTCCCAACACAGACTTCGATTCCTTTCCTAGAAGTAACACAAAGTCGTATATCCGGGAAATAGCAGCAGACAAATCTTGATCATGGTGATCAGATGTAGCATCAGCTCCATGTAGACCCTGTATGACTCGGCTAATTTCTTCATAAAGTTTTTCTGAATCTGTATCTTTAGGTAATGAATTCAGTAGAGTAGATATTTTAGATTTAAGGCTCTCATCCCCATTTGGTTTCTCCAAAGGATCAGACTCAGACTTTTCCTTACTCTGTAACTCTGAGTCAGTGGCGACTCGTGACTCATTTGTTGAATAAGCCAACTTCTCCATCTCCAAGAAATCATCCATAAGCTCCAAACGGTTTGTACTATCAGATCTTTGAGGGCTCTCAATGTTCTTATCTTTTTTGTTATCGGTGATCACCACCGTAGCCCAAGATCCAGCAACACTAACATCATCATCATTTCCTTCTTCAGAAAACGAGGCCACACTTGGGGGGTTACTTGCATTTTGACTGATAGCAGTTTTGACTTGAGAATTTGACTGCAGTTGACTTTCCAGACACTGAAGTTTGCTAACTGTTTTAGCACAAATGTTTCTAGAAGCTTGAAGTTCGGTATTACGTTTAGCCAAAGCTTCTTTCAACATTTTTGTTTCTTCTTCCATTGTCGATAGACGCTCGGTTAGCAAATCATTTTCTTTTTGGTATTTCTGTATGCTGTCAAGAGAAAAGTCAGGCATTGACGAAAAATGTGGACTTTGTGGGCTTGGAGGCTTTACTGGAGACCTTTTGACTCGAGTTTCACCATAATCGCGGCCCAAATTATCAACTTCCAGTTTCATTTGAGCCAGAGCCGCTGGCCCAGGCAACTTCTTTCTTACAAGCCCACGTAATCTTTGACACTCGCCTTCCAACTTAGCTATTTTTTTCACGCCTTCCAAATGCTGCTTATTTGCAGCTTCAGCAGATCGTACACTCATATTCTTTTCTTCATTACGAATTTCTAACTCTTTAGCAACTATATGCAATTCATATTTCAGAGTATTTATTTCCCTTTCACAAGATTCAATGTTACTTTTTAAGAGCTCGATTTCTGCTTCTGCTTGTGATTTTTCTTCACTCATTTTAATCAGCATATTAGAACGATCCTGTAAAGACCTCGAAACAGCAGCATTTTCAGCAGCAGATCGCATGAGTTCATGATCTAAATTTGCTATCCTTGCGTCAAATTCTTGCTTCATTTTGTCAAATTGCTTGGTTTTTGCAAGAACAACATTCTGCACATTCTGATCATGTTCCTCCTTCAAATTTCTTATTTGACGCATGCATTCCTTCAAAGCACCATCCAAATGTGAGGCTCGATCTTCAGCTGTAAGTTTTAACAGAGTCATCGATTCCAAATGATTTCTCAAAGTTGCGGCCTCTGCTTCCGCCTTTTCCCAACCTAAGAAAATAGAATAATAAATTAACTACCCAATCATACTATTTTCAAGTAACAAGAGTGAATGATCAACACACCTGAAACGGCGTCCTCAGCAACTTTACCGTGCTGTTTGACCATATTCTCCTTTGTGGTTATCTCCGAATGGGCTTCAGAAAGTTGCTCGTTCAATTCCTTCACTTCATCTTCTAAAGTCTTAATCTGATCTTCATATACCAATTGTTGATCTTCATATCTTTTCACTTGTTCATCATACGACTTCACTTGTTCATCATATGATTTCACTTGATCTTCGTATGATTTCACTTGATCCTCCAATCCAGTTAAATGTGAATATTGATCCACAGAAATCTGAACATAATTTGGCTTTTTGTAGCTATCCTGTTTCACCTGAATATAAAACGGTCACAAAATTAAAACCAAAGAAAATATTAAAGGATTTAGAAATAAACAATCACGGAGAAGGTGAGCGAACGAACCTTGTCACCCTGCGAACCAGCTGAAGCAGGGACAGTCACAGATTCTGTTACAACAACTCCTTTGTCGGCACCGGACTTATCCGATGATTTCTTCTTCCAGGGCCAACTCCGGCGATCCATAATCTAATACTCTACATGAATGCAAAATAATATTAAAAAGGAATCCAATTACTATCACATGATTGATGAACACAAATTTAAATTGAGTTAATAGCTTCTAATAATTCAACCAATAGTTGCTTGAAAATTAATATTTATCTAACATTTGTCTGTTCAATAATGTTATTTTAGCTACGCAGAACCACTACATCAGCCATAAAACTCATCAGGGAACAATATTTCCTCAACTTAACTATCATAATTGCAGACTTGCATATGCATTTATTAGGTTTCATAAAAGCATTCACTTTCATAAATTAGAGACATTTACTTTATTAAAAGTAATCTATCTTTTTTTACCTACAATCAATAGATACATGATACAACAATTCAAGCATAACCAAAACTGATCAGTAATGCAGCACAAACAATCAAATTTAAGCAAAAAACTACCTTATCATGAAATTAATTATCCGTCACACGACATTACACCAATTTGGAATTATCTCAATAGCTGCATCAAGATTACTTTTCTCCTTTTTAGAAGAGTAAAAAAAGTTTCACTTATATGTAGTAGTATCAAAAGAGCAGAGTCCCATACCATCAAATCAGGATAACAAAACACATTTTGAATACAGATTGTTCGCATATGTCATGACAAACTAAACACAGAGTATAGTGTAAAATTTTATTAAATTTTCTATTAAACAACAAAGATTAGTAAGGAATTTGTAATTAATGAGTGCAAACCTTGAATGAAAACAAAGAAGTAAAAAAACACTTGTGACCCTGGTACAATAGCCAGGAAGATGGAATCTGAGCCTTGACTGAAAATGGGGACCTTTCTGCTTATACAGGTCATTCAGAAACCTTTAGTACTACTACTAGCTTAAAGTTTATAAATTTTTTATTTTTAATTAAATCCTCATAGTATTTGGTAAGTAAGGGATTGAGAAAAGAGAAAACAGATTATGACCTAACACCAACAGCCCTAGATAACAATAGCTCAGAATTGACATTTAATTTTTTTTTTTTTAAGTAAAATAAAAAAGTGACAATTGAAAGTTGAGGAATAAACTACAATCAAAGTAATCCCAATCCAATCCAACAAGAATAGCATGCATCACCAAATCTGGAGCAATTTATTTTCATAAATAAATTTAGAGAAAAAGTTAAAAATGAAAAGGACCAATACATTAACACCGACATCATTTAGGAAAAAATCAAACCTAATCATCATAATATACTAATTAATTATCTAATTAAAATTAAAATACTCCAAATTACAGATTCCTCCAGTTCATATACATAAATCAATCAATTCATAACCTAATTTATAAAAACAAATGCTAAAAAGGAATCAATTTCCAGTACTTTGATTTAACAACATGACCTAACAATGTATTGTAATTCATATCCAATTAAACATCGGTAAAGTTAAATCAACACATAAATTAATGAATCTATACCTTGATTAGATCAAGTACAGATATAGGATAACATAATAAAACATATAGTCTCGAAAAAAGTGTAATTTTAAAAACTAATTACTAATTTAAAAAGTAATTCACAATCGTATATATCGATTATAATTATTAATCGACTTACCGGCAACAATGTAGTTCTCAAATAGATTATTTGAAATATTGATTTTATAATTTTGGGCTTTTTTTGGTTGCTGTAGCAATCAGAGATCCACACTTGTGCAGATTATTTTGAAATTGAGATTACCGACGGGGGTTGTGACGGTGGTCGCCGGAGTTAGTGGTGGTGGAAATGGAAGGGTGAGTTAGGTGTCACTGAAAAACTCAGGGGGTTTGAGAAGCTGTTTAAAACACTACTTGACACTGTATCTATATGTATGTATATATTTGCAGTAATATGGATATTTTCACTTTCACCCTATACTTTTACTTTTTAGTGTGTTTATAGAAATTACACTTTTGATCCTTATAGTATAACTATAGTACATTTTTAGGCTATTAGAATTAAATCATCCGATTATTCATTAGTAGCTTATTATTCAATTTAATACTACCATTTAAAGACCAACTGTATTACACTATTATTAGTTCTTTTTTTTATTTTTCACAATCAATTTCATCACCTATTTATCATATTTCTTTGCACCAATTTATAAGTTTTCATAATTGATTTATAGTTATTTTGTATTTAAAACGCATAAGACCGTACTGATGTTTGTATTATATGATACATGAGGAATGAGGATTGAAACCATGTACTAAATAGATCCTAGTAACTTGAAGTGTTTCGTTACTAACTTATCGTCACTCTCATAAAATTGCTAAAAAAATGGTTTATCTAAAATATGGTTTCATATCTCTTTTGACTTAAGTCACTAAAAGAAGTTTTATATTCCTTTCGAGTTAAAAGAGACATAAAATTATCTTTCAGTGACTTAATTTGACGAAAAAAGTTTGTTGGTCTAAAGTATAATGTAAACTTATACACAATGTACGTAATTCAACTTAAAAAAATATATATATATATATATATATATATATATATATATATATATATATATATATATATATATATAAATGTCTATATTTTAGCACCCGTTAAAACAAAAAAAACAATCATTATAAGACTTCATTTGTAGAGGTCAAAAACATGACAAATGACATAAGTACGACATTCAAATATTTGAATGTGTGTCAAAATGGCATTTGAAAGCATCACTTTAACCTTCCATATTTATTTTTGGTATATATTTTTGGAAATATGACTTTAACCCCTTCATTTACTCTTTGTATATGTTTGGAAATTTCACTGTGGCCCTCTATTATTAATTTTTTAAATAGTACTATACATCAATTCCAATCTCATCTCTTTCAACATCTACCAACTTAATCACCTAATTACTAATTCTTTTAAGTAGCCATTGAATTACCGATTAATCGTCTCATGTTCAAGTGGACCTCCTTTCACCTTTATTCTCTCAAAGTTACAATTAATCGTCCAAGTTTGACTTTTAGTTGAGGATTCATTCCATTTTGAACTTACTTACTTAAAAAGTTACTAATTAAATTATTAGTTTTATAGTAACGGCAAATCAGTAATCCTATAGTACATTCCGGAAATAATATACATATTTTCTCCTGCGAGACTTGAACTCACAGTCTCTATATTAGTGACCTCGTCACATACTATATAGCCAAAGGCCTTTCTGATTAAAAAGGAAAGGAGAAAAGAAGAAAGTTACTAACTTTAATCTCGTTGTTTTAACTATGTTAGTTTAAGCATCTGTTAAGATGCTTGTGATGGTTGGTTTTGTATAAATTTATATAGTGAATATAGTTAGTTTATGGCACTAATCAAACACTTGGATGGATTATTTGCAAAATTATACTAAAAATGTCAATATTAAGTATTAACTATTACTCGTACAACTATTATGAGCTATTTTAAAGGGGACCTTGTATAACAAGGCCATAATTACCTTTTTACCTTTTTAGAGATACTTTTTATGTTTGATATGGTGATAATTTATGGTTACAGATTTTAAATTATCGTTATCAAAACACCTTAAAACAAATGTTCGCGAACTCGTTAATTATGCTGATTGAGAGAATAATTAACGTAATATGTTCTCAGAACCGATCGCGAAAATAGAAAAAACAATTTCCCATGAAACTGAGCTCAACCCACATCATTCTTGCTTAAATCACTCTTTGATGTTAGTGTTGGAAAAATATGATATTTTTTGTTCGTGTTGGAATAATGTGATATTTTATTCTTATGTATATGTCACAAAAAAAAATTCTAAAAAAAAGTGTATGATGTGGCACTCATATACAAATCTAAATACGTTACGGTCCTTAAATGATGGAACTCTTGTTGTATTTTACGAAGGTGACACCATATATTTGCTCTTTAAGTGAAACGCACGTGTGTTTTGTAAATTTGTGTTTTTGTAAATTTTGATGACATGGTTTACACATTTTCATGCGGTTAAAAATAATATTTGCCGATGTTTCTATCTTAGGTACCAACTATACCCTATAAATTGCGTGTTGTTTTCTACTCACTTCCCTTTGATAAATAGTGCCATAAGGGTAATGGATAAATATATATTATATTTATATATAAAATTAAACAATAGTTAAACATTAAACAAACATAATCTTTTCTATAATTAATTAATTATAACATCACTTCCCATTTGAATCTCGTTGATTAATTCTTATTATGGAAATATTGAACTTTTATTAATTATCATTCCAACAATTAGTTGGAGCTCATGGATAGAGTTTGTGACTGGAAGTCTGAAAACCCTAAGATGGTAGTCTAATGGTGAAGACTTGAGATTCTTCGGAGGACACCTCAAAAGTTCAATCCTTATTAACTACAACTTGGGTCTAACTCATAAACGCGTAGCCCAATTAGTTCCGGAGAAAAGACTTTGCAAGAAAATGGTCACGTTTCCCAAAAAATGGGCTGACACTCGCTGCAGCAGACTGTTGGATCAATCTGGGGTGTACGTTCTGCGTTGCATTTTACATATTGTCCTCAGGGTGGGACGTGTGGACCGAATACCATTATCAGTTATCAATGTTTTTGCAAGAGTTGTGGCTAGAGTATGACGTTTATTTTAAGGCTTCTATACATAAGTTGTTTAAACAAACCTTTATTTTAAGGGCTTCTTTCCCAAAAATCCATACTTACGATATGTTTGATAACAATTAGTTGGAATTGTAGCTTCTGGTTGGAGGTGATAGATGGTGTTTGTGGCTGGAATTGAAGACGTCGTTAAGACTTCTATAAACTACTTGAAATGGTTTCAATTTTAAATGCATCTAGTAGCTTATTTTTTTTAACAAGATTCACTTTATATGATATGTGAAACCCAAAATTATTTTTCATAAGGATCGAACTTTTTAAAAACTCAAACCTCTTATAACCCCAAAGAAAGAGTGCCAAACACACCATCTGAAGCATTTTTTATATAAGATATTGAGTTTGTTAAAACTAAAACTTAAACACCTACACTTTCCAAAAAGCCTAAAAAATATATAGGCCAAACACACTCGTAACCGGAACAAACAGATATACATAACACTATATTTGTCACATGGGGAAAGCAATGTGCAAGAAAGGTCATGATTTATACCTGAGGGATGAGAAATGTGTTTACTTGGTAGAATATGGTGTAAAGTGTAATACTGAAAAACAGTTAAGAAGATAGTGGGAGGGAATAATCATAGTTGGATTTACCTTTCTTTATTTATTTTTAATTTTCAATTTTTAATTTAAAGAATAAAATTTACAAATACCCCCCTCAACAAATATAATAAGTTTAAAGTTTCTATTTCTATTTATATAGGGGTTTTTATTTAAAGAGCAAACGTAGTTACGCAGTGGTGCATGCAAAAGAACATTATTCAGATATCATATCATAAGTTTATTTATGATAAATAAATAAAAAGTAACTTGAGGGGTATGATTCCGTACTATATTTCAAAGTTACGCGTCCACCTCACTCGTAAGATACATCAACGTCAGACAAATCATCTGTCCACAAATCACCCACACATGCTGAGGCATGAATTCGAATCTCAAATAAATAGTTAATTATCATCATTTAATTAAATATTACTGTTACTACATATGATTATGAGTTTATGACCTAAGACAATGAACTTAAAGACCAAGATGTTTTATGCATTGTACATGCATGTGAACAAACCAAACATTCACAATTACGTAAACGTTGTCGTTTTTCCACCAATTTTGTTAGTTTGTTTATTGTTGAAAGAGTATTTGAATTATTTAATTAAAAATTAAACCGCTTAAAATCGTATCTAAAACGTGTACGTACACCCATATTGCTTGCATGACAGTGCAATTTAAATACCCGTCTATTCCATCCCATCCCTTTTATAAGAGTTTGAGTTTTTTAAAGTTACTGTATGTATTGTATATCGGACAACTCAAGGTTATATATATATATATATATATATATATATATATATATATATATATATATATATATATATATACTAGATTCAATCTCGTGCGATGCAGGAAAATATTAATATAATTTCTAAAATGCAATTGTATTCTAATCTAGTAAGAAATAAGTAACATTTTGTATTTAGATATTATCTAGTATACAACAAAATTCTAAGAATATCCTAAATAATTATTTTTGGTCATGTAGACATATATATTTTTAATTTTTTTATTTATCAATGGGGGTATTAATCCATATATATTATAACTATATAACAAAATTTGATATAAATCATTATGTTATACGTGATATGTCTATGTTTCTTCTTAACAATATGAATGAAAATTACAGAGTATGGTAAAGTAAGAATTTGAATTGTAATGAATTACTATATAACCATCTTTTTCTTTCTTATGTATACGATTTAATATTAAGAAAAACTTAGGGGATATTGAAATAAAGGATATAGATGTGTTGATACTTTATTAGTTTTTAATAAATAAATCAAGTCTTTACCCAAAACCTATTTATTTTATTAATCAAAAATTTTGAGCATGAAACCGAAGGCAGCAGGCTTGCAATCCTTAAATATCTCTTATTATTATTTTTAATTAATTATATTATATATTATATTATATGTACAAGAAGTAAAATGAAGTTAAACTTAAAAAAGATTGTAATGATAAATACAATAAATTTTATTAATTTAATTTCTAGAATAGTAAGAACTTCCCTACGATATTATAGATCTTTAGGGTCTTATTATAATACTATAAATGTTAATTAAGCAAGTCTAATTTTTTAACTTAATTTATTTAATTAACTAAAAATTGTAGAGGTTGCCATGTGACGTATTTGCCTAGGTGACAAATTATGAAACAATTATTTATACTCCTTAATTATATATATATATATATATATGTATATATGTATATATGTATATATATAAAGTCACAAAACTCTTGCGAAAATGGGTGTTATTTTGTAAAAGTTTTTTTAATACTAATTTGACAATTCATAATAGGTGAAGCTCTATTTGAAGAACAAGGTAATTTCCTTGTATTTATATTAATTGTCAGCAATGAAAACTTGTAAATTACTCAAAGTTGTTTAATTGGTTTATTCAAAAAGAATATTAGTATAATCATTAATCTTTGAAATAAATGATTATTTTTTAGTAAATTGATGTTTTCGTAGTTTTAGCTTTAACTTGACTTTATTTAACTGGTTTCCATTAAAATAGGTAAGAGACAATAAATGGATAGATGATGTTTGTGTATAAATTGGTATAAAGTAGTTTAACATTTATTATTTCATCCATCCTAAAATAATTATCACCCGATAAAAAACACCCAGTTTAATAAAAACATAATAATTATTATTTTTTAATATACTTTTTGTATAATGATAGTTTTACCCATAACTATTTAATTATTGTTTTGTTTAAAGTTTGTAATTGTAATAATAATTTAAAGTAAGGATAATCTGGTCATCTCTATTAAACTTTTATATCTATATCTATTTTTAGTAGTACACAATTAATTTGAGATAATACAAAAAGAAAATATGAACAATTATATTGAGACGGATGAAGTAATTAATTTAATAATAAGCTTGCGGTAGAAGAGAGGTATAATTTGTGATTGTGCTTAGCTGTAAACGAGTCTAATTGCAAATGGACCACCGTCACTCACATTCTACAGCTCACCACTCGAGTGTGACCCAACTATATTATCCTGTGCTGCCGCTCCAGGGAATTCCATTTTCCTCAATATTACAAATGTCAAACACAATATTTATTTATTTCTATATATATTAATTAATTAAGTTAATCCATTTAGTACGATGTCTTTTTATTATTTTATTTTATACAAAGTAGTCTAGCTGCATATTTAAATATCATCATTGGGAAATAAAAAGATTTGATTGATGTAAATAGTAGCCTTAAAAGGTTTACTATAAAAAAATGTTAATTTTGGTAGCTTTAAAATAAAAAACTACATCAAAATTTCTAGACAACAAGTATTTTCTTTAGATAATGATTACTTTTTTAGATATATGTATATAGACTTGAGATTCAGCATAATTCAGCTTCTTATAGTGAGATCAGTAAGATACACTCTATTTACTAAAGGGTGAAGTTTTAAGTCTCGCTTCAATCCAGGTTAAATAATACAGTAAAACTTTAGTGATCTCAGGTCAAACTCCTTAATTCTAATAATTTGTCAGCTAACGTAATTATTGCAATAGGGATGGATTTATGTATGTATGATTTTGGGGTATAGGTTCATCGATATATACCATATAATCTTTATCTTAAGAATATATTTGTTATTAAAAAAAAGGTAACTAGACTTTCTAGTAGTCTTTATCGACTGGTACTTCAGTCAACATAAGACAGTTAAATAGCGTAAACCACGATTAAAGTGATCAACGTATTCAAATCTACATAAAATTTGTACTAATATGTATAAATTATCATATACTTTGTTCTGATAATAACAATAAAATAGAGGAGAGGGTATCAATTTAGGCAGAAAATAAATTAAAATAAATAAGAGAACGCCTTGTAGAGTTTTGTTATGTCTCAATATTTATTTTCGTTGAAAAATAAAAATATACATTTAATTATTCCATTTAATAGTTAATATTAAATAATTACTACCTCCGTCCCATTATAAGTTTCCTGTTTTGACTTTGTAAAGTCAATCATTTTCAACTTTGACTTTAAATATTTTTATTTGTGTTATATAATACATGATGAAAATTATACCAACGAACATACATTTAAAATTCAATACATTCATATATTTTATATCAAGTTTTATATAACACAAACAAAAATATTTAAGGTGAAAATTGAAAAAGAAAGATTTTAAAAAGTCAAAATAGGACATCAAAACATGACACTTTTAATGAGACTTGGAAATAATATTTTTAGTACATTAATATATATTTTTGTTGAGTGTCGTAAGATTGTAAGAAAGCTGAGTTTTAGGCTTTTGGTCATGAGATGAAGGGCCCACTACCCACCAGAAATTCGGCTTTGTATTTTGAATTTTTAGATCATCCATTTATAGGGTTGAATATGCCAAAATGGCACCCTGGCTGCACACCTCTTTTCTAGATTTAGAAATAAAAATTTTCAAATATGTATTCTATCCGTCCGACTTTTATTGTAAATTTTTATTTTCCACTTTATTATTTATGTTAAGCATTAAAGTTTCTTATTTACTATTATTTATTTATTTCATAAAAATTTCCAGTTAAATTTATCTTGAATATAAGAGTAAAATTGACATTTATCCAACATTCTAACCTATCTTAAATTCAACAAATTTTACTATGGGACAATAACAGTGACGAAGGGAGTAATTCAATAGAGTATTATTTAAAAGGGTGTGTTTGACAATAAAGTAATTGGAGCATCTGGCTGAAGCTGAAAATTATGACTAGTGATTCAGTATTATTTTATAAAAAGGTTTTCTAGGGGATTCTTTTTTCAACAATCTCATCTTTTTCGTTTATCAAATAAGACTTCTAATTAATAAGGGTTTAAGATTATTAAAACTATAATTTCAATCCCCTATAAGCTCTTAGAATCTATGCGCAAAGATGATTATAGTATTACCGTTAAATCAAGTTAGCTATTTTTTCACGTACGAATATTGTCTGTTAAATAGCATGTCATTATATAATATATTTTAATCATTAAAATAATATTGTTTTGACAAAAAAAAAATGTGCAAAGAATCATATTCGAAATAAAGCTTTTCTATGTGAACTAACTTTTATTTGTGAGCTAAAAAGGGTAAATCAGTAACTTTAAATTTTCATTTTAAGATTACAATATTCAACATCTCAAAATATTTTATTGATAGTAGTAAATATTGAATCTCAATTATTTTAACTTTATTTTACATTTCATTATAATTATATATGACTCTTGAGTGGTAAATCATACCTTATAGTTTTTGTTATGCAATTTATGTGAAACTTAATTATTTCAGAATATTTATGTCAATTTTGAAATAGTTTACGCATTTTCTTGCGGTTTTACTATTTTAGGTACCAACTACTACCCTACAAATAATTGTTTTGTATTCACTTTTATTGATGCAATATGTTTTTTATTTGTTTTTTCAGAAATAGTAAAACAAACTAAAAAGACAAATGCAATTATAGAAGACCTTCAAGTATCTTTTTTAAAAAGCTTTTCCTTTCCATTTTGTTTAGCTAGAATACAAGAATTACAACATTCAGTGTATATTGTGTTTACTCACGTTCGTAATAATATATATTTTTTATTTAAAATTATGGGTAAAGTTTTGAGAGGCAGACCTCAGATGAGGGGAAAAGTGATAGACCAAACTTACTGCAATTTAGGGATAAATGTGTCACTCAGATTTATTATATCTTACTAACGGTTTCCTTTTAAGTTTTAACATACTGCATTTTAGCATTACTACATTGTACACCTATAACTTTAACTGCATTTTAACACCACTACATATTACACCTACAAATTTATTTTTAAAATACAGTAGATTCGACATATCCATCTTGCCTCTCATTTAAGGCATGCCCTTTGATTTTTCACCAAACATTGTTAACCAACCAAAATATATTACCATGGTCGTGTATATATACCCATGTGTATGTACGCGTGCTAATCAGATATAATAACAAATTAGTGGTGACTTTATTTAATAAGGTTAAAAAATTAAGGAACGAAAGAACTAATATTATTGCTCAAGTTTATTCAAAAACTCATTTCTATTTAAACTTTAAAATTAAAAATCTCGCAAACGGTATTTTTATAAATTAGTATAGAATTTGCATATTAATTTGAATTCAGGTTATTTTTATCTTTAATCGGATATCACATTCGAATTTTTTTTTTTCTATTTTTTATCATGTCGTAAAAAACGCACTACATATGATCACATAGTATGATTTTGTGTATAATCACATATAATATATGATAAAAAAAAAAAAAGATTAAAGTTACTAAGTGATTTATTTATTAATGTAAGATGTTAATTCACACATATTACAACTTAATATATATTCAAATGAATAATTATAAACTAGCATGATACCCGTACGTTGCGGTGGAATAATATAAATAAGAGATATTGTGAGTCTGCAGGCGTGGCCAACATGAAATATTGTTCGAACTTTTTGAAAGGCTCCACTGACACCTGTATTATGTAGCTTGATGTACCGCTAAAGAGTATCACATAAAGTTGTCAATGCGAGAATACTTATCCCCGAAAGATATAGACTAACATTTAAAATCGTTTTATCGATCAAAATGAAATTATCGAATATATAAATTGACAACATAAACACATAGTTAAACATGTAAATAAATGTGAGAAATTTATGATAAAAAAAAACATATTTAAGGATTCATTTTCTTTTTTTTTTTTAAACATTAAAAATGTAAAAAAAAAAAAAAATAAATAAGTGGAGGAAAGTTAAACTTGATCGCTATAGAGGTATAATTTAACACTAAAAGATGGGCACACTGCATTTGTTAATTTGACAACACGTTCGTCTCGTCTCCATCTTTCTCTTCATGTCCATAACCAAAAGTTATGTCCTATGTTTTAGTTCGCTTATTTCTTTAAGATGATAATATTAATTAGAAGTTAATAAATGTAGGGTCATGTTAGTAATTTCTTTTAGTTTTAAAATTTTTGTTACTTACAGTAGGGGTAAAATAGTAATTTCTATCTAAAAACGCTTAAAATGCTTTATATATTAGTATATAAATAACTTTTTGAATTAAAATTAAATGTCATATATTTATTAGGTTATGATTTATTGATAAGGGTACTAATGAGAATTCAATAAATGTACGTGTATGTTCGTAAATTTAATTAGATCTTCAAAGAATAATAGTAAGGTTAGAGGTAGAATAGTAATTCACTATTAAATAAAAGACCTCAAATGCAATATATAATAATATAGATAAAATTTTATAAATGTCATTTTTCATCAATAATTACATTTGACTAGTGAATTTAATGTTTAATAACATATTACCATTCAAATAATTCTCCAATAAAAATGTCAGCGTGATACATTCATCTAAAAATATAACTCATATATAGTCTTTTTTATATATATAATCGTTGTGTCGGATCTTTGACCAACTTATCTGCGAGATCCAAGTTCCATGCAAAATAAATTCGAATAAGATAACTAAAGCTATCCCTTAAAGAGATTGTTGTTCCAACTAATCAATGACAAAATGAATATTGGTAGAGCAGAATCATACAACTATGATTAACACATTTTTATCAGGGTATTCAAATTCGGATATTTGAATTTTGGATATTTAAAATTTTGGATACTGGATTTTACTATTCGAATCCGAATTATCCGAAAATTCTAATAATTAGTTTTGAAATCTATTAAAATGTCGCATGTAATCAAAGCTTAAGTTTTTTAATGCATATATTCAAAATAGAAAAGATTAAACCACATAAGATCAATAGTAGTCAAATATTCAATAGCTATAATCTATCAATATCTTGTATTTATAATAATATTAGAAAAAATAAAAAAAATTATCATTTTTCGGATATCGGATATTCGAATTATCCGAAATATCTGAAAATGATATCTGAATCCAAATTCGAAATTTCGGATATCCGAAATTCGAGTATTCGAATTTTCAAATAGTTTCGAATTGAATTTTCGGATAACGAATTTTAATACGGATATTTTTGAACACCCCAAACTTTTATAAAAGAAGCTTAGTTGGTCAAACCGTCAAACAACCTAAAATTCTTCTTAAATTTTCAAAAGAACCGATATAAATGGTTAAAAAAATATTTGTACTTTGTGAAAGACTAAAAATATTAGGGAAGTCAAAAAGGTGAAATAGAATCCAATGAAAATGGTACGAGATACAATGGTTGGAGACCGATGGAGTAAAGCTGACTCCCCATGATTTCCCATCATCCAATACAGAAGTTATTTTTACTTGTCATGTGATATCAATTCAAATAATTTGATTTTAACTATTGTAGAAAATGATTTGTAGGATATAGAAACACTAAAATTAACCTAACAATATACTCCCTTCGTTCCAATTTAATTGTTCTATTTTGACTTTTCTAATCTTTATTTTTCAACTTTGACCTTGAACATATTTGTTTGTGCTATATAATATTTGATGTAAAATATATAAATGGATTGAGTTTTTAATGTATTTTCATTGGTATAATTTTAATCAAATACCATATAACACAAACAAAAATATTTGAGGTCAAAATTGAAAAAGAAAAACTACAAAAGTCAAAACATGACAATTAAATTGGGACGGATGTAGTAAATCTTTTATTTTTAAGGAATGCATTAACTCACACACACCTACTCATCACAAACATATACATTTTTTTTCTCAAAGATTTACGTTTGTCCATCCTGAAACTTGAACTCACAACCTTATAATTGAAGGGTTACCTCAATACCGTTAATTATACCAGCAAAAAACAAACAAACAAATCAAAACAATGTTTTCATCCGTTTATCATACAACAAAAATTATTCTATATCACTGTTTCACTTTCAAATTGACATCAAAGTATATATATCTACTTGATTGCCAGCTTGCTAATTACATCATCATCAAAGCTTATTTGATTAGTGGAAAACTTTAATATTAAACTTTGTAGTTTAGTAGTTTATCCAAATATAAATGTTCCAATTAAGAGTTATATATATATTAATTAATCACGATCAATAATTTATTAACTAGATTAGGTTGCTTGGATGTATGCACAAAGGAGGATGAATGGTTGTCAGGATCGATTTTGTTGGATATAGTGTCTAAGTTCATAACTAATTGGTAAATATATCATTAAAAGTAGAGTCATTTTTGGTTCGCCCTCAACGAACAGTTAAGAGAAATAAATGAGAGATAATATTAATTGTTAATTATTTGGTTTATTAATTATCATAGTTGATGAATTAATTAGAAACTAAAAGAAACGGATGGAAAATTCGAGAAGCTAAATCCAACCGCCGGTTGGAATGTTCAACCGGCGGCTGGAGTCCAGGGGGTAAGGCGGTGGAGCACGCGGGTCGTGGCTCGGATACTTGGGCAGAAAGTAAGCCCAATTGCCGGCTGAATAATCCAACCGGCGGTTGGATGGGCGAATTAGGTTATCCCACATCGGCCAAGGATATAAACCTAAGGCTCCCTCTCCCTATATAAATAGGGGGCATGTCATGGTTTCAATGTACATCATTCTTTCTTTTTCATTCATCTCCTTGTAAGAGTTTACTCGATTAAATTCGGGACCTTAGGAGTTGGAACTTTCTCTTAGGTTCGTGGGTGTGAACCATTAAAGGTGCTCTGGTTTGAGTACTTGCCTCCAAGTAAGGAAAATCTGCGTGTGAGAAATCCGATTTTTTCAAAGGTTAGTATTTTCTTATTTATTTATTTGTTTTGTTGTTTATTATTATTAAGCTAAGATCCTTTAGGGTTTAGTTTTCTTCATACCCTATAATAATTGTTATTTTCGCATTGTATGTTAATCTAGTAAGGAAATAGAAAACTCATCAGTGGTATCAGAGCCTTAGCTTAATAATATAGACACTTAACATGGAGTTACTGCCTAGTTAATAGTTAATTGTAAATAGTAATCCATAGATAAATTCGTATGATCATTAAATGTTAATATGGATCTAAAGTAAATACTAATATTTAATTTGTTTAAATGATACCTCTAAATTTTAAAATGTTCAAAATAGAACTCTAAACTTTAAAAGTTTAAAGAGACGTATATATATTATGATCAATATATATGTATAATTTAAAATCTAAATACGTTATCAGTCAATTGATAAATCGGCTCACCCATGGTGAACAAACTATAAGAGAGGTATAAGGCGGGACACTTTACTTCCCTAAAGAAGTGGGTTTTTAATATGCTTCGCGCTGACCTACTTCTTCGCTTCTTTGTGCGTTCAATGGAGCTACCGAGGACTTTTGATAGGATGATGTCAAGATCAAAAATTTTGATTCAAAGTACTAAAACAAAATCCTGTTTTAAGTATAACAAATGTGAATTGTATGCTAGTCCATGAAAATCGCATATCTCTCATATGGACTATTAATGGAGCGTGTGTGGTTTATCGGCACATTAATGAGAGGACATAAGTAAGAGGTAATGTGAGACTCGCGATTCTCGAGCGTACTCGGGTCGGGGACCACGCGGGTTTTGCATGGTTAAGTTCACTATCTTATTCATGATCATCGGCATCCCAGTCATGAATGGTAGATAAGCATATCCGAGATTAACATGACATTGATTAAATCAATGAATCGCAAAAAAACTAGGAATTTCATAGAGAATGAAATTGACAAAAGCATTGTCTACCTAAAATAAATTCGTGATATGATTACGGCAAACCTCTTCATAAAACGAATCGAAAATATGGATCCTAGCCATAATTTAGAATTGGGTAATTAAACAATTAAGGAATATTCATACTAACTAAAATTATTTTATATTACAGATGTCTACTGAAAATGGTACAAATCCACCCTTTCCCAGTTCCGCAAATAACTCGAACTTCTAACTACTTTCAGTTCTTGGGAGGGAAAGACTTACCGGTCCAAACTATATGGACTAGATGCGAAACCTTAGGTTTACCCTATGGTACGAATATCCTACAAAGAACCCTTCATCTACTTTGCTCTCAAACGTGCCTAAATGATCCTTGGTATTTAAGATAGTACAAGGACACCCAACTGGTTTTAAGAAACTAACCAATGGTTTTCTTTTAAAGAATAACTCGTAAGGTGTCTTGTTGTAAGGCTTAATCACTAAGATCCTATTTTGCACTTAACAAGCAGTACTAACAGCCTCTGCCTAAAATGTTAGGGAACTTAGAATCAACTAACATGGTTCTAGCAGCCTTAATTAGTGTCATATTTCTCCTCTCAGCTATTCCATTTTGTTGTGGAGTGAAACGTCTTTTTTTTTTTTTTGTGTTACGCGATTCTAGCCATTATCTGAGATCTCGTACTTGTGCACAAAAACGCATTAGAATTCTTTCTTCATGGTTACGCGATCTTAACCACTTTCTGGGATCGCGTTCTTGTTCACAAAACCGCAACAATTTGAGGTTACGCGATCCTAGCAACTTTTTGGGATCGCGTAACTACACCTGAATCTTGAACTCAGCAAAAACTCAAGTTTTTGACCCAACTTTGATTGCGCATAACTTCTGACTCGTTTACAACCAAGGCATGAAATTTTGCAGACACCTTCAATTTAATAAAATAAAGACTCTCCAATTTGCACTTTTCCAAATTTCGTGCAAATGAGGGTTTCAGACGTTTAACCAATTTTTTACCATTTGGAAATTTTCATACTTATATTTGCAACCAAACCAAATGACACATTTTACCATTCTCAGATTATGTCCTCACATATTTTAACTCATTTACATGTACCCAAACAACTCAACACATCGTTTTGGTCAAATATAGTAAAACGACCCGTTTGAACGTATCCAATTTGACCCATTTAAAAATTCAACCAAAAACTAAAAGTTTCCATTCATACAACTTGCAACTTCACCCAAAATCCACATACAACCTATAACCAACTTGGTTAGACTCCATATTACTTACGAAAGACAATCCCATTATGTTTTTACATGTTCATATCAAAAGTTACTATCTAGGGCAATTTACTCATCATGGTAATCATAACGATATTTTAAAGAAAAGGTAAACTTGCCAAACCCACAATTAGCAAGCTTCAATCCACACTACTTCTCTGCAATCGTCTTTCCCTCCATTTGCCCACCTAATTCACTTGAACCGCGCGCACCTACAACATCAAACAACTGACCACGTAAGCATTACGCTTAGTGAGTACATATGCAATTATATGAATAATACATAACAATAATTACTGGCAATCAACAACTAAGTAATTGTAGAGATTTTCAACCATATAATCGGATCTACTGGCAACTTACAATTGTGCACAATGTGAAATAATTGGCAACAATATAGGCTAACATAAGTTACCAAATCTCTACAATGCATAATCCATATCACGTAACAACATAAACATATAATGAACAATCCTCTCGGTCATGTGAACCTCTTGCACGTATGCAATCCGGAACAAATAACCATAACCTAAATAACCCCCATATAACTCACCTTGATGTTTTAAGCAATTCAAGTCAACGATCACTAGTGAATGCAACGCCTTTAGCACCTAACAAATAACACATAACATAACAACACATTTAACATCTAACCATCATTATAATCAACTAATCAACATCATTAACCCATCATCCCTCTTAGTTGACCAGTTTAACTTTTAGAGTCAAACTAATCAACTTTAACTATTACCAACAACAAGGTTTCTAATACATGATTACTTCTAATACCATTTTAATTATGATCTTAAAATCATAATAATACTATAACAACACTTTCAAGCTACAAATTGGGTTAGTTATCCTAATTTGCAAGAATTCAATATAACCTCACAAGTATCACTAATGAACATAATCAATTTATCAACTTTTTGATATGAATTGAGGTTAGTAACAACACTTTCTATGCTTACTATACGTCAATCAAACACTATACATCTAAATTTCGTTTTACAAGTAATTAAACACTTAAACCTCACAAAACCATTTTCTAGGTTAAAAAGGGATGAAGAACAACTTACCAAGTATTAGGGATGATACTTAGACTATGAATTCGATTTCTTCAATTTCAATTTAATGACCTCACTGATTTCTCTCCCTCTCCCTCACGATTTCTCCCTCTCCTCTTTTTGTTTCTAGAATTTTTTAGAACTCTCTGTATGTGTATCGACATATGCATATATGTGTATATAAATTTTTAGGTTAATTTACATTTTAATCCCCCATATCTTAAGCTCTTTAGAATTCTAACCCACCAAGTCTCATTGTTTTATACTACAACACTTAACTAGTTATTCCCAATTTATACTATTCAAACACTCTTAAATACTTTATACTTTTATTATTCTATGCAAAAATTAATAATAAATACTTTATACCTATTAAATAATACCTCAAAATTTCAGGGTGTTACATGGAGACCTAGGGGCACTAAACTGTCTTTCAATACCTTTATCCTCATGAAATTTATTAATCTCAAAGTTTTGAAATTCTGTTTCATTATCACACCTAATGACTTTAACTTTCTGGTTAGTTTAGTTTTCTATCCTAGTTAAGAATGACTTAAGTATTTTACTAGTTTTATCCTTAATTCTAAGAAAAAATACCCATGTAAACCGGCTATAATCATTATTGACCACTAGGCAATAAGATTTCTTTCCTATGCTACTCACATTTGTAGGACCAAACAAGTCCATATGCAATAGATGTAAAGGAGAGCAAATAGTTGTAACACCCTCTCTTCATATTGCATAAAATATTCTTTTATTTCGGAAGCGTAGGTCAAAACATGTATTGCATTAATAACATTTTATAAAATGTACATATACTGTTTAAAACATCGTACATAACCAGGTGCTACATAATTTCAACATTCATTTAAGTTATCAAAAACTATATCAGAGTTGCCAGCTAGTCAAATATCCTTTAGAACATAATCTTCCTGCCCGCCCATTTCAATCATGACCTGCAGGGATTAGGGTGGTGGGATTAGCACAAAGCTAAGTGAATGAATGTGAAACTAACAATTCAACTTAGCATAACAATCTGTTTACATCAATTAATCGTAAACACATAACGTCAAAGAGGATCGGTGGTTTTTGAGGAACCCTGAAGCCGCGATGGCCCTCAAAGAACGCTTATCACAATCTGTATTGGCCTATACAGAATATACTGATAACTTGATACTACCATTTCACAACACATGTTTTAATACAACGCATGTACAAGACCCTGTATCTGTAACCCTGTAATAATCAAGTTCAACAATCTGTTGACCTCTTTAATAACAACAAATGCCTGAAGGCCACATTGCACGTAGATTCATAATCAGCAAATCAGACTAAACAGTCTATCAATTATATCTACGTTTACTTGTTGCAACCAAACCGTTACAACCAAATCAAACTTGTGAGTTCCAGATCCACTCACCTGTTAGCCTCAGTCCAACAACTCGGAAGTCTAATGTTACCGAGTCTTCTGCTGACCTGAGAATACAACAAATAATGAGTCAGTAACTCATTCCATAATTGTATAACATATTTCAATATATAATATCGAAATGACAAACAATTACCAAGTTATAACAATGCACTTATATAATTATTTACTCAATCATCATAATAGCATATTTATGCGAACAGGCAAATCCCTGAAGTCTAAGAAAACAAAAGTTCAATACGAAGTGAAATCAGAAAGTCCCAAAACGAGGTTTAAAACTTGAAAAATGCCATTTTCGACCCCAAGATGACCCCGAAAGGCCTAAAACTGCCTAGGCTCATTTTAAAGAGTTTTAATTATTGGACCGTTTTCGAGTGACCATGCGAATCTCGGCCCAATCCGTATTAAATGAAAATTTGTTAAACTTTTAGTCACTAAAAGTATCATGTTCGCAGGACAAGGTTCGGGCGAACTTGTCCATAAGTTCGTTGGCTGGCTCATGTTCGCTAGCCTCTCACAAGTTCGTTAGTTACACAATGTTCGCTGCTCTCACAAGTTCGTTGGTCACATGATGTTCGCTAGACACTTCAAGTTCGCTAGCCACATAATGTTCGTGACTTCATCTTCAACCTGCGAACTTCGCCACTGTGACCAAAATTCCGAACCATCCTTTTCCATAACTCAAAAATTCGACTTCCTATCATTCTAACAAGCTTTCTAACAACTTATATGCATCAAATAACATCATATAACATCTTTTCAACTTCAATTACACAACTAATTCATAAATTTACCAATTTTCTTTCAAAAACAATTTTATACAATTAAACACCAAAATACTTACAAGAACAAGATGATGATGATGATGTTACAGATTTTGATTTTAAAACAAGATGTAAATGATGCTTCTGATTATTTTGAGTTTCTTGTATGTGTGTTTTCTTCACAATAAAGTTTCTTCAAGTGTGTGTGTATATGTATAGAAGACTTGAGAACATATGTGTGTGTTTATATACATGGAAATTTTGAGAAGGTTAATTCCCTTCTTAATCTATTGTCTGGAACCTAAAACCATTTTGCGAAACCAACTATTTTATTTTACCGTCAACTAGATTAATTTAAATCAACGAATTATTTATTAGTCACAATAATTCATTTATCCTTTTGACTAATATTATCAAATAAACATAATAATATTAAATATTCCTAACACATTAAATAATAAATTTAAAGTTAGGAAATTACCCATATATTACTAGACCCTTAAGGTGGATGTTACAATAGTGTTCACAGATTTGGTCTTAAAAGAAGTTTTGTGCTATTTGCCTTTTAAACAAACAACACAATGATCATCAAATGTGAATTCCTTTTGTGTTAAATCTCTGACCAGATTACCTTTAACCAATTTGTTCATGGCTCTGAAATTCATGTGACACATCCTTCTATGCTAAAGATCATACTCATTAAGTGTAACTTTTGAAATCAAACAGTTTAGTTCTTGCTTTGGAAAAATATGTGCCATGTTGATACTGTACATATTATCTTTTCTAGGAGTTCTAAGAAGTATTTGACTTTCATCAATTACTTTAAAACCAGGAACAAGAATAATACATTCACTATCAGTAAACAACATATTATTTTTCTTATCAGTTATTTGAGACACACTAAGTAAGTTATACTTTAATTGTTCAACAAAATACACATCGTGAAAATCCAGTTTACCATTACTAATCCTCCTTTTTCCTGTAATCCTTTCTCCTTTGGGGTTGCTATCAAAAGCCACATGTTAGCACATAAAAACCTCTCAAATGTTAGCACTAAATCATCACACTATTTTAGTGCAACACTAAATACTTTTCAAAATGCATTAAATTTAGTGCAACACTAAACATCACACTAAACACTATTCACATCTTATTTAATACAAATAATAAAAACTAATTTATATAAATTAAATTATTAGTCATATGTTTCTTATTAATACCATTAAAATGAACTCAATATTGTTATATCTTGTTCCACAATTTTTTTACGTTTATTGCATTATTATATGTCTTTTAATTGTTTCAAAATACATTTAGTGCAAAAATATAGTGTATATATTGGAGTAAACTTTATTCTAGTACAAGCATATTCTAATAAAGTTCTATTTTTTCACTATCTTAGCTAAATTTTAGTGTAAACATCGAAGATGTTGTAATGTTAGCACTAATGTATTTTTTATATTAAAATAGTGCAAAAAGGTACATAAAAACCTCTCAAATATTAGCACTAGATCTTAACATTGTACTAAATTTGGATCAAATTGCACTAAATATATCGCAATGCTATCCATTGCACAAACACCATTCCTTTATTATTTAATACAAATAATAAAAATTAATTTATATAAAATAGAAAACTATATGTTTCTTATTGATACAATTAAAACTAGCTTAATATTGTTATATCTTGTATTACTTTTTTTTATGCTCATTGCAATAATATGCCTTTAAATTAATTTAGAGTACATTTAATGCAAATATTTTGCGTATACATTGGAGTAAAATTTATTTAGTGCAAATATATTCTAATAAGGTTTCATTTTTGTACTATCTTAGTGTTAAAATTTCATATTAATACCGGAGAAAGATAATAGTTAAGACTATCATTTATACACACAAAATAATAGTAATAAATAACATATTTGCCATATTTTAAAAAATCACAACTTAACATTCTGTTTATAAATTATAAATTCATTACAAATATGTAAATTTTGGTGTATAATTAGTTCTTAAATTTATATTTAGTAAACTTAATTATTGCCTTTAGAAAGTTCTTAGAAATTCTTTTACCACACAATGTTACTAATTTAAACGTACGGTAAAAAAATAAGGTTAAACTCGAATAAACTAACTTGTCGTACACAAGTTAGATTCGGTAACAAAAGAAGTGTGTGTGTTTATTTTCTACTTACAGTAGTTTGCGTTTGTTATAAGAAGAGTATCATCATCTAATACGTGACACGTGTGTTGCATAGTGGGTGGGGACCACGTGTGTCTCTGATCAGATCACCTGGGTCCCTCTCAAACGCGCCTTCATTGTGAACCATGATTATGCGCTAACAAAATTGGAAGGCTCCAACCCACAAATAAGGGCATAAGGCTGCCATCCCACCACTTTCTTTTGTTTCTGTTGCCACTTTTTCTCTTCACAAGTTATGGGTAAAAGTTTACTTTGTAAAATATTAAATTTATGAATGACTTTAAATTCACAGTCCAATTTGATATATCTATCAAAGTCAGGTATTAATAAGTTGTACACTTCAATCAGTTAATACATAAATTTTGATAAATTTATCAAATTGAATGGTGAATTTATCATTTGTCCAAATTATTCGAATAAAACCCCAATTTTTTATATTAAATCTCATTTATAAGTTAATTTAAGTTAATTGTTATCCTTTCACTAAGTACCAATAGCATGTCCTATAAACGTGTTAATTATATCGCACATGAGTTCAATTCATCTTCATATTGGTTGTTAGAAGTTAGAATGTCTTGAGCATATGAATCAAATATTAAAATGCGATTCATCTTTAAACAAAGTTAGGAAATTGGTATAAGAATTTAATTATCATTTTATTTTACATTAATAGTTCAGACACTACTCAACACATCACATTATATTTTTATGATACAAAATGTGACAGGAACGATTAAATGGTATGGTTCGCGAACGTAATTTTACTTTTGTCTTAAGGTGAGTAGCGAATAGTAATAATGTGTATAACATCATGCCTAAATAAAACCATTCTAAAAATAAGAATTAAATCGAGCCGAACCGGTTTAACAATGTCAGCTCAGATCTCAGATCCCACTTTTCAGAATGGAACGCCACTGACATTATGGTTCTCCTCCGAAAACTTGATTCCGCTTAGTGACATCCGAGCTCGGACCTCATTCCTCCAGAGCTCGGCTAACACACATTTTGCATGTTTCATCGACAATATTTGACAATAGTACAAAAGAGAATATTCATGCATGTGTTATTTGCATGACCACCTCCCACTAACTTGGCCATTTCATTTTTTTGGTCCACGTCAACACGGATACTAGAGAATTTCAACATTCTTACATCCTAATTGGCATCATTCTAGAATCTTCTAATACGTAAGATTTTACTAAATAAACAAGTGCTTACTCTCATTCATTTTAAGCACCTTATATACACTTTGAAATATCTCACTCTATCTTTTCAATGATTAATCCCTTAACCACCCTGAAGTGATCAGTTAATCTCCAATAGGGTTTGCAAGTACGTTAAGGATTAATCACTCATAAACTCGTCTCTAATTTGCACTCAAAATGAAATATGTTTGATCATAGATTATAATATCAATGTATGTAATGTACTTGCAAAAAATACTACTGTCAACAATTTACATTACATAATCTTTCTAATGTATTCAATATACTAATCAATTATCAATTACATAATCTTTTTAATGTATTCAATGAACATTTTTTACAAATATATTCACACCTTGATAGTATAATCGATTATTTACTCACATTTGGAGAAAAGTAAGAGTACGTTGTTGATTTATACCGTTAACCCGAACATAAATTCCAACTATGATCAACTAAGTGATAGCGGTGTGACTTTTACTTTATGTATCTTTGTTCAAGGTGCCATATCAAGCCCTAGCGCGCGGCGTGAAATTGGTAACCTTTAAGGCAAGGTTGAGCTCTCACATCATCTGCTACGAACTGGAACAAGGACATCCCTGTCAATGTAGACAAATTTCGTGACAATGTTATCGATGAGAAATGAGCTATTTGATCTACTTGTATCTGATTTAGAGTATCCTTATGAAAACAGTACCATTGAACTCACTAGCTGAATTTAAGAGCTAACTGATTTATAAAGTGTTAGGCAAGAACTAGCAGAACAAAACAATGCAAATGCTATAACAGGAAAGTTTCAAATGCATATGGTAAAATACTTAACAATGCAAATCCAAATGTTAGGTTTTTTTTTTTTTTTTTTTTTTTTTATTATTTGTTTTTTTATCTATTTTTATGATACTAGTGTTTGTTATAAGAAATTAAATAAAAGAATAATAAACTACTAGACTAGAGTAATATCCATATCCATAAAGCAATAACAGTGAATAACAATTTATCATTCTTAACTTATGGCATAAAACCATCTAAATATATAAGTCCTTTTATATGGATACATAACTTGGTGAAATAAAAAGTAAGCATAATGCAACTTTTTGTAGTGTTTGTGATTACTACAAGTGCACACACTTTGTACGCAATGGGTACTTCAATAATGTGTACATCAATAATGTAAGTAAAAAAAATAAACAAAATCATTGACCAAATTTGAATTATGGGGTGTTTGGAAGTGAATATTTGTAGGGGTACGGTAAAAGTAGTGAAGCTAGTGCTTTAGGTCTCTGATTATGTAAGGTCTCAAAATTTTAATGTCATGTATTAATATAGGATAACAACAATCTTCAATATTTCTAGACTTTAAATAATATAAGTTTTAAGAGATTATACTAACTTTATGTGAAAAAATGACATTGTAAGATCTCAAAATAGTTTAAGTCGTATGATATTAGGCCTATTTTTTATGTGAAAAAAGATCTATATGCCCATTTTGTGATTTAGTTTTAAGCAATTTCATTAGAAATTTTTTAACAATCTATTATTCATGTCTTTAGTTTCAATCTTTGTTTTTCATTGGTTATAATGAAGGTAATTTTCTAATAACTACTATGTTTTCACGGTGAATTCCTGAAACATTTTTTACACATGATCATTTATTATATTGGTCAAATAACAAATTTGATTATTTCAAATATGACGCATGATTAAGTGTGTCAGTTATCTTTAATTGCATATTGAGTTTAATATTATATTTTGCGTAATATATGATCACTAAAAGTCACTTATAAATCGTTACTAAATTTATGATATCTGCATAACTAAATTTAGTAAAGTATTTATAAGTTACATGGATAAAATACGTGTAAGTTAATTTTTATTTGTTGCTAAAAACTTTTTTAAGACCTTTATACAAATTAATAGCAATAAAATGTAGATTTCTAAATCTATAATTAGTCGATAACTCGATCTTATTTCAAACTTATATTATACAAGTAAAATGTTGAAGATAATCTTCTTTAAATAACAATTGTTTTGATATTTTTCCCCTTTGTTTATCGAAATGTATAGTATGAAATGGGTAACAAGCTATAAAAGTTGATATCACACCGGAATATATGGATTCACTTTTTTCTAAATTAGAAGATAGATTATCCCCACTATACCGAATAAATTTTACTGAATTTGCAATAAAATAAGGTAGAAAAATAGTAATTATATCAAATCGATAAGACCTTATATTTAAAGTTCGTTTTAGGCCCCATGAGACCTTGAACCGCTCCTGCTTATTTGATAGACTTTTTAACTTATCGTGTTTTGATACCACTAAAAAGCTCTTGAAAAGTATTTGAGGGAGTAATTTTATAGAGACTTTTGTGAGGGTGAAAAGGAAAAAGAAAAAACCTCATATATGAGGTTTTTTCTTACCACGTAACTCATTTTTGAGAAGCTAAGCCAAATACTCTCTATTACTTTCAACAAACAATCTGATTAAGTTTTGATTTTGATTCCTCTTAACACAACTATCTATAATTTTATCATCTTTATAAAGAAAATTAATGTAGTTATATTGTTCCAATAGAAAGAAATCACTCCCAGTGAGTCTTTGTTCAGTTAGTAACGAGTGTGGACATCTTTATCACAAATAGCACAAGGTTACGAGTTTAGTGGATAATCTCATGACCATAATTGTTGAGTGAGTCAAGTATATATCTCCCCCACACTCACACACATATGAATAGACAGTCGATTATGAAATGGTCTGAGTAGTTGGTTTATCAACCTTTCACCACAAATAAAAAGAAATCACGAGGCTTTACGGGGAAGAAAACATAAAACAAATGGATAATATAATTTAGATTAATTGATTGATATATATGCATGAAAAGAAACTACAAGTGTGCATGCTTCAATTCACTAACTTTGATTTCTGGGTTGAACAAATGTGTTTCTTGATGGAAGGAGAATGTTTGGCAACAAGTGAAAGGATTCTATTGTCGTTACTTTCACTTTCGCTTAATTTTTTTTTTTTTTTTTAACCTTGCATTGGATACGGTCAAAAGTCTAACATCTTCAAAAGACAATTGCTTGAAACATGTGTAAACGAATCTGATTGAATATTTGTTTAATGTTTTTTATATTCGAGTTAGTCGATAAGATATTACATTACATATCCGTTGTATTTGTTGCCTTATGTTTGTAGAAACTAGAGACATGCATCGTTAGTGGTTACACAACTGTACATGTTTTTTTTATTTGTTGATATCTCATACGAGCTGAGTTAATTGTTAGCGGGTTATTATTTAGATATGACTATCTTATATTGGGCTTAACACATCTACGCTTTGTCATGTATTTATATCATGTCTGACACAATTAGAGAATTATTCAGTTTAGCATTAATGGCTTCAATTATTCATCAATAACTATTCCGATTACAACATTCCAAATCTTATCACACTTCTAACTTCTTTCGATCAACTACTTAATTCACGTACATATAAGGATCGACTCGATTTTTCCTGACTAGATTTTCAACCTAATTTTTAGACTTTCCTCCCTTTCACATCTTTGATCTCAAGTTCAGCATAAATTAGTTATTCACTAATTTCAACTAATTAGTATATACACTTTGTCATCTTAGGCATGCCATTCTATAAAAATTTGAACTATTTATAATTCTTCTAGTTTAAAGCACCTTATTAATTATAGTATTTTATGCTTAAGCATATTTTATATTGGAACATTTATTTTATTTATTCATTGGTAGTGTGAGCATTTATTTGATAAAACCCAAGAGTGTGTGAGAAGTCAAGCATTGTGGGGATTGAAAGAAAATGGCCACTTTTGTGTCAGTGTCTATTTTTTCACTGCAAAACGATGCCCTGCTTTCACATAAACCTTAAGCCTAATGAATATTGTGGGTGCCAAGTGTTTGAAGGACATGCTAATAAATGATGTAAGATTATAGCTTTTGTAGTTTGAAAACTTAAACTTTGAATCACCGACACATTTTCTACAAAATATTATATTTCATTTACATTTCTATACTAAATTATTAATTTATTTATGCATGGTAGCTAATAAAACATATGATTAGATATTTTGAGAAAAAACTTAATGATACTTCAAATTTGGATTCAAAAATTTCTCAAATATAGAGCATGGTTGAAGAATATGTTTTTGCTATAAACTTTAAAAACATTATTTCCTTTAAATTTGGAAATAATTTTGGAGTAGGGTAAATAATATTTCAAATATGAAGTATTACTATTCATTTATCTAAATGTCTAATCATATATTAATAGTTTCTTCCATATAGGCTTTTACTCTACGTATGAAGTTTTGGAGTATTTTTGAACAAAGCCATCTCCAACGTGTTGAAATATGCAATTATAGGCAATCTCAATTTGCAGTACTATTATTACGTGTTAACTTTGTATCCAAGGTCAATTCATAGAGAAATGATTCTAGAAGGGCTATGATCTTAAACCTGTTTCTTCTTCTTCATCATCGAAAATAACCTATTCTCATTTATATCTTGATTGATCGAGTTCTTCTGTAACAAGTCTTCTTTGTGTCTATTTTGTCTAAGCATTCTATCATGAAAGCTTGTATGAGCATTCACAATTTTGAGCGTTGTAACGAGAGTTTTCGTGTATTGTTGAGTCTAAACATTGAGTCTAAGTTTGGTTAATCGATTCTCTGTTCTTTTAGTGTTTAGATTTTAGTTTTTGAGTTATTTTTACACAACGTTACCCCCAAATTTGGAGAAATCCATCTCCATATTGGCTTTTACTCCATATATGGAGTTTTGGATGAGTACTTCAAGAAACTCGAAATCAAAAAACATGTTCAATTTCGCATGAATCTGCCTCTTGAACAATTTTTAGTAAAAATGTTATAACGTCTTCTAGGAAACTTCAATGAGACACCGTTGTTGCATACAAAAATAGACATATAGAGTTTCTTGACCTTATATCATATATATGAAATATGAACTTCTACATTTTTTCAGTTTATTTTTTTAAATTGACTAAAAATTTAGAAACCAATCATCTTGGTGATAAGTCACGTATCACATTCACCATGTGAAACTTAAAAAAACCAAGTTTAATACTAGTAATCATTTATATTTGCTGAATTAATTTAATCGTAAAGATGTGGATATAGCCCTGTAAACGAACCGAACGAACATGAATGAAGCCTGTTTGTGTTCGTTCATTAAGGTTTTATCGAACAAACGAACGAACACGAACGGATAAACAAACGGATTTTTTTGTTCATGTTCGTTCACTAAGAAAATTCATATGTTCACTAACATAAATGACGCAAACGAACGAATATGGGAGGAAAATGTGGATGATCGGAAGTAGCGGATGAAGAGGGGTCCAAGTGGAGGTGTGTAGGACTGGAGGGAAATTTGAGAGAGAAATGTGAAAGGTAAAAATATTGAAATAGTTAATGCAATTATATTTAGAATTAAAATATCTAAATGTTTAATTAATACTAGTATAATAGAATTTAAATGACATTAATATCAAATATACAAATATCTATTAATTTAATTAAACTATTAGTTAACAAACGAACATGTTAATGAACGTTGACGAGCATGTTATCGAACGTTCACGAACGTAAATAAACAAACGAGACATATGTTCATATTTGTTCATATAAATATACGAAGTAAAATTTTGTTCATGTTTTTCCATATAACGAAACGAACAAACATAAACGAATTTTCCGTCGAACGGTTCACGAATTGTTCACTGAATGTTCGATTCGCTTCCGGCGAATTTGAAGGTAAAGATGGCTAGTTGTTGACTATGGTCCACCGAACAAGTTTTCAGGTTTGGTCGGATGTCCTGTCTCGTGAATTGGGCTTAAGCATCTCATCCTTTGAACGGCCTTTACCAGATCATTAATTAAGTTCATAAAATTGTTTTATGTACAGATACATTTATTGATAAAAAGCTGCACTATAAAGTAAATTTATCCGGTCTGTATAGAACAGAATTATTACAGTAATTAAATTAAATAAATAACTTACTAAACCAATAAAGTGGTACAAGTTACAATAAACTATTTTTAAATAAAGAAAAAATTATTATTATTATTATTATTATTATTATTATTATTATTATTAGACTATCCTAAAACATATACGATATATTCTTTAAAATATATAATAAGTTCCGTATTGTAATTAGTCATTCAAAGTTTAATACTCCCATTCGTCTCGTATTAAGTGTCCACAGTCATATTACATAAATTTAAATAAAGTCATAATTGATATTATAAGAGAAAAATAACAGTCTTATCATTATTTTTTGCACAGTTTTCTATAAATCAGTTTTGTGAAAAAGTAAATTATGGATAAGTTGGTAAAGTTATTATAATACCTTTTGTAAGTTGACGTTTATTTTGATAAAAAGTAAAAGTGAAAAGGTAAATACTCATTTCGAAACGGAAGGAGTATGTTTCAAATTAATTATTCAATTTCGGTAAGTGAATAACGAGGGTTAATTACAATTTACAAGTGGCATTTTGTTAGAAGACTTTATATGTTCATGGCTTTCAGATTTGTTAGGCCCATTTTGATCTCAATTTTGGCCCAATAAAATTTCAGTGTACCAACCGACACCGTTAAGGATTTAAGGCCCATGATAAATTACCCAATGGGTTACGGTTATCAAATTGCTACTACCGCTTTGTACTAGAATTGTTAAAACCTAAAAATAAGATGTTGAAAACACTCATTTAATCCTCCAATTTCCAAAAACATATATAAGGATGTATGTTTGAAAAAAAATCTAACACCCTAACATTTATGATTTATACATCTAATACTATCTATCTATCCTATTATATAACCGTTAGGGGTCTTTTGTTTAAGCTTATATTGTCTTAAAAAGAGGTAGTTGTATTATTCGATAAGCTAAATGTCATTAAGATGTTTTGATAGTTTTTTCTAATTAAGTCTTAACCTAACTAAAGAACCACTTATTCAGTAAGCTATTTATAATTGCTTAAAACTTCTAATTGAGAAAAAAAATCCCCTAACATTCTATTTGATTCGTGTCTCGCATAACTGGATTTCATATGTCAGTTAACCTGTTAAATAATATTTCTTTCCATTTTTGGTTCATGTATTTTAGTTTTTTTTTTCATGACAATTTATTTATTGAAGTTATTATTGATTTATACAACGTTGTGTCAGGAAGGTCTTGTAATTTTCTTTTTTCTTAAGTTGATTTGTTTGTAACTTAGTATTTTATTCATGCATTTTGTGTCACGTCAAATAATGGTTAAACATGTGTAATTAAATGTTTGCACTTTTCATTTATCAAACGATCTTAACGATTATGTATTTAGATTCAGCAGTCGGATCTTATTATTCAGAATTGATTTCTAGATTTCAGCTTTCAGTAATCAGAAAAAGTAAAAGACCCCTTAGATTAGATACTACTATATAAACAGTTAAAATATTATGTTGGACCAATGACTAAAAAGTCTAGCGGTAAGGGCAGCCATGACTTACTTCAGGTTATGGGTTCGAAACATGTCATGAGTATTATTTATCATAAAGGTACCTACCACCAATGAAGCGCATAGCCCACAACGTTAAGGCTTAATCCGTGCGAGTTTCGCCTCGGACATTGTGGTATATGTGGTGGTGATTTGCCCGACGATGTTGGATCTTGTGGGAGTTCGGTCGTGCTCCATTGAAATGTGGAGCGGCTCCAATGGATAGCTCAAATATTCATTTTTTAAAAATATTATGTTGAGTGCAAACTCAATCTCACATCGAAAAATAAGAGATTGTGTTTGCATATAAGCTCATGAGCTATTCCATTTATCATCGATTGGTTTAATAGTAGAATATCAATTGAACTTATATGTTAGATATGTTGGACTTAGATCGGTTACCTATAGCAAAAGCTACAAATGATTAAAAGCTATTATTTTATGTCTTTATAACATCTATTTAGGTATATTCTTTAATAGTTAAATAAAATACTTTTAACTCAATTATTTTAATTATTTTAAAATATTTGATCTATAAAATGAGTTAAAAGAAATTATACACCGTTAATTTATAAATTATCGTTCAAAAACGATGTGATGTTAAAGTAACATATTATCTCACGTAAATCTATTATCGCTCTTATTATATTATGCAAGTAACATGTCAGCCAGTCGATAACAATGCTAATCGATAACAATGTGTGGATTAACGGACATAAATACTCGACCTTTTGTATGCTTAGTGGCTACGGCAATACAACATGGGTTGTTTTAGTCGATGGCTTATTCTTGATCTTAAATCTCATTAATTAAGTACATCTTTTGATTTGCGCAATTTGTTATACTATCAAAATGATCAAGAGAGAGAGAATTTTGCAGATTTATCAAAAACTGAATAATCTGATAAGTTTTATTAACACCATAAACCAATCCGTTCAACCTGAATCCAATTAAAGTTGGATCAGATTTTCGAGTTCTGATATTTTCGACACCCCTAGATCCAACCAAAGGAGCCTAATTAGCTGGCCTATAAGGTTGATTGAAACACCTGATTTTGACATCAATCTTGTTGAAGAGAATAAATCGTCCGAAATTTCTTGTTATTGTCCCTACAAAATTTCTAATCGATCATCATATTGGTCCATATGAAAACTATCACCCAAAAAACGGTCTACCTCTATGTAACTCACCCATTTGTTATATAAAAGAGTTCGATATCTCTTAGTCGATTAAGACACATCTCATATGTCTTGCATAAGTGGTATCCAAATCATGATAATGACCAAATGTGACTAATGTTATGTTTATGGGGTCTTTATATCAGAGAATAACAATGCATATCCGATAAACGTCTTGTTTATAGGACTTCAAGAAGTTATGTGTAGGGATCACATTTTCGCTACATTTATAATCTAGGGTTTATTGTTTGGTTACGCGCTAAACTTTACACCCATTACTATTGTATGCTTTCAACTTTCGTACCTTCTATTGTATGAGGTGAACCTTTTAAGAACTCTATTATATACTCCTAACTTTCATACCCTCTATTGTATGATATGAAGTTTTCTAATAGAATTTATAATTTATATCGAATTACTTAAAGTTTTTAAAAAGTTCACCTCATACAATTGATAGTATGAAAGCTTGGTGCATACAATAGAGTTTTTTTAAGGTTCACATCGTACAATAGAGAGTACGAAAGATGAGAGCATACAATAGTAATAAGTGTAAAGTTGAGCGCATAACCAAACAATAACCCCTATGATTTGTCTAAATATGTATTATATCGTATCATATCATCTTCGATATATTTTTACTTTAAAAAGAAAAAAAGAATTAATGAGTATAAAAGAGGAAGAAGAAAGGACACTATCTTATCATCTATATATTATACGTGTATATCTATATTAAAATTGATCAAAGGTATATTTGGCACACAGGCTTATTCTAGCTTATAGGAGTTTAACCTTATTTTGCTCAAACTAGTAATATTGTTAATCTTATTTTGCTCAAACTAGTAATATTGTTTGACCATCAAAAAATAGAGAGTATGACAAAAATAAGTTCTAGAAAAAAAAAGCTAGTTGAACTAGCTTTAAAAATAAGCTCCTAACTTACAAAATGATAAATTATATAAATACCCTTTATACAATTATTTATCATGTATATTCTTATCTTTGTAAGTCAATTAACAGCTATAAGCTTTCAGCTATAGTTACTTTGTCAAACAATTAAAGAAAAACAAACTTCAGCTTTCGACTTAAAAAAGAAACTTCAACTACCGGCTCTAGCTATAAAGTTTCGACTCCAGCCGATAACTAGTTTCATCAAACATAGAAAAGAAATTGTGTCCATTAATAGTGTCGAGTATTTCTTAGTTTTCTAGATTACAAGTCCCTTTCAATCTTTGTTGGTGCTCATATATATATATATATATATATATATATATATATATATATATATATATATATATATATATATATATATATATATATTCATCATTCACATGGAGTAGGACGTAATGTCTCTTTACAGAATTAAGGTTGACATTAATTGAACGTAAACATGTAAATTTATATAATTGTATAGACAATAATGCTAGTGCTTATATTATTTAAGTTGACATTTGATAATTTTTGCTTTAGCATTCATAAAAAATTAATAAAACCATCTTTCTAGAATTCTAAACATATTATGTCTATTCTTATTTATCAAAACGATGATTTCGTTGATTTGTACACTACTAAAGTTTATCACAAACCACTAACTTAGTCGAGTGTCATGACATCTTAGCTAGACTCTTTTAAAAATATATCTACTAAAACTCGACTCAAACTCAAGTAAATACTAAGAATTCGGCTCGATCAAGCTCGAGTCGATGCTCATGTAGTTATTTGAATATTATTTTTTAATGGACTGTTTTTCCAAGTTCAAGTTGCTTCTCCACGAAGTCTAGCTAGCTGGATAAGTTCGCTTGACACTCAATCTAGCTTGAACTCATATAAGTTCGTTTATAATTGAGATTTTAGGTTAATATTATTGGTTATATTTATTTAATTAATATTTCTAAATACCAAATCATTCTATAAAGTAGGCTCATTGAGTTCAATTAGTTCGCCGAACTGGAAATTAAATGAGCATGCGCAGACGAACCTTGCCGAATGTTAGTCTTTTAAGCACGGCTTCTGAAATTAATATTTTTTAAGCTCAATTATCAAGTTTAAATTCAAGTTAAACGAGTTTGTACTCGAGTAACTCGTTAATACATATCCTTAATAAACCCATTCCTATCCGGCCTATTGTAAGTTAGTTGGTATATGCAAGAAATTTAATTTGTTTTTCATAACCCAACTTCAAACTTTTTCAAAATATTTCCAATTTAATGTATGTTACTCATGTTATATATATATATATATTTGGAGGGAGTTAGATCCTCTAATTAAATAGATACACCAAGTTAAGTCAATCATTTTTATTTTTGTATTAATGTACTTTTAATAATTGAGGCAATAAGACACTATTTGTTAAATTAAAGTTAATTAATAGATTTATTGAAGAAGTAATTATTAAAGATATGATGTAAAAGGAACTTGAAAATGACAATCACTTCTATGCAATTATCAAGCAAGCATATATTAACAGTAAAATTCAAGGTCATAAAGTCAAGCCCTAATAAATGTAACTCCAAAATCAATTAAATTGTATTATTCAACCATATAAATTTCGAAATAATAAAAACAAAAAAATTACAAATTAAGACAAATAAATAAATCGCATTTGGAATATGTTATGTAAGTGTGCATATGTAATCAACTGGGGCTAGGCCTGTAAATAAACCGGACGAACACGAATGAAGTCTATTTATGTTCGTTCATGTCGCACCCCCAAATTATGGGGCAGCGGAAGTTAACGCGGGACGCGACGAAATCAAGAATCATCACACAAGCATATAACGAACGACCTCTAAATGAGTCATTTGAAAAATAGTACATTCCATCCATATAAAATGTTGAAATGTATTGTTTACATGTCACAAAATGTTGTTCCCTAGAGTACGCATTTAAAACGGGAGATTCTATTACATAACAGTTTACAAAAAGTAATGCGAAAGAATCTCAAGTGAATGCAATTGTGAAATCATGCGACTTTAGTGTGCGGTCCCCCTGAAGGAATCCTACTGTTGCTGTGAACCTGGAAAATACATACTAAAACGTCAACAATAATGTTGGTGAGTTCATAGGTTTAGTTATCAAAGTATCAATGTGAACCACGAGATTTACATGTTGTTTGTATCGCAAAACTACGAAAAATAAATGTATACTATTGCCATGAGCTCATAGTCCGAAGCTTAACCGATATGAGTTTGCCTCCTGCAGGTGTCTAATCCAGAACACCCGTATGAACGAATAATAAAGAGCCCGTTTGACCAGTTAGAGCTACTAATCCGGACGGGGATGGTTAATCCCAAATAGATCTATTCTTCAAAACTCGCGCTAAGATCCATACTAATGAAACTATGATGTGTAGAGGACTTTTGTGTGGATTAGAAAGTAAAACTACTCATGCAATCCGTATATGTGTGTTTCTGTACTCGTGTTCATGAAAAATAGTGTATGTATTCTCACCCCAATATTTAAAAAAAAACAGTAAAAGCGGGGCTATGAGACTCACCTGAGTCTTGAAAGCGTGCGTTTAAATCAATAAACGTATATCCAAAGTGTAACCTTATAGCGCCCTAAACGCATAAGGTTATGTATGAGTGAATGTCTCAAAAGATCATTCATGCTAGTTGTCCACTCAACTAGTTATGTCCAAGTGTTTGTTTATCGTTTGTGTTTAATAAATATGTATGGCCCGTTGGTGATGTTTTGTGATAATAATTCCCAAAGACATTATTATTATGTTTTATTTCATTGTATACTTATAAGAGTATATGTATTGCGTGTACGAATGGTGTCGTATATAGTATAGTTGTTGTCTCGCGAAATCGATACTTTGTGAGAACATATTTTTAAATCAGACTGTGTTATGCGACACAATGGCTATGTCGCTGTAAATTGTTACGACACAGATGTAGTGTCACAGAGTGTAGGTTTCAAATAATTATGCGACATAAGAATTGGTGTCGCAGGTCGTGAATTTAAATAAGTGTGCGACACAAAGCATTGTGTCACTAGCTTTGGCGACATAGAAAGTAATTTGTGACACAAAAGGAAATTTGGCGACGCAAGGCATTGTGTCGCTAGTTCTAGCGACACAAAGGTCAATTTGCGACACAAGCGGCTGTTCAAGATTTTCGTTTTCGTGAACTTGGTCAAACATGCTCGGTTTGACTCGAAACTTTTAGGGAAGTCTTAAATATGTTTTTAGAGTTTAGGAAAATTATCTTAACGTTTTGTGGTTAACCCGAAAGTGTCGTTTCAAAGTTTATACAAAAACAGTCCCCTCGGTTTATTTCATCATTTTTGGGGCGTTTTCGTGACTCGTTTTCACAAATTAAAGCTTCAAAATAAAATCCAAGAAAATACTATGGTATTCCTCTATGTCTTACCTTTCCATAATATATTTTTTCATAATTTTTGGTCAAGTGTAAGTCATGAATATGTCCAAGAACCAAACATGTGTTAAGTGGGTCGGTTTCCTGACCTTTGCTCAGTGTTTAGTCCATATCTCACGATTTACAAAATTGTAGAAAGGAAATAGTACTACTTTTAAAGGTAACAGAAAATGTGAACTTCTCCCAGTAGTTTCAGTCGATTTGGGTTTGTAGATCTCGAGATATGCCTTCTCAAAGTTGGTCAAATTTTCTGTCCAAAAGTACAGTCCGGACACTTTCTTTTGTAAAATCGTTTTCCATACCAAACGACCTCATAAAAATACCAAACTACCTGGGTTCGAAAGATAACATCTTAAACTTGATTTTAGACTTAAGAATCACTCGATTTAGTTAAGAAATGAGTTAGATATCATAGATCAAAGTCGGGTTAAATTTTTGTCTAGTGGTTAAAAGATTTATCCGAAGGTTTTTCATATTATCCTTTGGTTTTTGGCTTAGATCTTGGATATAATTAGCAAAAACGAACATCTAACATGCATATTAACATTATCCAAGGAAAATAAACAAGATTTGAAGGGATTCTTACAACGAAAACTCGATCTAAAGCCCAAATGAGGAAGAAGGGGCTGCTGTGACGCGTTTCTTGTTTCTTCGCTCGTTCTTCTTCTTCGTGGTGTTGTAGATGATGGGGATGGTGGCTAGATCACTTGGAAGAGGCTGAGAAATGTGGTGGTGATGGTGGATTTGGGCTGGGATTTAGAGAGAGAGAGAGAGCAAAGAATGAGAAGTAAGGGAGGTTAAGTGTGTGAAAGGAAAATGGGAACTTGTAATGGTTGTGAGGTTAAAAGGGGTGGGGCCATTGGGCCGGTTTTCTGGGCTGGGCTGAGCCGACGTGGGCTTGGCCCATCGTAGTCTTGGGCTCGTGACTCGCTCCTCGATTTCGTGTTACGTTATTTAATCGGTTAAACGTTAATCGCGCGTGTTAGATTTTAATCGATAACGTTTAGTTTTCGCGTTTTGTTTTTGATATATAATTGAGATTTTAAATTGACCAAATATTTATAAATACATTATTGAATCTTTTCAAAATATTTGTCGGGTTTCGTTCGGTCGCCGGGTTCGATTCGTGCGTTTTCGTCGCGTATGGTTCATTTTACACAAAACATGAAACGTTTAATATATTTTCGTAATAATATAAGTTAAATAACGATTATTTAATATAGTCGCGTTATTTAAGGAAATGTTTTTCACCACGTCCATATTTATTGTGTCTGTTGGGAAAAACAATGATCAAACCCAAGTTATAAATCTGAGGAGTCAAAATCTAACTCGGTTGTATTCGGGAAAAACTTAGTGAATTCCTGAGTCTGTGTTTCTGAGTCTGTGATCCACAGACTAAAGAATTGTTTCTGAGTCTGTGCTTCACGGACTGAAGAAATTCTCACAGACTGAAAGCCGTGCTCTTGTTGAAGACTTATGAATTCATCATCTGAAGAATGAAGATCGAAGACAGAAGGCTTCACAGACTGAAGATCACAGACTGAAGATCACAGACTGAAGAGCACAGATTGAAGAACGAAAGTACAATCGTACAAAAGCAGTTCTTCTTTCCCTAGGCTACGATACAACTGAAAAGATGTTTGAGTAAAGTCAAACATCAGAAAAAGGTTCTCTTCTCAGCAAAGAAACCTTTTACCTTTTGCTTTCTCTATTTCCAAGAAAAGCAAAAAGGGAAAAGTGCAAAGTTGCCCAAGATGAATTTGTTATCCTTTAGACAACTGACTGAGCTGGATAATAGAAGTTGATACTCAACTTCTATAAATAGCAGCTCAAAAGCACCACAAAGGAGATATCCAAAATAAGAAGTATACAAGTCCTTTCAAGCTTAGGCTAAAAGCATTACCACACTTACTGTTAAGTTTGTAGTGATAATTGTATCAAAGTATACTACTTGGATCTTATTCAACAATCTGTGTGTGTTTGAATACTATGTCTTCATTGTGAGACAAACAATTTATTGTGAATAAAACTTTAAATTCATAATATATTCTGCGCTTTAATTAATCTTGTTTTCCGCCTTGATTAATTAACCATTTTGATATAACTTAGATATAAACTAATATATTAAATACTTGTTATTTAATCTGTATCTAAGTTTTGGGACCTTTAAGACCTAACAGTGTCGGATTTTTTTCAGATCGAATTTGCGTAATTACAATTATTTACGTACGCGTATATAATACAATTTACAAAGTGTTACTGTAACTAGTCCTATTTCACACTAATTACAAGTTATGATAACCTATCTTAGGTACAAATGATGGTCAAATTTGCCGGGTGTCACAGTTCATTACGGTTTTATCGAACAAACACGGACGGATAAGCGAAGGGATTTTGTTGTTCATGTTCGTTCACGAACGCAAACGAACGAATATGGGAGGGAAATCAGGGAAACTGGAACTAGTGGATGGAAAGAGGTCCAAGTGGAGGTAAAATGTTTGAGGCAAATGTTAAAAGTAAAAATGTCTAAATGGTTAATTATGTTATATTTAAAATGAAAAAATCTAAATGTTTAATACCATTAAAATAGAATTTAATTGAGATTAAATTTGATATACAAATATGTATTAATTTAATTAGTTAACAAACGATCATGTTATCAAACGTTCACGAATATGTTATCGAACGTTCACAAATGTAAATGAAGGAACGAGAACTATGTTCATGTTCGTTCATATACTTAAACGAACATAAAATTTTGTTCATGTTCGTTCATATAACAAAACAAACGAACAAACATAAACAAACTTTCCGCTGAACGGTTCGTGAATTGTTCACTGAACGTTCGGTTCACTTGCAAGCTTACAAACCTAGTTGGGGTTTATTAATAAAATTTATTTGCTTTTTCTGAAAAAATAAATCGCATTTGGTGTGCCACGATGAACCGATACCGTATCAAAGTTTGAAGCCATTAATTCATCAATGTTTTATGGAGTAGGTTTCAGAGTACAGAGTAGGTTTCAGAGTACAGTACAATTGAGCTGTTTAAATAAATTAAATACACATTTTATTTTAAATATTAATTAATAAAAAAATATATGTATATTTTAATTTAACACTTAACTTATTTGGCTGATGTATATTCGAAACCTCACTGATATATATGAAGTGATAATCATTTAGGATAGAGGTCAACTATTATGAAAATACATTTAAAGTAAAATTATTCTTCCCTCTATTTTGCACCATGTATACATGGTTCGAGGACGTGTTTCGGTGACCAAGTTTATAAGAGTTTATAGAAGTTTAATTTAAAAATTTTCAAATGTGCAAGTTAGAAATCTTGTTTGGTACGTAAAGATACAATAGCTTATTGAAAAAATAAGTACTAAAATAATAAACAAGTTTAAGTAGCTTTTAAAAATTCTACAGCTTATGTGTATTTACATAAATACCTTTTATTTATATGTTTCAAATTTTCTTTTATGTCATTTTATATTATTAAGCTCCAGCTAATTTGTCAAACATTTATAATATATATTAGTGCTAAAACCCGTGCGATGCATGACAGTATGATTTTAGATAGCAAAATTATGAATAATGAATTATGAATAAATAAATATAACATGAATAATACCGGTTTGACTGTGTATCAATAATACCACTTACCAACTGTGTCATTGTCCTTCAACTTATTTGAAAAAATATCATAGAACGACACAAACTGAAACTCATACATTGAGCTAGACCAATCACTGACTAGAGTGACATTTGTCGCATGGAACAAAATGAGTTTGTATTTATTGTTTTGAGCAGCATATTTACTATCATAAGCGGCCACAACAAAATTGCTAATTAACACTGTCGCATTTATATTGAGCAATTTGCTTACTTTGTCCATCAACTTTGTTTTCATGGATGCTTGAATCTTAACGTCCTGTTATATTCAATTTAAAAAATAGTAAATTCAATCAGATACCGAAATGGAAAGAACTGAATATGTGCCACAGCCAGAAAACTACATATACCTCTTCGTCCATGAGTATGTACTCCATGGTTTCCTCGAAATTGCCAAACGCTTGTTGTCGCCATGAGGTGACAACCCTGAACCTCATGGATTGGTTCTGCTTTCTCGGATTGATGTTTCGAACATAGGTGCAAGCTTTGTCCATGTTCTATAGCGGACAAATTAAACAAAGACAAATGAGCATTTAAAAATTATGATGTCGTATTATATCTTAGAATTGTATCAAAAGATATGAAACGAATGACACCTTCCCATGCCTTTTTTGTTATCTAACACATATAAACGAAGACTACAACTTTTTCTGTTACACATATCTAGACGGCTTGCTAGCATGACAAAAAGTATGGGGGATGAAAAATTGACATGACATAAAACAATAATAATAAGCCATATATAGCCATGGTACATTCATCATTCTTATTCTCAACGTATCCTTTTTCTTCACTTCCTTGCATGATTCGTGGAGGTTGGTATCTTAAAACTACTGGTGGTCACCTCGTTACTCATTAATTGAACAAATCATGCAGTAGGAAGCAAAATGAAGTACGATATAATTTTCATATTTTCAACAAAAATTCATCAATACATATCTAATATTGACGCATATAGTCAGTGTGCATTGTTGTCAAGCATATTCTTCTATCAACTAAACTGGTAGCAACATTCAACTATTACAACACAATAGGAATTTTCTAGCAGACAGTTTTATCCCATAAAATTCATTAGCGAAAATTAAATAAAACAAATGCCAACAAATTCCTTTTCAATTCTATGAAAAGATGAAACTAAAATCCATTTCCATCGCAAATTAATGAAACCTACCAAAACATCTGATACAACATACACAACAGACATATAAGTATACGTGTAAACATAAGCATAATTAACAGTAAGTACATAAAAACACAATTTAGAGAAAAGAAGGAACTTTTCAAAACTTACAAATTGATCTGCAATCCGTGCCTAGTGAATTTTGGTTTGGGGTATGAAAATATGTATGAATTTAGTTATACAATTTAGGGAATTATTAGTATGGAAAGAATTTGTTTTTTGAAGCAAATATTGACAATATCTTGTGAAAGAATTGGACATTAATTTTTTTAATATCAATAAAAGGTTTCCCAAAAACATGGTCAAACGTGGATAACCAAAAAGGAAATAATTAAATGACATTAAGTGACGGTTTTGAAAAGATTGGTGCCACGCAAGCTTGTCTACATGGCTTAATTATTATGTGAAAAAATTGTGAAGTCGACACGTCATTTTTTTGTATACTTGGCTGCAAATGATTGGTGCCACGTAAGCATAATGACGCAACCTGAACTCCAGTTTTGTATATTAAAAAGATATATATATATATATATATATATATAAGCTTCACCTTCCAGCTCTAATATAAACTTAGCTAACAGCTTCAATTACAAATTTACAGTTTCAGCTAACGTCTAGTTTACCAAACACACTCTAAATATATATGTGCCAATAGGGTCTTCACATGCATTACCTATTTAAATTTAAAGTATATATACAATAGTATTTTGTAAACCGGAAGCAGAAACTACAGATGTGTTTAATTAAAAAACAAATAATCTTCATTTTTCCTTTTCTATATTTCTCAAGTTTTTTTCCCACAAAAAAACTAAAGAAAATGCGTACAGATTAAGGGATAGTGTTTTCATTTTCAGAATAGAAAATGTAAAAACTTTAATCATGGACGACATTTTCTTAGAAAATTACAACCTGAACATGTGTTCTAATTTTTTAGTTTTCTTTGAAATAAAATAGAGGAGTTTATGTAATTAAAGACACCATACATATATCGCTATAAAACCTTTTCCAATATCGCCATCTCAATCGTCACTTAATTTCATTGTTTTTTCTTCTAGCTATATGTATTTTTTTTGGTTTTTGTGTCTAATTACTTTCCTAGCTTCCATGGAAAAACGACTTCTAACTAATAATACGTTTAAAAGAAATTACGGTTGCGTACAAGTTAGACAATTGGTGTTTATAGATTGATAATGGGATGATATATATGTATATTTTGTCAAAATGTAGCACGAATGAGTCGATCTTGAATATTGTAAATACTAACTCGAAGCATTACACGTACATATATACCATTAATTATTGGGAGACAATAGTACGATTGAGTTTCTTTCGTAGCCTAAAATATGACGACTTTTGGTTGCTAATATTGACCACTTCGGATGCTACTTAAACAAATGTGCCATCAATCAACTGGTTCGTATGATTTTGCGAATAGATTTCGATATGTCATTACCAATCAAAAGTTTTAAGTTTGAACAGTCTAAGTGGTTCCTGATGGATTATATATTCATGGTAGTGACCGTCCTCCCTTATCCATTTCTTATATTTTGAAATCAAATTTGTAAAACAACCTTAGTGCATTTATCACATGTACATTTATCACATGTAATTATTGACGTATATTAATGTTAAAAATAAAATAGTTTAACAAAATTTCAAAATAAATTTTAATATCAAATTTATATTTTTTGTTCACATGTGCACATCTGACCTGTGCACATGTGAACATTTCATATATTCAATAATTTAACATATTTGTAGTGATTTTTAACTTTATTTTGTCAATAATATTAACATTAATAACATTTATATGTAATTTGTTGCGTTTACATGTATAAAACAATTTAATCTAAAAGTTCTCGCAGTTTTATACCTTTTTGTGGTTCTTTTATATATATATATATATATATATATATATATATATATATATATATATATATACTAGCCCTAAAACCCGTGTATATACACGACTTGATCAATTTGTAATTATTTTCTAAAACTGTTGAAAGAATCCTTATATGATACGTGATATATTAGAACGTTTTCATAAGTTAAGAGATATTCAATATTGTTTGGAATTAAAAATATTTTAGGTAGTCTATATTGAATTGAGAGTGTAGATCGTAAATTTTCAATGGCAGTATGCATTTTATATAAGTCAAAATATATTTAATTGTAAAGGTATCTAATTATACATAAGCAAGAGGAAAGTTCAATGTAGAATGATAAAAAAATGTAGAATGGAGGAATTAATAAGATTGCTCCATTTCAATTACACATTTCCATCTTTTTTTCTAAATCTAAATATCTCACGAATCGTATGTCTATAAATTATAAAAATTACACCGTTAAAATCAGCATCTTTTTATCTTTAATTAGAGATCTCGCATGACATACTTCTGACAAACTTTTTTTTTTTTTTTTCATTTTCTAATGGGAATTTGAAATTCGTAATGTTAAATCACAGGTGATTAACACTCACATGTGAATATATTAACAATCAAATTATAACTTTTGAATCACTAGCTATAATCACATGTGAATAATCAAAGTTACAAATTATAAGTTTAAAATCACATAAAAATAATTTATTTGATAATTTAATAAACCTTCAGAAATTTATTAGTTATAATCACATGTGATTAAACATTAAATTAGTAATCACATGTGAATAAAGTGTAAATAAATACGAATTTCAAATAATTTTTTATAATTATAAATGTAAATAAATATAAAGGTGAAATCACATGTGAATTATTAGTTATTATCACATACTTCATTTGAAAAACACATGTGATTTAACCTCAAATCAATAATCACATGTGATTTTGGCCGTAAACGAATGCAATTTCTAAAATCTTATTTATAGTTATTTATGTTAATGAATATTAAGTCGTAATCATGTGTGAGTTAACATCCACTATTGATAAATAAATGTGTACCAATATTAAATTTTTATGCTAAATCAAATGTGATTATACATAAAATCACACGTGATTATATAAATCACATTTTTTAAAACCCGACAAAAATGAAGAAAAAAAAAGTTTGTTCGCAACTATAGCTTCTCGGATCTCTAATCAAAAAGAAAAAAACCCTGATTTCGAATATGTAACTTTTATAACTTTTAGTCATGCCGTTTGTGAGATATTTAATTTTAAAATTCGAGTGAAAATTGGATTTTAAAGAAAATGGAGCATTCCTATTGGTTCTCCCATTTTTCATTTTTTTAACATTCTTTATTGAACCCACCTCACATAAGCAAATGAATAGTTGTGGATGGAGAGAAGTCCAAATGGAGGTAAAATGTTTGAGGGAAATGCTTTTTTTGGGGCAGGGGTGAAGTGTTATTATACATCAAGAAGCATTTTACCTTCGTCCATACAAATATCACCAAAAACAAAGTGAAATTTAGAAAATGTTAATCAGAATTGATGCCATGAATGTTAATTTTCCTTGATAAATTCTTTCTGCATGTTATAACACTGATTGATGACTTTATATCTAAAATTATTAATATTTATCGCGTTGAATGTTAGTTAATATTTATGGTGTTGAATATTAAAATTAAAAATATTCTGTGATAAATATGATGTTTTAACATTCATCATAATGAATGTTAGTTAACATTCATCACGGTGAATGTTAGTTAACATTCATTACAATGAATGTTAACAATTTATTAAATAAATATTCATCAACTAATGTTTTGACTTAAAAATAAAATTCATCTGTTAATATATTATTTATAGTATCGATTTTGATTACTATTTATTGGTAAAGATAATTTTGTTGACGTTTTGATTGATAATTGTAAGATGCTTCATGATAAATAATAACGTTTTTTCATTCCTAAAAAAAAAGCATTTCCCTCTTGATCATTCCCATATATATATATATATATATATATATATATATATATATATATATATAGCCTAATGTGAAATGAGAACCACAAAAAGTTACATAACTGCGAGAACTTTTAAATTATCGGGATTTTAACGTGTTTAATATATCAATCACATGTGAACATTGATGTAGATTATGGTTAAAAGTAAAATAATTTGAGAAAACATCAAAATAACCTTTAAAAACAAATTTATATTTTTCATTTACATGTGCACATTTGATAAGTGCACATGTGAACACTTCATATATTTTATAGTTTAAACTATATTTTGTTGTTTTTAACTTTTGTTTTTCAATAATATAAACATTAAATAACATTTCTACGTAATTTGTTACGTTTACATGTATAAAAACAATGAATGTAATTTAAAAGTTCTTGCTGTTCTGTACCTTTTGTGGTTCTCGTTTGAACCTAACCATATATATATATAGTGGGAGGTTGAAATGAGAACCAACTAAATATAGAGAACTTTTGAAAACTATTAAATTACGTGTTTATTATTAACTTCAATTATATATGCACAAAAAATTAGGCATGTGCAAGAAAATCGCTTTACATATGCACAAAAGCGGTTTTGGCACTTTTGCTACAAAGTTTAAGGCGACCATGTGAACCAGTAATTGTCAAAGATGATAAGATAATACTCCGTTTGTCTTAATCAAATATGTTACCAATAATTACAAGCAATGAATTGAAACAAATATACCCTTGTTGGATTGGAGTTTATGAAAAGCTTTGATTATTGACAATTCAAAACTTGTAATCATATAATCATGAAATATTTGACCCCCATAAAGCGTAAGAGTATATCTGTTTGGAAATTATATTATTTTAACCTTATTTTAAATAAATAACACATATTTTTCAAGGACCTATAAGTAATAAATTAAATATTTAAAACACAATAATTAAAATAAAACACATTTCATTAAAATAAAAAATATTACAATTAAAATAAAAAAATTACAATAACCCAAAAAAAAAACATTACATTCATTAGGGAAAAAAAACGATTACACTAATTAACAACTACGGAAATTTGGTGGGAGTTGCGAAATGTGATCGATTATATGATTGCGACGTTGATGATGAATCTCCCGATTGCGTAATTCCTTGTCCATACGCAATTGAGTTTCAACCCTTCCTTGTCAGGAACGTCTTGGTGGGATTTCCGAATATTCCTCCTCTAGTTGACACATATTTTGTGCGTTGTACTCTGTTATCATGTTGTGTAGAATCACACAAGCATACATGATTCTTGATATTTTGTTGGTGCTATATGGTCTTGTCGGGTTCTTGATGATTTGCCAACAACCCTGAAGCACACCGAATGCTCGTTCTACATCTTTTCTTGCAGCTTCTTGATATCTCTTGAAGGGCATCTCTTGTTGTGTAAGTAGATGCATAAACGACTTTACAATAGTGGACCATTCCGGATAAATCTCATCACCTAGATAATAGCCTTTGGTGAATTCTGGTCGGAAATGGTGAAATTTACTTGGGGAGCTCTATCTTGTAGTAAATCGCTGAACAAATCTAATCAATTTAGTACGTTGATGTCCTTGCTCGAACCCGCTGGACCAAAGAAAGCGTGCCAAATCCAAAAATTGTAAAAGGCAACCACTTCGAGCATGATCGTTGGACAACCTTGATCACTTCTACTGTATTGACCTTGCCATGCTACTGGAAAATTTCTCTAAGGCCAACGCATACAATCAATGCTTCTGATCATACCCGCAAAACCGTGCAACTCGGCAGACGATGATGTAAATGTTGCACATCTTGTAGTGTTGGTTTTCTTAAATACTCGGTAGAGTATAGATGAAAAAACACATTTAAAAAGTTATCCAAGCAATCATATGATGTTTGTTCACCCATGTGTAAGTACTATTCAAACGCATCGGCGGCACAATTGTACGCCAATTGGCGTACGACGGAAGTGCATTTTTGCCAAACGTTAAAACCAGGTCTATCGGTTGCGTCAAGCCGTTGAATAAAATATTGATGTAACGTAAAATGTCATGTTTTTACGCACATTATTCCTCGCTATTTGAGCCAATATTTAGTGAAAAGATCTTTAAACAATATTTATTTACTAAAATTTACTAAAGTGGTTCAAATATAGTTGTTGCAACAAAATCACTAAAAACGTTCAATTAACATGTAAAACGAAGCAAATAAACTTCACCTGATTCCTCCAGTAATACTTACCCTATGATATATACATCCTGACTTATCTTATATGGTTCATAGGTAATTATGAAATCGGGGAATCAAGAATCAAGCAAAACGGATAATGAACGGAGAAGATACATCATCTAAAGATCAACCGAACGTATTCCAAGCACGTATGAGCTATAGATATCCAAAATACATTATTTTTGTATCATTAGAAGCGTAAAGGAATTACGAGAATGTAAGGAAAAGAATCAAGCCCAACGGATACGAGCGAAACAATCAACGAATGAAGTACCGAACAACGGGCAAAAACCAAACGGCCTCACCGTAGGCCGTATACGGCCCTTGGGTGTGACACTCGACAAATTAGGACAATTATTTGAGCCTAAAAATAGTGTAATTACATGTATTTAGATATATATTAGGCTAAGTACTTGTAACTACTTGTAAATATGTATATACACATACGTAATTATTTGCAATTACGCGAAACGAACGGACTGAGTCCGACAACTATACGGCATTGGTGAAAACTTTTTCATAAATAACGCAAATCTATTTCATTAATAAATAGTAGTTATTTACACTTATATTATTATTTCGTATAATAATACACGAATTTACTAGACGTTTTGCGTAAAAACGTAACAAACGCGATGAAAAGGCGCAAACCGAGCCCGACGCCCGAGCGAAACCCAAAATATATTTTTGTAACTCAACTTAAGTATTTTAGGATACTTAGTCATCCCGAATATCATTTACAAACTTAAAATGAACGCGGACACATAATGTAAATTATTAACTTTTAAACCACGAAAATTTACATTTAAACGAACGAAAAACGTTTAAACGACCAGGGAATATAACACGAAACCGAGAAGCGAGTCACGAGCCCAACCCTTGGAAGGGGTCAGGCCCAGACCCACGGCCCAAAGGCCCAAATCGGCCCAAGAGGGCAGCCCAAGGCCCACACTACTTAATCCCCATTCCCTTCCATTTTTCTCATTTTCACACCACATTTTCACCTACAAACTCTCTTTTCTCTCTTCTCCCCTCCCAAAAATCTGCCCAAGAACACTACCCCCATCAACCACCACCTGCCACCATCAACCACCATCGTCATCCATCATACTTTCAAGAAGAAATCAAGCCGTAACACAAGATAAAGCTCTTCTCATCATCTTACTCCTCTTGCTCGATCGTGCAAACTTTGTAAGAACTTCAAAGCTCTTCTAAAACACTTGAAACACTTCTATGAACATGTTATAATGTTCACTTAACAAGAAAATGTCCAAAACCTAACACAAAAACGTTTTTCATGGCTTAAAATGTTCAAACACGTCACATGCATTTCTGGGCAGAAAAATAGTCCAACTTCAAGGAGACGTTTCTCCCTCAAAAATTGAACAAAATGAACAATTAAAAAGGTAAAAATTAAGTTTAAGAAGTTAGCTTTCATTTCCAAGTGGTTTCACAATTTTTGGAGTTCGTTTGATACTCGAAATGATTTTTACAAAAACATGTATACGGTCTGTCCAAAAACTCAGAAAATTCACCTTTCTTGTTTTAATCATAACTCGAGATATACACTTCCAAATGACATGAAACCACCGCCAAAAGTTCACAAATTTTGTTACATACAAATGTCATTTAGATAACTTTTTCGGGAAATGTACAGATGTTTCCCAGAAATCCGATCTTGTTGCATGTATCCGGATTTGTCACTTTCTGACCTCTGGCAACACATGGAATTCTTAAAAATATTTAGGGATACCTAAAAATTCTGGAAAAATTATTTTAAGGAGCTAACATACTAAGGAACATCTCAGATTTTTCTTGAATTTTTATTCGAACATTTGGAACACGAAATAAAATTTACAAAACTGACCTGTTTCAGGCCTCTGTGTCGCAGAAGCCTAGTAGTCTGCGACACAAGCCTTTGTGTCGCGATAACACCCGAATCGTCACATTAGCGACACAAGCCTTTGTGTCGCCATAACACCCGAATCGACACGCGACACAAGCCTTTGTGTCGCGATAACACCCGAATCGTCACATTAGCGACACAAGCCTTTGTGTCGCCATAGCACCCGAATCGACACAAGTCTTTGTGTCGCCATTACACCCGAATCGACACTTAGCGACACAAGCCTTAGTGTCTCATAATACCTTAGTGTCGCATATAGCGACACTAACCCAGTGTCGCTAAAAACACAGAATCGATGCATTTTTATTAAAGCAATATAAGCTCGACCCCAGCCAGGGGCTCTGCCCCTTGGACCCCGCCAGGGGTTGCCACCCCTTGGACCCCGCTACCAGGAGCGCTGCCCCCGGACCCCCGTCACTAATGGGCTTCGCCCCTTGCCACACTGATCAATTACCCATAACCGGAAAGTAGAAATATGCATAACATAATTAATCAAATCTGTGTTTTCACAAAATATCACCAACGGCCCGTACATGTTTTCTAAGCACAAACGATAACTGACAATTGGACAATTCTAGTTGAGTGAACTAGCATAGGTGGACATTAACCCTCCACCTACACGAATGAGATAAGTGGACATTGACACTCCACTTACACGTATAATATATAAGTGGACATTGACACCCCACTTACACACAACCTTATGCGTTTAGGGCATTAGAAGGTTGCGTTACGGGACACAGACACCCGCTATTTGTTATCTGCTTGCTAATTGCTATATTTGCTTGCTAAACCCCAGGTGAGTCTTACAGCCCCACTTTTACTGTTTTATATGCTTTGGGGTGAGATACAAATGCTTGACTGTTTTTCATGAACACATGTACTCGATTATTTTTACAAGATTGTATTAGTTGTTTTTAATCCATTAAAAGTCCTCAACACACATGGTTCGTTAACTGCGAAGGCGCGAGTGCTAGAGAATAGATCTATTATGGGAATGACACCCCCGTCCGGGTTACTAGCTATAACCAAGTTAAAAACGGGCACTCTAGTATTTGTCATAAAGGTGTTTCGGATTAGACACCTCCGGGAGGCACAAAACGGGTTAGGCTTCGAACCGTGGGCTCATGGCAATTTCGGAAACATTAATTTGTTTACTTTATTTGTTTGATTGCAAATCACGGATAAATCTTGTGTTTCATAACTATGTTTTTACTATTAAACCTGTGAGATTCACCAACCTTTTGGTTGACCCTTTTAGCTTTGTATTCTCAGGTACTCAGCAACAGTAGGATTGCCCACAGGACTGCTAGCTACATCGAGTCGCATGCATTATACGTATATGAAGATGTTCATATATTATTTTTGAAATATTTCGTTATGTACTAGAATCTTCAGGATATTATTCTTGAACTCGAGGCTAATGTAAACTTTTAAAGTATTTCAATGTAACTACTTTTGTACTATTTTAAACGTCTCATATAGAGTCGTTCGCTTTTTCCTTTGTGTTGTGATTACTTGATTAGTCACGCCCCGACCCGAACCGCTTCCGCTGTACAAATTTGGGGGGGGGGGTGTGTGACATTGGGATACCGTATATGGCCCCTTAGGTACGTATACGACCCCTTGGATGCCGTATACGGCCTCCAGGCCTCTCCGGTGATGCCATTTTCCCATTATTTTGAAGTTCGGTGCTGTTTCGTGCTTGTATTTTGTGCTTTAGAACTTGTACGGGTAACTTGGGGCCTTTGCCTATAAATACTAACCTCCTACTCCTCATTTCCATCACCTCTCAATTCACATCTCTCTCATTTTCTCTCATTCTTACTCTATCATTTGTAGTTTCTTTCTCTAGAGAACTAGAGAGATTTAGTTAGACGGTTAGAGTTCTAGAGGAAGGTTTAACTTGGTAATTACGTTGTAACGGCTTGCCAAGTTCAGACTACTGTTATCCTCAGTATTACGCTTCTTATTTCCCGGTGATATCTATTTCTTTACTTACTGTTATAATGTTTGCTTTGCATGTTATTTCGGTACGTGTTTTGATTATTGCCATGGTAATTACTTAGCTTGGTAATGTGATTGTTGAAATGTAGATATTAGGAGTAGAGATGATGTTAAATTAATAATATATATATATATATATATATATATATATATATATATATATATATATATATATATATATATATATATATATATATATATATATATATATATACAGTTGGAAATTGTTATGCTATGTATCTGGTTAAACTTATCCTAAATTTACACTTAATTACCCATTCACCCTTTCTAGTTTTTCACGTGACTATTTCCTTAATTAGAATCTGATCAACCCTAGATACGAATACATAGTTATCTCTGTTACAGTATGAAGCTATGAGATCTCCATAAAACGACGCTGTACTTAGTATAGCGTTGAAAATACCTCTGGTAAAGTACAAATACGTGGAAGCTAAGGAAATGTCGTAGGTCCATCTCATCGTGGATTACCTAGAACTTACCCTTCTACAACATAACCTAGGAATCATAAAGCTGTGAAAATGCTTACCGCATTATACACCGTGAGTAGACCTAGGGATGAATAACTGATGGTAAATGAGGGTCTAATTCAAGACGGAAGTATTTGTGCTTACATTAATTGAATATGGAGTTCTGAAATGAAAGCAAAGACTCGGCTGTAGACTAAGATTCTTAAACAGCTTAACTCCACTTAACATATAGCTTAACGTATATAGAATATAATTAGTATTTGCGTTGATAAAATCAATTAGACATAGGTGTTAAGAAATGTCAGAAGATAAATTGTGGTATGTTACCTCATTCCTGCACCCAAGATATAATTATCCTAAGAGGGTCATTTGGTCTCTTTAAGACAGTGAGAGAGGTTTTCAAACAGTCTGATATGATCAGAATCATAATAACCTAGGATTCAGTGATATACACTTTTAGAAACTAGACTAAAACGTAGGATTATAGTGTTTACACTGAATGCCTGTTTGATACTTATCAAGGAGAATCTCCAATTAACTTTACAATGAACATCATCACAAAACCCTAATTATCGAAGTTTTACCAATCACTCTTTACCTATCTGCTTAACATTTATCTTTACTTTCAGTCATTTATTTTAGGCAATTAGATAATTTAGAAAACCAACCAAAACAAACCTACCTACTTTCAAATACATCATATCAAACGAACTTATCTTAGGTAGTCCAATTCATTTGCTGCTTACTAAAAAGGTAAGTAGTACTTATAGTTTGAGCCCCAACTCATATAAATATTAAAACACTGATCGTCCTGCAGTCTAGAAATAAACGATATGTATTGTACGGGCCTAATCAAATATATAAAGTAGTCAGGTACCGAAAATTGAGAAAATGATATAATAGCTTGACATATACGGAGAAATAATGACATGCTCATCCGATAATCTCGTTGGAAGATATCCGGAAATGTTGGACGCTCGGTAAAGTAGTCTAGATACAAACGTTCGCCCATTGCTTCATGATCTCTAGGAAAGTATCGTCGGGGTGCTCGTGGTATCGGGATCGGAATATCCTCTCCGTCGGATGTGATCGATTAGTATATCAATATACAAGTTGATTTGTGATTCAATCGTTTGTGGTTTACGTATTATATTCAATTGTTTGAATTTCGCCTTTCAATTGAACGTGACGATTCGACTTAGATCAGATTAAGGGAACCTACAAGTGGTATCAGAGCCTTTGATCAGTTATCATTGGTTTCGGATCGTATCGAATTAATTATATCGATAGCAGCCCTCGGATCGAAAACCGTCTTGATAGATTGCAAATCTTCAATATCGGAATTGGAAGACATAGTGAAAAAAGTGTATGAATATATATGTGATAGTGAAGGAGTGTGTTGTTTGAAAATGTGAGTGTGTATTTATAGTGTAAAAGGAGAGTTTTTTATAAAAAGAAAATAAAATAAAAAAAAACCTACGGCTATATTTCAAACCATTGGAATTTTTTTTTTTTAATAACAAACCACGCCACCGGACCCACACAATAAACCGATGAAGCTTTGGTTATCCGACGGCTAAAACCGACGAACCAAACCGACGTTTCCGTGTCATCGGTGTCGGTTTTGTCGATTTTAACTGACGACAACCGACTAACTCCGTTGCGAGGAGCCTTAGAAGGTCGATCACCTATTCGAACGAACATCCCATAGTCATAATTACCGAGTAAGTGAGTCATGTATACCACAAAGTACACATTATCGATAGACCAAATGAGCGGTTTAACTTGTCGGTTATATATCAACCTTTTGCCACAAATAAAGTATTCTCGTAGTACTTCAATTTTTTGGTTTTCAAAGAACTTTACTTATGGAAATGTTAAGGAATATAATTAATTACCACCTTTTTTTCTTATATCACACAAATATACGGATTAAGGGTGTTTTTCGTGAAGAGCTTTTAGAAGTTTTTGAGAGCTTTAAACTTTTAATTTTAAATAAAAAAGGTCCTACAAATTAAACGTCTTGTTTGGGAGAGAAGCTGTAAGCTTTTATTTTAGAACAAAAAGCTCTAAATTTAAACGCTACTGTTAGAAGCGTTAGAACTGGGAAGGAGCTTTTGATCTACACATTTACTTAAATACCCCCTACTAGTTACGGAGTATATATTATTAACTACGGGCTTCATGCACTATCTACCCAACTTTCATTTCGTTTCCTTTTATCCATATGATTCTTTCTGTCTCTTGATTGGTCTAAAGTAATTAATAAACAAAAATCATCCATATGATATGTTAGTAGTTCTACTATAATAATTAATATTTAATAATAATAATAATAATTTGATGATCGACTATCATCATCTATAGGTATTATACATTTGTCATAATGAATTTTACAAAGTATTTGGGGATGCATTCAGTAAAACCATCGGTACTTAATTAACCAAAGTGAATTTTAAAAATTCAAAAATGATATTAATTTCTTCAATCGTCCACAAGTAAATGTTCAGATTTTTATTTTAATTAATTTCATAAATAAAAATATTGACTAATAAAAGATAATTAACCCTACAAGTTTTACCTTTAATTTCATTTTTTGTGGAAATTTATACCTAAAGTAAAAGTCGGGTAAAATAAACATTTGACTATATCTCGTTGGACTTTTAATAGTTGAACATAAATTCGCAAAGTGAAGATCCATATCCGTCTTTTACATAATTTGACGTACGTATTCGTATATATAATAAACTTTATGTTAATCATATTCTTCAATTCTTTAATAACTTCTCTCTAATAATGTTCAATTGATTTATTTATGCTGAATTTTAAATAAAATAAAAATTGAAAAGATGAGGTAAGAAACAAAGCAAATTGATTAAATAGTTGTTCCACATGGGAAGCTTGTGATTGTAACTCCACTAGCAAATAACTATAATTATTGGCATAAATAAAATAATACCAAAAAAATTAAAAAATAATGGTGGAAAACTAGTTTTTGAATATCTCTACAATTTTCATTCATAATAATAATCAGTAAATAATTATTATTATCATTATATATAGTAACAAATAATAAAATAAATTAAATCCACAAAGTAATTTACAAATGTGACCCCCCATCTTTTCTCAATATTCAATTTCCCTCCCTCTCACTTCTCTTCTTTCTCATTTGCCTCGTGACTCCGATTCATATCCGGGACGACTCGGTATTGCCATCTCCTTTTAAGTTGTTGAGTCAACTCAGTAACTCGTTGACTCAGTAGCATTCTGGGGGTAATTCGGTAAAAAAATACAGAGGAAAAAGAATTCAAAAGACTTCTCATATGCATCAAACCACCTACAATTCTTACCTTTGTATATATTGCAAGCTAAATGAATTTACTAGGAAGTCCCCAAACCGGATTCCGAGTCGACCCGGGGTCAAAATCAAAGTCAAACTCGTTTGTTTTATTGTATCTTTTTTATTTTTCATTTTTTTTATCGAAGCAACGGTCGAGATTCAGGCCAAAAATCAATATTACTACGGACGCTGACGTGGCAATGTCTTTGAAATTCCTCAAGATTAATAAACCGGGTAGATGAAGAATCAGACCGGGACAAGAACCGGATTATTTCTTCAAATAAATACTCATCACAAGGGATATTAAGTGGACCGGAGTGTGAAAAACCGAATTCTTCCTCTGCTTGTATTAAAAGCTTTTTAAAAACCGGGTGGTTTAAGTGAGTTGCACGTACGACAAATCGTTTACAATTAGAACCAACGGAGACTGCCACGTGGCCGGCGGGTACGTCGGAAGGTATACGTTTGTGTGACGTCATTGCTGCTTTCTTTCTCCAACGTCGTAGCATTTGACGGAGCTGAACAATGTGACGGATTTTGCTACAACCTGACATGTTTTATGAGGTTGTTGGTTTTTTCAGTTTGTACCGTTGACACTGTGGTTTTTGTGTAATGAAGTTAGAGAGATATGGATGAGAGAGAGGGGTTTAATGGTGGAAATGAATGGTTGGTTATATAAGAATTTTGGTACGAAAGTGCCCTTGGTCTTGGAGTTAATTACTTGTGTTTGACGGCTGTATCACTTTACTTTATTGTTTGTTTTTTCCGTTTTTCTTTTCTTTTAAATTTTTAATCTCATATTAATGGGAAAATATTAGTTGCACCAAACTCTACACGAATATTTGTGTATGGTTAGTTATAAAAGATGAGTTAATTGCGTATATATATAAAATTTGAGGGTTAAAAATGAACAATATCAAGAAAATTTCACTTACTGATTAAATAACAACACAATGTAATTATACGATGTCAACAGCACAAATGTTATACCCTTTATTAATATATTAATATAAATATACATACCTTTTTTTTTTTTTAAAAAAAAAAAAAAAACAATAGTAAAAGGTTTTTGTCTAGAAATTAAATATGACGTTATAAAGACAAATTTGATATGATTTCATCGTGAGGTTATGGTTCTTGAATAGCTACTTTTATATATATTTATATTTTTTATATTATATGAGAGTGCATGAGTTACAACACAACGTATACTCGTATACTACATACCCTGTTTTACCTTATAAGTTAACTACGTACCATATTGTATTATGAAACAATTTACATTTGTTTTTTACTAGAAATCAATATTTATTGAAAAGATCTTGATTGTGATTACTCGAGTCTAGTTAACTTATACGGAGCATAGTTAGCTACTCGCGATTGTTTATAAGATATTTTTTGATCAACATTATTTACCCAGAGTCGAGCTACTCGAGGAGACCTTCTACGGACTCGTGATTTTATCAAACGTACACTATTTACATATTTACCTCTTGTGTAATATGTTATGCTACAAATCTTTGAGTTGAGCGAACCGAATCGAGCTCAGAAATTTGCGAATCCATTAGTAATATTAATATAAGTTTGATTAGTATTATCAATATAATGAGTGTGACGATCAGAGTAGGAACAGAGAAGAGTAGAGGGAGTTGGGGAATGTGGAATGCAATGGTAATATGGCAATGTTTACGTAAATTATGTTTTGTGAGTGTCAATCAACTCTTATTATACCAAAACAAAATAACGACGCTCATAATTTATGGGTGTTCATATTTGTTGATTGGAAAATCAGTTCGTTGGGAATAATTCAAATAACAAAACAAGTAGCAAGCTCTATCGAAAGTGTTATTGTTTGAGATCGAGCTCAACATACAATTACGTCGAGTGTAGGTCATACAGAATGATCATCGAACGGATTTTTTTTGATAATTACTTCACTCGAATGGTAATTACTTAGTTAAAACCCCTTCTCGCAGTCACAAGATTTCGAAAACTATTATATCAACATAACTAAGTAACCAAATTACTAGAATTCGAGCTATACTATAAGATGGTTTATTAGCTGCTTCAACCATTGTTAGAAATTCCAAACCCACCACATGCATATATATTTTGTTAAAGAGAAACCAATAAAAAAAAACGTAATTATATATATTTAATTAGAGGTAGTTGGATCAATACAAGATGCTTTATTTTGAGTCTTTTATATTTATATTTATTCTTACAAAGTTTATAATCTTAAACTTTGTATTCTTCTCTCTGTCACCATAACCCATGTGCAACCATGACCCCATCTTTTGCCTTTCTAAAATGAGCCAATATGTTCTCTTCCCCACAAATCATATTATATTATATTGTATTATATTATATTGTATTATATATCAATAGATAGATAGATAGATAAACAATCCCCTCCATATTATACTTCATATCCAATAAGAATTAGAGATTTATTTACAACAAGTAGGAGCACACAAGATCATGACATGTGGAATTAAATGAGGGTGTAACATTTAGAATATTACTTTTGCAATGATTTTGGGATCAATAGGCTTGACTTCTACTTCCCAAAGAAGTTGGTATTTGAGTATTTCATTACCGCTTCAAACACTTAATACTAGCTTCCTTTTAGATAGTTAAACTGAGAATAAGGTCGCATCGGATTCAAAAGATCCAAGTTAAATTTACATGTCAAAATAACTTTTTTCGTTGTGAAATAGAATGTTAAAATAAAAGTTTGACCCTAAAAGTGAAAGGTTAATCGTTTTGAAAAGAAAAATAGACAACAAAAAACTATATAAAAATAACTTCAAATTCAAAATTTAACAATACTACTTAGCTAGTTACCTACTAATTTCTTGATAAATTGAATTTCGCTCTTTTTTCTAGAGATGGAGAAACTAATATACATTGCATATATACTATTAAATTTTATATTTCATGTTACCTTTTTAACGTTTTACCTTTTACAATGATACATTTTAAAAGATTTGTGTCATACCAAACACATGCAATTAGTATTAAAGGCTTATTCTTTAGCATTAGGACCAATAAAGCCATCAACTATTTAATCCAGTCAAACTCATCCTCCCATTTTAGGTATCACCATCATCTCTTTGAAGTGGAGCATTCTAATTGTATCAATCTGGATAGGAACCATGCATACCTATTAAGACAACATCATGAATGTGAACAAGGCATAAAATAGTGGAAAATAATGCTACAATAGGACACACAAAAGAGCGTCGAAAAGGAGACATATGATTAAAGACCGCGGAAACTAAAAAGAACTTGCGCTAATTGAACTGAACAGCGACACGTTGACAAAAATTAATTAGCTAGTATGTATAGGATATAACAAATTTAGTTGCTTAAAAAGTAACATCACATTATTCAAAGAATGATTGAAATGTAAAAAGATCTCATGCATTTCCTCATGGATTAATCTTTTTGTTGTAATGTGTTAATCTCTTGTATGCATCATATTTCTGTTAGACACTTAAGACAAGAAACAAGAAATACAAAGATAAGATCACAATTCACAAATATAACTTTTGAAAACAAGTTAGAACAAGAGTTATAACTTCTTTTTAAAGGTAACTATTAAATTAAAGGAGATTACCATGCATGTTTGGCGTTAACTTTCGAGTATTGTACGTCTTACGGATATTTATGGAACATATATGAAACAGATTAATATTAGACGCACAAGTTTAGTTTTATTGGATGCTAATTTATGTGCATTATCAAGGGGCAATTAAGTTTAATCTACTAGCAAGAAGAGTAAAAGGATATAGCTTGCGAAACTAGTGTGATTTGGGCATTATCCCGGAACACTTTCTAGCATTTCCAGGAACTAGTTTAGCATCTAGGAGACGAGCAACTAGTGTGAGTGTCATTTACTCAAATGATCGAAACCTTTTTGTCATATTAATGATTTTCCAAGCTTCTACCGAAATGATTTTTTGATGGGGTAATTAATACTATTAATTAATGTATCCAAAAGATATTTTGAGCTTTCAAAATCTCTTTCAGAATGTTTATAACGGCAATGCTGCACGTCTCGCCTCGATGTAAGAGGCATTGTTAAGCGTATGCTCCAACCCAACAGCCCGCTAATTATTAAGGGTAATGTCCGCTCATATTAGGAGACCAGTTTTAAAATTCTACACCTATATGTTTTATTTGGCAAAAGTTTCTTGATCATCACCTATGGATTGAAACTAAATTCTTGATTTACTTGAATCCAATTTTATTGACTCATGAAAGATTTAGGAGTCCTAGCTAGCTAGCATTTGGAACACTTAGTCAGACTGACTTAATATTAGACATAGTCAAACACATGGATAGTTACTTGAACATGACACCAGAAATCAGACAAACAATTTAAAACCAAGATTTGGATGATTAAAAGTGATTAAAACTAAACTAACAAACATGGGATACATTAAATAGTGTTGGTCAACAAAGACCATTATAATTTAAAGGGCCCATGTGCATGTTGAGATAGTTTCACAAATACGGTGCAAGCATCCCCCAAACATCACTTATGCATCAAATTTTATACCCCACTTGCCAGGATTTAAGGATCATTGCAACTTCTAGACATTATATTGTTGATTATAACCAAACCATAAGTAAAACACCACTTTTTTAAAATAAAAATAAAATGTACATTGGGTCATTGACATTGACAAGTTGCTTAAGAATCATATAAAGGTTGTTATATAGTTTTAACTAATAATATACTTTCATGTAATTCGACAAGCAGTGATAAGTTGGCGATATTAACTTTATCAAGTGATCGAATACCATGCATGGCTACTCGATACGGTCTTTTCTGAATGTTAGGCTACTTGTAATAGACCAAAATTTATCCGCGATTTATATTAATTCGGTTTATAGATGCGTGTACGTTTAATTTGTTTGTTTTGGATTATGAAATAGGTCCTAATTACCTCATTTGGTTATGATACGGTACGTAATGGAGCAATAATATTATTGTCTTGAAGATTTGGTGATTTTTTTTGTAGATTTAGTGTTTGAACATCACTCAACATGAAACATAATGTTTTTGGAAGTTTTATGGAATATATTGCTGACTTCATAGATGATTATATGTAGTTCTTGTTAATATTGTTAAAATTTAATACGACAAAATTTATTTTGTTTCATTTCTCGAGAAGATTTGTTTTAATAGCCGATGAATATTAAACTCTACTTGAGTCATGCAAGTTGTGCAATTTACAAACTTATACTCTTATCTTTCATGCAAGCGTTATGGTCCAATATACGACCAGTAGTACATTATAAATGGCACATTAATTATTTGGTAATAGAGTATATGATTTTTGTGCATAGTAAAACAATATAGAGGTCATCATTCATATATTTTCTGACACGATAAAAAGCTATTAAATGTTGATACTTTCAAGTTGGTCATCATTCGGTTCGTACGTTGTAAAAATATGTCAATTTTGGTGGGTTGCCTTGAGTTTATATGACCACATGATCATATTCATATTCATTTTTTATTATTTGAAAGTTTATTATACTTTATATCTTTTACTACTGCATGAGGCGCACTTTTGTTCTGTACATTTTTATTTTGAGAAGAGAAATCAAAGTTGAAATTAGTGATAGAGTTTTTTGTTAAAAGATATTAATTTATAGTTAGAATATATTAGATTTGGATGATCATAGATTGGTTTTGAAGATCGGGAGAAACTAAGCTAAGGTGCTCATGTTTGAAGGACAAAGAAATCTAACATTAATGAAGATTACATGCATGAATGTAATCAAATATTGATTATGTAGTTATAACAAAATATAATTAATCGTGGTTGAATGATTATTATTTGATTACATGCATCCCTTTTATCACCAAAGTACATTGACAATGTTACATAAAATAAAAGCCATGATATAATAATAATAATGATAATAAGAATAATAATAATACTAATAATAATATTGTAGAAATAACGTTTTTTTTATTCACCAACAACAATAATGGCATTTCCATTTAGTATCTAATAATTAAATTTATGGGTATGTTTAGCAAAACTAGCAGGTAGCTGAAGCTGAAAGCTTATAGCTAAAGCTGATAGTTAGAGCTTATTTTTTAAGTTGAAAGTTAGAGCATATTGTTTAATAAGTGTTTGACAAACTAACTGAAGTTTAAAAATGTGAATTAATATACAAGGACAAAAAAACATATGATAAATAATTTATAAGGGGTCTTTGTGTAATTTCTCATTCAATAAGCTAGGAGCTTTTATAAAAGCTACTTCTTATACCTTTTTTTTACTAGAACTTATTTTTCAATAAGCTCTTAAATTTTTATATAAAAAACAATGTTAGAAACTTAAACTTGTAGAATAATTAAGTTTAACCTCCATAAGCTTCTATAAGACCACTCTCAACTAGAGATGAGCAAAACAGTCTAAAAACTGAAATCGGTCTTGAACTAGACTGAAACCGGTTCTAAAAAGACTGGACTGTAAAAAGACCGGCCCAGTCCTAGAACTGCCCACCGGTCCTAATTCAGTCCTACTTTCATGCGAAAGACCGGTTAAAAACTGGACTGAAATCAGTCCGGACCGAAACTGGTTTCAGTCCAAAACCGGTTAAGGACTGAAACTGGTCTTGAACCGGACTGAAACCAGTTTTAAACTGAAACCAGTCTTTAAAAGACTGAAATCAGTCCAAAACTGGTAAAAGACCGAAAACAATCCTAATAATTTTGTAATTTTTTTTAAGTTTTCCAATGTAATTAATGTTATGCATTTATGTATTGAATAATGATAAATAGACCTAATTAAACAAGCTTAAATATGGACCTAATAGAAAGGATATGACTTGTTTCATACTCCACCAATTAGAAAATCAAAGAGAAAATATTCCATCAATAAGGGAGTTATGCCTATTTTTAGGTTCGCCTAATTATACTTATATATCGTTCACTCGTTTGTATTTCTAGAGTTGTAAATAAGTCGAGCTACTCGAGCTCGACTCGTTGAAAACTCGAGTTGAGCTGAGTTAAATGAGCTTGAGCTTGAGCTTGAGCTTGAGCTCGAGCTTCTTATATCAAAGTTGAACAGGTTCGCAAGCCTAATCGATTCTATCGTGTATATATATCAATATTCTTTTATATACTGTATAATGTAATATATAATTACATTATAAAAATGCTTATATATAATATGTAAAATAATAATACTATGATCTATTATATATACTTATTTAATATATATATATATATATATATATATATATATATATATATATATTATAACTAAAATAATAATAAAAAAATAAACTATATTATTATAAACGAGCAGAACTCAAGCCGAGCTTGTAAATATCAAACGAGTCGAGTTCGAGCTTTATATATTTGACTCATAACCATTCAAATATTTTCATCATCATTTTCTACATTTTACAAATTAGCAATAAAACACTTCATGTATTATAATGTAGAATATAGTTTACATGTTCAATTTTAAAGTAGGTATAGAAAAATTAAAATTATATTATCAATGTTAATACTAATGTGATTTGAATATTAAACTTTTGGCAATAGAGTAGATCAGGAAAGGAACTGGACTGAACTGAAGCTGGTTTGAAACTGGACTGCCAGTCCTAAAAAACTAGCAAATTTGAAGAAAAACTGGTCTAAAACCGGTCCATTTTTTTAGGACTGGTTTTTATTTTCAAAAAAAATTGAATTGTTTTAAACTGGACTGAAAACTAGTTTTAACCAGTTCTTGCCATCTCTACTCTCAACCATCATTTCTTCACTTCTTTCTTTAGTTTTGCCAGCTCAGCACCACGTTAGCACACCTAAAACTAATGAAAGACTGATTAAACACTGCCAACGGTACTTTCATCAATTTGATTTCTGAGAACCACTAACTATTAATTTAAGTTTTAAACACGAATTAAATTAAAACCCTTTCATTAAAATTAAAAAATATTACATTAATAAAAATAAAAAACATTACAATAAATAAATAAAAAACATTACAACAATTAAAAAAAACATTACGATAATTAAAATTACATTATGATAATTTTAAAATACGAATCTAGTCGATGTCGGAGAATCCACTTTGTTGTGTATCCTTTCCGAACCTCGTTTTGAAATCTTGTTGATACTTCTTGATCACATTTTTCCTAGTTTCTTCAAACGTTGCAACTTCGTGTTGTCCCCAGTGCGACGGTATTGGGTTTTGAATAAATTTCCACTGTTTCGGCACTATTTTCTGCTTATCAAAATCAATTTTTTGTTGCGTCTTGAATAGTTTTCAAAGTTTGTTGTTGGATTCTTGCGAGTTCCAAAATGGCCTCATGGGTCGCGTCGCTCGAATTTCTTGAAGATGTTGCATCCGAAGAACCCGAACTTCGTTGACTTTTTCGACTTGTGTCATGATCGGGTGGACGACGAATCTGGTCGTTTTGGAATAACCGTTGCATATTGGTCACAAGGTCGGCGGGGGTTCAGATTATCGGCGGTATCGTCCTCGGCTAGATTAATTCGTACGTCGTCTTCTTGGAACGCGCGTTTGCTGTACATAATATCGTGATCGACATAAAACTTCGGATATTTTTGACTACGTGAAACGTTATTGATGCGTGTTAAGTTGTCGTTAAAAATACAAGTTTTAATTGATTGGAAATACTAAAGTAAACTTAAACACAACCAGGCAAGAATACATGTTCGTATTATAGTATAGCTTTGGTAAGACCGAGTCGCACTACAGGGAATCGGTGTAAATTAAAGTAATTAATTAAACCTAAAATTACAAATTACAAATAGATAAGGGGAGCGTTTTAGTTCCATACGAACGTATAGTTAATAGGAAACTAATAAAAACAATTATAAGATTGAAAAGATAACTAAAGATAATCAGATAGGCTAGCATGTATTTACTTAGATTACTGATTTCTCGATTCAGGTTTCCGATATGTTTATGGATTGCTGATCATTTATTATGGTGATTTTAACTAAAATGGATAGCCTCCTGTTAAGGTTAACTGATCTCTAATAAACCTTACCTTAATACTAGATTATCTTGAATACACTGAGGCGTGTTATCAACATAAGATTTATGCTATTAAAACTATCAACAGATCATTGAGATTCATTCAGTGACTTTGTGTTAACGTAAGTCTATAAGTATTGATTTTCTAATTATCACACCAATTAGGTTGTATTAATTGCTATTGGTCTTAATCTATTACCGGTTACAGTCTCAAGCCACAATCAACTAATAAATTACTTAATTGCAGATAATCAATCAACTCATGCAAACGTTAGTTCTAGCATAAGTCTTTTGACCACGTTAAGTAACAATTAATAAACACACAATCGATGTGGATCTTTCAAACAAACTCAATAACCATTCATAACTAAGATCAACATAAACATATAATGAACCCTTTATCTAAAAATCATTCATCTAAGTAAATACAATAAAGAATTAGTTCATAATTAAGGTAAGATAGATCAGATCTAAAAACAAGTTATTACACATTGTAAATAGAAAATAATAAGAATCAAACCCTAATAACCGAACCGAATCTTCGTTAGGGTTGAAAACCTTCAAACCCTAGCCTCCTAGCCTCTTGATCGCCCTTAAAGTCGACCTTTAAACCGTAAAACCGAATTAAGAATTACTTAATTCGTATTTTAAATGTATGGTATATGGTTTGGTAATGGCCCTATTTATAGATTTCTGGCTCGCGAATCCAACCGCCGGTTGGATTCTTCAGCCGCCGGCTGGATCGGAATTTTACCCGTTAACCCGGATTTTGACCCGCGCGCTCGACTGCTTTGCTGATTTAGGTTCAACCGCCGGACCGCCGGCTGAACATGCGTTCCAGAATATTCTGCCAGCCGGGCTGGGCTTCTTCTTGGGCCTCCATCTTTATTCTTAATTCGAATTTTCTTCTTTAAATTAGCCCAATTCCTCATATCTTTTGGGTTTATCTTCTTTGCAAACCCAATCTTTTTGGGTCTTCAATCTTTTCTTTATTTTCTACAATCTTGAGCCCATTTTCGTTCCTTTTCTTTATTTCTTTATTTTAAAGACCTTTATACAAATATAAACGAAATTAGTAGCATATATAAATAAGTTGCACTAAAAAAGCTTAAAAATAAGGGAATATTATTATATAAATATGACATTATTTGATGCTATCAAATATCCCCACACTTAAGTTCTGATTATTCTCAAGTAGATTTTTGATAAATATACGACAAACTAGAAATTCATCTCCCGTATAAATAAGGTATTGCACATATTACATAATTCGCGAATATTTTTAACTTACTCTGGGATCATATTAGACAACATGCTATTTATTAGGAACAATTAAATCTATATAAATTGTTGATATAACTCCTCATAAAACCTTGCTAGACACTTATAAACACAAAATTTCTAATTTTTGACATTTCAAGATGATTATCGATATTTAAATCCTCTATAAACTTCCTATACTCCAGCTTAAGAATAACACTTTATTATTATTATGAATATAACCTATGCATCCCACAATTGATATACCCCTGTAATCAAATCATGACCATATTTCTATATAATGGGTGAATCATTGAAAAATCATTTTAAGAGTTAAGACATTGGTGACAGGTTTGTACCTCCGTACAACAAAGCGACATAACGTAACTCGGTTAGAAGTGTAACCCTACTTACATATTTTAGTCAAGACAACGGTGACAGGTCTGTACCTCAGTACAACAGAGCGATATAACTTGATTAACATTTATATTTCTTTAAGCACTTTTTTGCTTTTCTGTATATATAAATATTTTTAGATATTCTGATGAAACCAGGTCTGTACTTAGTACAACAGAGGAGTCGATCATCGTATCTTTTTAAATGAGTTCAATTTAAACCCCAAAATTATAGAATATGAGAAGACATCATACTGAAATTAAGACTTCATATTCATATATCAATTTATGTTCCTCATAGAATTATATTCATGTTAGATTATTACTTCTTAAAATTCAAAAACTTTTGTATAATAAGCCTATCAATACATCATATAATGAAGATGTCTAACACTTTTGTGAAAAATTAGAAAAATTAGATTTAAACATGTTTAGTTACGCTTATTAACATATCAAAATAGTATTCAAGAATTCCATTTCTATGCATATTTCTAATGTACTATCATCTCACAAAATAGTAGTATTGCAAAATTCATATTCAAGAATTTCGTAGTTAACTTTATAAGGACAAATAAACTTTTTATTTCTTTTCGATTCCCATCGCCACACATAAATTATGCAATGTCCTCATTGTACTTAAACATAGAAAAAGTGAAAGAGAATGAGAAAAGAAATTAGAACGAAAGACTCCCCTGACTGTGCAATAATGCTCTCTGGGTCTGATCGGAAATATACAACAGCTCACTTTCTTAAGCAATCACGATTGCATTTAGCATATGCCATAAGCCTTTAAACCCCCCGATATCCCAAGTGGACGAGTTATAGTCTCGTGAGGGTTTCCAGGGAACACACCCACAAAGTTCGAAAACCTGTAAAAATAAACACACGAAAAACACGGGTTGTCTCTTGAGAAACGCTTTTATTTAGTATGTGAGTCGTTAAGCTCGACTCGTAAACTGTTGTTATTGGTCATCTTTAAAGAGGATGGTACCTTCGCCATCATCTTCCTTGACACCTTCGTTATATTTCTTCAAACGATGACCGTTAACTTTAAATAGAATACCCTCAGTATTAATCAATTCACCTGTCCATATGGAAATATCTTCGTAACCGTATACGGACCGGTCCATCGTGACTTCAACTTACCCGGAAACATACTTAATCGAGAGTTATAAAGAAGTACTAAATCTCCTTCAACAAATTTATTATGAATCTGGATCCGTTTATCGTGCCTTCTTTTCGTACGATCCTTATAAATCCTCGAGTTTTCATACGCAGTCCAACGTAATTCGTCCAACTCATGCAGCTGAAAAAAACCCGTGTTTTCCGGCGGCATCAATATCCATATTACAACTTCGCAATGCCCAATATGTTTTATGTTCCAATTCCACTGGTAAATGACATGCCTTTCCATAAATCAAGCGGAAAGGAGTACATCCAGTAGGTGTCTTGAATGCAGTACAGAAGGCCCATAGTGCATCATCCAGCTTCGTCGACCATTCCTTGAGATTGTTAGTTACGGAACGTTTCAAAATACGTTTTAACCCTCTATTTGTTACTTCAACCTGACCACTTGTTTGCGGATGATACGGTGTAGAGAGTCTATGTGTAACGTCGTACCTTTTCGGTACCTTCTCCATTAGAACATTACAAAAATGAGTTCCTCGATCACTGATCAAAGTTCTTGGAATGCCAAATCGTGAAAAGAGTTGTTTTAGAAATTTCACAACTCTAGCATCATTTGTTGGTAATGTTTTGGCTTCTGCCCATTTGGATACGTAGTCTACTGCCACCGAAATATATTTATTCCTATGGCTTTTCGGAAAAGGTCCCATAAAGTCGATACCCCATATATCAAAAATTTCACAAGCTTGTATTCCTGTTTGAGGTATCTCATCTCGTTTAGAGATGTTTCCTGCGCGTTGGCACGCATCACAATTCCGCACAAACTCATGAGCATCCTTAAAAATTGTTGGCCAATAAAAGCCTGAATCAAGGACCTTCTTTGCTGTATAATTGGCTCATGATGTCCGCCAACTGGTCCTTTATGGCAGTGTGCTAAAATATTATTGCTTTATGCACCATACACGCATCTTCTGATTATACCATCTGCACAAAATCGAAACAAAAACGGATCTTCCCAAAAATAATGTTTTAAATCAGCAAAGAATTTCTTCTTTTGTTGATAGAGCATATCTTTAGGTAAAGTTTTAGTGACTAAATATTTAGCGTAATTAGCAAACCAAGGTACATCAATATGTACTCGAATCGACATTAATTGTTCATCGGGAAATGTGTCTTGAATCACTGATTCATCTAACTTCTCTAATTCAGGATTCTCCAATCTTGATAAATGATCTGCAGCCAAGTTCTTTGCACCTTTCTTGTCTCGTATTTCAATATCAAAATCCTGCAATAATAGAATCCATCGCAGTAACCGAGGTCGTGCATCCTGTTTATTAAACAAATACTTTAAAGCAGAGTGATCAGTAAAAACAATAGTCTTAGATAAAACCAAATAAGAACGAAATTTATCAAATGCAAAGACTACTGCTAGAAGTTCCTTTTCGGTTGTTGTATGATTCTCCTGAGCATCCATTAACGTTTTGCTTGCATAATAGATTGGCTTAAAACGCTTTTCGATTCGTTGACCAAGACCTGCTCCGACTGCGTAATCACTTGCATCACACATTAATTCAAATGGTAAGCTCCAATCTGGACTAGTCATAATAGGGGCCGAAATTAATTTTTTCTTCAACATGTTAAATGCCTTTAGACAAGCATCAGTAAAAATAAATTTAGCATTTTTTTCCAATAATTGGTTCATTGGTCTCGCTATTTTGGAAAAGTCTTCAATAAAACGTCTCTAAAAACCTACATGCCCTAAGAAATTCCGTACTCCCTTAACATTCGTTGGAGGAGGTAATTTAGAAATTGCTTATATTTTAGCCGGATCTACTTCCATCCCCATTCTTGAAATTTTGTGTTCAAGTCCTCATAAAATGACATTTCTCCCAATTGAGTGCCAAATTGGACACTTCACATCGCTGCAACGTTTTCTTTAGATTACCTAAACAATCCTTAAATGAGTCACCAAATACAAAAAAGTCATCCATGAAGTCTTCCACCATATCGTGAAAAATAGCCATCACTCATCGTTGAAAAGTTGTTGGAGCATTGCCTAATCAAAAAGGCATTCTTCTATATGCAAATGTACCAAATGGACAGGTGAACGTCGTTTTATCTTGATCTTCTACTGCAATAGGTATTTAAAAGTATCCTGAAAAGCCATCTAGAAAACAGTAAAACTTATTACATGCTAATCGTTCTATCATCTGATCAATGAATGGTAACGGAAAATGATCTTTTCTCGTGGCATCATTTAATTTACGATAATCTATGCATACTCTCCATCCTGTTACTGTTCGAGTGTGAATTAATTCATTCCTATCATTGGCTACTATTGTCATACCTCCTTTCTTTGGAACAACATGGACAGGACTCACCCACGGGCTATTCGAAATAGGATAGATTAAGCCAGCATCCAGTAATTTGATTATCTTTTTCCGCACAACATCTTTTACTTTAGGATTTAATCGTCGGAGTGGTTGCACCACAGGTTTGAAATCAGCCTCCATCAAAATCTTATGAGTGTAGTATGAGGGACTGATACCCTTTATATCAGTAATCTTCTAGGCAATAGCTCGTTTATGCTCTTTAAGAACCTGCAATAAACTTTCATTTTCTACAGGGGTTAGTTTAGAAGAAATAATGACAAGTAACTTAGACGTACCTTGGAGATAAGCATATTCTAGATGAGATGGTAACTCTTTCAGTTCCAGTTGAGGTGGTTCTTCATAAGAAGTCTTGATCTCTAGGATCTCTGATTTAGAACAAGGAATCCCGCAATATGCAATAGGTGTGTGTTCAGTATTTGCTGATTCTGCTGCTAATTGGTCAATCCCGCCATTGGTTGGATGCTGCTCCTTGCTTACTTCTTCTGTTGTAAACATAGCATTGACCTCTTCCAAAAGTCTATCAAACTCGTCCAAATCTTTAGCGGTGTCGAAATCTCCAGACCAACTTTCCAGTAGTTGTGGCTCCTCCTGCTCATTTCCTAACAAATTCTGAAAAAATTCGTTATCCGAGTATTCAAATGAGTTTAAATAATAGCAAGTATCATTCACATAATCAGGGAATTGCATAGACTCGTTTACATTAAAAACAACTTTTTCGTCTCCTATACGCATAGTGATTTTTCTATCATAAACATCTATTAATGCGTGTGATGTGTCTAAAAATGGTCTGCCCAAAATAATAGGAACTTTAGGATTCTCTATCATATCCAAATGACAAAATCACATGGAAATACAAATTTATCAACTCTTACTAACACATTTTCAACCATTCCCCTTGGATATTGGACCGATCGATCTGCTAATTCGATACACATGCGAATTAGTTTTGGTTCTCCCAATCCTAATCTGGTATACATTGTATATGGTATGAGAGAAATACTCGCTCCTAAATCAGCTAATGCATTGTTAATAGACATGTCACCAATTAAACAAGGGATAGTGATACTCCCTGGGTCTTTTAATTTTGGCGGTAGCTTATTATGCATTACTGCTGAGCATCTGGCATTCATCGTTACTTTAGTCACATTATTCAGCTTGCTTTTGTTTGTCAAGAGTTCCTTCAGATACTTTGCATATTTCGGCATTTGAGCTATAGCATCCACGAATGGTATGTTGATATGCAGTTGTTTTAAATTATCCAAGAACTTGTGATAATGTTCTTCATCTTTTCCTTTCTGTAAGGCAGCTGGATAAGGTGGTGGGGGAGTATAATACTTAATCTTTACTTCTGGCTCTATTTTCTTTGTTCCACCGTCTTGTTCTCTTGATATATCTTTCACTTCTTTCTTCTTTGCAGCCACCTGTTCAGAATTAACATTATCGTTAGTAATAATAAGAGAGTCTGGAGTTTTACCACTTCGTGTAACCACTGCCTTGGCATGTTCCCTTGGATTTGTTTCAGTAAATCTTGGTAATGTTCTTGGGAATCTCTCCTGCTAAACCTTTGCAATTTGATGAACGACGCCTTCAATTTGTTTAATAGACGCTCCTTGGTTACGAACCGCAGCCTCTGATTCTTCTATTCTTTTGCTAGTAGATGTGATGAATTTCTCGTTAGCCTCAATAAATTTACTCATCATACCTTCCATCGATCCCATCCTATCGGAGAAAGATGGGTTCTGCCCATTCTTAACGAAGTATCCTGGTGCCCGCTGTTGATATTGACCGCTGCTGCTTTGATTATTTCTTCGAAAGTTATTTCCTTGAAAATCTCCATATTTAACTTCGTCTGTAGCTAGATCTATATCCCTTTCTGGACACTTTGTTCTTAGGTGATTTCCTCCGCATATCTCGCATCCAATTCGAATCGCATGAACTTGTTCATTCACTTTTTTAATATCTCGCCCCAAACTTTCTAACTTAGTTGTTATTGCTGCAAGTCCCTCAGTGTCTTCACTATATTTCTTCCTTCCTACAGAACCATCGTCCCAAAGTTGAGAGTGTTTTGCGAGTTCCTCAATTCCTTGTCGTGCTAGAGCAGGAGTTTTCTTTGGTATTGGTCCTTGTGCATTCAATTGTTGACGCGCTGCATGATCAACACCTTTGTAAAATACCGTAATTACATGTTGCACATTCAAATCATGTTGCGGACACTTGTGTAACATCTTTTTATATCGTTCCCATGCTTGGAATAAAGATTCATCGGATTTTTGCTTGAAGTTCCTGATATCCTCAATCATCTTTGAAGTTTTGGACGGGGTACAATACATTTTCAGAAATTTAGTACGTAAATCCTCCCATGTAGTAATTGAACCTGCTGGTTCATTATTGATCCATCTTTTAGCTCCCTCTTTTAAGGTTAAAGGGAATACTCTTAGCATAACTTGATCTCTGGTGACGTTAGGGATGTTAAACATGTCAGCAATCTCTAAAATTTTCTCCACGTGCTCATTAGCATCTTCTTTATCTTCTCCTTTAAAAGGGTTCTCTCTAAGTTCTTTTAGAAATTGTCCCTTTTATTCAGACTCTACTTCTCTGGCTATTGCCGGACGTACTACTCCTGGACGAATATCTCCACGAGTTTGACTCGTGTAGTCCTCAATGGTCATGTTAGCTATATTTCGATCCATTGCTTGTTTTGCTTCTTGCTCTTTTTCTTCCTCAGAATCACTAGGGTATATGGTAGGTGCTCTTGAAGGTAACTGGTTATCCTCAAAGTCTGATCCTGAGTAATATCTGTATTCTGTCGTGTTGACTGGTATGTATGGTGCATGGATGTGAGAATGCAAAAAACTTTCGGGTTCTTCAAGTGGATTTACAAGATCCGGATTAGTTCTCCAGGTCATGAAACAACATGAGAACCAAAAATAAATTCAGAAGTACTAGAAAACTAAAACGTACAAAAAGTTATAAAAAAAATTATTTTAGAAATACTTAATCAATCTACAAAGTTAATCAAAAGTCCTCGGTAGCTCCACTATAAATACTCAGAAGCGGAGAAATAGGTCAGCGCAAAGCTTATTAATAACCTACTTCTTTCGGGAAGCAGAGCGACCCTCCTTATACCTTTGTTGTGTTGTATTAACAATGAGTGAGCCGATTTTTCAAATGATCAGCAATGTACAAAGATATCTTTTTAACAGAAAAAATACAAAAATTTAATTTAACAAACCGCTTCCCCGGCAGTGGCGCCAAAAACTTGATGCGTGTTAAGTTGTCGTTAAAAATACAAGTTTTAATTGATTGGAAACACTAAAGTAAACTTAAACACAACCAGGCAAGAATACCTATTCGTATTATAGTATAGCTTTGGTAAGACCGAGTCGAACCAAGGGAATCGGTGTAAATTAAAATAATTAATTAAACCTAAAATTACAAATTACAAATAGATAAGGGGAGCGTTTTAGTTCCATACGAACGTATAGTTAATAGGAAACTAATAAAAACAATTATAAGATTGAAAAGATAACTAAAGATAATCAGCTAGGCTAGCATGTATTTACTTAGATTACTGATTTCTCGATTCAGGTTTCAGATATGTTTATGGATTGCTGATCATTTATTATGGTGATTTTAACTAAAATGGATAGCCTCCTGTTAAGGTTAACTGATCTCTAATAAACCTTACCTTAATACTAGATTATCTTGAATACACTGAGGCGTGTTATCAACATAAGATTTATGCTATTAAAGCTATCAACAGATCATTGAGATTCATTCAGTGACTTTGTGTTAACGTAAGTCTATAATTATTGGTTTTCTAATTATCACACCAATTAGGTTGTATTAATTTCTATTGGTCTTAACCTATTACCGGTTACAGTCTTAAGCCACAATCAACTAATAAATTACTTAATTGCAGATAATCAATCAACTCATGCAAACGTTAGTTCTAGCATAAGTCTTTTGACCACGTTAAGTAACAATTAATAAACACACAATCGATGTGGATCTTTCAAACAAACTCAATAACCATTCATAACTAAGATCAACATAAACATATAATGAACCCTTTATCTAAAACTCATTCATCTAAGTAAATACAATAAAGAATTAGTTCATAATTAAGGTAAGATAGATCAGATCTAAAAACAAGTTATTACACATTGTAAATAGAAAATAATAAGAATCAAACCCTAATAACCGAACCGAATCTTCGTTAGGGTTGAAAACCTTCAAACCTTATCCTTCTAGCCTCTTGATCGCCCTTAAAGTTGACCTTTAAACCCTAAAACCGAATTAAGAATTACTTAATTCGTATATTAATTGTATGGTATATGGTTTGGTAATGGCCCTATTTATAGATTTCTGGCTCGCGAATCCAACAGCCAGTTGGATTCTTCAGCCGCCGGCTGGATCAGAATTTTACCCGTTAACCCGGATTTTGACCCGCGCACTTGACCGCCTTCCTGATTTAGGTTCAACCGCCGGCTGAACATGCGTTCCAGAATATTCTGCCAGCCGGGCTGGGCTTCTTCTTGGGCCTCCATCTTTATTCTTAATCCGAATTTTCTTCTTTAAATTAGCCCAATTCCTCATATCTTTTGGGTTTATCTTCTTTGCAAACCCAATCTTTTTGGGTCTTCAATCTTGAGCCCATTTTCGTTCCTTTTCTTTTTGGGTCTTCAATCTCTTCTTTATTTTCTTCAATCTTGAGCTCATTTTCGTTCCTTTTCTTTATTTCTTTATTTTAAAGACCTTTCTGCAAATATAAACGAAATCAGTAGCATATATAAATAAGTTGCACTAAAAAGGAATAAAAATAAGGGAATATTATTATATAAATATGACATTATTTGATGCTATCAGTTATCTCGTAAATAAACCTCCTTTCCACTTGTTGTTTGAAGTGTTCTTTTGTCACCCTAATAACGTCCTCGTCTTGGTACCCATTTGACCGAGGCTCATTGTACTTTTTGTAGATACCATAAACTTCTTGACGTCGGTTCTAACTTTATTCCATTACCGGTTAGTTGTTTTTTTGTGCATTTCACATCAACTAACCAATTGTACTCTTGGACTATTTTGTTCAAAAATTGTGAATCGACTTGCGAATTTCCTTCGACATGTTTTGGGAATTGTCCACCCATCGCTCGACCAATATTTTGACTTCAAAGTCTGTCCATTTAGTTTGTGCTTTTTTTTTTACCTTTGACATTAACCTCATGCTCACATTCGTCTTCGGATCCTACGTCATTTTGGGTTTCGGGTTGTGTTTGGAAAGGAGTTCCGGATTGTGAGTGTGAGTGTTGGCCGGATTGTGGTTGAGAGCAAGGTTGTCAAGATCGGGATCCTACATAGGATCGTTTTCATCTTTGCAAGATCGTGATCGTAAGATCGGATCGAGATGGTAAGATCCTACAAAAATATCATTTTTTATCTAAATATATTTAAATTGATGTAGAAAACTAACAATTAGAGAAATTAATGTAACATTAACACTTTATATTACAAAAATGAAGCAATTAGTCAACAATGTAGCTAGTTCAATTGCACCACTAGTCATAATAAGTTTAAGAACATATGAGCATACAAACAAAAATTACTAATCTAAGATATCAATTGGAATTTCAAACATCGTCTGGGGTTTTAGACTTTTATTTTTCTTAAAAGGTGAGGAATTGATTGATTAAATATGAAAACGAAGGCGTGCGGTGATTTTTGAGCATTTGAAGGATCGGATCGTTCACCGATCCTACGATCTTACATGCGATCCTACGATCCTACTACGATCTTACCTCCTGAGCGATCCTACTCCGATCCTGCACGTTTTCACTTGGTAGGATCGTATGATCGTAGGATCGTGCAATCCTACGATCAAGATCGCAATCTTGACAACCTTGGTTGAGAGTATGCTTGGAAATCGTATTGTTGTGATGGTTGGTAGTCGTATTCTGGTTGTTGGTATGGTTGGTAGCCGTATTGTGGTTGTGGTTGTTGAGGATACCATGGTTGGGGTTAGGATTGTTATGATGCGAAACCAGTTGGTGAATTGTTGGACGTAGTTGCCCAAGATGAGTTAGCCGGTGAATTGGTGTAAATGGGATTGTTGAGTAAATATTAATAGAAATCGTTGTTGGTTAGGTTAAAATTTTTTTGTGAATCGGAAGTGAAAGAATGATAATTTGGATACGAAAGAAGGTTGATTTGTAGTGTGGAATAAGGTAGGGTGAAGTATATATTTATATAGGAATTAGGATTGAAAAAAGTGAGTAAAATAAATATTTTTTTTAAAAAACGGGTATATATACGTTATAAAACGAATATATTAAAAAAATTTATTTTTATTTTTGTTTACAACAACTGGATTTGAAGAAAATAATAAATAACAAATGGCCCCACACTCTCTCCAAATGACACGTTGGTTCGACGGCCTTCGTCGGTTGCCAACCAAATAAGCCCACTGGGAGCTGTAAGGTAAGTTGCCAAAGACACCCTAGAATTAAGAACAAGAAAAAAAACAACAATTTCTAGATGACGTGCAAATGTTCGATCACTAAATTATAGTTTCAATTTAAGTTGAACTGAAACCGTGATTACAATAGTTTATGGATTTAAAAACCTAGTTGAGTTCAATGTAAAATGTTAAAAAAATGTAGAATTGAAAAACCAATAGGAATGCTCCATTTACTTTAGAACTCAATTTCCACTTGAATTTTTAAAATTAAATGTTTCACAAACGACATGACTAAAAATTATAAAAATTCATATTCGAAATCAACGTTTTTTTCTCTTTGATTAGAGATTCGACAAGCTATAGTTTCGACAAACTTTTTTTTTCTTCATTTTTGTCGGGTCTTAAAAAATGCGATTTATATAATCACATGTGATTTTTATGTATAATCACATGTGATTTTATGTATAATTACATTTGATTTTTTATAAAATTATAATATTGGTACACAATTATCTATCAATGGTGGATGTTAACTCATACATGATTATGACTTAATATTCATTCACATAAATAACTATAAATAAGATTTTAAGAATTGCATTCGTTTACGACCAAAATCACATATGATTATTGGTTTGAGGTTTAATCACATGTGTTTTTCAAATGAAGTATGTGATAATAACTGATAATTCACATGTGATTTCACCTTTATATTTATTTACATGTATAATTATAAAATAATTATTTGAAATTCGTATTTATTTACATTTAAAATAATTATTCGTGATTACTAATTTAATGTTTAATCACATGTGATTATAACTAAAAAAATTTCTAAAGGTTTATTAAATTATCAAATAATAATTTTTTTTATGTGATTTTAAACTTATAATTTGTAACTTTGATTATTCACATATGATTATAGCTAATGATTTAAAACTTATAATTTGATTGTAAATATATTCACATGTGAGTTTTAACATTACGAATTTTCCATGCCCATTAGAAAACGAAAAAAAAAATTCGTCGGAAGTATGTCATGTGAGATCTCTAATTAAATGTACGGTTTGTGAGATATTTAGATTTAGAAATAAAGATGAAAATAGATAATTGCAATGAAACAATCCTATTTATTTCTCCGTTCTACATTTTTTTAACATATTACATTGAACTTTTCTCTTAAAAAACAATTTAACATATTACATTGAACTTTTCTCTTAAAAAACAAACTTAAAAAACAAACGTAAAGTTTGAAATATGATCAAAGCTAAACTATAACAAACCGACTCACCATAATGACTAATTCATAAAGAAAAAGAACAATAAAATATATGTTACCATCACATTTTCACCGCTACACTAAGGCAATGATTTGTAAACCACCGAAATTGATGTACAGATGACAAGAATGGAATATTAATGCAAATGGTACAAGACCAATTATGCTTAGGTGTGTGTACAAATAATACTCGATAACGCAAGGGATGTATCGAACCGAATCGAGTCGTGTATCAATAACTTTGAGCTCGACTCGTTTATTAGTTATTAGACTGGAGCTCGACCCGAACTCAAATAATTATTATAATATATGTTCGATCCGAATTAAACGAGTTCGAACTCGAATAACTCGTTAATTACTAGACTCGTAAGCAGCAATAAAAATAATTGGTGAAATAAAGTTGAACGGATTATGCAAGTAGATAAGCACAACGGACATCAAAAACTATGATTGTAGAAAGAAAGGAAGAGTGACATCGGGAGAATCGGATTATGCGCAACAAACGAGGAATGGAATGGAATCGAAATGGCCACCGTTTTCTTGGTTTACGCAAAGAGAAACCGTCAACTTGACCTCGTGGTATTAATGCTCGTGTGTCTACAATTTTTTCATTGTATTAAAATAATGGAGCACAAAAATATGAATAATGAGACATTAAATATGCCAATATACATACATATATATATATATATATACATATATATATATATATATATATATATCGATTCTGAGAAAGAAGAAAATTTAAAGAGAGAAGAGCGATATGATTCAAATTTTTATTACTTATAAATTTTAAATTATAGAACAAAAGATTAAACATTATTAATAAATTATTTAATCAAAGTAATAAAATGTAAAATTATAGTAATAAAGATTTGAATCATAGTTATAAAATAGTAAATCAGATTGCTTCTCCCTCTAAATTTTCTTCATTTTTTATCTTCCTACTATATATATATACACACTAAAGGAGTATAAAGGAAAGCTCCATAATTTGCCACATAAGTATGAATGCCACGTGTCAATCTCTTAATTTCAGTTAACAGGTTATTTAATTAACATTATATTATTATTTTATTATTTTATAATAATTAATAAATAATAAATATAAATGCTACATATATTATAATAATATGGGAAAATGAGTCACATACGAAAACAAAGTTCTATAAATTATTTTATTAATATTATTTTATAAATTATTTTATAAAATATGTACTACAATTATCATTTAATCACGTAATATTTAAAATAATTCTAATAAATTACCGTGCATTTTACGGGTTTTCCACCTACTATATATATATATATATATATATATATATATATATATATATATATATATATATATATATGTGTGTGTGTGTGTGTGTGTGTGTGTGTGTGTGTGTGTGATTCCAATATATAATGCTAAAAAGTGAAAAATGAGAGAACTAATAGGATTGCTCAATTTCTTTTAAAATCAAATATCTTACAAACGGCAAGATCAAAAATTATAAAAATTACATATTCGAAATCAGCGTCTTTTTCTCTACGATTAGAGATCCCACAAGCTATGCTTTTGACAAAAAAATGTAACTTATATAATCACATGTGATTTATGAGTAAATATAACCGGTACACGACTATTCATTAATTGTGGATGTTAACTGACACATGATTACAACTTATTATTTATTCATAATAACAAATATAAAAAATATTTTAGGAACTGCATTCGTTTACGGTTAAAATCACATGTGATTATTGATTTGAGGTTTAATCACATGTGTTTTTCAAATGAATTATGTGATAATAAATGAAAATAGACAAATGATTTCACATTTATTTTAGATGTATAATTATAAACAATTATTTAAAATTCGTATTTGTTTACCCGTTATTCACATGCGATTACTAATTTAATTTTTAATCACATGTAATAAAAACTAATTTTTTTCTAAAGGTTTATTAAATTATCAAATAAATTATTTTATGTGATTTTAAACTTATAATTTGTAAATTTGATTATTCATATGTGATTATAGATAGTGATTTAAAACTTATAATTTGATTGTAAATATATTCACATGTGATTTATTATTACGAATTTCACATACCCATTAGAAAACGAAAAAAAAAGTTCGTTGAAAGTGTGTCATGTGAGAATTTCTAATTAAAGATAAAAAGACGCTGATTTTAACGGTGTAATTTTTATAATTTATGGATATATGGTTTGTGAGATATTTAGATTTTGAAAAAAGGTGGAAATGACTAATTGGAATGAAGTAATCCTATTGGTTTATTTATTCTACATTTTTTTAGAATTTTACATTGAGCTTATATATATATATATATATATATATATATATATATATATATATATATATATGTAATAGTTTTAAGCTTGTGCGATGCACGGTAATTTAAAGTATACAATTTTTATTCTTATTAATATAACCAAATCAATTAATTATTAAGTGATTTGATAAATATAATTGTGTTTAGTATGTAATATTATATACAAAGTCCATGTTCTTACACTAAATATAAAATCATAACTAAATATATGTCAAATAGTTTAATCATATTTTATTTTTTGATTATAATTATTTATAATAATAATTAATATTATTAATTAAATGATATATAAGACTTTGTATTCATATAAGACTTCTTCTTTTCATATTATTATAATATACGTAATATTTATATTTATTATTTATTAATTATTAAAAAAATAAGTTGTTAACTTAAATTAAGAGGTTGACAGATGGCATTGGCGCCTACGTGGTAAATTTTGGAGCTTTCTTTTATACTACTTTAATATATATATATATATATATATATATATATATTTGATTCATACACTATCTTATAGAGAAGGGTTATTGTAGAATCAATCCTTTTCATTTTTAATTTCTACATATGTACACTTTTTGACAAAAAAAAATAATATCATAATTATTAGAATTTATTCTCTTTATTAAAAGATTAATTATATATATATATATATATATATATATATATAAATTTTATGTATAATACTGTGATACACACTAAATTTTTTATAATATGTTATCACATTTTTCTAAATACTATCTCAAATCAAAGAGCTTAAAATTCTAGTAACTTTAATATAATTTTTTATTAAAAAATTAATTTATCTTAAAATTAAAAATAAAAATGTACATCTTTATCGTTTTCACCATAAGAAATGTTCTATTTGAACCTTTCCCTATCCTATAAGATAAAATAAAAAATTTAGGAATAGTAACAGTAAAATGCATCATTGATTTAAAAATTCGTAGTATTTTAGGTTGAAATTTAATTAGAAACGTACAACGTGTAGTGATTAAAAATAATAATTAGGTTATCTTAATTATGTGGTGGTCGTTCTAAAATAAATAATGTTCTAAGGGTATATGTTAACAACGTAGTTTATGAAGTCTCACTTTTCGTATTAAACTATAATAATAATTCAAATTAAATATGTAAATAATAATTCACTTAATTAATATTCTCTACGTTTCAAAATAAATGTTCACATTACTATTTATATCTGTCCCAAAATATTTATCCACTTGTAAAAAAATAACTATACAAATCATTAAACTCTCCATTTTACCTTAATTTGTTACTCTAAATAATTTATTTCTTAAATAAATCCAGTTAAACTTGTTTTGATTATAAGAATAAAAATGACATTTACTTAAACTATTTTAATCCCAAAAGAATTGTTGTGGGGACAATTTTTGTGGAACGGAGGGAGTATGTATTAGTTGTACCTCTTCCATCCCAAAATTATTATTATCAGACAAAAAAACACGTAGTTTAAGAAAAAATCATTTATTACATTTGATCAACAATGCTATTTTATCTTTATCATTTTTGATTAGTTGATTTTGAAAATGAACATACATTGAGACATATCAAAATAGAAAGATGGACAATAATACTGGGACGAAACGAGTATTTTTTAGATATATATGAAAATTTTGAATTTATTAAACATTTGTTAACTTATATTTTTAAGGCATAAGTTAGTCCAATCCTAATTAAAAATAACTTAACTAGTAATAAAAATTAACTTGGTCAGTGACTTTGTTACAACTTTTATCAGTTTCCTTGCTTTTTTAAAAAAAAGTTGTTACTTAATACTGTTTTTATGTGAAAGGGACCGTCTAGATTCGTTGTTTTGCTTAGTTGGGACTTTTAAGTGATGGCTTAGGCCGCTATTGGTTCATAAAATTCTTTTAGAATTCGATTATAAGGGTGTTTATTTAAAAGAAAGAATTAAATTAAGATTCATCAAATTCTTTTTTTCAAAAGAACCCACGTTCTTTGAAATTTTAATTTTTTTAATGAATTCCAATTTTTTTCGTCAATATAATTAAGATAACTCTGTGTTTTTCTTTTAAGTTTTTGTCCGATTGAAAAAGAATGAGTTCAGGATGTTATAATTTCATTATGGTTGTTGCAATAAAGCAGTACTTATATTAAATGGAGCCAAAGAGGAGTAACATGGCTATGAGTTACTATTAATAGAAAGGTTAGAGTATTGGAGGACACATGCACTAAAGTGTAATATTTGACCCTAAGACTACCAGTAACTTTTTTTACCGACGAGTGAATTAGAAAGAGCCGAAGGAGTTTATTTTACAAGTCAATCTTTAAAGTTTGCATTGTTTACGTCACTTTTTATAGAAGAGGTGATTTTTAGTTACAGAATATATAACCTCATAATTATTAAATTTATTTTATTACTTATATAACTTACATAATATAATGATGGATATTCAAATGTTAGTTATACTTCGATATAAATATAGGAGAAAAAATAGATATTTAAAATAAATTTCAACCATTTTTCATTACCTATACCACTATTATAGAGTTTTGCACAAATATTTAAAACTCTTAGCAAATATGAGTACTTGAAAAAAAATTTACAACCATTTTAAGTATGTTATTCGAAATCCACACACTTATAACAAATTCAAATAATTTAAAACTTAATATGTTACTATTATATAAAGAATTTGGTCAATTTATAGTCTTAAAAAAATAATACTTTGTTGAAATTACTATTCTATCATTTTAGTTAATACAACATGTGCAATGATTTTCTTTATTTTTTTTTGTTTGTATTTAACTATCCCATTTAATAATTATATTAAATAGTTGTAATTCAAGTCGAGCGAGGTTACCAGATTTAAATTTGGTTCAAAAGTTCACGACCTGAACTTGAGCTGATTTGCATAACCTGTTTTGGTAAACGCCTCATATATGCTGATAGGTTGGCGAATTGATTTGTAAATATATATATATATATATATATATATATATATATATATATATATATATATATATATACTTTATTCTGGTTGGCTGGTCAAACTATTGATTTGATCCTCGATCCAAATCAAACCTTAATATTACAATGGTTGTCACTTTGGGTGTTAACATAATTGCATCAAAATTCAACTCTAATTAGCCTATTTAATTTCGTATCATTGTGGGTCTCGTTTTGAGTGTGTGAGAATTACGACAGTTAATTCTAATAATTCGAAATAAAATGTATAAAATAAAATAAATAAATGATATAAACTATCACTAAACCAAAATACTACTGGACCTGATAAAAATATTTTACAGTCGTATTGCGTATTGGGCGAGTGACATGCTAGTATTTTTAACTAACTAACCCTACGTTAAAAAGCAGCGAGACTATAGCTAGTAGCCATAGATGGTGAGTAAAGACACATGTCTATCACTTTCTAATGATGACACCTCCTACTGTATGCTCATATACTTTAAAAAAGATAAGGAAACTAGCTAGATTTCATATAGATATGTTTAATTAATCATTAGCAACTAAGCACCCCATGTTCTCATGGGAATAAATATGAAATTAGTCTTTAATTTCCATCATGATTAAGGCTTAGATTAATTGGATCATTTGACTTGTTATTCAAATTTATAATGATAACGAGTATGTATGTATGCATGCACATAGATATTGACATAGAGATACTATGGTGATATATATCAATCTATGGACTTAATATGTAAAAAAAAAAATGGTAAATAACTTCGAACAATTTAGAGACGAGAGGTTTTATTTTCTTTTAAATCGAACCGTAAAATATTATGAGCGATAATTAAATGAAGAGTGCAGTTCAGAGGGGCAGGGGGCATGGAAGGAGAAACTAATTTGCAATTTTGATAAAGTTGTGGATCTGCCCGAAATTTTGCCCGAAAAAACTTAAAAATTGTCCAAAATTTTGTTCAATCATAAAACTTTTTAAAATGCAAGATTCAGTCAAAAATTATAAAGAACGTAAGATGCAGTAATAAATATACATGATGCAGTAACAAAATATATAAATATGCAATAACAAATATACGTGATACAGTAAACAAAGTAAAACTAGTTTTTAAAACTTAAGAAAAAATCAAGATTTACAAAGCACATTAAAATGCTAAAAATTACATAAGATGCAGTAATAATATACAAAAATGCAGTAAATAAGTACAAGTAGTTTTTTTCAGATCTAAAAAGTACGATGTAGTAGAAAAAATGTACGATGTAGTTGAAAAATATACGATGCAGCCGATTTTTTTCAGATATAAAAAGTAGATCTAGATCTAAAAAGTAAATCTACTTTTTAGATCTAGATCTACGAGTTTTTTGATCTAGATCTATATAGTGGTGGTGGTGGAATAGCGGTGATGGCGTCAATTGGTGGTGATGGTGGAGCGGCGGGAGAAGATGGAGAAACGATCAAAAATGGAAGCTAGTAGCGTAGTAAATAGGCATTACTAATTATTAAGTTACACAATAATACACCTAAACCTTTGAAAGTCATGTAGATCGATATTTGTTTGCTTTTATAAACCCTAATTTATAAAACACTACAATACGATTTACGTACATTTTATAAGATAATCAAGATTCAGATTAGATAACGATCGAGAGACTGCCACATGGTGTTATTTTGGTGCAGATAAATAATATACCTTAATTCAGATAACCTTAATTAAGACCAAATTAAATGATCCTAATCTGAATGTATACAAATCTTATTATGATCATAAATCATAGTGATTGCATGCAGGGTAACATGCGTACGTGTGTGTATTTATATTTATATAAAATAAATAAATATAATAAATATAATATAATAAACATATACACAGAAGACAAACACACGTAACTAAACTCGGAGGTATTGAAACACCAGATCGTATGTAATTTGTTTGATATTAATTATTAAGCAATTAAAATGTGGATTAATCTTTGAAATGATTACGTGTCCTCATCAAAAAAGGGTTTACGAAATAAATATATTAAAGTGCAATTTTATGTATTATAATATGATTTATTAATTATTAATTATATGAAACAATTCTTCAACCTGGGAGATGTATGCATGACTACATGAAATGTACTTGGACAATTAAGCACACATACGAGTAATAAAGTATAGAACCCACAACTCACCTGATTGGTCTATGAGGCTGATCAAAGCTTCCAATAACATTTTTTAAAATATATAATATATAAAAATCTATTTAAAAGATATTATTAATATGCACACTATATTCTCTATGAGACATTACATGTGTGCAAAATTTTCAACCAATCCAAATTCGTGTCCTTTCGAAAAGATTCTAATTCTTATTAACTTTATAATAAACGGGTTATCCTTATTACAGACTACTCGACTCTATCATGTTATTACAGACTACTCGACTCTATCATGAGATTCTTTGAATCTAATGCGACCTTTCTACAAATACCATTTTATAGACAATGTTGAAATGTTTGTTATGAATTGCAGGGAGTTAGAATTGATAGAATTCGTGGAGATCTTCACACATGTTCAATCTTTTTTAGCGGTTTGCCTAAAGATCTTTATCGTTAATAATGCGACCTCCATTTTGCTTCTTCATTGAGTTTGTATTTAGTATGTTTGAGAAATTTGATTATAAACTAATCTATGATGATTTTGATGGACCTTGTGAACTCATGCGGTTCCGACGTGCTGAGAGGACAGAGCGAATTCGTTAATAGTATGTAGAACCAACAACATACGAAAACCGCCAGAACCTATTTGACAAAAGCTCTCTCTTTCACGGCCCACGAGCTCAGAACGTTTGTGGTGAACGAATATTACCACTTGGCTAAAACTACAACACTATATAAAACATATTATTAAGTTAACAACGTAATTTAATAAATTGTAATGATAACTAAAATATCATACATCTACAGATTTTAAGATAAAATCAGTGACTAAATGGTATAACGGAATCGAGGTAACCTAATAACCTAGCTTGATGTATGGGTTCAAGTCTTGAGGTTGGATTAATGTAAATATTCATAAAAAATATATAAATATTGTGTAAAAGTAATCGGCGCCGAGTTAATTAATTAGTTGTTCGATGCACAATTAAAACGTTACATCTTAATTAACACTCGTTTTACCATCTAACTCACATGTTTTGCAATATAAGTTCATTATCTGTTATGACGATAACCATTTTGATCTTAATTTGAAGGAGGATTTTGAATTCTATCCCACACTTTGATCTATATTTATAAAATAACATTAATGGAGTAATTACATTAAGCTTATTTAAAAAGTCGATGACTTTGTTTTTTTATAATAATAACATAAAATATAAAACTTAGCTTAAAAACTAGACTTATTATATAGAGACACCAACAAACAAACATAGGCATAATAAAGTTTGGAGAATAAAAGTGGGTTAGTGCCAAGAGGACAGTACAGATAGAAGTGCAACAACACGTACTACTTTCAACAACACCCCACCGTGCGTTGGGACCTCGTCGTTTCCTTTGTATTTTTCTGTTCCTTTTTAAAAGATTTCTAATTCTAAATAAATGAATTTTAACTTTTTCATACATTTAAATTAGGGGAATATTCCGTGCCGATTAGTTCTAACTCAGAGGTTTAATATGTATATTAAGAAAGTTGAAGGGTTGAATATGTAAAATATAAATATTTCATTTCTTTTGATTTAGTTTAGTGCTATTAACAGTACTAATAAATAATTTGCATTCTAAAATATTATTTAATGATAAAATTGTACGTTTTATCTAATTTCTCTCTCAAACTACTATAGTAGACATGGAAACATGGTGGATGTAGATACCTACCAACATCATTATATTTAGTTTGCAACTACATATTTAAAGTTCATGAAGCTCGAAGATATTAATATACTTTAGTATCAACTGAAATCGACTCTGAAATATACTATGCAGTACATTTAAAGTATAAAGAAATTAGTTAATTTTGTTTACCTACAATACAAAGGAGTATTACATTAGGGGGTATTATTTTTTCTTTAAGCTATAAACAAAAGGAATAATAATAATAATAATAATAATAATAATAATAATAGATAAGACGAAACCACTAATTTCCATATATAAATTAGAAAAGTAACAAAATTCAGTTGTATATTTTATTGCATTGGTGGATTAATGGACAATGGTTAGGTGATGCGTAGGGCATACCCATCTAAATTACTAAATTCCATATTCAAATAACACTTCAGACATAAGCTATATTGTTGGTAACACAAAGGTCTTATTGTTGATTTAGACCTTTTTTCAGACACATGCCTAATCACATACATGGGTCAAACTGCAGACATCGGCCTTATGACAGACAGGAAGCCTAATGGTAGATATGAACCTGATGGCAGATGCTAGTCTAAGTATAGATGGTTCGGGAGGCAATTCTGACCTGTTTTTTAGTAACTGTTGGTTTGGAGTTCAAGGAGCAAATTTAATGAATCTGGAAAATAGTTTTGAAAACTGTTTTTGGTAACCACTACTTTGGTTGTCTTATATTCCCGGCATTTGGTCATCAAATGCATGATAGAGAACACACATAAATAAATTGGGATTCTGATTTTGGTGCAAAAAATAGAATCATTCTCCGAACTTTATCCCAAAATGAATTTCGTGAACTCATGCATCGTAGGGTTGAAATATTATTTTGAAAAGTGATATCAACACGAGTCGCAGAGATTATCCAGTTTGAAATCATACCTAGTTTACGATTAACCTTCCCGACATTCAAAAGCAATGTTACGTTGATTTCAATGGCTAAATCTATGAAGCACATGACTTCCAGGTTTGCAAAACTTGACAACTTTGAAGGGATCGATTTTAGGAGACTACAGAGATGAAATTCTTGTTGACAACATTGAAAGTTGTGTATATTATGAGTACACCATGTTTGGAGTCACATGAGGAGGAAACTTTGGATCAGAATCGCAGGTGATGCTTGTTATCACTGAAAATGAATCAGTTACTCAAATTTCAGAGTTAACTGATTCATCATCATCAGTTGGTTCTATCCTTACAACTGAAATGATACAAGATGAGCAACAAAGTATCCTTGACACTTTGTTGATCAGTGGTACGTGTTCATCACATGTCAGTGACTCAATACAAATTGCTAAGGATAAGAGGATTAAGACAAAGGTAGCTAAAGGAATAAAATTTTCAGTGTCTAATTCTTCAAGGGTTAAGTCATCTCAATACTTGATAGGACAAGTACAACAACTATCCAATCAAGTACAACAACTTATGAAACTCATAAATGAGTCATCAAAAGAAAATGACTTAACTAATGCATCAAAAGAAAATCTAACTTAGAAAATCAGAAAATCTAACAAGAAGTGTTACAAATGTGGAAACAGAAACCACCTCTCAACTGAGTGTGCAGTGACTTCTTGTTCAAAATCTGAAAAAGTCACTGATACTACAAAAACCATTTATGCTAACCAGTGAAAGCCAAAATCTAGGCTTAACCACTATGAACCATCTCAGGATGAGTTCCCCAATTGAACTAATCTTCATTATTGATGCAGGGCATTCTTAGAGAGATTATCTGGTATATGGACAGTAGATGTTCTATACATATGACCGGATGTAAGTCCTGCTCACTGATTACTAGGAGGAACGTGGTCCTAATGTAGTATTTGGAGATGATAATATTGGTAGAACTAAGGGTTATGGGGTGTTAGGAAATGGAAAAGTAATGTCAAAAAGGTGGCTTATGTTAAAGGTTTGAAGCATAATATGTTGAGTATAAGTCAATTTTGTGATTCCAAAAATAAGGTACTGTTTGATCAGGAAGCTGGGGTTATTTACAGCAAATCAGGGAGTATTGTGCTTGTTGTAAATAGAAGAGGAAATACATATGTGGTTGATATGGACACTAATAAATCAGGTACGTGCTTCTATTCTAGAACCATTTCAAAAGAAAAATGGTTATGGCACAAAAGACTCTCTCACCTGAACTTAAAAGCTATAAATCTTTTTATCAAAAATATTGATGCATAATCAACATTATTGTGTAGCAAAAGCTTGTATTGAAAACTTAGCTTGATTGTGTAAATACTAGCGACACTTTATGTTTTAGCGACACTTGCTAGTAAGTGTCGCCTATGTCTGTATATATATGTAACAGAGTCGTCGATTGCAAAAGACTGGTCGATCATTTGTGCGATTGAGACTGTGGTTGAGAGAGTTAGAGTTTGTGAGCTTATTTGTGTTTCTGTAATTTATTAATATCAATAAAATAGAAACTTATTTGGATTGCTCGTTCGTACTACATTTCACGTACAAAATTAACGAATTCGATTATGCACGATTTGTTAGTTCGATTCAACGACGAGATCAGACAGATTGATAATTGGTATCATAGCCTTCTATTCTTGAAATAGTGGTGATTTGAATCAGTTTTTAGGTGAAATTGAAGCTACGGTTATTCAAGAACCCAACGAGATCAATTCGACGTTAAAAGTTGAAGTTAAGAGCAAATTGAGACTGGATTTTGTTTCAGTTAGTGATTGCGCATCGAACGAGCCTAAATTTGTGAGAATTCAACGGTGAATTTGGATTTTCAAAGTTTATGCGTTTTCTGCGTATTGAGCGACACTGTTCATCAGGCGACACTCGTTGAAGATAGGCGACACTCGTTAAAGACGGTTATCAGGCGACACTATGATTTATCAAGCGTACATTCTTCATTTGGCGACACTTTAACCATCCAAGCGACTCTTCATTTTTAGCGACATTTCCTAGTGTCGCTTAAAAAAAAAGTGTTTAAGAAAAAGTGTATTCATGAATGTTGGCCACTAGGAAAAAAGTGCCCGAAGCACCTAAGATCTCTCTGAATGCGGAATGTTCAGCCGTCGTACAAAATGTCCTGCCGAAAAAACTAGGAGACTACGGTTGATTCACATTAACCTACTTTATCTATCACTCAGGCATGATACGCTACTTTGCCGATCTTGGAGCTAGTATCAACCTTATGCCGTTCTCACTCTACACAAGATTAGAACTAGGAACTTTGAAACCAACCAAAATGAACGTACAGCTAGCCGACTAATCAATCTGACATCCTAAAGGGATAGCTGAGAACGTAATGGTTAAAGTTGACAAGTTCTGATTCCCTATTGATTTTGTAGTGATGGATATTCAGGAGGACATTAATATACCGATTATCTTAGGTAGACCCTTTATGGATATTACTCGTGCCGTTATTGATGTATATTCGCAGACTATCAGCCTTAGAGCACATCGATATACTATAGCATTCAAAATTGATTAGGCTGACTGTTGTGTAGCCGAACGTGCAGAAATATACACGATATCCATGGGCAGAGTCAGACGATGACACTTCGAGGTCAGACGCATCAGAGACAAATTCATATACTCCTTATGACTATACTTGCCACATTTCATCAACAAAAGAATCAGAATCAGAGACAGAGGAAGAAACGGAAGAATCTGAAGAGGAGATAGAAGAAGAAGTGGATAAAGAAGAACTAGAAGAAATGGAAGAAGAAATGGAAGATGATGAGTACGAATCAACCCAAGAATATCACTACTTACTTGCTAATCACATTCCGAAGCAGAGATTATGCAGATCGAGAACACTGAAGATTTTATCTCTCTGCCCGATAGTGATTCAGACTAAGAGCCACCTACTAATAACTCTCACACTGATGATTATGCCCTTGTTATGAAGAAACTCATAGCATCTGCTATTGATCCTACCAAACCTCTAGTTTCCCCTGCCTCGATACTCTGCTAAACATCAAAAAAAAACTATTGTTTTATCTAAGCAACATCCATAACTACGAGACAAACTCTTGAGAAAGATCTCGGCTTATAAGGAATCTAGATAGATGCCTTTCCAGAGGATTCAAACCTCTTATGCATCCGCACCTCAAACACAGTTTGAGAAAGGAGGTTGAAACGCGCAATTTTTTTTATATGGTACGCGATCCTGGCAGAAGAGGTACGCAATCGCGTACTAGACACCAGAAGGGAGTACGTGATCCTACCAAAGGGTACACGTTCCCGGTAAGGGTACACGATGACGTACCTACAACATGAAAGTTTCTGTGACATTTTCTTTATTAGGTACGCGATCACGTGACCCCTACGCGATCGCGTACTGAGTTCTGGGTGGTGAAAAATCTGCACAACTCAAGTTTTGAATCCAAATTTAAACGGGTCTAACTTTTGACTCGTAAATAGTTAACCCATTAAATTTTGCAGGCATACTACAATTGACAAAACAAACGTTTTCCAATTTATACATTTCCAAATTTCATAATAACGACGGTTTTGAACTTTGAATGAAAATATGTTCATTGTGGCACTTGTTGCAACCATTTCTTGCAACAAGTCCCATTCACTATATTGACACTTTAAAAGCTTAATGATAACATCAAATAATGTCATATTTATATAATAATATTCCATTATTTTTAAACCTTTTTAGTGCAATTTATTTATATATACTATTGATTTCGTTTATATTTGCAGAAAGATATTTAAAATAAAGAAACGAAGAAAAGGAACGAAAATGGGCCCAAGAAGACTGGGCTTTGAAGTAAGAAGAACCCAAAGAAAATAAGATATTGGGCCAAATAAAAGTATGAAAATCGGATTAATGAAGATGGAAGCCCAACAAGAAGAGAGCCCAGCCCGAGTTTGTAATGTTATGGAATTGACATTCAGCCGGCAGTTGGAATATCCAACCGGCGGTTGAACTCAAATATGGAAGTCGGTCATGCGCGGGGGTCAAAATCCGGGTAAGCGGGTTAAATTCCAACCCAACCGGCGGACCTAAAATCTATAAATAGTGGCCATTCTAAACCTTTAACCATACACTTTTACAAACGAATTAAGTCATCCTTAATTCGACTTTAGGGTTTAGAATCCGACTTTGAGGGTTATTTGGAGGCTAGGAAGCTAGGGTTCGAAGTTTTTCAACCCTATCAAAGATTTTGTTCAGTATCTTGGGTTTGATTCTTATTCTATTTTATTTACTATGTTTTATTACATATTTCTAGATTTGATTAGGTTTAATTTAAACATGAACTAATTCTTTTATTGTATTTACTTAGATAAATGATTAATAGATAATTGTTTCATGATATGTTTATGTCGGATTTAAATTATGAATGATTATTAAGTTTATTCGAAAGATCCATATTGATTATGTGTTGATTAATTGTTACTTAACGTGGTCAAAAGATTTATGCTAGAACTAACGTTTGTATGAGTTGATTGACTATCTGCAGTTAAGTAATTTATTAGTTAATTGTGGCTTGAGACTGTAACCGTCGATAGGTTAAGAGACTAGCAATTAATATAACCTAATTGATGTGATAATTATGAAAACTAAATAATTATAGACTTGCGTTATCACGATGTCACAGAGTAAATCTTAATGATCTGTTGATAGGAATAATAGCATAAAGCTTATGTTAATAACACGCCTCAGTATATTCAAGAGAATCTAGTATTAATGTAAGTTTTATTAGGGATTAGTTAACCTTAACAGGAGGCTGTCAATATAAGTTGAAATCACCATAATAAACAATCAACAATTCAATAAACATATCTGAAACCTGAATCTAGAAATCACTATTCTAAGTAAGTACATGCTTATCTATCTGATTACTTTCAAGTTAATTTTATCTCCTTAATTGTTTAAGTTTTATTTGCTTTACTTTACTACGTTCGTACGGAACTAAAACGCCCCCTTATCTATCTGTAATTTATAACTTTAAGGTTTAATTAATTATTTTAATTTACACCGTTTCCCTGAGTTCGACTCGGTCTTACCAAAGCTATACTATAATACGAACATGTATTCTTGCCTGGTTGTGTTAAAGTTAACTTTAGTATTTCCTTTTTTAGTTTAAAACTTGTTATTCTTTTTAAGCACTATTTAACACGCATCAAGTTTTTGGCGACGCTGCCGGGGAAGCAGTTTGTTAAATTAAATTTTTTTTTTAAAGATATCTTTGTACATTGTTAATCGATTGAAAAATCGGCTCACCCATTGTGAGTACAACACAACAGAGGTATAAGGAGGGTCGTTCTGCTTCCCTAAAGGAGTGGGTTTTTTAATAAGCTTTGCGCTGACCTACTTCTCCGCTTCTGAGTATTTTATAGTGGAGCTACCGAGGACTTTTGATTAACTTGGTAAATAAAATCTGTAATAAATTATTTGTACTACTTAATTATTTATACTTTTAATTGAACTTATTAATTTTATTTGTTAATTATTGTAATTAATTAATTTGTTATTTTAATTAAGTGTTAAGAATTTTCAAAACTTAAAAAGTCTCGAACTGTTCAGTCCCAACCAGCGGCTGAGATTATTCAACCGGTGGTTGGACAGTTCTTCTCAAGGGGTTTTTAGTTCGACCGGTGGCTGGCCATATCAAACCACGGTTGGGCCTGTGTTGTTAATTTTGTGTTTTGTTTGTTTTAGATTGTTTTAGATTGTTTTTATTTTTGTTTTCGTTTTCTACTGTTTTTCTTTTTTTGTTTTGCAGGATGTGCTGAACCATGAGTATGGTTCCGTATATTTTTCGAAACTGCAAAAACGAACCAATTGATATTGAGAACATGAAACTTGAAGAGTATGAAGAGTATGAGAACCCGATTCGAAGAGTTCAAATCTCAAGTTTGCAAAATGCGAGAAACGAATCTACCAACTACTGTAATGATTCTTCTTCTGACATGGATGAAGATATTGCTAGCATGACGCTTGAGGAGTATGAGAGGCAAACTCATAATGACATTGATTTCGAGTTTAATGAGCAAATTCGACAAGGACCATCGGAGTGCCAATAATGGAGCTTATGCACCATTTTACGAGAAAATAGTGAACTTAGAAGAGCAAGTGAGTAAATATATTGAAACTTCAAGAAAGCAAATGGAAGAATTCGAAGCAGAACTTCGGAACAAAGGTGCAATTGTGGAAGACAAGGAAGATAGAAAGGTGGAAAAATCTTAACAAACCTAAGGTTGGAGGATACGACACAAGGGAGAAACCTAAATTCAAGGATTACACGTCGTCATCACCCTACCCACAGGCTTTAAAGAAAGAAATTGTTAGAGATTATACACCTCCGCCTCCTTATCCAGCTGCTTTGAATAGATATAAAAAGAAGACGGATCCGATAGAATTCACTAGTAGGATGGAAGAAGTGCAAGGACAGATTTCGATCTTATCCCGACCATCGATTGCTGGAGATACGCAATTCATGAAAACTATAAGTGACCGAATGGAAGAACCCGAAGCGATTGATCAAAGTTAAGGAGCTTCCATTCAACGGCTTGAGGGGATGGTTCATCAAATCAATAAGTATCCTCATTCTTCTAATTCCTTAATTTCTAATTAATTTTTTAGTGAGTTTAAACAGGTAGAAGAAAATGAAGTGGACTGGTCGGTTTTGCCAAATTTTGATTACAATGATTCAGATGAGGAATTGCTCATGTTACTTGGTTTAAATGACGAAGAGCTCCTTGAACTAAGAAACCAAGATGGTATGATGACGGAAGAGGAATTGCTAGCTGCTATAGACTTGAATACTGACAAGGTTCTGTTATTGCATCTGGAAGTTCAACAGTTGAAGGGAGATGATCAAGCAATGGTAAGGATTGGAGAAGACAACGAAAACAGAACCGACTGTGATCAGCTGTCAACCGGTGGTTGGATTAAAACCCAGCTGGCAGTTGAGATTCAAACGACGGTTGAGTCGTCTCAAACGGCGGTTAGAGTATCTCTTAGTGCAGTTTGATGTTTTCAACATATGAAGACCCTTTTTGGCAATTCGAGCGGAAAATGAGTTTCTCGCAGTTTCTGGAAGGTCATGGAGCGTCATGGAAAGGACATATACCTACTGTAAACAATAAGTCCCTAATTAATTTCATTTCAATAAATTTACATTTATGAATTACTTATCGTTATTACCATCCATGTCTTAAGTGTGGGGAAAGTCACCCAATTTTCAAGTAAATATAGGTGGAGTCAAGCTAGTGACTTGAACAAAAATAAGCGCTTCTCGGGAGGCAACCCGTGTTTCCTTTTATGTTTTCTTTATTTTTGCAGGTTTGAACTTTGTGGGTGTGTTCCCTAGAAACCCTCACGAGACTATAACTCGTCCACTCGGGATACCGAGGGGTTTAAAGGCTTATTGCATACGTTAAATGCAATTGTGATTGCTTACGAAAGTGAGCTGTTGTATAATTTCGATCAAATACAGAGAGCATAATTGCACAGTCAGGGGAGTCTTTCATTCTAATTTCTTTTCTCATTCTCTTTCACTTTTTCTATGTTTAAGTACAATGAGGACATTGCATAATTTATGTGTGGGGATGGGAATCGAAAAGAAATAAAAAGTTTATTTGTCCTTATAAAGTTAACTACGAAATTTTGTCATATTACATAAAATTTCGCGATACTACTATTTTGGGAGATGATAGTACATTAGAAATATTAATAAAAATGGAATTCTTAAATACTATTTTGATATGTTGATAGGCCTAACTTAACATGTTTAAATCCAATTATTTCTAATTTTACACAAAAGTGTTAGACATCTTCAATATATGATGTATTGATAGGCTTTCTATACAAAAGTTTTGAATTTTAAGAAGTAATAATCTAACATGAATATAATTCTATGAGGAACATAAATTGATATATGACTATGAAGTCTTAACTTCTGTATGATATCTTGTCATATTCTATAATTTTGGGGTTTAAATTGAAATCATTTAAAAGATACGCTGATCGACTCCTCTGTTGTACTAAGTACAGACCTGGTTTCATCAGAATATATAAAAATATTTATACATACAGAAAAGCAAAAAAAATGCTTAAAGAAATATAAATGTTAGTCAAGTTATGTCGCTCTGTTGTACTAAGGTACAGACCTGTCATCAATGTCTTAACTCTTAAAAATGATTTTTCAATTACTCACCCATTATACAGAAAAATGGTCTTGATTTGATTACAGGGGTATATCAATTATGGGATGCATAAGTTATATTCATAATATTAATAAAGTGTTATTCTTAAAAAGGAGTATAGAAGGTTTATAGAGGACTCAAATATCGATAATCATCTTGAAATGTCAAAATTTGAAATTTTGTGTTTAAAAGTGTTTAGCAAGTTTTTATGAGGATTTATATCAGCAATCTAGGTAGATTTAATTATTCCTAATAAATAGCATGTTGTCTAATATGATCCCAGAGTAGTTATAAATATTCGCGAATAAAGTGATATGAACAATGAATTTCTAAGTTTACCTTATATTCATCAAAAATTTACTTGAGAAAAAGCAGAACTTAAGTGTGGGGATATTTGATAGCATCAAATAATGTCATATTTATATAATAATATTCCCTTATTTTTAAGCCTTTTTAGTGCAATTTATTTATATATACTATTGATTCCGTTTATATTTGTAGAAAGGTATTTAAAATAAAGAAACGAAGAAAAGGAACGAAAATGGGCCAGATACTGAAGGAATAAGAAAAGATTGAAGACCAAGAAGACTGGGATTTTAAGGAAAAAGAACCTAAAGAAAATAAGATATTGGGCCAAATAAAAGTATGAAAATCGGATTAATGAAGATGGAAGCCCAACAAGATGAGAGCCCAGCCCGAGTTTGGAATGTTCTGGAATTGACATTTAGTCGGCGGTTGGAATATCCAACCGGCGGTTGAACTCAAATATGGAAGTCGGTCATGCGCGCGGGTCAAAATCCGGGTAAACGGGTTATATTCCAACCCAACCGGCGGATGAAGAATCCAACCGGCAGTTGGATTCGCGGACATGAAATCTATAAATAGAGGTCATTCTTAACCTTTAACCATACACTTTTACAAACGATTAAGTCATCCTTAATTCGACTTTAGGGTTTAGAATCCGACTTTGAGGGTTATTTGGAGGCTAGGAAGCTAGGGTTCGAAGTTTTTCAACCCTAACGAAGATTTGGTTCAGTATCTTGGGTTTGATTCTTATTCTTTTTTATTTACTATGTTTTATTACATATTTCTAGATTTGATTAGGTTTAATTCAAACATGAACTAATTCTTTTATTGTATTTACTTAGATGAATGATTAATAGATAATTGTTTCATGATATGTTTATGTCGATTTAAATTATGGATGGTTATTAAGTTTATTCGAAAGATCCATATTGATTATGTGTTGATTAATTGTTACTTAACGTGGTCAAAAGATTTATGCTAGAACTAACGTTTGTATGAGTTGATTGACTATCTGCAGTTAAGTAATTTATTAGTTAATTGTGCCTTGAGACTGTAACCGTCGATAGGTTAAGAGACTAGCAATTAATATAACCTAATTGATGTGATAATTATGAAAACCAAATAATTATAGACTTGCGTTAACACGATGTCACAGAGTAAATCTTAATGATCTGTTGATAGGAATAATAGCATAAAGCTTATGTTAATAACACGCCTCAGTGTATTCAAGAGAATCTAGTATTAAGGTAAGTTTTATTAGGGATTAGTTAACCTTAACAGGAGGCTGTCAATATAAGTTGAAATCACCATAATAAACAATCAACAATTCAATAAACATATCTGAAATCTGAATCTAGAAATCACTATTCTAAGTAAGTACATGCTTATCTATCTGATTACTTTCAAGTTAATTTTATCTCCTTAATTGTTTAAGTTTTATTTGCTTTACTTTACTACGTTCGTACGGAACTAAAACGCCCCCCTTATCTATCTGTAATTTATAACTTTAAAGTTTAATTAATTATTTTAATTTACACCGTTTTCTGAGTTCGACTCGGTCTTACCAAAGCTATACTATAATACGAACATGTATTCTTGCCTGGTTGTGTTAAAGTTAACTTTAGTATTTCCTTTTTTAATTTAAAACTTGTTATTCTTTTTAAGCACTATTTAACACGCATCACTTACGTCAATGCATTTTAACACAATACTTACAACAAAGTTATTCAAACCATCATTTCAACTATTTTAACAAAACGACCCGTTTAGGTGATCTAAATGACCCATTTGAGAATCAATTACATAAAAGCAACCAAAATCTCTAGATCATCATTCATTTCAACATTTCATTTCCAAAGTTATTTACAAACTCACCACCAACTAAAGATTTGACCTTTTGAAACATTGAACAACCTTTGTACACTTCACCACTATGACGTTAAGTATATGCTTTTATCAAAAGACACCAATTTGGGCGATTTACACAACAAGGCATTCTAAACGACAATTCAAAAGAAAATGAACTTGCCAAACCCGCACTTAACAAGTCCCGATCCACGCTACTTCCATGCAATAGCCTTGCCCTCCTTTGCCCACTTGGTTCGATCCACGCTACTTCCTTGAAATAGCCTTGCCCTCCTTTGCCCACTTGGTTCTACCAAACTAGCACCTACAACATCAAACAACTAAAAAGGTAAGCATTTCGCTTAGTGAGCATATAGGCAATTAGATGAGTAATGCACAACAACAACTAGCAATTAACAACTGAGCAATTGTAGAGATTATAACCACTTAGGCGGATCACCTATCAACACACAATTTGCACAAAGTGCAACAACTGACAACAACATAGCTAACATAAGTTAGCAAATATCTACAATGAATAATCAACAACATTCATCAACATGAATTGTGACACCCGGCAAATTAGGTCGTCATTTGTATTAAACCATAGCGTCATTACTTGTATTTAATTTGAAATAGGGCTAAGTACAGTAACATTTTGTATATTTATATACACACGTACGTAATTAATTTTAATTACGCGATTTCAATCGGATGGAATCCGACACTATAGATACGGACGTTGGTGAAAAACACTTTCCTAAATAACGTAACTATATTAAATAATCGTTATTTAACTTATATTATTCCAATAATACATTAAACGTTATACGTTTTGTATAAAACGTACCGTAAAGTTTAAGATGTGTTAAGTTTTGAGAAAAACTTAACAGTGTCAAGAAACTTAACACGTCTTCAAGGAGACCTTTCGTACTCAAAACTTAACGAAAATTGTCGAATCAAAAGAGAAAAACTAAGTTTAAGATGTTATCTTTCATTTACAAGTGGTTTCGTAATTTTTCGACACTGTTTGATACCTAAAAACGATTTTACAAAAACATGTATCCGTTCTGTCTCGGATGGCAGATTTTTGTGCTAAATTCTCGAGCCCATAACTTGAGCTACACAACTCCAAACGACATGATACTTTTTCCTGAAGGTCACAAATCTTGTTAGCTTTAAAAGTTGTATGATTACATTTTGTGAGGTTTTGTAGAACTCGTACAGTAATTAGATCTTTGAACGTATATCCGGATTCGTCATATTTGGACGTCAGGGGATTTTCCTATTTATTTCACCAACTTAACGTTAACCAAAAATTATGGAAAAATTATGTTAAGAAGCTAAGACATGGGGGAATGTCTGGAGATTTTTACTGATTTTATCTCGAAACTTTGACTAGTCAAAACGAGCCACGAAAAACGTATAATTTTGAAGAAACAAACCCGAGGGACTGTTTTGGTATTATATTAGAAACGACACTTTCGGGTTAACCACAAAACGTAAAACTTACTTTTTATAAGTCCTAAAACATATTTAAGAGTCGTGTAAAAGTTTCGGGTCAAACCGAGCACGTTTGACAAGGTCAAAAAAAATGAGCCTCAAACGATAAAACGCAAACCATTTTATAAAATGCTAGGATTCATGCCCAAAATGAGTTTTGGTAACTTTATTAAATAAACTTAGACAAAAACAACTCGTATAAACTAAACCCGAACGAAAACGACACCCGAACACACTTAGAAGAAAAACTACTTTGATCAGACCCTTAATGTCGCACCAGGCCCAAATCGGGTGCGACACTAACCCTTGTGTCGCTAAACAATTCGTATGTCGCAACTTGCGACACTAAACCTAGTGTCGCATTAATCCCAACTTTGAAAATAATTGTGACACTTACCTAGTGTCGCAATTCATCCTAGTGTCGCACCTAGTGTCGCATAAAATAGTCTGATTTAAAACATGTTTTCACTAAGTATTAAATTCGCGTAACAACAAATGAGAAACACATTGCATTTATTCTTATGTAAAGTATACATCGAAACGAAACGTAATAACAATGTCGTTAAGAATTATTATTACAAAATTTTATCAACGGGTCGTACACGTTTTCGAAAACATTAAACCTAATTAGACATACTAGTAGAGTGAACAACTAGCATAGACGGACTATTAAGTGGTCTACATTTATTAACTCGACCTCACGTGTTTACTTATTTGGTCTACATTTACTAAATGATGGTTTGTGATTGAGTCTTAAACCTGTGAATTCACTCAACAATTATGTTTTTCAGGGAATTAGCCATGCCGCAGAAACTTATGCATTTTGGGACCGTACTTCCCATGATAATTAGGATGCCATCTTTTGAAAAATGTATCATTTATAAAACAATGTATTCGATAACATTACCATTTTGACGGCTTGATAAGCCGTAACTTTGTAAAACTTTATTTGGCATCTTAATATATTAGATGTTCTGCGATAATCATATGCTCTCGATTTAATGTCGATTGATTGAGTCACGCCCCGAGTTTCCCCTTTAATTTTGATTATTCAAATTTTGGCAGTGTGACATGAGTATACAATAAAACAACTCCACTCAGTCATGTGAACCTCTTGCACATATGCAATCCTGAAACACATACCCATTACCCAAATAACCCCCATATCACTCACCTTGGTGTTTTAGGAAAATTTCAATTTAACGATTAACAAGTAACTTCACGTCTTTAGCACCTATCAAATACCACATAACAATATAACAACACATATAGCATCTAGTAATCATCATAATCAACTAATCATCATCATTAACCCATTATCCCCTTGAGTTGACCAGGTTTCACTTTTGGTCAAATTAAACTAAACTTAACAATTCAAGATCATAAGCCATTCTATAGTTTAACTACTTGAATTACCCCTTTAATTATCGCCATTAACATTAAAATAACCTTTCTAATTAGTGATTAGGGTGAGTTAGCCATAACTAATATAATTTCACATAACCCACCGTGATCACTTATAAACACTAACTAATTATCAACTTTTAGTTTAAATTGATGTTAACCACGATCATTCCCACTCTTATTTTATCGTGAATTAACCAGCCCTAATTTCGTTTTGTACTTTACTACACCCTCAACTCATCATCTCCCAAAGCTTCTAGGTTAAACCAACAAGAATAGTTACTTACATTGTGATAGAGATGATTATAAGGCCACAATTTCAATTTCTCCAAGTTTAATTTAAAGGTTTGATCTGGTTTCTCTTCTTCCTCTCCTCCTGGCAATTTCTCTCCGTTTCTTTAGAAATCTCAGGAATTTTGAATGTATGTATGTATGTATATCAATGTGTGTACATATGTATGTATAAAATTTATATTTTGGTCCCTAATTAGCATTTATAGTGTTAGTCCCTCAAGTCTCATTATCTTTTAATATAACACTTATCAACTTATTATTTAACTAACTTTAAATACTTTACAACTACTAATATTTTATTCAACAACTAATAATAAGTATTATATACCTATTAAAATAATAACTCAAACTTAGGGGTGCTAAAGAGGTACTTCTAGATCCAGCCATAACTCTGATTCTCAGGAGGAGCGAGACATAGAGATGGATTCTTCTCAGCCGATATCACAGATTACTAACAAGACTCAGCCATCATCTGACGCTGCAGAGTTCCCTGATTCTCTGGATTCAGATACCACGATGACAGAGATTGACGAGGAGGACGTCATTTATACTGACATTCCGGTAGATATCCGCTCTATTCCCATTCCTACACCACCTGTTAGTCCTATCCCAGGTTCTCCTTTCGGACTGATCCGGATTCCTATCATCTCCAATCATGAAGAGATGACCATTGCTATTAATAGATTCGAGGATGACCTTTATATCACAATGGCAGTCATCCGAGAATCCACCAATGAGTATACACCACGTCAAAGGGAGCTGATAGAGGAAATCTGAGCGGAATACACAGTCTATCTAGCTAGCAACAGTACCCTAGGTTCTCACTTTCTTCAAAACCGCATCCATGCTTTTGCAGAGATTATTGCAGGAAAGTCATGAAAATGACGGAGCCACTTCAGAAGAGTTGGAATTTTTTGAGGAGGAGAAGATCATATACCAGAAGGTATATGAAACACTAATTCAGTCAGTTACCATATTCAGTCCAACAAGTTAATTTCTTACACTCATATCGGGGTCACTTGAATAATGCTACTAGAAATCCTGATGTGGATGTAGACATTCGGATGATGAATCATCTACGAGGATTAATGATATCTATGGCTGATAACGATCATATCAACGATCATACACCACAGAGACTCTACATTGACTATACTATCGAGTACCACGCTCACAAGATTGTCGAATAGCTCGAGTATGTGAGTTTTGACAAAAGGACACGTGATATCCCTTCATCTATAGCTAAAGGTTCAACGGTTAACACCGCGAACTTTATTACGAACCGACTTGGCAAAATCTTCGGTGATATCCAGCCGGAGGAGCATAGACAACTATTTCATGACGGACTACGTGAGGTCTATAACATGATGATCGACATCTTTCATAACTCCAACCTCACATTCTCCAATCATCAGAACCAGCTCATCCGTGGCATCTACGCATCTATCGGTTAATTCGGAAGAACACCCGGAACGTGAAAGAACAGAGATCAATGGAGTTTCTGTCATCAATCCCATCATAATCATTGCCAAAGCAGCATATCGCATTACCTGGGACCTTCTACACCTACAGCAAGTCACAGAGAAACAAGGATTGCAGACATCACGCCAGCTATGTTCCGTCACTTCATAAGAATCTACCCACCGAAATATGGCTCAACTACCCAGCACTTCCGGCTCTGGAATTTTCGCTCCAAGTTGATCTAAAGGAAGACACGGTTGATCTCTCGACTCTAACAACAGCGTTTTCCGGGAGGCAACCCGTGGAATAAGACGTAGTGAGTAAAAGTGTGTAAATAATTGAAGAAAATCTCCGACTATCATTCAAACTTGGATGTGCCCAAATATTTCATGAATATTCTCCAAATCACAACTCAAAATTTAGCAAACAAACCACTAGTCTCTGAAAATAGGAAATCACTTTGAAAACTAATGACTCATGCGATTCAAGCATTTAAGGTTCTTGCATACCAGTTTATGCATTAAGCTCGAAGTTGTTTAAAACGCATGTTTTATAATAATGTTTTGTAGTAGAAAATAGTTTTTCATATTCTGAAAGTGATTTCTCTTTTAATTTGCAAAAACACCGAATTTGTAAAATAGGTACATCCAATGTGTTCACACCTACCTCTTATTCCTGTATAGAGAATAATTGGTAAACTGAGAAATCTTTTTCGCACAAAACATGTTCGAATATGGTTTGGAAGATTTATCGGGGTAAATCTTATTCACAACCTTGACTGGTTGTTTGGTCGAGTGAGAGACTTGAGTAAGTTGCTCGCGAAGATCTTGAATAGTTTTCAATGCAAGATTATGATCTTCTTGAAGTTTGGTCATCACTGTTTGTTGACCCTCAAGTTCTGAAATCCTCTTTTCTAGTTTGACAATCTTTGACCTCAACTTTTCACGTTCAGTCTCCATATTCAGTATTTGGGATCGAAGATCTTTATTCTCATCTTCCTTCTTTACCAACATCCCATTTTCATAAGCTTGACGTTTACTGATCAGCTCATCCAAAGTCCATTGAGGTAATTTCTTATCTTCCTTTAGTAGCATTACATGAAACTCCCATTTGAGTGGCAGAGAGTCCAAGAATTTTGTATTCACTTTAATGAATGTGTATGTCTTTCCAAACTCTTTCAACTCATGAATCAACTGAGAGAACCGTAAGATCAAATCATCATGTGATTCGTTTTTTATGTGATTAAAACTTTCAAACTGTTTCTTGAGTAACGCTTTTCGACTTTGCCTTAGCTCCTCATTTCTACCAAAAGCCATTTTATGAATTTTCCCACCAAAAATTCGTTCAAAAACGTCCAAAAATGCTCAGGTAAAACGAAACTTCTTCCAAACTCAAATTAAGCAATTTTAAGCCTAAAAAAAGTTTTGGTAACACAAAATTTTCCCTCCAAAATACTTTTTTTTAATTAGCGTTGCTAATAGAGTCACCTGCACAGAGAAGAGTCGTTAAGGCTTAAGCGACACTAAGAAATGTCGCTAAAACTGAAGAGTCGCTTAGTCAAAGTGTCGCCAAATAACAGTCTTCAACGAGTGTCACCACTGAATTCTCATAAATTTAGGTTCATTCGATGCGCAATCACTAGCTGAAACGAATTCCGGTCTCAATTTACACTTAATTACAACTTTTAACGTCGAATTTACTCCGTTGGGTTCGGTGAATACCGTAACTTCAATTTCACATATATCCGATTCAAATCACCTCTATTTCAAGAATAGAAGGCTCTGATACCACTTAATAGTCTGTCTGATCTCGTAGATGAATCGATTAACGAATCATGCGGAACCGAATTTGCTAATTTTATACGAGAAAGTGAAATACGAACGAGCAAAGTAAATAAGGTTCTGTTATATTGATATTAATCAATTACCGGAACGCGTTTAAGCTCCAAACATTGAATATCTCAAACTCAATCAAAATCGCTACACATCCTTAACCAGAATGAACGACACTATCACCTATATATACACAGGTGACTTGGCGACACTTCTAGTGTCGCTACAGGCGACACTAGCAAGTGTCGATAGTTCATACATAGCGTCACTAATCTAAACACAATTAAGCTAAGTTTTCTATACAAGCTTTTGTCACACAAATATGTATCAACATAAAGTGAACGGGTGGTTTAACTATCATAGATGGCTGAACTGTAATACAAACGTAGGATTATTTACTCTAGGGTGATAAAAAAGTATGGGGTACCGTAAAGACCATAAAGCGGCTGATTACTTGGTATAGTGTTGGATACATCCTTTGGTGTAGTACAAACACGTGGAAGCCACGGAAAAGACGAAGGTTGACAACCGTACCACATCCTGGTTATATTACAGCCCTAGATTAAACCATTGCCAATAATCGAAAGTTAGCGGCCACCAAAACTCCGTCTTGATCTTAAATGTCTTACCTAGCTTAGATGTCCCCGTAGTGTTAAGAAATGTCAGAAGATAAATGGCGGTGTGCTGCCTCATTCCTGCACCCCGGATACATATATCCAAAGAGGGTCACTTGGTCTGTTAGAGACAGTGAGGGGGGTTTAAAGCAGCCCGATCTGATCAGACTCATGATAACCTAGGATTCAGTGACATATTGTTCGGTTATCCGAACACTAGGGTGCGAGTGTTTAAACTACGAACATATAAGTCAAGTAAGATACAAACGCTTAAAGACGTTTTCATGCTTCAGCCCTAAAAACATCACCCCAAGTATAAGCTAATGAAGTCATAACAAGCATGATGCGCCACCATCGGTCGATCAGGAATTCGTCCTGTCGTTAGACCGTCCACTAGCGACGACAACGGTGGGTCGTTTTATATTTGTAATTGTTTGGGCCTAAGTTTTACTAGTGTTATATGGCCTAAGGGTTGTATAGCAGCAAATATGACATATGGTCGTCTTCAAAACCAACTGTATTGTGAAACAGAGTAATCGAGGATGTCCGTTTCTAACTAGTGAGGGAGTTTTAAAATCGTTTGGAATAGTTTAGTTTGTTTTCTTAGTAAGTAATAATAAATAAATAAAAATAAAAGTGCTAGCAGTCAGGATAGAGGGGGGTGTTTGTTGTAAGTTCATTAGCCGAGCATTGAGATGATGTTTGATTTTAAGTTATGAAAACGTCTCTAAAGTATACCAACGGCTTTTTGTGGCTTCCATGATGTACTACACATAGATGTTTCCATCGCTAAACCAAGTACTCAGCCGATTTACGGTAGTTACGTTGCTTCTTTACACAATTCCTCTGGACTTATAAGCTAAGTTTGTATTTGAGTTCGAGAATTATCTATTTATGATATAAACCAACCCTTACTTTAAAATCCCAATAAATCCCTAATTTATTCACAGTGTACTCTACATTAAATTAAAAACAGTATTTCCACAACTTCGAAATCAGACCATGTTTAGTTTAAACACGGATAATTAATTACCTTTATTTAAGGTTAGCTATGTCTTAATAAAAAGGTTTTAACCACGTTTATCGGTCGAAAGGCATTAGGTTCAAGTGAGGTTAAAAATCATAGATAGAAAGTTAATCAAAGCACCGAGTTTTCATTTATAAAATTCATAATAACATCATCCCAATTAATACGGGTAACTACGTCACAACAAACACACAATAATACTACTCACTAATCATGGTAAACGATCCTAAATCTAGCATAATTAAAGCAATAGCATGCATCATAATTAATAAGATAAATAATAGATATAACCGTAGTAAAAGAGTAGATGGAATAAATGCCGAAGGATTACAACGAGCGGAAGTCCGAATATTACAAAATTGCCCCTCCAAGTATCTTCAACAAATATTATAATGTTGCCTCTTCGTTAGTCTCGTTAAATATTAACGGAGAACTAACAAACTAATTAAATAACTAACCTAGAGTGACAAACTAGAGAAAGAGTAAGTGTGTGTAGAGAATGGTGTAGGTGAAAGTGTAAAGGTGTGTTGAAAATGGTGGATGGAACCAGATATTTATACTAGTTGCTCAACCGTATTCCTCAACCGTATTTTTGCTTTAAAATGCCCAACTGTATTTCTCAAGCGAATAAAAAATCACCAAAAATACGGGAGGGAACCAGAATACGGGGGAGCCAACCGTAATTCAGGAGGCACATGCCGTATATGGTTGAGCAACAACCATATACGGTTGAGCCAAGTTGTATACGGTTGGGCACAAACCGTATACGGTATGGGCACAGGCCGTATACGGTCTACACAGACGGCCTGTACTAGTCCGTATACGGTCTAGCTCAACCGTATTTCGGCTCTTCGATGTTTGATTTCTTGTTTCGGTCATAACTTCTTCGTCGTATATCCGTTTTGAGCGATTCTTGCGTTCGAGGTCTCCTAATTTACTAAGGAACAAAATGACACTAGTTGGAGTCATAACTCAGAGTATAGGTCATATGTTATTAAAATGAATCAACGAGAATGCCGTTGATCGTTTTTGCTCTATTTTATACGTTTTTAGTCCGTTTTAATTGATTATTGAACCATCGTCTATATTTTAGCCCCTATTATGAGTTCTAGTAAATAATGTTTCATTTCAAATGTTTTCATTTATAATAGGGCTAAAAAAGAGAGGATAATAGTACGTTAAAACTTGACTTTTTACGTGTTATCAAAGCACTACTCTCCATACTGATTTAAACCTATTTTCTTTATTTACTGTTTATTTACTTAACTTCAATTTCGGATCTAAGAACAAAAACCTCCACTCAAACCATTATAAAAACCATCACTAAATCGAATCGCTCTTCCCGACATCTCTGCTTCACAATACGATTAGCTTGAAAGAACGACCTTAGGTCATACTACTCTACTGCTTTAGTAAAACTTAGGAAACCAGCAGTTTAAAATATAAAATCCCAGACATAACTTCTCGAACCGACGACTACGGGGAAGCACGTCACAATTCAAAACTGGAATTTTCATAAACCACGTAAAATATGTTAAATATGTATTAAAAATATTTTAATTTACATCATGTTCCTCATTCGCTACACCTTCTTCACCTGCAACTAAGTTATATGCTGACCCTGATAGTAAATCTGTAAACATCACTGCTTACAGAGGAATGATTGGGTTATTGTTGTATCTTACTGCAAGTATACCAAATATTATGTATGCTACTTGTTTCTGTGCTAGTTATCAAGCTGATCCAAAGGAATCACATCTACTCTGTAAAGAGAATATTCACATACATCAAAGGAACACCAGGATTGGGTCTCTGGTATCTAGTTGGTTCTGATTTCTCACTGAAGGGATATTCTAATTCTGATCATGTTGGATGTAAACTAGATACAAAGAGTTGATCAGGTAGCTGTCAATTTATATGTGAAAAACTGGTCAGCTGGTCAAGCAAGAAATTTTTTTGTCTCTACTTCAACTGCTGAAGCTAAATATGTCGCTACCAGTGGATGTATTGCACATATTCTACGGATTAAGAATCAACTAGCCGACTATGACTTTACTTTTGACTCAGTCCCTATCTCTAGTCATGCACTCCAAGAGAAAACACATTGATGCGAGATACCACTTCACCAGGGACCATGTCATGAAAGGTGACATTGAACTTCATTTTATTCCAAATGATTACCAACTTGCTAACATATTTACTAAACCTCTTGATGAGAAAATATTTACTTAATTAGTGAGTTGGGTATGTTGAATTTAAATGAAGAAAATGTGAGGTACCACTTCATCAGGAACCATATCAGTGACTTGTATATAAATTCTATTTAAAATACAAAACCAAAACAAAACAAAAAAAATTCTGACTACCAAATTTCTTCAGAGACTTAGGGTAAGACCGTATTTCAGTGACTTGTGTAATGGCTTTTATAAATATGGTTTGAATATAATAAATTGAAATAATTTTTATCTCTTTTTCACTGATTTAGTGTAATACCATATTTCAGGGACATTAATTCATCTTTATTTTATTTATTGTGTAATTGCATAATCTGTATCTTAGATATACATATAGTCTGTCTTATTATTCTAATTGACTCATTAGCGAAATTGTATTTCACTCAACCATTATTATCTAATTACATGTTATGAAGCCAATTGTATCTTTTACATCTCACTAACATCTTTTCTATCTTTCAGTGAGATAACATTTTATAAAAGGCCAAAAAAATAAAAATCAATGAGTCACTGATTATCATTAATGACTAAAGACGTTATTCTCGTTACATTTACTTTATTCCAAAATTTTAATGAAACGAAAAATAAATGTTTATGGTACGTTCCGAAAAGTGATTCTCTCTCTCCTAGTCAGCACCACTTTTCCGGCGCACCTCTCTCATCGTCATTAATGCCATCATCTCCACCATTTCCACCATCATTTCCAGGACTACCCATTTTTTCGACGGTCCAATTACAACCACACACGTCAACTGGTCGCCACCCCTATATATCAGTGACTTCGTCATTGGATTCATTTTCTCACTATCACTTTCTTTCAAAACCCCCAAAATTTCTAAACCCTAATTTGCTCTGTTTTTAAAAACATAACGAACAAATGGGTAACTCTAAATTTTTCTGCAAATGTTTATAAACCCACAGATGAAATCAAGCCTAAAAGGCTCCATAAGTGGACATAAATTTAGCCATTACCGTTGCAAAAAAACAACTATTTGGCAAATCTTCAAAGGGTGAAATCGGGGCTTGATGAAAATCTAAATTTTTGAAATCTTACTTCATCTACCCTGCCCTTACTTAAACCCCTGGGGTTATGCATCCACAATGGTTGAGTGAATTTTGATATACCTACACTCATACTGTCGTGAATGGCATATCTCAAATAACAGAGTATATTGAAAATGGTGCCCAAACCAATTTAGTCAGTGCGGACATTCTACGCACTATTCTTCAACTTCCTATCCATGATATAGATGAGCCTTTGCCTGACGGAAATACAGCCAAAGGTGGCATAGTCTCTCTCACTGGGTTTGACTGTAAGTATTCCTTCGATACAAATGGTAACCGTATATATCAAATGGTACATAAGACGAGAATGGAAGGTGTTTGGAATGTTTTCTTTGCAAACTTTATTCAGTGTCAAGGCACTAAAACAGGGGGTTTTGATCAATTTTTTACACTAGAGGCTAAGATTAGCTGGCCACTGATCAACAACTTAAAAGTTGATTATGCAAGAGTGATCTTTAAAGATCAGTATGCAGAATATACACAATAGTATGTTCCATACTCAAGGTTCCTGTCACTGATCTTTAAAGATCAGTATGCAGAATATACACAATAGTCATTCCACGGCTTTGAACCAATTGTTGTGGGGTCACAAATATTTTCAAAATCTGCAGCAGTGACTTTGCCTGTTTTTGTAAAAAATAAAAATGTTTTTGCACCAAAACCACTACAATTATTTCCCCATCAACTAGGTCACTGATCACACCCCTAGGGACTAATGCAGTTGACCAACCACTCCAAAAGACAAACCACCCACCAAGAAGAGATCCAAGTTAGGGTCCCTGACATTTAAGGATCTGGGACATAGCAAAAAGAAGACGTTTACGGATGCCAAGGTTGAATCAGAGACTGTACGTTCAGTCGCTAAGGGCAACCTTGAAAACCCTAAGCCTGTAACCACTTCATTGGACTCACGAAAGTCCAGTGACTTCAAAAAGGGAAACCAATAGATAGTTGCTGTAGCTCAACCTACTGTACACAAAGTTGTGAGTGAATCCCATACTCAATCTGAGAGTCTACCCATTAGCCACTTGGCATCCACACAGGATGTCATTTTTAAAAAAAGGGCTAGTGTCATTGGCGGATGTTAACACATCCATCGATGGTGGCACTGTACTGGTTACAGACCTGAACCATCTCTCATCTATCACTGCACAGACCGTCAATGATTCACCAATGTCACATGGTGGATTACAGGTCTCCCCTTCTGTCTCCGATGATCCATCAGCTAGAACACAAGCTAGTGAAAATGAGGGACCCCAACCAATTGATACATCAGAGTCTGATGATGATCTGGTTACACCCTAGGGCGCTGATGTGTCACACCCCACTCCAATAAACCAGAAGCCTGCTCACTCAGCTGAACACTCCAACGACATAGGGGATCAACAAGACACTATGATCACATCTCACTGAAAGTACTGGATATTCCTTCCTTTGCCAGCGACGATAATTCTAGTGTCGCTGGTGATGATCTACTCCCTGATCCTACTATGGCTTTAGGTGATCAGGGAGCCAGTCTTTTAGGAAACCACCATCTCCTACCCTTGAAAAGATGATAGGTAACGAAACGATAGATGAAGCCCCACCCAAGCCTACTATCTCTTCACCTCTCTCTGATAAAAACGATGATACCTCACCTCAGAGAGAGGGTGTGTCTGATCTTGCAGGTACATAAAAGTTGTTTCTACGGTATATTGCTTCTTCTCAACAACAAGTGGTCAAATTTAAAGCAGAAAAGGAGCAGTTGCGGGGAGCTGTTTTGGAGTTGGTTGATAAGGTAAGGTCGTTGCCTTCTGTGTATAAATCAATAAGGCCATGGAGTGAGGCTATCAATGAGAAGGTGCAGTTGGTCACTGAAGCACATGCAACACAAGCTTCAACAATTACAAATACTGTTAAATCACTCGTTGAGTTCGCTACCTATACAAAAGCTAAATTTGTTGCTCAAGATGAGGCTATTTCATCTACTTATGCTGATATGACAGCGACCTACAATGAAATGGTTACAAAGGTTGGTGAATTTGTTACAGCTACTGATGCTATTGTGGGCAGGTTACCTGACTTCAATCATAGAATATTAAACACCCAAAAGATCACAAGAGCATAAGTAAGAGCCCTTCGTTTCGGAATGTCTAAGTTGCACAGATCGATGAAATAGCGTCTAGTGGTCCCTGCTGATGACAAAAAGAGGGAGAATGAGCTCCTTGTTCTGAATGATGAAGATCATAATTAAAATCATATTGGATACTTATTCGTTGAAAAGGATTGTGGAGCACCCTGACATTGAAGATAGTATGGTAGATGAGGAGAGCTCGGTAGATATAGATCTAAAGGATGACACTGCTGATATGCACGTTGAGCATGAATTCACCGAGTTCTGTCCTGAAGAGCTCAGGATGTACAATCTAAAAGTCAGTGAGTGGACAAATGATAGTAGCTCTCTAATCGAGGGGGAGTCAGTAAGTTTTGAGCATGCTCACGAGAACTGGTTGAATAATGTTAAGAATGACGTCGCTGTGAGTGACGATGCTAATGATGATGATAAGAATGATGATGATAGTGATGACAATAATGATGATGAGATGGATGACAATGATCAACACATGGAGGATGCAAAAGATCAGCAACCTTTCTCATCTGTTAGATCAATGAAAAGGAAAACGAACAATGAGTCATCACCAGCGTCTCAACCCTCATCTACTCCAGAGACTAAAAACCAACATCTTTAAGTCACTGAGCAATCACCACCATCTACTCATACTCATGAGCTGCAACTGACAGTTTCCGAAGACTCCCCTGCACCAGTGAGTCAACTTCGACCTCAACCTCATCCACCACCACCAGTAGTACTTCTGACTACCACTGTTCAAATTTCCTCTGACTCCCCATCAATTGCTACAACATCAGGGAGTTAACTTATCAGTGAAACAAATGAAGAGAGGATTGCTATAAAAAGGAAATAAAGAAAAGAAACATAAGCTGAGATGGTTTAGAGGCTAAAGAAAGAGATTGAGGCTACAGAGGCAAAAGAAGAAGCTGAGAGGAAAAAGAAACTTGCTGAGATTTATGCTAAACATTGTGTGTTTATGAGAAAGCTAAGCTCTGCAGATGCAAAACAGCGAGTAGAAGAACACATAATCAAGCAAGAACAAATAGAGAATGATGAGCGAATAGCAAGAATTTTAGAAGATGTTGAGAAGAGAGACAAAGAGAAAGAGAAAGAATCGACAACTTCTTCAAAGAAACCCTTCAGCAAGATTCAGTTTGAAAGCGGAAAAAAGAAGTATGCAGTGAAAATAACAGGGAGATATAATTCGGCCCTCATAACCAAAGTCAGTGTGAGGAAGCCAATGAATGCAACAAGGGCTCACTTGGCTATATAAAGAGGTTCAGAAAATGAAGTGGTCACTGTTTATCAGCACTACAAGCTTCATAGGGAGGAATGCAATGAGAGCAGGCTAGCAGTGTCTCACTCATCAAGTGCTGCTAAACAAGAGGTACTGAATGAGCTAAATAGACTATATGAAAAGATGGTTAGGCTTCAACTTCTAGTCTGAGGTACTGAATGAGCTAAATAGACTATATGAAAAGATGGTTAGGCTTCAACTTCTAAGACTAGAAGATATTGCAGTACTTGGTGAAGAAATTGAAAAAAACACCTAGTCCCAGATTTCGTACTGGACTGAGCAACATCTACCGAGTTCCAAACACTTCAAAACTTGATCTATCTATTACTAATGAAGTCTTAAGACAAGAGGACATTGAAGTCACTAAAGGTGAAAGTGAGCTTGAAAAAGTGGATCATGAACACTTAATGTATCTACTAAGGTCAGTGAGCTTGCTTCCAAAGAATTCACACATCAAGAAAGCTATTACAGATGAAGCCCTGGCCAGACGTTTCAAATATCTTTCATCTTCTGAGAAATATCAACTTGCTATTGAGTTAAATATGACTAAAGTTGAAGAAGTCTGGAGGTTTGAAGATTGACCATAGACAGTAACTGCTATTTAACTTGTAATAGACTGTATTGTAATACTTCATTTACAGTTTAATGAAAATGCTATAATTTTTTAAAAGAATTCAAAAAGAGTAATATATAGATCAAGTATGTAGTCACTGATAGTAATACTAAGATTACTTAATCCATAAGTGAATTTGGGACTAACAGTTTTGAAGTCGGAAAAACTATATATCATTACTGAAATAAAGTATATAATGTGTGGGACTCAATCTAATATTATAGTCTATTATTTATAATGTGATGTGATTTTGTAAAACATTCTAAATCTAATACTAATTGGGACGTATCGGAAACTAGCTAACTTGGAGCAAAAGAACCATGAACTGAGTAATTATCTAAAACTCAATACTTAATATTAACTCTATATATTTGATTATTATTATATCTTATTTAAATTTATTTATGGATTTGAATTAGTAAGTTGGTAAATAGCCACTTTTACGATTTGATCCTTGAGGAATCGATTTTATTTAACATTATTTAGCCATCATTATTAAACACTACGAAATTATATTATATTGTTGTATACTTAACTTACCAATTAATATATATATTATTATTTAAAAATATCGAGTATTACAACCTTCCCTGTTAAAGTGATTTCGTCCTCGAAATCAAAGAACATACCTAATCTAGTTTCACTATTTTGTACAAAATTATCATGGTAAAAGATTCAAGTAACTAATGTTTTTACTATTTCCTAAACTGTGTTTATATATATGTATTTTTAAAAATATTTTTTTCCGGTATTACAACTCTATCCCTCTTAAAAAGAATTTCGTCCTTAAAATTTTAGAGCAAAGGACAATAGTGACAATGGATAGAGGAGTGTCACTGATAGTAATACTAAGATTACTTAATCCATATATGAATTTGGAACTAACAGTTTTAAAGTCGAAAAAACTATATATCATTACTGAAATAAAGTATTTAATGTGTGGGACTCAAAAAAAAATTAAAATAGAGAGCATTAATTGATTATAAAGATTTGATCAACGAATTATTCAAAGAATGCTCGAGAAATGACTCTAGAAGTGTAGAATACAAATAACTATTTATTTCAATATGTAACAAATTAAATGACATCATAATACTTTTATAAATAAGATATTTGTCTAAAAAAACTACTGAATTATTAGTGTTTATCATGGGCCCTCTTATATAATATCGCATGGGGTCTCTCAAATTTATTTGTCGGCCTTGCTGAGCGGAGTAGTTGTTAAAATCAAAGTTGACCATTTTAGCGACTACACTGCCTAATGCTTTTATGTTCGAGGAATGTTATTATCACAAACAATTTAAAAAGAAAAAATTGATACAAAATGATGTGAAACAATGACAAGTGGAGGGATACGCAAAAAAAAGTTGGACATCATTGATCCAATCATTTATCCACATTTCTTTTCTTTTTGTTTGAGCGATTGCGCACATCGCAAATGCTCAAATCCGACCTGCTGGTTAATGTCATTATATCAACAGATGAATAGGGCACGCTTAATCTTTACTATCTTACAGTAATGATCTTAATTAAAATGTAATATAATAATTTAATAAGACCAAAAAAGAAAAAAAAAATCCAGTTTTTGTAGAGTGACACCTCACTTTATAATGTGGACGGTGAAAGAGACACCCTGTTAACACATTTTTATAAATTTATAGGAGTATTTATTTTTTTGTAAACAGATTCCTTTCTAACTTTTTTTCTTTAGTATCCCAACTGGCACATACCTACCGAATCTCTCATCGTCTCTTGCTTATTTTATAAACTTTCATACAACTCAAAACTGTTGGCCAAATTGGTCATATTCGGGTTCTTGAATAAGTCAATACGTACGACATATTTAGTTTGAGGTTTACTCGGTTCGTTTTCGAGGTTTATTATGTGTTAATTGTTATATTTGTTATTGCTTACGATATCGTTTTATTAATTTCGTTTGTTTAGTTTAAATGTATAAAAGGAAAACTATTAGAACTGATAATTACTCCATTCGTCCCATTACAAGCGTACATATTTTTATTTTGACTTGTCCTAAATAAGTATCTACTTTCATATCACAATTAGTCAAAAAAGACTTTAGTGGTTAGAGATGTTATTTGAGGGTAAAGAGTGTAGTTAGTGTAAATTTCTAAAACTGTATCTGTAATTAAAATGGATACTTTAACTTAGACGGAAATAAGTAATTAATTAAGATGTATAAACTATAAAGTATTAGAAAAGCCTAGATTCCTGGCATATGATGTAAGGAGAATGAAAAGCCACTTGATTTAATATCTTGAATCACTTCCCATGTAATAAAATGAATATTTCAAAACAATTTCAATGGTCTACTTAGTTAACTCTTGAAAGTTATATTCTTAAATGAGTCTAAATTAATTAAAAATGCATTTATACATGCCACATTGTGGTTAGTCCATCCCTTCTTCTCATAACACCCACAATGAGACTTATGTAGCATTTGTAAATGGGAGTAAATAGAGGTATATGAAGGTATATGCATTGTGAGTATATCAAAGTTAATAAGAGTTAGGCTCTATCTCAACCTCTATGTACCAAAGTTGTGAGTCATGACCTTTTACTTTTCAATTAAAAAGTACATTTTAAGATGGTTAGTAAATAAAATTTATGTAAGTTTAATCTATTGTGAGGGTTTGGTATCATAGGGTAGTATGTTAACATGGCATTGTATTTACTTTTGCAGTGAATGCTCTTATAAGGTCTTCTCTTCTAAAATCTACCCTTTAATTTATACAAATTTGATGCATATATTTTACTTTTTTTCATGGTTATTTTCATCGTTAATTTTAACATGTTTATATATTTTTCCTCTTGATTTTGGTATCAAGTTCCGTTATGATATTAGTTGTTTGTTGCTTTTTTTAGGATTTTATTTGTGTAACCATCTCTTTCAATAGTGAAATTGGTTGAATTATGCTTTTTCAACGTGCACCTCTACAATTTCAATAAATTGCTTACCCTTTGAAGGAAAAAAGAATAGTTTAATTTAATTTAATTAAGAGATGAAAAAAGTGTAGGTGGGTGGGATTCAACGGCCGTTAGGGATTTGTTAATTAATTCAAATCCTAATCATTGTCATTGCCAATCATTCGTATGCAATTTTTAAAGGACATAAATCTAACAATTAGGTTAGAGTGAACGCAAATTTTTATTATGGATGATGATATTTTTACCCTCGTATATCTATAAATAATGGATATTACAAACTATAAATAATGGATATTACAGGATTGTACTGTACAATTAATTAATATATATTGATGGCGGAATTATAAAAAATAATTATGAATTTATCATCACCCTTTTATTATAATGTGTTCTGAATTTGTTAAACTGCGTGGCATATCACATTTCTAAACTACACATCTTATGATGAAATTTATGAAAAGTACTTTTTGATAATAGAAACATGATGATATTGGTAGTTGTAAATTTTCGTATGTTTAAATGAGAACGGAGAATGACATCCTTTCTTGGCTTTTTGACATTAAAGATGACTTCGTTTCGGAGTCGCCATAACACCCAAAGGGTTGTTTGTATAACCGCATCGAAGCAATTCTTGACCTCTTTTTTTTTCTCTTATAGAATATGCATAACTTAGACGCTCCGGACATCAGAAGCAACATCACAAGTCACGAAACTGGAACCCTTTGCTACCTAAAAAAGTTAATATCTCAACTTGGAGAATCTCTCAAAACAAATTGCCAACACGATCAAACATCGACAATCGACGAATTGATCTAAATAGTACGCGTTGTGCGGTGTGCGATAACGGTATAGAATTAGTACTTAAAAGTTTTCTTTCTTTAATGTTAGTAATAACATTATAATGAATTGAAAATCCTTATTTATAGTTCCACTATATATATTGTTAACTTATAGAAGAAATAAGCTATTCAATTGACTATCAGTTATGATTACGACACCGACGATATCACGTTGTCGTCGATTTAGAGATTACTAATTCCCCAAATGAAGACTCTGTCCATCTTATCTCATAGTTTTAATTTACTTTCACTTCATTTTCTTTCTTTTTCTGGTTAAAATTCGAGAACTCAAATGTCAAAATAAAAATAAAAAATGCACAAGGAAGGAGGGGCATCCTATATTTTTATCCCACGGTCATTCATCTCTAATTTATTTTTCAAACTTGGTCAGTTTCTTAGAGATTTTGTCGATGAGTACGAGGTTTTCTTGAAAGGAATCTTACCGAGGTTAAAATGAGAATAAAAATTTTAATGGAAGTGAAGGAATCAATAAGATTGTGTCACGTATCACAAAATTCACTTTTTCTCATGTTTTTAAAAATTAAATATCTTAATAATGGCTCATTGAAAAATTATAAAAATTGCACTATAAAACTCAGCATCTTTTCTCTTCGATTAGACATCTCACAAGGTATATTTCCGACGACTTTTTTATGGGTTTTTACAAATTGTACAAATATTAATATCACATGTGTTGCGCGCTGGTATCACATGTGCTACCCACTAGTATCAAATGTGATAGTCGATTACAAAATCCACAAAAAAAAATGAAAAAAATAAAAAGTTTGACGAAAGTATACCTTGTGATATCTCTAATCGAAGAGAAAAAACGTTGATTTTTATGGTGCAATTTTTATGATTTTTCGACTTACCGTTTGGGAGATATTTAATTTTTAAAAAACATAGGGAAAATGGATTTTTTTTTTTGTGACACGTAGCACGTTCTTATTGATTCTTTCATTCTCACAAAAAGTTGATGTACTCGTTTAAACATCACTCAGAAATCTTATAAATCACAATATTTGACGAAAGTGGAATGAACTAATCACGGTTTAACCTAATCAATTTATTTAGCATGGCAAATGTTGTGAAATGTGACCTAATTTGCTTAAGCAAATATAAAACAAACGCAATAAACCTTAAATAAAGCAATTAAATAACACACAGAATTAACATGGTTATATCCGATCAATGTGATATTCTTTTATTGACAATGACACCAAGAAATTTTGTAGCGTAGGGTTACAATGAATCAAGGGTTAAGTATATATAGGATAGCTAATTAAGGAAACAAAATAGAATACGTTTTACTGAAAACAACCTGAGTTCGCGTCGCGAGAAAACCATATGATGAGATGCCCCACTGTCCATCACCCAAGTACCAATCAAATAGATCCACTACTAACCGGTAATGCCTTCTGAGTAGTTAGTACTTCACCATAATCTCCATTTTCACATGATTCATGTGCTACAGATGCCCTCCCCCTATTTTTCTCCCTATTATCGCTCTTCGCCTTCGGACAATTCCTTTTAAAGTGACCCTTCTTATAACAACCATAACAAATGGTACCTTCATAAGCTTTAGATTTTGAACGTGCTTTTCCCTTACCCTTGTCTTTCTTACCCCGCTTTGTTGGTATACTCCTTCCAACTGATAACCCACCGCCAGAACTGTCATCACCCGACACCCGTAGACCCTTGTCTTTTGAGTTCCTTAGACTATAAAGCATCTTTAACATCCTTACAGTTATTTTAGTTCGACCATACGACATAGTATCCACAAAATTTCATATGACATAGGTAAGGAACAAAGTAAAATTAAGGCTTGATCATCTTTATCAACTTTAACATTAATAGATAGCAAATCTAGAATTATACGATTAAATTTATCAAGATGATCTTTTACCAGTGTACTTTCTGTTATTCAGAGGTTATACAAACGCTGCTTTTGAAATAAACGATTTGTCAAAGAACTGTTATGATACTTTTCACATAGCTTTTACCAAATCCCTGCAGTCATTGTCTCAGCTACCACCTCCCTCAAAACTTCATCTGCCAAACACAATAAAATAGCACTACTTGTTTTTCCATTAATCGACTTCCTCTGTTCTGCAGTCGTTTTCTCGATCCAGCTAGCATCCCCATCTATCGCCATGTTCAACCCTTGATGAACCAGAAGAACCCTCATTTTCACCTATAATAAGGTGAAATCATTCGACGCGTTCAAATTTCTCACTCTCGAACTTCTGAGATGACATCTTCCTTATCAATCAACTTGCTTGAATAATCAAATCAATAAACCTTAGATCGATTCTATAAACTCTAAGGCTTCGATACTAATTGTTGTAAAACGTGACATGATTTGATTGAGCAAATACCAAAACAAACCCAATAAACCTTAATAAAAGCAATTAAAGAACACACATAATTAATGTGGTTATATACAATCGATGTGATTAGTTTAATTCACGGGCAAGAACCGAGTAATCTTTTTTTTTTACAATGACACCAAGAAATTTTCTAGCTTAGGGTTACAAAGAATCAGGGATGAAGTATATAAAGGATAGCTAATTACAGAAACAAAATAACACACGTTTTGTTGAAACTGCCTGAGTTCGCATCGCGAACTAATTACTTCGCTTCGCAAGCTTCTACTAGGTGTCGCGAAATATTTTTATCGCGTCGCGATCTCCACCTTCGCACTGCCACCAAATTTCATCGCACAGGGAAAGGCCTTTTGATCAAAATTGTTACTTTGTTACTCCATGATCGCGTTGCAACTAAATTCCTTCACACTGCGGTCCTTTTCCAGCAATCTAACTCAACTTCAATACAATTCAAGTCACAACCCAAAGACGAACTTAGCCTACAACTATATATCTCACCCAAGTATAATGTGTTTTGACATTTGTTACCCAACGCCCTTCAAACATAAGTTAGTCAAACCCTGTTATTAGATCTCCAATGAGTAGTGAAAAAAAGGGTAATTTGGAGGGTACCCACTGACCTCGTATTATATTTCATTGGTACACGTCCGCCCTACCCGCAAGGAATATTAACGTTGGCAAATCATCTGGGCACAAATCACCCACGTATGCTGAGACACGAATTCGAACCCATGACCCGTCATTCACACATGTGAAGTCTCGACGTTTGAGATGACTGTCCCACTTGACTATGTCCAATTGGTAGTGGTCGTATTATTAATCGTAATGTCCGTGTAAGTTCCTATCTTGTTATTCATTGACACAATTCATAAACATTACGTTTTTTATCAACATTAATTAATTAGCACAAACCTAACAGAAGTTAGGTTGTGAATCGATAAAGTCTTTGCAAATCAAGTTGATGTTGGTTTGGTGTAGATTTAGAGGACTGCAAGTACAAATATTCGTTTTGTGCCAGTGCCTTATGATTGGCCAGTGTATATATACACATTATTATTATTTTATTATTTTATTATTTTATTATTTTATTATTTATTATTTAATTATTTATTATTTATATTTAATATTATATACTATAAACATTCAATTCAATTCAATTCAAAGATCTGACATTATATACCATATCATCAGCTGTGAGGTATGGGGTTCTTTTCAATTCCAAAGGTAACCAATATTCCCAATGGGACCTCTATAATCTTATAGAAAATGACATCAACTTGTAAACCACCGTTTACATTACACACACCATTTATATATACGTTTAGTAGAAAAATGACATATAGTTTACCTAAATAGACCTAAAGTATGTCTAAAACTATGAAACTGACATGTGTCAAGTTCAACTAATAAGATTAAGAGATATAAACTATATTAACCAATAAATGCATTTGACATACTTTTAGGTCCATCTAAATAGGCCTATGATTGACCAATTAAATTTATACTCAACACTTAAATATATTCTGATCGGTTGAAACTAACGGTGACTAATTATTTTAAGACGAACTACAATGGAAATCGAACATTAAATTGGAGGAAGAAAGTAAAACGAGAAGGTGGGATTGTTGTGTATAACATTAAATTTGTTTTAATTTGATAGATGGAAGAAGTATCAAACAGCATATAAATCATTGGCAATGATTAGAAGAGTAATAATGTTGATCTAAGAATGATTAACACTTGTATTAACAAATCTCTAAATATCTTGCATCCCAACCACCTATATTTAGCCAACATCCATCGTTGACTACTCGAAATACCTAATAACAACCATACAAACTTCCTCTAAGAATCATATCTTCTCGATCATTGCTTGGTTTTATAAATTTGTGGTACGAATTATACGAATATTATCGATTCACTAATCTCTAAATATCTGAAGTTTGTTCACGTAATATAAAATGGTCTTCTATATGGACATTATAGACTATGTCATTAGATAGTTTTGTCAGTTTGAATTATACTATCGAACCACAAGAGCACACGACAGGGATAAGGCAGTTAACTCCTAAAAAAATAAAATTATATTATACAATGTAAATATATGGTTAACAATAAATATGGTTAACAATAGTAGTTTGCGCCGTTAAATAAACGATTCCTGTAATGACAGACGTAAGGGGTGTCAATAAGATAAATATTATAATGTGTTTATTGAAGTTGAAATTTTCTTATTAATTTAAAATTATATACGAATATATTCATCTAATGTTTACATTTAATCCATTAATTTTTTTTATTTGTGATATATTAAATGAGATCTTTGATTATAAATAAACTTAAGTTTAATAAATGTCCGTAAGATTTTTTATTGACAGCCTCAATGGGCTGTTATTATCATTTTTCATGATTTAATTCGATTCAATTATTTAAGTTAACCCGATCAATGATAAGTAACTATATATATTCAGTGAAGGGATCCAGTAAGTGAGAACCATAAGAAGTATATGTAAAATATAAATTGCATCTAATAATCTCTAATTATTTTGTTTGAAATTAGAATAATAAAATCTTACACTGATTGGACATATTACTTGCCTGATAATATCAATCATATGACTTAAGTTAAATGTTGTTGACATCATATTTATTGCATGTTGTTCACCAATCAAAACGCTAACCGATGGATATCTACATACACAAATCAATTTGCTTGTATAAGGAAGATGATATGTGATATGTGACGACTACCGGTTGTTGTACGGCCACCATGCTAGTAAGTAAACAAAATAGAACATGTAGCATTAAATGTTGGGATTGTGAAGCTTAACGAGAAAAAACGAGATAAGCAGAACAAGTAAATTTTGTTCGGCGAGAATCTGGATCACCTTGCGAAAATTTGGTCAGAGCTGGCTTCGCCTAACGAAATCTTTGATCACCTATATAAACATACCATATGTATTATAAACCCTTGGTACGAAATTAATAGTGAAAAAACTCTCGGTTTGACCCCGTGGACTAAACCAATCTCCAAGTTGGAGATTGGACATAACCAAGTTAAATCCTTGTGTTATATTGTTCGTGTTTACTATCTTGTTTGCTTTGTTTAATTGCTTAGTTAGCAATTTGTCTATTCGTTTATTGTTTATGGGTGTAACGCAATCACATGAGAATTTGTTGGGTTTGTATTTTGCTAACAATATAATTTTGTTGTTAGTTGGAAGTTTCTACTCCAATCCCTAGCAGTATTAAAGTAATTAGAGTTTATTTACATTTTAATACTAAAAATTTTCTTACAAAAGAAAAAGCACATGGATAATGAGAGAGTGAAAGCATGTTACAACGGCCGGAACGAACGGATGGATTTTTGTCATTTTTCTTATTTATTTGAATTGAATAAGCCATTCACATGGCAGGACAATATAAGTGAAGGCATAATTCACCCACCTCAAAGAACAAGTTTCATCTTCTTTCGTGTGTGTATATAGTGTGTGTGTGTATATATATATATATATATAATAGGGTAGGGATCAAGAAAGAAATAATTTTTTAATGGAAGAGGGAAGTAATTTTTTTAGGGAAGAGGGCAGCTAACCATTCATTCGCGATAAATGATAATAAAACGTAAAAAAACATATTTTTACCAAAAATTGTTAATCAAAACCGATGTTATAACTACTAATATTCATATATAAACTATTTTTTATAACTTATAATATAATATGATGAATATAAAGAGAATTTTCTAATATTCATCGGTAGTGAATGTTAACTGATGGATATGATCATTTTCTTTGAAAAATTATTCATTAACATTCGTCAATGATGAATGATAATCAAAACGTATAAAATCATATTTTACCAATAAATATTAATCAAAATCGGTGTTATAACTACTAATATTTATCAATAAACTATTTTTTATAACTTATAATACATATGATGAATATTAAGAGAATTCGTTAACAATCATCGAATTTTTTTATTATTATTATTATTTTGGTTGGAATTTTTATCTTAATCACTCCATAGTCATCTTGTGGATACAAGAAGGCCACTGAAATATTCATATCGATCAAATGCAATGAACTTGAAAGTGGACATTATTATAGAAAACATTACATACTTTAGTTAGTTGGAAGAAAAGTTCAAGGCTTTTTAACATCAATAACCAAAGAAAGGACAAAATTAAAGGCAAGCCACATGAGTTTGACTTGTAGATGGATCCACGTTTGTCAACTTAGTCCAAGTCCAATGATATAAATATAATATAAATGTCCATTAAAGCAAATGTAATAATTTAGTTAGTGGGCTTTACGTATTAAAATGGGCTTTATTATATTAAAGAGGTTACAGCAGGTGGGACATAAGCCCACAAAAGGGATGCGTATGTATGCATGTGCTAACGGAAATTTTGATAACAAGTTTACATGTATTTGTTCTCTGATCGTACAGTAAAATAAAACACGTGTGAGGTTTGTATAACTTTGGTGAACGTTCTTCTCGATGATTTATCCTGCAAAACAACTAAAATACTACCGCTAAGTGAAAGATATGGACGATCCTCGCGATTGACCTCCGGCGTGAGAGAGTAAGGCAAGCAATTCGACATAGAATTAACATCGAGAGAGTTTTTGGTCTAATGAATGTACCTCGAATCTTGAAATGAGTTCACTATTTATAGTCAGGGCAATCATCTAGAAGGTTTTCTATTGGTCAATAGGATTTGAGCACTTAGAAAATATTCTTTCAAAACCAATCAGATCATTTTTTCCTCAAATCGGCCAATGAGGATGTAGGAAATCATGTGGAGGACAAGATCACTTTTTCGGGTGGCGGTCCCATAGCGTATCTTCTTTTGCAGAGTTTTTCGGGCGACAATGTGATAATTCCATGTAGAATTCTTGTTGCGTACGGACGATACTTCGGTGTAGAATTATCTTAGGTCGACCTATGTAAGTTTAATGTAATTAGGTGGCGATTCCCTTAGGGTAATATATACCTTCTTGATCATATTTTATACGCCAAAAGATCATTAAAAAGATTTTCCTCCGTCAATCTATCATTCACAATAATTGCCATCATAAGTTTTAGATCCACATTATGTTACATCTTTTATTGTTGTTTTCCAATAATCTTGCATATAATATGTTTTGATAATTTAGGGTACGTTTGGATTTGCTCAAAGAAATCACTATCAGTATGAGATTAATAGTGACGTAAAATGTGAATGAAAATCTCAAAACCCACCTCCTTGCTTGGGTTACTCGCACCCCTTAAACAAACACCTAGGATATGTTTGATTTGAGGGTTTTAGTACATGGCAAGGAAGGATGGAAATGATAGTTAATTTTGTTTTAGGGGTATGAATTTTATAATTTAGATCCACATTATGTTAAATCTTTATTGTTGTTTTGGGGGTATGAATTTTGTTTTAGGGGTATGAATTTTGCAATCCGTTGGGGGTTTCAATACTAATATTCATAAACTATCTAACAAATTGTGCTTGGTAATTTATAGATATTCACTATCAGGTTTGGTATTATATTTTGCTACACTAGTAACTCAGCAACTACTAATCAGTAATCACAACACCATGGTTAGATTTTCAACATTCTTTTCCTTCAGAAAAGTAAATAAACTCATTAAAGAGAGTATTTTAACAAAAGAGATACTGTAATAAACAGTCATGGTAATTAGTAATTACTACAAATTTTACCTATACTAATATGAATCAGCATTCAGCAAGTAGCATCAAGATTTGGTCCACACATGAACATATCAAACTTCTTCACTCTGTCCCACCAACCATACATCTTCTTTCCACCATCAATGCCACCTGGACTTTTCTTTTTCTTCTTCATCACCTGAGCTAGACTTGTACATGTGCTGCTATTACTTGTACTACTCATTGAACATCCTGTTTCATCTTCACCACTCCAACTAATACTACTACTACTACTCATATCACCACCACCATTGCTTTTCACCATCAATCTTTTTATGTTTATACTTATGTTGTTGTTCTTTTTGCCTTCACTTTTGTTCACTTCCACTTGTTGTTTCATTAACTTGTCATAGTACTCCTTGTTTCTTTTCTCCAACTCGTATATCTGCCCTTGAAGATCGTCGATTTTACGACTCAGGACAAACACACGGTGATCTTCACTTCTTTCCAATAACACACATCTTGCAAGCTCACCCGCCTTACGCTTCATGAACAAAGATTCAGACGCTAGCCTAGAATTTTCATTCGTTAGTACCACACGCTCTGATTCTAACACGTCTAATAAACTTTTTTGTAACTCAATCTTCTTTTTTGACTCTTCCTGCAAACACACAAATTACAAAAGGAAAAATACTTCATTGCTCTATGCAGTTAACAACAAGTAAGATTCGCATGCTGTAAGGCCAAAAATAAGGACCTATTATTCATACGATAAAGTTGAAAGGTAATAGTGTAAAATTAGTTTTTCACTTGGAAGATAGGATAAAGATAATGTTGCATTTAAATTGATTTAAGTAATACCTGAATCATATCCAAATTTTGGAGTTCATCAACTGCGATCTCATACTCTACAAACTTCATTACAAGTTCAGATATTACTAACTCAGAAGGATCTGGTTTTTGAGGATTATGTGGAGGTTTGTAAGAAAGTGAGCTTTTAGCATCTGAATGATCAGCATTGGTGTTAATCATGTCATCTAAGATTGTACGTATTTCTTGTTGTTCCTGTAACTGTTCTTGTTTTTGTTGTTTGGATAGTGTTCGAGTGTAACGATCAGCGAGATAAAGGTAACGATTATAGAGGTCTTGAAGTAAGGCTAGAAGTTCAGGGCGTTTTCGATAGTAGAAATCTGCACGTTCACCAAATGTGTCTGGCTTGCTTTCTCCGTTAATGGCTTGTATTTTGTCCTCCATGTCTATTTCACCAAAGTGAAAAAATACATTAGTCCTTATAAGTTCCACTGTTAAACTCCTCATCAATTAGTAGAGTACAACATGAAGATTAGATCACTATTATTGGTATTAATACAGGTGCTTGGACGTGTTCGGCTGTAAAAAAATTTAACAATAAAATGTTTGGATGTTAGACAAATTATGGCTATGTTAAAAAGATTATATGACCCTAAATGATCCAAAATCTACATAATCTATTGATCCTAACACTAACCAGAGATCATTTAGACTTTAAACTGCAATAATCAGATAATAAGATCCAAAACGCAAATCCAAACACTGCAGAATAATTAACTTGAAATTATTCAGGCTTTAGGCATGTCATTCTTCTTGTTGTGTTCAACTATTGGTTGTTTAATAAGTTTGCATTTTTTTTTTTTTTCAACACAAAACTTATAATGAAAATAATTAAGCATGGTTATATACGATTAAAAAATATAGGGCCTAAAACATGCTTCACATTCTATTGTTTGTCACATGGATTACACTAGTCATCTTACCATCTATACTAATCATTTTATTAAGCATATATTTAGGCATACATTTTAGACGTATGTAACATTTTCTATGGAAACACGATATCGAGTAAAAAGTAAAACAAACAATACAGGAAAAAAGCATAAGGCAAATAAAGCCCATTTCAAAATTTGAAATCATAAAACAAAGTAAATTGAAAAGACAATGCAAGTATTAATGAGAAGCAAAAGAACAAAAAGAAAAAGGCCAAAAAAACAAAGAAAGCCCATTTCAAAATTTGAAAACAAAAAAGCAGAGACTTTTTAAGAATTCACAAGAAACGAATATTAATGAGTTTTTAATGGAATTCTTGGAAGTGTTTTACTTTTGGAAATTGAAAAGGGAAAAAAATGAAAAAGGGTGAAAGTGACAATACATGAAAACAATCTTTGGGTACACCAACTCCCCTCTTAAATATATTTCAAAACTCATTTCCATACACAAAAGATTCGGCTAAAAGAATAATTGCTTTTTCCAACGTCTCAATGTCCGTAGGTCATTCTTAAGTACTAGTACAGGGTATATAATAGAAAAAAAAAAAAAAAAAAATACGACTAAAATAGTGGAGTTTGAGAAAACCCTCACCGTGAGGGTTTCAATTTCAAATCGTAAAATCGATACCCCTGTAAACCAAACACCTTTTATCATTCATTTTCATTATCTTTCTCATCCATCAAAACCGTTCATCCAGAAATTAAAGCTAATGTTGAAGATGTTTCTATCTCATTTAAGGTAATAAAAAAATCAGATTCTAAAAATAAAGATTGAAGAGAAATTTTGTAAAAAGATGCAAATAAAGGCACCCTTGGAAATTAAATACGGAGTATGAGTTTTTATATAATAAGTGATGATATTTACCCGCTTTTACAGTATGAAAACACAATATTGTACGAATATGAAACAAAATTCAAATCCAGTAAATAGTAAAAGGGGTAAAAAGAGGCGATTAATAGCATTGCAGTGGACAGTGTCCTATTATTATCAACAACATAGCCCCTATTGAAAGGTGACATAGAAACTTATACGACAAGACATGACATATAATGAGAAGATGTTTCCATCTCAAACTAATCAATGAATTCCACTAAATCCCAACCGTTGAAAATCACGTGATTTGTTTGATATTTAAGAAAATAAATATAATATCCATTTTTATACAAAAATAAATGCATGGCATTAACTTTGATTTATTATCAAAAAAGAAAGCATTGAAACCGTGTCGCATAACAAAACTTTAATCTTCTACGGTATCTTTTATACTTAAAGTTGTACGGTAGTAGAGTGTAGACATAGGCCTATAACAAAAAAACAATTATACACTTGTTAAAACTTTACCATATACAGGTTAATAAAACATTTTCAATATATATTTGATGAGTTAATATGAAAAAGAGTAATAAAAATTGTTAGACCATCGCCAACCCTCGTCGGTTTGACAAAGTGACGCGTGTCACTAAATTTACCGGGTTGGCACAAAGTGACGAGCAAGTGACGGGCTTCCTTTTCGGTTTGGCGAGCAACAAAGTCACAAGGTGGTGGGCGAATGAATTAAAAGTTAGTTTTTTTGTTTTTATCTTTTGTTTAATGTATAAAATAAAAGTATATTGGTAAATGTATGGTTCAGGAAATTGATTGTAGTAAGTTGTTAGTTAGTTAGTTTCGGTCGATTTGAGAATTCATGACACAGCGCTTAATTGGTACAAAAGAACGCATCATTTTCATGCACAAGTTGGGAGTGGTCTTAAGGTCAATGGCAGGAGTGGTTTAAGGTCAATGGCAGAGGCAAGGTCGGGTAGTGTAGCAGATGTCCCTTCAAACAGTTAAAAATTATACGAAAAATATATTTATTTTTTTTAGAGTATTAATGATTTATAATTTATAACTTTTGCCTTTAAAAATTAAAAAAGAACAAAAAGATTTTCTTTGGCACCTAAACCGTTATATATTAGCTCCGCCCTAAATAAAGTGTTCAATTCAACTTACTTTTTCTATCATAATTAATTTATGAAAATTCTTAAAAGTCGATAATAAACATGTATATAAAAAAATTAAAAAGGAAATATTATTAGTATTATAAAATAAATAATTAATAAATAATAAAATAATTATCCAAATGCATTAACTAATCAACTTAAATCATTAGGAAGTGGGATTAACATATGAACCAAATCTCCCTATTATTCATCACTTTCTAATCATTTTAACTTTACAAATCCAGTTTCCAATAAAATAATCACAAAGTCAAACACACAAATCAATATTTAAATGAAAAAAATGCCACGTACCAGAAATCGAGAGCAAAAGCCATGAAGGTTTACTGATAAACCTATTCTTGCTCCGCCGTGATTGCTCCGCCGACGACAACGGAGACGACGATATTCCGTCGACGGCAGCGTTACAATTTGAATACGTTGCAGTCAACATCACGTTAGCCGTCCCTATAACCTGCAAAATGTCGGAAACAATATAATGCTTCCGTAAAATTACAAAATTGTACTACAAAATTAATAATTGAGCGGTTTAAATATAAATCAAAATCTAATAATTGTGGATTTGTGTCGGTTAATGGTGACCAAGTGATACATGCTACACAGCTTGCGTTTAATCCAACACATCAAAAATTAAAGTTCCAAACAATAACGGTAATTTGACAAATTCTATGACTTAGATCTAGATGTTTTAAGCACGTTTGATTTTAAATCAGTTAAAAAAAAAGACTAAAAAACCGGAATTGATAAATTGTTATCCAGATTTTAAGATAATCAGATAGAGTGATTGAGTATCATCATAAATCATTACTAAGAACATAGAATAGCATAACATTAACTGCAGATTCAGATGCAGATTCTAGACGGAAATGCGCATATAAATTGTCATCATTCAAGTTGTACAGTACAAGTGATTGAGCAACTAAGTTAGGTAGGTCAAATAAAGAGCGGCGAAGATACCTTTGTGTGCGAATGGGTGGAGACTGGAGAGGGAATGCAGGTCGGAGAGAAATTAGAGGAGAGGTGATGGTGGGATAAGTAGGAAAGAGGTTAGTGTGGACATGCCTGTTTGCTTTTGCAGTTATTTTTCTGAATTTTGTGAGTTGAAAAGTGGTAGGGGTGGGTTTTGTAGGGGGGCAGAGTTTGAGTGAAAGTGTTGCCAAAATCCCGCAAACAGACTCGTCGTTTGATTTTCAAATATCTTCTCTCTTCTGCCACGTCTTTTATATGCCTTTTTCACTTTTTATTAAAAATATCTATAATATGTTTTCAATTAATAATAGCTTCAAATTTCTAACTTTTTAACGTTTTAATCATTAAGTTTTTATTTAAGTTTACTTAACCTATTAATTTAACCCTTCAAATGATTAAATCACAAAAATTTTGAAACATAGATAATTAAATTAGATAAAGTTAAAAGAGTAAAATCATTGTAAAAGATAAATTAAGGAGTTAAATCATCAAACTTTTGAAACATGGATAATTAAACTTTTGAAGTATAAACATTAGATATCATCATAACGGGTTAAACCACCAAAATTTGTAACTTGAAAGATTAAATAATGAGAATAAAATTAAAGAGTTAAAATAGAAAAAAATGAAACTTTATATATTAAACCATTATGAACCCAACTAAATTTGAATAAAAGTAAAAAAAAAAAAAAAAAGGTATCATTCCTATATATTTCACTAGTTTTTATAACCATAGATATTATCATCTTATATCTTTACCTTTCCGCATCGAGTCGAACATTTAAAAATGATGCTACTCGGAACTCGAATCTTAGATGACTTTGGTTCTTACGAGTCGTTTATCGACTATTCCGAATCTTATGTGACTCTTACAAGTAAGAAAATCAGACAAACTTTTAGTGTAATATTATACACAAAAATAAAATGACAAAGTAGAAAAAGAAATAACTATAATCTATTTTAAATTTAGCATTAGTGTTGATTGTCTGTAAAGATTTAACTATCGACTCTCACCATGTTTTACTTCTCTTAAGAACAATAATATATCTATAAAGGAGATTTTTGTAATAGGATGAAAAGTAAGGGAAGGGAAGGCAAATCTCACCCATCCATTAGAAATTAAAACGCCCCGAAATTTTATTTTTTATTTTTTTTATTTACATCAAATAATGTTTCTTAACTCAATAAAATACTGATTATAAGTTTACATAACTCGAACAATCATTTTCTAACTTAAAAATGGGATTTTTCAAATGCTAAGGGAGTACCCACCGGGTAGTCTGGGTACCTATCGGGTACTCCATCTTTGACAACTTTCTGATCAAATTTATGAAGGAGTACCCACCGAGTACCAAGAGTACCCACCGGGTACCTCCCCTGCACAGAAAACTCAAGTTTTTAACTCAACTTCAAACGCGCATAACTTTTGACTCGTAAGGATTCAAATCATGAAAATTTTACAGACACGTTTCATATGACATAACGAAGGTTTCCCAATTGGCACTTTTCTAAAATTCACACAAATGATGGTTTGGGACTTAAATCCGAAAAGTGACCATTTGGACACTTTTGGGAACCAAACATGCAAACATTTTGACTCAATCATTCTAATTACCTCCCAGCAAGTTCACTTGCATATTTTAATATATCGACACACATAAAAGTTGTCTAAACACTCATTTTGACTAGTTTTAACGAAATGACTCGTTGGAAGACCCATTTTGACACTTTAAGCATTAAACCAAATAACAACTTAAATTTTTTTAAAGCTTACATTATAATGTGCACAAAACCTCTTGCTACCACAAGTTTCTCCACAATTGTACCCCAACTATATCATGACCCACATTTACATCAACTTGTTTAATCCACAACATTAACAATAAGTCAAATTTTAAGTATAAAATATGATCATACTCAAATGATCATTTGTTTTCTCAAAATGAGGCTTCAATATATATCACGAGCATGATTTATAAAAGGGATTGACTTACTAATTCGATAGCAAGCCCACCAATAGTTGATCTTTGGCTCCTCGCCTAAATTACCTCTTTGACCCGTTTAGCTTACCTATTCAAAACAACAAAAAATAATGGGGTAAGCCTCATGCTTAGTAAGTAATGGTAAAGTAAATACAACAACTACTACTACAAGATATCTATCATACACAATTGATCAAACTACAACAATTAATGATTTTACTCGATGATCAAACTGCAATAAAATATTGATCATACTCAAATGATTGAAATACCACAAAATATTAATCATACTCAAATGATTAAACTACAACAAAATATTGATCATACTCAAATGATCAATTTACACAACAATTAAGGATCCTCAATAGCTCAATATTGTTCCTACTCAAATGAACACTAAAATGGTGTCAAGGCATAACCAATGAGATTTCTCAAGCCCCATTCCTATCCTTGAATCCCCCATTCTACTCGTACTTTTATGACATACTCAAATGTCATTTGTGACACCCACAAATTAGGACAATTATTTGAGCCTAACAATAGTGTAATTACATGTATTTAGATATATATTAGGCTAACTACTTATAACTACTTGTATATATGTATATACACATACGTAATTATTTGCAATTACGCGAAACGAACGGACTGAGTACGACAATCTATACGGCGTTGGTGATAACTTTTCATAAATAATGTAAACCTATTTTATAAATTAAATAGTAATTATTTACCCTATATTATTGTTATTAAATAATAATACGCGAAAAACTAGACGTTTTGCTTAAAACGTAACAAACGCAACGAAAACGCGCGAATCGCGCCCGACACCCGAACGAAACCGACAAATATTTCAAGAAAGTTCAATGAAGTGTTGTAAATATATTGGTCAAATTAAAATAGTGATTTGTATCAAAAATAAAGCACAAAAGTTAAACGTTAACGATTTAATTTTATTACGCGCGCGAATAACGATTAACCGATCAAATAACGTAACGCGGGCTTGAGAAAACAAATGTGCAAACCCAAGGACCCAATTGGGCTGCCCCAACTGAGCCCAAGGCCAGCCCAAGAGGCCCAAAAATCGGCCCAAGACCTTAGCCCAAGGCCCACCCTATTTAATTATCATCTCCTCCCCCACTTCTCATTTTTCACACACAAAACACACACTTTTCTCTCAACTTCTCTCTACTCTCCAAATCTCTCTCTAAAATCTGCCCATTTTTACACCACCACCACCCAAAAATCTGGCCACCATCACCACTCTCATCATTCACCATACTTCCAAGAAGAAATCAAGCCGAAGACGCAAGAAAACGAGCTCTCAACATCCCTCTCCTTGTGTTTTCATCCTCCTCTTTGTAAGAACTTAAAAACCCTTCTAAAATACTTCTATAAACATGTTAAAGGGTTCATATAACAAAGAAATGTCCAAAATATAACATAAAAACGTTTTTCATGGCTTAAAATGTTCAAGAACACAACATGCATTTTCGGACAGAAAAGTAGCTCGACTTTGAGAGGCTGTTTCTCCCTCAAAACTTGACCAAAATGGACGATTCAAAAGGCAAAAATTAAGTTTAAGAAGTTAGCTTTCATTTCCAAGTGGTTTCATAACTTTTGGAGTTCGTTTGATACCCGAAACGATTTTTACAAAAACATGTGTTCAGGCTGTAAAAGAGGACAGAAATTTCACCTTTCTTGTTTTAATCATAACTCGAGATGTACACCTCCAAATGACATGAAACCACCGCCAAAAGTTCACAAATTTTGTTAGGTGCAAAAGTCGTTTTGATGATTTTGTCTAAAAGTGTACGCATTCTGCCCAGAAAACGAGAACATTTGCATGTGTCCTGAATGGTCACTTTTTTTGACCACAGGTGACAAATGTAATTTTTAAAAATATATACACCTACCCAAAATTGCTGTAAAGATTATATTAGTTAGTTAAGACATAAAGGAACAACATATATTTTTCTTAAATTCTAACTCGAACATTTGGAACCCGAAATAAAATGCGTAAAACCGACCTGTTTCAGGCCCTGTGTCGCAGAAGCCCAGTAGTCTGCAACACAAGCCTTTTGTGTCGCTATAAACCGAATCGTCACATTAGCGACACAAGCCTTTTGTGTCGCTATAAACCGAACCGTCACATTAGCGACACAAGCCTTTTGTGTCGCTATAAACCGAACCGTCACATTAGCGACACAAGCTTTGGTGTCGCAGAAACCCTTAGTGTCGCAGAAACCCTTAGTGTCGCATAAACCCTTAGTGTCGCATATAGCGACACTAACCCTGTGTCGCTAAAAACACAAAATCCATGCATTTTTGGTTAAAGCAATATAAGCATAAATAAAAATTTTCCCAGCCAGGGGCTCTGCCCCTTGGACCCCGCCAGGGGTTGCCACCCCTTGGACCCCGCTACCAGGGGCGCTGCCCCTGGACCCCCGTCATTAATGGGCTTCGCCCTTGCCACACTGATTAATTACCCCTAACTGGAAAGTAGAAATACGCGTAACATAATTAATCAAAAGCAGTGTTTTCACAAAATATCACCAACGGCCTGTACATGTTTTTCCAAACACAAACGATAACTAAACAATTGGACATTTCTAATTGTGTGAACTAGCTTAAGTGGACATTAACCCTCCACTTACATAGATGATCTTTAGACATCTACTTACACCACTTTACGCGTTTAGGGCGCTAGAAGGTTTCCTTACGGGACACAGACACCCGCTATTTGTTATCTACTTGCTAATTGCTATACTTGCTTACTAATCTCAGGTGAGTCTTACAGCCCCACTTTTACTTTTATTGTTTTATATACTTTGGGGTGAGATACAAATGCTTAACTGTTTTTAATGAACACAAGTACTCGAATATTTTTACAAGATTGTATGAGTTGATTTTAATCCATTAAAAGTCCTCAACACACATGGTTCGTTAACTGCGAAGGCGCGAGTGCTAGAGAATAGATCTATTATGGGAATGACACCCCCGTCCGGGTTACTAGCTATAACCAAGTTAAAAACGGACACTCTAGTATTTGTCATAAAGGTGTTTCGGATTAGACACCTCCGGGAGGCACAAAACGGGTTAGGCTTCGAACCGTGGGCTCATGGCAATTTCGGAAACATTAATTTTGTTTACTTTATTTGCTTGATTGCAAATCACGGATAAATCTTGTGTTTCATAACTATGTTTTTACTGTTAAACCTGTGAGATTCACCAACCGTTTGGTTGACCCTTTTAGCTTTGTATTCTCAGGTACTCAGCAACAGTAGGATTGCCCACAGGATGGCTAGCTACATCGAGTCGCATGCATTATACGTATATGAAGATGTTCATATATTATTTTTGAAATATTTCGTTATGTACTAGAATCTTCAGGATATTATTTCGCGAACTCGAGGCTAATGTAAACGTTTAAAGTATTTCAATGTAACTACTTTTGTACTATTTTATAAACGTCTCATATAGAGTCGTTCGCTTTTACCTTTGTGTTGTGATTACTTGATTAGTCACGCCCCGACCCGAACCGCTTCCGCTGTACAAATCAGGGGGTGTGACATCATTTTATCAAGTCTTTTACCCATCACTATTAACCCATACTTGATCATCACTTAAGAATCTCAAGTATTGTTAATTAGTAAATCCCTCCCCCATTACTTACCTTGCAAATCTTGATTATTTAGCTTTAGCAACTTCTTGACTCTTTAATGAACCTATAATTTGAATCATCCACATAAGGTCACATATAAACTCAATAATCAACTCGTTTAATTAGTTTCCAACTCATGTCTCATTTAACAACAAACTCGATGTTGTTACTCAAAATAACAATTTTTCAAATAATCACATATACTCTTTCTCTCATAATAGGCAAATGCCATAGTTTATTTTTCACATCAACTCTTGTGTTTCAACACAATGACACCAACACATAATTAAAACTCCATATTTCAACTCATAACACAATATTAATCCAACTAATAATTAATCACTTTTCTCAATCAAATTCTCATGCATATAGTTTATATGAATTATCCCTAACAACAAACAACACTCATCATCATCATCATCATCAAAACACCTAACATTAATATAACTCATCTCTTTTATCTCAAAGTTACTCAAATAAACTCATTTATAATTTATCAATAATCATATAATCTTTCCACACTCATGCACTCCATTTTCTCCAAATCTAAAAAGTTAGGGTTTATACTCAAATCATCAAAACAATCAAATTAAATGATTAGATTAGTTAATCATACCTTATTAATGATGAATTAGAGCTTATAAACTTCAATTTAACAAGAACCTAGCTAAATTTTTGATTTTCTCTTCTTCTTCTTCTCTTCTCATTCACGCCCAAAACACACATACACGCACTAAATTTTCTGCATTTTCTCTCTTTTCCTTCCTTTAGTTAAAATGAAATAATAATAAAATTAAGTTACTTACTTAACCCTCAAGTAAGCCCAATTGTCAACTTCAATCCCTCTCATTTTCTCACTTAATACTCTTACCCCCGTCAACTTATTTCTTATACATAATTTCAACCCAAATTCATTAGATTTGTACACCACATATTTTATACACATCTATAATTAAATACAGATTTATAATCAAATGATAACTTAAAATTTTGGGGTGCTACAGATATGGTCAACACAAATACAATGATGTGGTATAATCGTAAATAATTTGAAATCAATAAAAAATGAAGAAACACAGACCAAACAAGTGAGATTTATTAAATTAAAGCTTGAAACTTTCCGGAATCAACTGAAAAAGTACCAAAACATAACTCGTTTAACGTAATTAATGAACAAAATTAATGAACAATTGTTATATTCAATTGAAAAAAGTGTTGAAAATATGTATCTTAATGGAAAAACCCACCAATACTAAAGGAGTATAAAGGAAAGCTCCATAATTTGCCACGTAAGCATGAATGCCACGTGTCAATCTCTTAATTTCAGTTAACAAATTATTTAATTAATATTATATTATTATTTTATTATTTTATAATAATTAATAATTAATAAATATAAATGCTACATATATTGTAATAATATGGAAAGAGGAGTCACATACGAAAACAAAGTTCTATAAATTATTTTATTAATATTATTTTATAAATTATTTTATAAAATATGTACTACAATTATCATTTAATCACGTAATATTTAAAATAATTCTAATAAATTACCGTGCATTGCACGGGTCTTCCACCTAGTATATATATATAAATATATATTTATATATAAAGTAAAATGCAAATAAGTCAATTATATACATCGGTAATCAACTTGAGAGAGTGACCAAGGATGCAACAATTTTTACGTTTTTGAGTTGTCGATGCAAGAAACTAAGTATAGAGACTAACGGGTGAATGTGTGTAAATCACAGAGATCATACATGCAGTTAACTCCAATAATAATTATTATCAACTCTTTTTAATACCCCATGTAGACAAACACCTACTCCGTCCCTTTCAAAATTATTGACATCAGATAAAATTACACAGTTTAAGAAAAATGTATTTATTACAGTTGACTACCAATAAAATTTTATTTTTATCATTTTAAAGCATTATGATTGGTTAATTTTGTAAGCCGACAATTATTTTGGAACATAACAAAATAGAAAGGTGGACAGTATGTTGGAAATCGATAATATTTAAAACCGATTTCAAATATATAATTATAATTATAAGCGCAGCGGAAACAATTAAACATGATTGTATAAAACGATTTCCAATTCGGATCCAATTAAATTATAATTATAATTGTATAACACGATTTCCAATTAAATTATTTTTATTTTTGTGTGTGACCTCATAAGTTCATACATAATTAGTAGTATAATTATAAACGTTGTAATATGCAGAATAATACATAGAGCCAATTTTAGGAACCAGAACATCATTAGTGATTTAGTGATACATTGATGGGAGAGGATTATATCTTTTCACATATTTTCGGATACTTGTGCTTTTTTCTGTCAGCTTCTGGACCTGCCACGAAGGCTAGACAAAAACTTTGAGTCAATAACGATGATACTCGAGTCCCACACGACGATACAAATACGTTACATACATACATAGGGCATTCGATATCTTCTCTTAGTTAATCACGAGTTTGATAGACGTAATTGGCTTGCTAGACATCATCAGTTTTATGGCTAGAATTTATCTGAAATTTTATAACACTATACGAAAATAATGCAATGAAAAATTGTTAATTCGTCGGAGATATAAGCATGTCACGTAGGATATTCTATATCCTCTCTTTCTTAGTTAGAGAGATTTATCTGTATGTGAGTATAGGTCACTATAGTTATTTGTACATCATTAAATTGTTACCATTTATAACATTATAAGGGCCCGCTCTCTAATTTATGTTGAAAAGGAAAGATAAAAAGTGGAAATAAAATTGTAGAAAAAGAAAAGAATAGGGAAACTACCTTTTACATGCTTTGTGTCCACAAGTTGAATTTTTTTTTATTTATTTGTATTTTCGAGTTGCAGAAAATAAAAGAAATACTAAAACGTAATATTGTAGTAATAGTATTTGAACGTTTTTTAAAATGATTATAAGTTTAAGGGGAAATATTTTGTGATGTTGAACTGCACAAAATAAAACGTAATGGTAGTATTATTAGAGGGATTATTTGTTTATACATGAAAAAGTTGAAGGATTAAAAGAGTAAAATATGTAATTTTTCTTAAGTGATGATTAGTCGTCAACACTGTTAAAAAATGGAGATTGCTAAATTTATTATATGTAAAAAGTTATGATACTCCGTATTTGGTTAAAACACTTGGTATATCATACCTCATTTACTCAAAAATATCATTATTTATTATTGGTAGATAGGCTATAGATAAATATAGAACGTGTAAAGTTGACTAAAATAATACGGTAGGTTTATTTAATTGTTTTTTATATTATAATTTATGATTTATGATGTTATCATGTCCTAAACTTTAGCTAATTTCAAAAATTTAAGCAATTCAATTGGTTAATTGAGTTTGTAGATAAATTTAGAACATATAAATTAAGCAATCCAATTAGTTATTTTTTATATTATAATTTACGATTTATGATGTCATCATGCTCTAAACTTTACACAATTTAAAAAAAACAAACAAACAATCTTATTAGTTAATTGAGTTTTTGATAACATTATACAGCGTTTCCTATATTATATTTATTTAAAATTAAGATATTGAATTCTTTTCTATTTTCGTAAAAAATCACAGGAACACAAATTCGGTCCGTCATCTTTCTAATTCTCTTATTTTCTCTCTAAAAAGGGACTTGGAAGCAAGCCCAATATAACAAATACAGAAAGAAAAAGGAAGAAAAAAAAGACATGAATTAGATTTTTAAAATTGTAGACATTTTAAATATGTATTCGGTATTCACAAAACAATATATTGCCTTGATTACATGTTAAAACACCCATTATCAAGATAGAACTTAATTACATATTGTCAGGGTGCAACAGCAGTGATGTAAGCAGTCGTCTCCTTAAAAAAAATTATATAATGCACATCGAGATATTATTATGAATCGGATCTTTCAGATATTCGGTATCGTATTTGAATATAAATATTTTGAACACCCCTTAAAACTAACCCACAAGACCGTACATTTAAACATGAGAATTTCCCCATTTAGATATCCAATACTAGTACTATTCTAGATTTCTTTTTCCTCCTTTTTGTGTTGTTCAAATGAAACACAGGCCAGACCACGTTCCATCGGAGTTTTTCATTAACGGTGATCGACATTATGGTCATCTCCAAAGGATACATTAAACTCTGTATATTTTAAGTATATCACAATTCTCTTGGGATTGATTACCTCAACGAGAAACTAGACAACTAATATAGCCAATAAATAATGGAAACGATAAAAATAAAACACGCAACGATATAAGGTGGTTCACCTTCTCAAGGTAATATCTTTGATTACAAGATTGGAAACGCTCAACTCTCAACAATCTTGAATAACTCACAAAATTTTTCACCTCTCTTCAATTATGTAACCCCGGACACCTTTATTTATATAGCGTAAACATAACCTAGAACTCTTACAAAATAGGCAATAGAATTTGAGTCAAATACTAATACATTCATCCTATACTCTATAAAATTTTAACCATACACCGTTTAGAGAGTATATTGGTGCTAAACTCTGTGCGATGTCGATATAATAATTTTTAAGACTGCTAATATATTGTACAAAGATATCTGTCTCAACATGATAAAAGACTACTACCATTCATTCACCTGTATGATCTTAATATGTAATAAGAAAAAAGAAACTTTATTCGTTAATAAAACCGACATGGTTGCAAACATCTTTATTGGCTTGTTAAGCCTACTCTTTGATTGACGCTTCATGCAGAGGACTATATGTCTTTGATCACTTGTTAAAATGTAAATTCTAGTTTCATAAATAATAGTTGGAATGAAAATATAATAGAAGGTAAAAATATAACAAAAGATTCATCTTCGTTTCATGTATGGACATCAACAACTTTTTAACTTTGGTCCTTTTTGTGTATCATAAGTGACAAAAACTACAAAATGGGTGGACTATTTATCGAATAAAAATGCAAAATTTTGATGCATGCCGAAAGTGTTGGGTTCAAATTACTTTTTGTGCAAATTCATATTACCTTTGTATGGATAAGTGTTTGCAAAGACTATATGATACCTAAATACACTTGATGAGGTTTGCCCATTTGACCGTATGAACGTTCTTTTTTATAATTAAATTTTATATTTAGTCGGTAACAATATATGTGTATCTTAAAGAGATATTGTCCAAGATACTTAAATATCCAAGCTTCAGCAAAGCAAGATTTATAAATTTAAGTTATTAACAATTATATAAAACAAAGTGGATAAAATTAACATCTAATGTCTTAGTATCTTCGTCCTTCATATTTACAAATGAAAATCGAAATCCCTTTGGTCATCTAACTGCTTTTATAATCTGGATCACCAATAAATAGATAACTAATTAAAACATTTGTATAAACGTAAGACAAAGTTGGTATGTTGCAATGATTAATTGGGTAAACTCGCTAAATAAATGTAAATGGCAACTTTTATTTAGGATTCTAATAAAAGAAAATTAAAATTAATTTACTTTATAGTTATGATGATGATTATTATTGCATTTATTTTCAACTCGTAGTCATGACATGTTAAAAGTACGAATGTGAGAATGAATATGGTGAAACCACATTATATTTTACATATCTAGCAACAAATAGAGGTTGCCAGCAAGGGGCAAGCCTCTTAGTTATATGAAAGATCCATTTATATTTTTTTTTCTATATATTTCTATTCTATATAATCGACAAAAGGTCCATTAGTTATATGAAAGATGGTTGGACACAATATGGCACTAAATGAGGCGAGTCAAACTCAATAGCAACTCAAAACTTTATTCTAATAACTAACCTCGAGTTTGGCTTGATGGCTCAACAACTACTAATGGCAATAATGTGTAATAACTAGTGCAAATTATAGACAATTAAATTAATTTTCGTATTGTAATGGCGGTTATTAGTAATTGAATGAATTGTGTATGTACACCTGCTGCATCGTTGGATTGTTGTTGCTGTATAACTCTAGTCATATAGTTGATTAAAACTATAAACTGTTCTGATATGTGAAGATTGGGGATACCATAATCAAACTTATGCGGTGTTGACCATGTTGACCAATTATGTCCATTATATTTTACACTTTATACTCCTGTGTTTCTCATATTTACATGTTCAATCCCTTCTTATAACTTAGCAAAGGTACTATCAACGTCAGTACATCACCAACGATTTTCTAGCATTCCACCATATCTATGGAACACAAACAATATGAAAACTTAATTTACCTCATCTGTACTGCTAATCATGTAACGATAATTACTTAATCTAACATGCGTATTGTACTATTGTAGAATTAAAACAATATCTTCTAATGGCTTTGAAAAATAATAAACAGGTTGATCCGGATCGTGATACATCCATTTAAAGAGTTGAATATGGATCGCATCACAATTCATTAGTTAAATTTGATCATGGATCAGATCATAATCCATTAAGGTTAGATCGCTAATAAACAAGTGATGATTCTATGATAATAGGGTAACAAACAAGTGTGTTCGCAAAGCCAGCAATATGGTTTTACCAGTCAGATTGAACATTGTTGATCATGACACTGAACATGATGTTAAGCATCTCGATGATGATATATTGGTAGTAAAGCAAAATGCCTACTTACCAATTACATTGTTGATGAGGATTACGAGGTGATTGAAAAGGAATGCCTACAAACTTCTTTGTAAACCAAAAAAATGTGTTGAGTAGAGTGAAGAATTCATTAATGTGAGGTTCGAGAGGGACGGATATTATGAAAAATTGTCAACTGCGTTTAAAAGCTACGAAGATGGGTGAATGCAACGACGCTAGAGTTGATGACTGTTAACGAACATATAATTGGAAAAGAAACTGCGACAGCCTGCTACAAATTTGGCGTTGCATATCCTCAAAGGGTTATGCTTTGCAATTGTTAAAAGAGAAGTAAAACATTTTACCGGCCTGCTTCCAACGTATTGTCACAATCTGAAGAGGACAAATCTAGAAAGCATAGCTCAAATTCAGACTCATGCAGAAATACAATTTGATTTATGTGGTCATATAAAAAGTAATTTAAAAAAAACAAAAAAAAAATCCGCAACAACATTTAGTCCATATTCTATTCAAAAGGTAACAGTTTTTTCTAAGACTCCTAGGATTTTACAGGATTTGCATTCATAAACCTGATATATTTGATAAACTGTCTCATGAGTAAAAACGACTATTCAGCTATTTCTATTCAACTATTCAGTTCTAGTCAATATAATGTTTAATTTTCTAATGCAATAGGCGTTAAGCAGCCAAAATAAGTAGTTCTGTAAAAGATTATGGGCCCATTATACTAAACCTATATCAAAAGATATTTTATCTAATCATGATGATAAAGTATGTAAGTGAAACCCCATACCCTGCCTTTGGCGGAGTTGTTGTTATTGTTGTAAAGTATGTAAGTGAACATACAAAACCAAGAAGAGGTGAAATTGAACTCTTGATCCACTTTTTCGCTAATTGTCCAAGGACAGTATCACTTTAATGAAAGTTATTTAGATGGTAAAACTTACGTAAGGTCATGCCTGTTTTTGGTTACTTGATTCCAGGTAGACTGGCATGTCGGGATGGGTCCAAAGATGTCTATGTTCTGGAAACTAATTGCACCTTGTGCAATGTGTTGTATATTGACTTAAAGGAGCACCCTCGTCTTTAACAAAAAAAATAAAATTAAAAAACATGTACTGGTCTAGCATCGCATTCAAGGTCAAGATGGAACTTCTAAATTGAGCTTAAATGAAAAGTTATGTAATGGGGAATCAAGTCCATGTGTGGTTAATCTTATGCTCTAAATTTAAATGCAAGAAGACGTGTTTTAAGAGAAATGTGTAGGATGTAACTGATAAATAGGCATGCATAAATATGTGGCAAATATGTATCAACATGAATCTGTTCAGATATCGTTGTTAAGCATTTTATAGTGTAACCCAATGTTTTCAACGTCACAAATTCAAATTTGCCAAAAAATATATATGTAGCAACACTTATCATACGTCACTAATCACCAGGCCTCACCATGAAAGGTGATCCTGGTGCACTAAAGGCGAGCACACCGGTTGACCTTGAGGCACCATGGCTCCTAAAGGCTAGAAAGCTTAAGGTCTCTGTCTTCATTGTAATATTTTGAACCGTTTACCTTACATCAATGTTCTCTCAAAGGATAATGTAAGAAAATAACTTTCACATCAACAAGAATGTATACACAAGAAACAAGTTTAAGAATCTAACTTGGTATTAAATCCAGCTAACTAATCAAGAATTCTAGCTTACAATAATACAATCCGAATTTATGAACCAAGTTCCATCCTATCCGGTATACGAACAAGCATTTTTTCATTTCACTTATTTCACATTCTAAAAGGAATTTAAATTTATGTAACCATAGAATTCAATCAAAATTTCACAATATATAATAGATTTTAACTACCAAGAACACTAAAGTACGTCTTACCAATTGGAACAACTTTCAAACTCTTACTGGTTTCTGAAGAACAGCAGACAAGTAAACCTCAGAGTTCCCTGCACCATTAATCTTCTCACCAACAACCCATTTCAGTTTCTTGTATCCAAACCGTTCAATCAAACGGGTCAAGTTTTTTCTTTTCTCATCATTCGAACAAAGAAAATTGTCCAACCAAAACAATCCACCAGCCCGAATGACCCGATCAATATCAAACATCAAGAACTCGAGTTTCTCAGCTCGCCCACCGATATCAAGCCCATTCCCAACATGAATTATGTCAAAAATATTTTCATAAAATGGAAACCTGTGATCTAAACTTAGGTATAATGGAAAAACACCTCTAGCAGCAATGAATTCATTAAAAGGTGCATCAATGTTCAAACTTGCAGTCACAATAGTCACATTTTTTTCAGCCATTCTAGCAGCAAAAGTACCAGATCCACCACCAATATCAAATCCAATTCTAATCCCACCACTTCCTAAACTTAACACATCATCAATCAAGAAATCATTTTTACCTCTTGATTTAACAAATCTTGAATTCTCATTTCCATTACTTAAATCCAAACAACCAGCACAATCCCTATTCAATTTCTTACTATTTAAACAAGCCAAATTCTTACAACCAATACCACTCCAACTATAACTCTTTTCACTAACATTTTTCCAAAGTGAAACAGGAAAAGGTTGAAGACCAACCTTAGGGACTATTTTCCCAAAACACCTTCTTCTTGGTAAAGGCTCGCACCCCTTCAAAATCAACTTTTGTGAAAGACTCCAGTCATCAGGGCAAGCACCATTTGGTTTATAATTCATATATTGAGACAATATATCTATAGATTTATAACAAGAATGGCCCACAGATGAAACCATTTCAGTGATCCCAGTTCTTGAATCTTTACCTAAAGGAAGCTGATTTTTTTGTAAAAAGAATTTAAGCTCATTTGGGATGTTGGGTGTGGAAAGATCAATACTTTCATAACCAAGAAGATGTTTTTCCATCTGGGCAAGTTTTTTCTGTGAAGAATCAATCTCTCTAAGGATTAAAGAAACTTGTTCAGAGATTAAAGAAATGTTTTTATGGGTATGATGATGTGTAAGAAAGTGATTCTGATGAGAATGGGGTTTTGGGGAGTAAGTGAAAGCATATAAAGCAAATAGATTTGTGGTTATGACTGAAAATAACATGAGAATATGTACTGCTGATGAACAAACGGTGGCGTTTTTAAATCTTGCTGTTCCATCACCAATCTTTAAAGAAACTGAACCCATTTTTATTTATTTTTATTTTTTATTTTCAATTGAGATTTGGGGAAGATGAAGATGGAGATTTGATGGGGGTAGGGGGAGTGAGAGTAAGGGAGCAGGTGTGGTAAAAGGTAAAGAGGAAGAAGACATTAAAGATGACTTAATTAAGTCAAGTAGTGAGTAGAGATCTTGTGAATATGTCGGTTGAGTTTTTAATACGTAAATATGTTTTTTAATGTTTTCCTTTTATTGTTTTAATTAATAATTTAATTAAATTAATTAATAATAATTAATCACGGAGTAATTACTAATGGGGTTTGACTGTTTGACATTTGATGATTTGAATCCGGTAATTCAAGCTAATTCTTAACGAGGAAAGTTTAGAAAATGACAAAAAAATGAAAAATAGATGAACCAGTAGAAATGTTTCATTTCAATTATCGATCTATTTTTTTTAAATTTAAATATCTCAGAAATCGTATATATATAAATTATAAAATTTACACCGTTGAAATCAGAGTTTTTTTTATCTTTCATTAGAGATCTCACATGACATACTTCTGACAAACTTTTTTTTCTATTTTGTAATGGATATTTGAAATTAAATTACATGTGATTTAACACTCACATGTGATTATATTTACAACCAAATTCTACGATTTAAATCACTAGCTATAATCACATGTGAATAATCAAATTTACAAATGATAAGTTTAAAATCACATAATAATAATTTATTTGATAATTTAAAAAACCTACGGAGAAAAAATTAGTTGTAATCACATGTGATTAATCATTAAATTAGTAATCACATGTGATTAATGTGTAAATAAATACAGATTTCAATAATTTTCTATAATTATACATGTAAATAAATATAAAGGTGAAATCACATGTGAATTATCAGTTATTATCACATATTTCATTTATGAAACAAATGTTATTAAACCTCAAATCAATAATCACATGTGATTTTGATCGTAAACGAATGCAATTTGTAAAATCTTATTTATATTTGTTTATGTGAATAAATAATAAGTTGTAATCATGCGTGAGTTAACATTCACTATTGATGAATAGTCGTGTACCAATGTTACATTTACTCATAAATCACATGTGATTATAAATAAAATCATATGTGATTATATAAGTTGCATTTTCTACGACCCAACAAAAATGGAAAAAAAATTTGTCCAAAGTATAGCTTGTTGGACCTCTTATCTAAGAGTAAAAGACGTTCGAATGTGTAATTTTTAGTCGTGATGTTGTAAGATATTTGATTTTAAAGATTCGAGTGGAAATTGAGTTTTAAAAAAAATGGAGCAATCCTATTGGTTCTTCCATTCTTCACTTTTTAGCATTCTTCATTGAATCCACCCTATTCTTAAAGAGATATATTTGTTTCTAATTTCTTCTTTTACCTTTTTTAGAATGGCAAATTACAAACTATTCCATCCATCTAAAATCAAACTTAGGGACAACTATATTGATTCGGCTTTATATTTAAGCTTTTAAAATATGATATGTTTAACTAATGGTTAATCTATTATAAACGGTATCAAAGGTAGATCAAACTATCAAAGTGCCATGATAATTTAACAAATGTTGACGAACGTTCATCAAACGGGTTAATTTCTTGAGATCCTGTTTATGAAGATTTGCAACATTCTTCCATACATGATTCTTTGAAATTAGGACATTCAATCGGTAAGCTTATGAACATGAAGAAAAAAGAAAATGAAATGTCCAAGTTTGGAGATTTCATCTAAAGCTTGATGAAAGTGATAACTCGTCTAACAAAAAGTAGTTTGAGTTACCTTTTTTCGGCACCACAAAACCAAAGATTTATAGCTCGGTGGAAAATTCTAAAGTTGTGGTGATTTGTGAATTAGTTCGGTTATATTTTTTAGAAGTCTATTCTCACGATCAAAGTCATTAAGTCACTTTTTTAAGTTAGTTTTTTCATCTCAAGATCGGGATCAATATCAAATCTTCCTCATCAATCCATCTCAAGCATAAAAATAGGTGTTCTCAAGAGTAGTCCTCGGGTTTTTTGTTTTGAGCTCATGTCTTTTAATGATTTTTCCCATATCGCCAGTGTGTATCTCATACTCTCTCTTCAACTTTTGTCGAACGAGAGTTTATCAATATATTTATTTTATTTTTTGATATATATATATATATATATATATATATATATACACGTATATGTGTAAGTTTAGAAAGATTAATACCACCATCCAGCAACACAAGCTCCGTGAAGCTAGGTGTGTCTTTGTCGCTTACGACATCTTTAATCGGAATTTGTATAAAGTTTTTCCTATTTCATCTTCTATCAATTGTAATATATGTATTTACTTGTTTAATCAACAGCTACAACATATATGCTGTTGTGAATCTTTGATTTGGTAGAATTATAAATTGTAATTGATCATGTTAATAATTTGTATACATATTTGGGATGGATTAGAACGGAAAAAATACATGTTGCAACCAGGGGCAGAACTAGGATCAAATGTCAGGAATTACACAAATGTTGCATTAAATATTAACTAAAATAAATCAGTTAAAAATGTACGGTTTCAACAACGTACATAGGTTAAATCCTTTTTAATCAACTGTAGGAATTATAGAAAGTTTATTAGATTGGATAATTTTAAAAATGAGACGCATGTAATACATTTGCTCAAATCTTTTTTAATAAAATAAAATAGGTTATAAAAAGAACTTGAGTTTATTATTAAATCACAATTTTGAAAACAGGATCAGTTGTACTTAAAATAAAAGGATAGTTTCACATATAGTATATCCAAGAGTATAAAAAAAAACATAACACTATGCACGATAAATTGACTAGTGGCACATCTCTCCCTGGCTATCATTGTAATTCCGCCCCTGGTCGATGCAATATTTACTACTAAACAAGCTGGTAGTAACCGTGAAGAAATTTCATTATCATTAACAACCGAGCTTGTGAGGTTTTATTATATTCAGATTTAATACTATGATTTTATGAAGTTGGTTGTCAGTTACTTATTATTGTTGATTTTTTGTAAATTGGATTCTAACGTTACCAACATCCAACAACATAAACGCCGTGATGCTAGGTGTGACTTTATCGCTTATGACATCTTTAATCACAATAGGCATGAAGTACTTCCTATTTCATCTTTTGCCAATTATAATGTATGTATTTACTTGTTTAATCAACGGCCGAGACATATATGTTGTTGTGAAGTTTTTTTCCGTTATGTAAATTAAGTTGTATTTTGGTATCTTTTCTACAGGTTTCACATGTTATCCGTCGTGACTACCTGCTAGCTCATATCTCTAACGAAATATTTGTATGGTTCTGTTATACTCTTACTTATGTTAATTTTCTTCAACATCAAAGCTTTGAAACCTGATATTGAAATGACTCGATAAGTTTACCGAGTTGTCGGGGTCTCCGATTAGATGTCACGGGTTGCACAAAATTTTGCATATAATATTTTGACTAAAATTGATCAATTAATAATGTATAGTTTCAACAATGTACATAGGTTAAATCATTTTTTTATCCTGTATGGAATTATAAAATAAGTTTATTAGATTAGACAATTTTACAAACGGGACCGAATGTAACAGATAGCACAAATTTTTCACAAAACAAATTTGCTCAAATCTTTTTAAATCAAGTAAAACATGTTATAAAAAGAATTTGTGTTTATTAAATCACAATTTTGAAAACGGGACCGGTTTTACTATAAATTAAAGGATAGTTTCACATATAGTATATCCAAGAGTATAAAAAAAACATTACATATGCACGTTAAATTGACTAGCGACACGGGCCTCCCAAGCTACCATAGTATTTCCGCCCCCGGTTGATTCACTATTTACTACTAAACAAGCTGATAGTAACCGTGAAAGAATTTCATTATCATTAACAACCCAGCTTGCGAAGTTTTATTTTATTCAGATTTAATACTATGATTTTATGAAGTTGGTTGTTAGTTACTTATTGTTGTTGATTTTTTGTAAATAGGTTTCTAACGTTACCACCATCTAACAACACAAACACGGTGAAACATCTTTAATCGGATTATGCATTAAGTGCTTTCTATTTCATCTTCTGCCAATAGTAATGTATGTATTTACTTGTTTAATCAACAACTGAAACATATATGTTGCTGTGAAGTTTTTCTTCGTTCTGCAAATTAAGGTGTATTTTGGTATCTTTTCTGCAGGTTTCACATGTTAACCGTCATGACTACCTACTTAGTCATATCTTTGACAAAATATTTGTATGGTTTTTTTATACTATTACTTATGTAAATTTTCTTCAACATCAAAGTTCTGAAACCCGATTTTGAAATTGACTCGGTAAGTTTACCGACTTGCAGGGTCTCCGATTAGATTGTGTCAACGATTAGATTGTGTCAACATCCGGTTCAACCCGTTTTATACAAATGTGCAAAATTCAATCACATAACTCGGTTTCCAAAAAGAAATTATCAATTTCATTAATTGTTCCATTCCCCAGATTAAAAAAACCTCTCAAATTCATCGGCCATTTAACAAAACAATTGATTTATTTAGTATCTATTCACTTACCATTAACGCCCACTTCTTGACCTTTTCAATTTGGGCGAAAATTTGAAAAAATAGTTTGACTAATCTAAGTCTTGTTCAATGATAGAAGCCGTAAATTTGAAAAGCTACAAGACGAATCATAATATCAAGTTTTAATTCGTTTAATTTTTAGATACAATATTGAATGTTTCACCATCAATTTATGTGTATGAATCTTTGGTTGTGATGTTGTATGTATACAATTCATATCATATGTATACAAATTGTAACATAGAGCCTTGGTCTTCCTTCACTTGTAAAAAGGTTTGTAATAAGTTTCAAAAACGTTGATCGAAATTTATTTTTTCTTCCAAAAATTAGGTCCACACAAATACTGGGTCATCGGGTACGCGGATTAACCGGAAACCTGCCCATGTCGATCCGGGTTAAAATCTACCACAAACCGACACTATTTGACTTGTTACCATATTGATCTGATTTTGACAAATGAAATATTTTAGGTTAATTTGGTGAACTACGGTGGTCACATTTGGGTTTTTGAAATGAGTGATCAACCTCTCATGTATCGGGTATATCATGCATTGCAATACAATACTTAATTTATTTGTTGTCATTATTTATTTTGAATAATGAACTCATCTTGGTTAATTAACGTCTTGTATGCTTGTTATACATTTCTAGTCCATTTCATGGCTTGCAAGAATTATGAATTGTAATTGATCATGTCAATAGTCTGTGTATAGATTTTGGATGGATTAGAACATGAAAAATACATGTTGCGACAAGGGGCGGAACCAGGATCAAATGTCACGGGTTGCACATATTTTGAATTAAATATTAACTAAAATAAATCAATTAAACATGTACGGTTTCAACAGCGTACATAGGTTAAAACCTTTTTGATCAACTATAGGAATTATAGAAAGAATTTAAGTTTATCAGATTGGACAATGTTACAAATGAGATATATTATTATTATTGTATTTCTGTCAACATTCGCGCACTGAGCTGGCTTACTCCGGAGCATAAACAAATAATATTACAAAAGTGGAGACGTCGTGGACTAATCTCACCGCCACAAATAGTGTGACGTCATTGGTGCCGCAATGACACCCCTGTTCCACATGTAGTTGACTCGATATACCTATGTACTGTCTACAAAATCTAGGGTTCTATGGGTGTACAGTGAACATATAAACCAACCACACACCAGATTATGTCCACCATGCATATGGAATCTAAATCAAATGAATAAGATATATAGCTCGCAACAAATGAATTCACAAGGTTATCCAAAATTAATTTCACGCAAAGTTTTATCAAAAATTTCCACAATATATCAAATCACATATTTCAGTTCAGCTCAATAATAGAATCAGAACGTACAAATATTTCACAATGAATAGCAAAAGAGATCACAAGATAATCAACTAGACCGCAAGAATAACAAAAGAAATATGTCAAAATAACGTTAAAAGAAAAGTACGGACATAATTATTCATACCTGGATAAGTATCTAGAGCCCTCCATATTGAAAGGATGCTCCCCACTTTTTCACAAAATCTACATATAACAATTTACTAAGCTTAGAATCTTTATCCCATTATATAACTTCACGTTCCCGCGACATCTCAACAAGTCTCGATTCGTCTTAATTTTTTTTTTCTTTCTACAGTTTAATTAACAAGCCAAGTTTAGATTAGATATAGTTTTAAAATGTTAATTTATATTCCTTAAAGCATACCGATAATCATTTCTTAAATGCATGACAACTGTTTCAAAATTATTTACAGGTTTGGAGAGTACATGTATCCTATGTGTATGTTACATAATATATTGTTAAGCTGTCATGGCTAAAAGCTAAAATGTAAAACTTTCATTTCTTCGAAATTAATTACATACATACAGTTTGTTGCACTAACAAGATTTCAAGTTCTTTCTCCTAAATGTATTATTATTGGTTTTAAGCTCTGATTCTGCTAATAATTATCTAGTTTGAAACCCGAAACTTCCCGATATCGTCATCGTCGTAAATAATAACAGTGTAACCAATGAAGTTAATCCCAACCATTTAATTCATGAACAAATTTACATATGCGACTAATAATTCAGAACGGTAGACAACAACGTTAGATTACTACTACATATTTATGGTTTAAAAATTACCTCTAAGTGAAATCCGCTTTGTACCGATTGAGCTCACAAAAATCCTCCCGTTCACGCTTCATTTGTTGCCCTCTTCCCCTCTTCCTCTCTATTATTGACTATGATTTTTAGAACTGTTTTCTGTTTGTGTTATGTGAATAAATAATAAATCATATGGAATGTAGTTGGCCGATAAAACACCTATCATTTCCCCTTAATGTTATATTATAATTATATTGTTCGTAGTATCTATTATCGGTTATTATAAGGTATTAGATCGCGTCGAAAGTTATTACCTCTAATTATAATCAATTAATCTTTCATACACGTACATTTGGAGCGACATTGTGATCTATCGGAAAGAGTTCATCGATTTACTGGTACAAAACTACAAACAATCCATATAACCGTTTCTTTATTTCCGGTCAACGGTGACATACATAAGTGATGATAATTAAAGTTGACAAATTAGGCTGTTAAATATTATGATCAACTAATGTAAAGTATAATCTATTTTGGAATGGAACAATTTGGGGCCACTACAAAATAAAGCCGTGATGTTTGATTTCTTTTTAAAAGTAGGCTTATGCTTACCCAATGATCAATGCAATTATGAAGAAAATGACCTCTATTGATTTAATGTTTTTTATATTTATTATTCCGTTGCAATATATTAGTATAAAAATCACAAACAATTGTCTTCGAGCTCCATCATAAAATGGAGTATTATTATTTATTCTAGGCTGTCTTGCAGAGAAAAAAAAACCCATTAGTTATCGTTTAAGTTTACTATTGTTTACAAAACCATAACTTGATTATAACTTATTGTTTTCTTAGTTTAATAGTGTTTGAAATATTTCATATCAAAAAAGTATATGCTGAAACGTGAAAAATATATGTTCTTTTTCATTTTCAAGCATAAAAGTAACAATACTAAGTAGTAGGGATGCTCACTGTTACGTACGGCTCAAATTTATATAAAACATACACAAACCATAAATTCTTTAATTTCAATAAATTATAACAAAAATAATTGGGTAAGTTTCAATGGGGAAGGACTCTTATTAGTAACAGTTGTTGTATGAAGAACTTGATCGTATGAAGCAGTAAAAAATTTACTATGATGCAGTATAAAATAAGTGTACACATTTGTTACATTGTGAAGAAATGTAAAATGCAGTATGACTTACATGCAATGAATTTAAAATAAACACTGCATCATGTTTTTAAAGTAAACTACATCATTGATCAATAAAAAGGAACTGCATCATGTATTTTCAATAAAAATACACTGCATCATCTTTAAAAAAAATACTGCATCATCGGTAAAAAAATACTACATCTTGCTTCTAAAATAAATATATTGCATCATGCTATTAAGTTAAAAACACTGCATCATCGTTAAAACAAAACTACATCTTGCATCGTGATATTAAATTAAACACGCTAGATCATCGCTCAATAAAATCATTGCATCATACTTTAAAGTAAACACACTACATCTTGTTTGTAAAGAAAATAATTGCATCGCAGCTGTATAACTCGGATGCTAATATTTAGAAAAATAACAGAAGCTAATAAAAAAATATAAAACAAGTTGTTACAAAATGACTGAAAAGGAATAAAGAATCTTATAAACAAAATAAAGCTTTAAAAAAATACAATTAAGTTTTATGAAAAGGAAACAAGAAAAGGTAAAATAAAAAAAAGGTTAAAAGGGTAAAACATAAGTCGACAGAAACTAAAAAAATACACAGGAAAAGAAAAAAAAAAGTCGGTTGTCGGAATTTCGTGGCCGGCGGCAAAAATGAAAATAGAAAAATGTGGAGCAGGTGCAAGTGAAAGATGTTTTTTCTTTTCACTTCTATTTTCATTTTTTCACATAATTACCAGGTTATCACTCATCATAGCCCTTCATTTTTAATCCAAATGATAATTCAAATACCCCTCTCCTTAAAATCTCAAACTAAAATAATTTATAAAAAAAAATCAATAAAGTCAACTAAAAACAAAATTGTGTTACTCGTAAGTCTTAAATCACTTCTTACTATGAAACTACGGATTAGTTTGCTGAGTAAAATGTAAACTGATAGTTACTTGAGGGATGACATATGTAATTGTTATGAAAAGTTCGTTCGATCGAAATATGTCAATCCATCTCGATTTCTTTTTTTTTTTAATTATTTTTTATTTAAAGTTTTATAATTATAATTATCATATAATAAATAATATATAATAATAATTTTGATTACAATTATTACAATTATTATATAATAAATCATATATAATTATAATAATAATATAAATTTTTGATCCTATATAAATGCATCGTATCTTCTCCCTATATATACACACAGAGGATTATTTTTTCTTTCTGTTGACCTAGCGAGCGTCCGCCCGTCGCCACCGTAATCCAACCATCATCATCCATCGCCACCGTCATCAATCAACCCCAAAAATACCCTAATTCACACCACAACACGTAAATCTTCATCGTCCAATTAGATTCACAATCGTAAACAAGTTGGTTACTCAAATTAGGGTTTTACAATTAATAAGTAAAATTAGGGTTTTCTATTTATTCGGATCAAATACGAAATCAAATTTGGGGAAATCGAATTTGTTATATTTGTTATCATAATTATAAACATGCGAGGGTTGCAGAAATCAAAAAGAGTTTCTTGGGCGTCAGATTTAAATCTGTGTCAGGTATATACATATACATAATACATGATATAAAAGGATTATAATTTGTACATGCAATTGTCATTTTCAATCGATGTGTATCTGAATTAAACTAATTAATTATATACATAAATGATAAGTTGGGTGATTTGTTGGACTAAAAGTTACTTCTGATTTCATAACAAAGCTACATTTTGAATTCTGTAACTCAAATACTGAAATAGGAGTAACTAATGAACTTTTTAGAGTAAAAAAAACTACTATAATACTGTAACAGAATAATGCTTGTGCTGAATATGCAACAGATTATATATAAGTTGCAACTTTGAAATACTAAGTTTGGCATCAAAATTTTGATGTATTTATATGTTGGAATGTTGAATGAATTGATTTTATTGAATTCAGATACTTGCAAAATCAGTGGATGGATTAGTTTACTGCTTGAAATGTCTATTTTGTTTATTGTGGTCATGATGATGATAATGTTTGTGCACCGTTGGATTATAAACTTGAACTGTGTAGATTGTATCCAAAAGAGGTGAAGAATATTGTTTTTCATGAAACCTATATGAATTCTGTTGTGATGATGAATTTTTTCCATATGGTTATTTGTGTTTGCCTTGTTGTGTCACATACTACTTTGTTTCTTATGCATGAAACAATTTTGCTTTGTTTAAGTAATAATCCTTTTTTGTGGAAATCTACTTGAGATCAATATTATGATGTTAGGCATGAAGTTCACTGACATCTTATTTATGTGAAATAAGATATATATTGCCAATGCAACAACTGAATTAGACATATCGCTAAGAACGATGATTATGAATTCATGTATCCCATGGAAGGAATGTTTCTAGAATGAAGTTGAATTTAAATAAATGTAATGTAATTGATTTATTGCTTAGGATATGAAAATGGGCAATTGGGAGCTGGAGTTATGAGTTGCATACAGTTTTAGTCTTAGAACCATGTATCAATTACTATCTTAACTTTTATATGGTCGATTCCCGATAAACTTGTATTGTATACCCTGTAGGCTAGGCATCTACAACAATTAATCCTTGGCTAAAATGGTCTATAGATTTTAAAAACACAGAGAATCAAATTGGAATTTATGTTTACTGAGTTCAGTGTTCATATCAGAAGGAGGTCCGACTAAAATTGGAATTAAACTGAAATTTTTGGTGGTTTGATCAACCCACAATATAGCTGATTCGTTGATTTTGATGGTCATTGGTGTCTATTGACTGATTGGTGTATATGATTATGTAAGTATACTGATTATTGCACCAGTTATTACCTGCTCTACCTATTGATAGACAATTAGGTATAAGTTTCTAGTGATAAAATTCCAACTGTGATGGACAGGGTTTAAATATCTTTTATATTAGCAGTTCCACTATTTCATTCTTTATATAGGTTTTCTGTCTTAATACTAGATAAACCTCAAACAAATAAGAATATGTAGAAAACTTGAGTGAAAAATAGTAAGTTTGTAGTCAGGACAGTATGCTGTATCACAACATGATTCTGTATGGAAACCCATACCTACTCTCTACTGATTCACTTGGTTGAGCTCAAAATCTTTAGGAATATAATTCAATCTGTTGGCTAACTACTGTTAAAATTTCTGGTGAAAACTCATCCGTTTGCTAGGCGAACGGTGTGATTTTCCACCAACTATACGGCCACTACAGCAGGTTTTTAGCATTTAATCAACGTCGGACCTGTAAGCAAGTGGAATTTGTAATCACTGTTTAATTGTGAAAAAAGTTTATAACCTAATAAAAAATTTGTGCAGTAGTCATTTGTATACCTACGAAATGCATGGATCACCCTTAACAGAATAAATAATGAAAGAATATGAACTAATATGTGCTTTGACTTATTGAATGTCGCCATGAGGTGTATTGAATACATCATGGTTTGATCAAATTGAGTCTGTGATTGAAGACTAACAGGTTAATATTAAACTAGAGTTTAAATGCAATGCAACTAATTAAGGATGGGGACTTGATGATTTTCAATAGAAATGAACAAAATCTGGGGAAGTTCACCTCTAGGCCACTCAATAGAAATGAACAAAATCAGTGTAATAAACATGAAATCATTATCCAATTTTTTATAGGCATTGCAATGATATGTGAAATACAGAAAGGATCCAACCGCTAATCAAGTACAATCTCGCATGAATAACGCTTTATTTTGGTTGAGAAAACCTAATAGATCTCACTTAAAGGCAAGTAGCAGTGAATAACATTAAAATACTTTTAGTTCTGTAAACTACAGTAAAGTCGAAAGTAATTACCTGTGCGCGGCACTGGAGGTAATGGAATCTTTCTTCATTTTCAATTTAGTGGCTATTGGATCGTCAATGTGCCCATTATCACAAGTAGTTAAGGGATCACAGGGCAATGAAGTCATGATGGGGAAACACACATTTGAACTTAAATGTCAGAATAATTGATTATTGAGGGGTTTTTCTTTTTCTTTTTCTTCAAAGCCTCCAATCAATGGGAATGGGGTTCTAATGTGAGAATTTAGTGGGAATGGGGAAGAACATGGGATAATAGGTTTGGGAAAGAGAAAATAGAGGACTCGTCGTTCTTTAGAAAAAGGTGTTTGTGGATTCGGGGCATAGCCCTACACATATTTTGCCCAGTGTTGACTTTCTTGTTGACTTGTGTTGACCTGGGGCATGGTCATACGTCTGCCTGTGACAAACTTTGGCCAGGGCCTTTAAACTATTTTTGTTATCTTGATCCCATAACTTGTTCATCGCATCCTTAATTTGTGCAACACTTGTTCACCTGCGTTTAATTGAAAAGTAAAATAAAACCCTTGATATTTTCTTAATAATGCAATACTGTAAGCACATCAGTGTTCTTAACTGTATAAAATCAAAAATATTATTGTCGCCGTTTCTTTCATAAGGGTAAGATTTAGTTTGCTAAGACATGATTGATTCTGCAAGTGTTTTAATTGCTATACCTCACTAGCAGACCGTAGGGATGACTAAATGTACTTTATTGACCGATGTGTTAGCTGTTTGTGCTGATTGATTCCTGCATTATTGATGTTATTCTAGGTTAAGTAAGTAAATCGGGGCTCAAATTTTTAGTAATTAGTTACATCTGGTTCTTTTTTACTTCCACCTTATGGAATTCAAGGAAGTAGTTGGAATTTGTCTTTATAATTGTTAAGAAGTAAATGATATCATGGTGGTTTGTGCTTCATTAAAGTCTTGACAAAATAGACTTGTTTCATAGCTTGTGTAGATATTATGTCTAGTTTCAATTGTGAATTTTTGAAATATCTCTCTTTTTTTTGTTGTCGTTCCTTTTAATATTGAGATCAAGTGAAACAAGGGTCAGTTTGGTATTTGATTGACTAATATCTGTGTTTGTTAATAGGTAAAGCTGTTTTTATCAGATGAATCTCCCTCCCAAGTAGGTTTGGGCGGTCAAGATCATCTCCAGGCAAAGGAATCATGGCCGTGGCATCCAGTAGGAGCAGGTTCTGATGACAATTTGCCACCTGGATTTGAAGGACTTCAGCCTGCAAACTCGTTGCCGAATAAATTGTCTCAAATTCCACTCATCCAGTGGAGATGTCCTTCCAGAGTAAGTTATTTTGTTCAAGTTTTCGAATCCTTATCTCTGATATTACATATTATGTTCGAGCATGCCATTATTAAAGTAACTTCAGATATAACCATAATTTTTTTGTGCTGGTTGCGGTCCATGTTTCAAAGTGACCAATTAAATATTAATGATTTTGTTCTAAGTGTTCATATTTGTGATGACAATTCACCGCAACCTTAATGCTGTAGTACAGTCAGAATATCAAAGATTGAAATAACCTCTTTTTCTAGTTTACAGCAGCTGCCTTCTTCTTCTTCTTCTTCGTCTTCTTTCTTTTTTTTTCTCTTTTTTTTATTTTTTTTTATTTTTTTTTATATGGTTACAGCAATTTTGAGCATCAAGTGTTTGTCTTTTTTGCATTTTAATTTTGAATAAGCTTATGAAGGATATACAAAATGATATAACTTGCTGCATGTTTTTATGGTCTTTTGGGCCTTTGTGGAAAAAAAATGTGTACATTACTTGGGTAAACCCTAAAATTATGCCGTTGTTGGGCTTGGAAGCCTGAACAAATAATAAGTGGACTATGGTTTCCGCTGCTCACCACCACTTGCATATGCAACACTAATTGTAATAGTATATATCAACGTATGATTAAGTTTCACCGCCGATTTAATCGCTTATTTACCGCCAATCTTATCACAGTTTGTTTTGGACCCAACATGGCAAGTGGCTGCCGGTGAAGAGAGCAAAGAAGTGGAGTTTGAAAGTCAACGCGAAATGAGAGTGCTTGAAGCGGTCTATCCACGACTATCAGCCATTCCTCCAAAGTTGGTTTACTTTATTTGTTTATGTATTTACTTAATTCTTATTTTCAAATAATTTCCGTTCTATAAAAACATGAACTCTTTTCTCTTTTTTTTAGCCCTGCATCACCTATGAGAGCGGATGAATCATACTACAATGATCAGAATACTCCTAAGATTCCTATCACTCCCATTGAAGATGAAGACGTGATACCTGATACATCATCATCATCATCATCATCATCATCATCATCATCATCATCATCATCATCATCTGTAGCACCCCCTACAACAACCATAGCTTCTCACTCAGCCAATGGATTGCCGCCACCTGGAATGGTCCCTGGTGTCGAACCAGATGTAGTCAGTGCCGCCTATTCTGCTTTAAACGCAGCCATGTCAAGTACCACTCAAGGAAACCTAATCGACCCTAACCTGCTTATAAAACTTCTCAGTGATCCAAGTTTAATTGAGAAACTAGTGTCGACCCATGGACCATCCACATCTAGTCAACAAAGTCCTCAACCTCCACCGATGCCCAAATTGCCGGCAGCTGTATCTTTAGCTGAGCCACCACTCCCCATTCACCCTCGACCAACCCACCTCTCATTTTCAACCCCATCTTCTTCCAGTACCACCCATTATCAACCGCAAAGCAGGGCAGGACCCGTTCATGTTCCTGTACCCTTACCTGTTTCTGTCTCAGTTTCTGCGACCAATCTGCAGTCACATCCACCACCTCCAGTAGAGGTAAATCTGCCAGCAAAGAAAGATATAAATTATTATAAGAGTCTGATTCAGCAACATGGGGGAGAAAAACCAGAATCAGCAAATAATAACAATACTAATAATAGTATCAACAATCAGAAAACGCGGGATCTAAAGCCGAAAGTAATGAAGCCGTGTATTTATTTTAATAGCACGAGGGGATGTAGACATGGTGCAAATTGTGTATTTCAGCATGATTCTTCATCACAACGAGTTGGTAGTTTGCCTGAGGCACAAAGTGCAAAAAGAATGAAAATGGATAGAGAGATAACTGGTACATAAGTCATCCATTTTTGAGTTGGTGTAAATGTCTCTCAAGGTTGCATGCTATGTGCTATACTCTCTCATCTACTGCCAGAAAAGAAATTGGATGAATATTTTTCTTGTTTTTCTTTAATTTAAAATTTTGGTTAATTCTTAGGAGGGTTTATTATGCATGATGACCTTTTTGGGTCAAGAAACTCCTTTTTCATGTTTTGGGTTGGTGAGGACCAACTTCTTTCTAATGAGAATGCTACAATTATTGTTTTTCTTTACAACACATTATAAAAGGAGTTCAATTCTATTAGCTTGGTGGAAATAATGGTGTTTTTTTCTATTATTTTTTTTTTCTTCAGAGTTTTACCTCATCTAGCATTGTTTTTTTCCGGCGGATAACCCGAATAGAAAAAATCGCATCCGTTATAATGATATGAGATATATCAAGTATTGTGTGCAATGATTATTATCCTTGTATCTTGTTTGTTAATCGAAATTCATTTTTAAAACCTTTTTAATAGTCTTTTATATTGAATTGAAAACTTTCTTATGAAAAAAACCATTAGAAGGAATTTTTTACCAAGATGATCTAAGCCTCTAACTAGTATGGACTATGGAGCATTTACTATGATTTGGGCCATATTGAATTTTATATAACATGAAATGTTAATGGAAAGCCCACATACTCGAAGTTTAAAGACTTTTAAACATGTATAGAGGGGAGCCCATAAAAATATAAGAACTCATTTTTGACATGTTTGGAAGTTTTCTACAAGTTTTCAAACATAAACATAAAGGTTATCTGGAGATTATTGTATTATAAGATGTATTTATATTCTTTCTTGGTCCATATAAAAAATTTATATGGTATAATTTGATTTTGTGTAGGTTCAAGTTGGAGGTTTTTTTTATAGACTTTTTATATTGTATGTTATATCAAGTAAAATCAATTTTTAATTTAGCAACCGTATTTCAAAAATGTCTAAATATTATTACTCCTCCGTCTCAGTTAAAGTGTCAACTTTGAGTATACGTACAATTTTAGAATTCTCATTAACTATACATTTGACCAATCAAATATCATTACTAGTCACTAAAATCTTTTTTAATTGGTTGAACACGAAAGTGGACAATTACAATAGTACAACCCAAAATAGTAACATGGACATTTTAAGTGTGACGGAGGGAGTATAATTTACTCTACATTAAATGGTCCGTGTGCATACACCGGTTTACAAGTTGTGAACCAAATGATAGAGAGATTGAAGTTGAATTCCCTCTAGACATTCTCATAAAGTCACATAGTGATCATATGGATGCTATCATTTAACGTATATATCCTTCTGTAAACGACCATACATATAAATAAACTAGCTACTTTGAAGACAAATAGATTCTGCCAACAAAGCACAGCTCACACTAAAAAAAAGCTCCATGTAGCCACATTGGTAACATAACTTACATTCCAAGAATGCGCTTAATTTCGTCCGATAAAACAATATCCTTTGGCGGTATGCTTCGTGATGACGATAAACAAAAGCCAAGGACAATCGTTGCAAACTGTATGAATATATTTATGGTGGCCAAACTTTTCCAATGGGCAACTCTATCTTGTTGTCTCACGTGTTAAAATCATGAAGGGGCTGAAGGTTCTTCTTTGTGACAAGGATGACTGCCAGACAAATAAGACGACAAATATGGTGTACAAGAAGTCTTTCAAAAAATAAAATTGATGCTCCCTATTATAATTTCATCGTTTATGCTTCTACCTTCTATAATTTCTTGAAACGTTCATTTATTTATCATAATTAAATACCTTTACAGTTCAATGCATGGTTAGTAACTATACTACAATACAAATCTAATTCCAAGCAACACAACCTGTCTTATAATCTTATAACTCATATATAACATTCTAATTATCATATCATGTACATTGAACATTTATAGAAAACAAATACAATTTTAATGGGCCGTGTATATACACAGATTTAAGTTCTATGAGTAAATTCCACAAATGGTCTATGTGATTTATACCGATGTACGAAAATCGTCCCTATACTTATTTTTTTCACTTTTTCAGTCAAATAAATTTACGTTTTGCTTGAAAATGGTCCCTCCGCCCTTTGGCAGTGAGATCATGACTATTTGAAGATGATATGAGAAAGAGTATTTGAGTCATTTTAGATGAAGGAGAAACCATTTTCGAGCAAAACGTAAACTTATTGGACTAAAAAGTAAAAAAATAAATAAAGGGACAGTTTTCATACATCGGTATAAATCACAGGGACTATCTATGAAATTTACTCTATGATGACATATGATTAACTGGTTAAGTGATTTCCGTGTCTACAGATATGTTTAATTTGGAGATTGGCACACGTAATAAAATTGGAAGTGAAAAAACTAATAAAAATGGATCATTTATTCTAGTTGATGGTCCTAATTTTCACAAAACATTTGCTAATGGGTTACTGTAACTTCGACATTAGATGGTCCCAATCTAGTGAGCGAGTTAACCACCATGTATGCCGTACAGAGTGATGATCATGTAAATTATGTGAATCCTCCTATCACAATCAACTTTCATGTCACGCAATCCATCACCTGTATAACTTGGATATTACTGACACTCATTGATCAAGGAACACTCATCAGCTTGTACTCAACAACGATACTTATTTGTGTTGAATCAGTGAAGGAGTAATACTCTGCTTCACTCACCGCGAGGTAACATACTCTTGTAGAGTAATTAGTTTTATCAACTTTCAGCGACTGCTGTCTTTATTAGATAGTATGAGTGACTTGAATCTCTTCATGTCATGAGAATGACCAACGACTACATAGATTTGAGGTCCAATAACTCTGCTAAACACTTTGATAAACATAAGTATTAGCAATGATCTTCTTCTTCAATAATAAAAGTTTTACTTTATCATTTTCAAGTGGTAGCATCACAAGTGATTGAGTTGGTCAGTGACTAGTGATTCAACAATGTATATGCATTAGTTGTATGTACGTGTATAAAACTAGTGGCGTATAGAGAACTTGTTGTGATGTACAAAATATTACCTTATAAAAAAATTAAAAAAAAAATTAGGTTTAACTAATTTTGATACGGAAAATCATATACGCATTGACATCACCCAACTTTTTATGTTGTTAGGCCGTCTCCAACCATACATCTATCTCTATCTCTTAACAAAGGAAAAAGAGAATATTTTCAGCATATTCTTTCTTTAAAAAAATTCTTTTCCAACCATCTTCTCTAAAAATCCACCTCTATAATATTTATCCCACTTAATTCATGTTTAGTCAATATTTTTAAGAGATTTTTAAATATAAGCTCTATCAATTATGTTACTTTTGTTTGATTGTAATTATTGTAGTGTAATATTGTAAAATAATTATTTTTAGATATATTATTTTTTCAATAATTTAACTTTATTTATTTATTAATAATAATTAATAAACACTAATACTTAGTAATAACAGTTATCAACAATTTAACAATATATAAATACGAATAATAGTAGTGATAATAATATACATAGAGGAAATTTAACTTCCCCTATCTCTATCTCTAGAAGAACGGTTGGAGTGCGTTTTTTCTCCTTTATCTCAATATATAGAGATAGAGGAGGTTTATAGAATATCATCGGAGATGGCCTTAGGTTTTAACCGTCAAAATAAAACTATTGTTTTACAGTCGTAAGATTAGTGCGACAAGAACATAAATTTCATCCCCTTAGCTGATAATATACAAATTCACAATCAACTGATCCAACAAATGACAAAGATAGAAGAGTGATTCGAAAATGAAACATTACATTAAAACTGAAATCCTTAATAACATTATATATATATATATATATATATATATATATATATATATATATATATATGATGTTTAAACCAATAACCACAAATATCAAAACTTTACCAATAGAAGAGAAAAAACCCAACAAAATGACACAAACACTGTAAACAAATACACAATCAGACCACTGAACAATATAACTTCAACAAGTTGATGTAAAATAATAACCAATAACCACATAAACACACTCGATACACTAGTAGATTGTAGATCGCTCGATTTAATGACACCAAATAGAAAAATTACGGGCACCATAAAGCCGATAGCTACTTGTTAAACAAATCAAACTTCAGAATTCGTACATATTAGGCCATCTCCGACTTGAGTGTTTGCTGCACAGGCCGGATTACAACTTTACCTCTGCCATTTCCTCTCTGTAACAACCACAAGAATATGATCAAGTTATAGGTAAAAGAAAGTTAAATTATATAGATGATCAAAACCGTTAGATCATGTGTAACTTGAATGAGCTTGTTTTTAGAAAGAAGTACGCGTAATGGCTTTTCTTGGAAAAGTACGCGACATATATGACATTGACGCTAGAAAAAAACTACACCATGACAATGTTTTTGCTTCGAGATTTTTAAGTACCTAAAAGAGTGAAAGTTAGAAATTACCTTGATTGCCGTTTGCCTTTGCGGTTTGTAGCGCCTGAGACATGGACCTCTGGATACGAGGTGAACCTTGCCTACCGTTTACAGCACCAGGTAAAGAGTGTCTCTTTTTTAGATGAAATTCCTTATCTTGCAAATCTGGACTTGACTTCGGGGAGCTATTTGCTATGGCTTTTAACTTTGCAGATTCGGTTGCTTGCATGTAGCTGGGGATAGAAGTACTAGTATTGCTATCTTTACCTTCTTGATCCACGTGATCGGGTCTTGGTGAACCAAAAGAATTTCTTCGTTTCCCGGATTTAGGATCTTTAGGCAACTGCTCCAAGCTACTTCTTAATCCAGAATCGACACTAGAACGTTGAGGAGATTTTTTACTAGTTGACCAAGACTTCCGTTTTTGACTCGATACTTTTTTATCAGTTTTAGACTTCTTAGTGTTGTTTGTTGAGATCTCACTAGATGGCGTTCCTTGTGATTCCGGGACCGTCATGTGGCTTCTAGGAGATCCTTCGGCCGACATTTGGGGAACCGTTTCGTGCTCGGGCTCGGGCTCAGGCTCACGATTTAGCTCCATGTGTACATCAGACTTGTAAACATGATGTCCAAAAGTAGGCTCCAACTCAATGTCACTGCTATCGGGCTTTTCTTCAACTTGTGATACAACAACATTAGTGTCAAATTTTTCAGGCATAACGATGTTTACGTTATTGTTGTTATTGTCATTATCATGCGTAACATCGACAGGTTCATCTAGAACTTTAGCTTCATCCACCAATTTCTTGTTTTCAACGTCAGGAGACTGATCTGGTGAGTCGAGTGTGGATGTGATGGATAGTTCGGTCCCACATTCCGACCCACCATTCTGAACCACCTTTGAACCATCAGAAACCGAGATTTCTTCTGCTTCGACATCAGTCACTGGTGCTGCTTTTTCAGCAACAGAAGAATCATCAATATTTTCTACGGATGAAGAAACTTCGTTATCTAGTTTCAACGGGTCAGAAGAAGAGATATCTGCAGTCGAATCTGAGCCTGCCACATCATCCTGGTTCGATGAACTAATTGATTTCAATGGCTCATCATCGTGATTGGAAGAATTGGACGATTTCATCGAGTTGGTCTTCGAAGTCAACTCCTCAAATCTTAACTGAGCAGCAATGAATGCCGGATTACTTGCCTTTCTTGATCCAAACACAGACTTCCTTCCCTCTGAATCTGCTTGATCAGTGGCAACCCTTTTGGCTGAGCGTTTGGGTTCGGTTTCTGATACATCATTTTCACGAACTGAGCTAGGTTCAGTTTCTGATACGAAAATTTCAAGAATTGGTTTGGGTTCGGTTTCTAATACAGGATTATCAAGAACTGATTCGGGTTCGCTTTCTAATACTGGATTTTCAAGAATTGGTTTGGGCTCGATTTCAGATACAGGATTCTGGGTAATTGAATTTACCTCGATCTGAGCTTCAGTAATCAAATCCATAGGTTCATCAAGTGAAGAATCGGCCTTCTCTGTTGACTCTAGTATGGGCTTCTCCTTTTCATGGTCTTTTAATTGGGAACTTTCGCCAATAATGATCGAGTTATCCTTTTCTTCAGATAATACCATTTCTTCCCCAACATTAGGGGGAATTACATCAACCTTTTCTTGATTGTGTTCTGGTGCATGTGACTCGGTAGTTTCTGGTGAAGAAACAGACATCCACCTCTCCAACCAACTCCAAGCTGAATCGGATTTTGAAGGATCACACTTGATGTTAATTTGTTTGGTCTTCGGTGTAGATTCCATCAACTATTAAAAAAATCTGTTACTTTACCATCCATTAAAATAAACCGGAAATATTAAAAAACTAGTATTTACCTGGCGAGCAAGTCTATTACTTAATAGCTTCTCGACAGAAACATAAGTAGGACGGGATTCATTTCCTGAGTTTTCCACTCCCTGAAATAACATAATACTTCAAGATTTCCCAATATATGATAAAAGAGAAAAAAAAAAGAAAAAAAAAGAAGACATTAATATTATAACTTTTTTTACCTTGTCTCGACGAGCACGGACAAGAGCTTGCATCTTGACAATAGCTTGAACACACCGTAAAGTCCCCACAGCATGAGTCCGAACCAAATGCCCTCTCACAGCAGCTTGCAATTTCACCACATGCTTATGTTTTACCACTTCTTTCTCAGCCTAAACAAATTACATTCAACCACAAATATCAGACACAATTACTATACAACAAACACAAAGTCAAGATTTCCATTAAACAAATACATTACCAAGAATCTCCTAACAGCAGCCTGGATCACAACAACAGCTGATTCAGATTCAAATCCAGATTCAGATTCGGTTTCATCAGGATCAGGTTCACATTTAATGTCGTCTTTTTCACAAGCAGGTTCGGGAACCATAATTGACACTGTTTCATTTTTGGTAGTACTTGAATTTGACAATTTAGGCATCTGAATCTCCTCTGTCCATATATTGTCATTAGTTTTCTCAGATATGCTAGAATGAATTTGTGGTTCAGAACTGATTACTATCGGTTCTGAGATCTCCTTATTCTCTGAAGAAGGTGGTTCGGTAACAACCGAATTGCTCAGCACTCGATGCCTAGCTGATCGTTTCCTAAAACTCCATCCTCGTTTATCGCTACCTTTGTTCTGTAATGAGTATTAAACTAATTCAGCAACTTCTTTTATTAGTACAGTAAAGAACATACAAATACTTAATTTGTTACTATGAGATCTAATCAATATACTAATCACAATACAATGGCCCACACACAGATCAAACAAGTCACGCATTCTCCTAAATTCGAAACAACTTCTTAGATCCATTTCATAAACATTTTCCAAAATCAGATTTCCATAATTAAACTAAACTAATAAAATAGAATCAACTTTTCTTAACCTAATCAATCAGCAAACATGAACCCAGATCCCAAAAGCATAAAAAAAACATCAAAACACACCGATTCAATTAAAAGCCAACATCTTTTTAGATTTTATTTCTCCAGCATTCCCACAACAAAAATTTTAAATAAACCCATCAATTTAATCTTAAAAAGTTAACAGCTTCATAACTTAATTCAATCCTAATCAACTATTCAACAAGAAATCAAGATCTCATATAAGTCAAACACACTAAAATAATTTTGAATCAAATGAAAGACAAATGTTTTATGTTACCTGTGAAGAAGCATCAATATCATCAAGATCAACAGAATCATTGGTACTTGTATTACCACAAGAAATAATCTTGAAACAAGATGATGTTGTGGATCTTTTTCCCATATTGTTGTTGACAAATTTATTTGACTAATCAAATCTAAATAAAACACAGAGTGATAGTGGAGAGTGTTTTGGGGTGTCACTGAGTCGACGCATTTGAGAGTGTTTTTTAGTTTTTGTTTTTGGGTAAATTGTTTTGTTGTTGGAAATTGGACCACATAAAAGGGTTAAAACTTAAAAAGGGTGTTCATGGAACAACAACAATCACTACTCACCCTAAACATGCTCCTTCAATCTAGGGTATCACATTACCACGTTTTTTCAACTCTTAGGTTGTACTTTAGGCATTTAATTTGGGTGTTAAATATTTATTTTAAAACCGTTTAATTTGAATACCGAACTGAATTTGAATTCGATTTTTGATTCGGTTTTTAATTTTTTATTTTTAAATTCGGTTAAACCGAAAAACGAATTTGATTATGGTTTTCGGTTTCGAATTTTTCGAATTCTGTTAAACCGAAATCAAAACCGAATTCAAAAAAATAAATATATTATTATTTATATATTAATATATATATATATATGTGTGTGTGTGTGTGCGCGCGCGCGTGTGTGTATGATTTTTCGAATTCAATTGAAGACTCAAAGAGTTTGAAAACTAAATTTTTTTTAGCTACCATGTATTTGTGAAAAATAAATGTTTTATTTGGACATTAAAATTCACATAGACAGTTTTATGCTTTATAAACTCGAATTTGACTAACACATAACAATTATTAATATTTAGATTTATATAATTTGTATCGTATAATCGTGTATATTTCTTAGTTTTGTATGTTGAAAGGTGTTTTTGAAACAATATTAAGTTTTTCGATTTTAACCGAAACCGAACCGAATTCGAATTGGGTTTTCGGTTCGCTTTTCAATTTGAATTTGGTTTTCGATTTTGCCTTCAAAATTTTTAAAACCAAATACACCAAACCGAGAAAACTGTAAACCGAACCGATGAAAACCCCTACAGTCAAGCATGTACAAAGACCTTTTTGCAAATTAACAATGTATTATTGTTCATAATCGATAATGTTGATAATCGATAATGTTTTTGTCCACGCATCTTGTACCAAACAGAATGAGCAATTTATATAATGTTGAAAATACATTTTAATTTAATTTATCTAGACAGTAAAAGGCAGAGGCGGAGGCAAAATAGTTAGATTGATGTTAAAATATGTTTTGCTACCTTCTACCTTTTTAAGGATGTATGAATTAAAAAAAAATGTCAGTATTATTTTTAAAAAAAAGTTCTTTTACATGATTTGAAACTTTTTGAGAGGACAGTTGCCCCAGTGTAAATTCGCATCCGATAAGAGAGATGTCCATTGTATAGATAAACGATAAGGTACATTTACATTGAGATTCGGCTCGTTTTAGAAGATTATATGTTTAATTATTTTTCGTTACGTACAGTCCATCTGTATCTATCAAGACACCTTGATCAGATTCATATAAGTAATTGTATAAACTTTTTGTGTATTAAGGGAGTAAATTAGCATTATCCATTGATGTTACAAGACGAGGCCAGAAGAAAAAAAACATGAGTTCTGTCATACAAGTGACCGGTTTAACTATCCTTTTAGTAAGTATATTTTATTTATTTTATGTATTTAATTAATAATTAATTAAAAATTCATTATTAATTAGCTTAACGGTCACAATTTCTACTTTAAATTTTGGTCAAGCGTCCATATAATAATTATAATTATAATTATTATAATAACTAAACAAAAGGAAAACATAAAAGTTAAATGTATAGTTTAGTTGGATAAAATGATTCTTATTCTTTGAACTCAAATTATTGATTATAGGTTCAACTCTTATACCATCATTTAAACATTATCTAATCAGTCTAATAATTACATGTGTTTTTTGATCATTTAATTGTAGTACAAATATATAAAATAGATATTTCTTTTTTAAAAAATGTTTTGATCTTGAACAAGGTTGAATATTTTGAAGCAAATTGATACGACTAATTTATGTCGTTTACCTTTTGTTACATGTTAATATCTCTCATATACTGTGATAGCAAGAGAGATGCATGCGCTTAGGGACGAAGCACATAAAAGTTCGGGGTAGCTCTTGCTAAGAGTCCGATTGACATACAAAATGTAGTTTTTTCAAAAATTGTGGATTTTATTAACGATGCTACGGATTCAAACAAATTACCCAAAAGTTAAATGTATAGTTTAGCTGGATACGATTATTCTTATTCTTTGAACTCAAATTATTGATTATAAGTTCAACTCTTATACCATCATTTAAACATTATCTAATCAGTCTAATAATTACATGTGTTTTTTGATCATTTAATTGTAGTACAAATATATAATAGATATTTTCTCTTTTTAAAAATGTGTTGACCTTGAACAAGGTTGTATATTTTGAAGCAAATTGATACGACTAATAATTTATGTCGTTTACTTTTTGTTACATGTTAATATCTCTCGTATACTATGATAGCAAGAGAGATGCATCAAGTCAGGGCGGAGCCACGTAAAAGTTCGGGTAGCTCTAGCTATGAGTCCACTTGATATGCGAACTGTAATTTTTTACAAAAGTTGTGAATTATATGAACGGTGTTACGGGTTCAAACAAATTGTGCTACTGGTCTAATAAATGATTAGCTAGTTTTATATGTTATTTATTATCAACTAGTAATTAGATCTTTTTTATGAAATCGTACATGTTCATAAAAAAGTGATTCGAACTAATATTATGAAAAAAAAATCGCGCTACGTGTCACTTTAATTTCTGAATCTGAAACGCACGTTTTAAAAAAAAAAACTCATTAAATAATGTCCCGCCACTATAATGTAACGGTATAAACCCATTAAACCAACTACGCAATCGAGTTGGACTCAAAACAACAAAATTCTGCAATTTGGCAGGTACCCACCGGATAGACAGGGTATTTGCCAGGTACACAACACAACCCGTTTTTCTGATCAAATTTGTGAAGGAGTTACCCGTTTGGACATGATGTAGCCGCCGGGTATGTCCAGTATCCACCGGGTACATATGGTACCCGTCGGGTAAAATGCAGATACATCAACTCCCTTTTATTCAAACCATTTTCTCGAAATTTTAGCCACAACATTCAACATTCTTTGCCTAGTTTTTTAGCAACCAAAAACAACACTTTTAACAATCAAATCCGATTGATCAAATTCTCATATAAACAAACTCATTTTGATCAATCAAACTTTGCCATTGAAACACATAAAACTTAACTTGACTCGATCATAACCACAAATAACCTTTTAAACAAGCGATCCAAACTCAAGAATCACAACAGTTATGACTAAAATATCATCCTACACCCATAAGCCCTTCTTATCCCCAATTTCCCTTTCTAGGGTTTATAACAAATTCACCAAAGAATTCAATTTAAAGGGTGATAGGTGTTATTCATACCTTAAGGATGAACAATTTAAACTTAGAAACCTCTAATTATCTAAATCCTAGCTTAATTTGTGATTTATTTCTTATCTTGCTCTCTCTTGTCGCCACTTTCACACCCACACACACTCTCCTCTGTTTTTGGTTCTAGAATTAACAAGAAGGAGGGAGTATATTTAGTACTTTTCATTCCTGTATCCTCAATTACACTCATATGTCATTTTCAGCCACTTATAGTTCACTCAGTTAACATCTAAACCCCTCAATTTGGTTCTCTTTTTATATTTTTAACCCAAATACAATTTAGTAATTTAAATAACACACATTTAATAAAATTACAAACTTGCAAATTTTGAGATGTTACAACTCTCCCCCACTTATCGGGATTGTGTCCCCACAATCCATGCTTTGTGCAACACCCGGGTAATACTGGATGATTTCCTCCTTGCACCTTCAACAACATTATCTCTTTATTTCTCAACCTTTTGATTTTTTTCATCAAGAATAATGATCGGCTCTTCAATGTAATTTAACTTATCATTTACCTCTATTTCTTCCAACGGTACATAGGTCGCCTCACCTACCAAACACTTTCTTAAATAGGAGACATGGAAAGTGTTAGGATTCCTTGTAACTCTTCGGGTAACTCAAATCGATAGGCTACCTTTCCCACTCTTGCCAAGATTTTAAATGGCCCAATGAAACGAGGGCTTAGCTTTCCACGTTTTTGGAATCGACTGATTCCTTTCCATGGCGACACTTTCAACATGACACAGTCTCCCTCTTGGAACTTAATTGGACGCCTTCTTTTATCCGCATAAAACTTTTGTCTATCTTGTGCCACTTTCAAACGTTCTCGAATTTGATTAATTTTCTCCGGGGTTCTTTGAACAACATCGGTACTTGCCAATTCTCGTTGACTGATCTCACCCCAACAAATTGGAGTTCTACACTTCCTTCCATATAACATCTCATAAGGTGGCATACCTATACTTGCGTGATAGCTATTATTATATGAGAATTCGGCTAATGGCAAATGTGACTCCCAACTACCATAAAATCAATAACACACATTCTTAACATACCCTCCAAAGTCTGAATCGTTCGCTGGCTTTGACCATCGGTTTGAGGATGATAGGTCGTCTCAAATTTAAACGAGTACCCATATCCTCTTGGAATTTTGACCAAAACCTCGAAGTTAATCTACTATCTCTATCGGAGACAATAGTCACTCACACCCCATGTCTTGCCATTACCTCACGCATGTACAAATCGGCTAACACTTCAGAGGATGAAGTCTCTTTAATAGGAAAAAATATAGCACTTTTCGTTAATCGGTCCACTATCACACAAATTGCATCATGATGATGTGGAGTTCTCGATAGTTTGGTAATAAGATCCATAGTAATGTGCTCCCATTTCCAAACGGGTACATCCAAAGGCTGAATCTTCCCGTAAGGTTTTTGGTGTTCCGCCTTTACCTGCAAACAAATCAAACACTGCTCCACATATTTAACAATCTCCCGCTTCATACGTGACCACCAATAATCTGACTTTAGGTCATGGTACATCTTGGTGGCACCAAGATGAATAGAATATTTATATTTATGCGCCTCGTAAATGTCGCACCCCCAAATTATGATGCAGCGGAAGTCGGGTCGGGGCGCGACTAATCAGAAATCATTACCCAAAGTCACCACGAACGACCACTATATGCGTCGTTTTGAAAACAGTGCAAAAGTATTACATTGATAAGCCAAATGTTTTACACCAATCTCTGAGTTCGCGAATAGTTCTAGAGATTCTAATACATAACTAATGTTACAAAATAGTGATGCAAAGAAAATCTCCGATGTTTGTAAATCATGCGACTCGAGCTAATGTGCCCTGGAGTAAATCCTACTCCTGTTGTGAACCTGAGAATACATACTAAAATGTTCAACAATAATGTTGGTGAGTTCATAGGTTTAGATATCAAAATATAAATGTGAACCACGAGATTTCCATGTTTGTATCGTAAAACTACGATAAATAAATGTATACTACTGCCATGAGCTCATAGTCCGAAGCTTAACCAATATGAGTTTGCCTCCTGCAGATGCCTAATCCAGAACATCCGTATGAACAAATAATAATGCGCCCGTTTGACCAGTTAGAGCTACTAACCCGGACGGGGATGGTCAATCCCAAATAGATCTATTCATTAATACTCGCGCTAAGATCCATACTAACGAAACTATGATGTGTAGAGGACTTTTGTTTGGATTATGAAAGTGAAACTCATGCAATCCGTATATGTGTAAATCTGTACTCGTGTTCGTGAAAATAGTGCATGTATCCTCACCCCAATAGTTAAAACAGTAAAAGTGGGGCTATGAGACTCACATGAGTCTTGAAAGCGAGCGTTTAAGTTAATAAACGTTTATCCAAAGTGTAACCTTCCGGCGCCCTAAACGCACAAGGTTATGTATGAGTGAATGTCTCAAAAGATCATTCATGCTAGTTGTCCAGTCAACTAGTTATGTTAAATGTTGTTTGTTCTACGATTATGTTTAGAAAAACACGTGCAGCCCTTTGGTGAAGAGTTCGAAGTAATATTAATTCTCAAATTAATATTATTATGTTTGTTTTGTGTTTTAATTTCATAAGGTAAACATACCTTAGGTGTTTCCAAGTTGTCCCTGTATATATTTACCATTAGTGTCACAAACATAAAATAGAGTAGCGAACTTGTGATATGTTCGCTAGTGAATATATTCGCCTGTTAGTGCTGCCGGTTGATTATTCAAGTTTCAAGCTACTACTGTTGGTTTAGTGTTCAATAGTTAACACTGTTGATTAATGCCACACTAGGGTTTATACTGTTTGGCTAGTGCGACACTAAGGTTAATGCGACACGAAGGCTAGTGTCGTTAGTTAATACTGTTGGTCTTTGTGTCGCTAGTTAGTACTGCTAGTGTAAGTGTTGCGACATAAGGGTTAGTGTTGCTAGTTAGTACTGCTAGTGTAAGTGTTGCAACACAAGGGTAGTGTCGCGAGTTTGTGCTGTTCGTTGTGGGTGTTGCGACACTCGGGTTGTGTCGCATCGAGTTTCTACTGCTTACTTAGTTCCCAATGTTAATACTGTTGGTGTGTTCAACTCTGTTACCACTGTTTCCACTGCTAGCACGTTTTACATGGTTTCCACTGTTAGTTTATTTTACTTTATTACTAATGCTAGTGCATTTACTAGTTTCCACTGCTAGTTCATTTACATAGTTTCTACTGTTAGTGCATTTTACCTAGTTTCCACTGGTAGTGCATTTTACCTAGTTTCCACTGTTAGTGCATTTTACCTAGTTTCCACTGTTAGTGCATTTTACCTAGTTTCCACTGTTAGCACGTTTTTCATAGTTTCTACTGCTAGTACGTTTCACATAGTTTCTACTGCTAGCACGTTTTCCTTTATTACTACTGTTAGCACATTTCCTCGGTTACCACTGCTAGTTCATTTCCTTGGTTATCAATGCTAGTCCGTTTACTCGGTTACTACTGCTAGTTCGTTTCTTAGTTACCACTGCTACCCTCGTTTCTACTACTCGTTATTAGTTTCTACTGTTCGTTTCTGAAATTCGTTTTTGTTCGAGGGTTTCGATTAAATGAGTTTGCTTTGGACCCGAAACTATTACAAGACAAATATCAATATTTTTGCACTCGTAAAAAGTAAGTTTTCATGTATTTTGGTAATCCCGAAAGTGTTCGATTTTTGGGACAGGAATACAAACGATTCTCTGGTAGATTACTTTTATAATGTCCGTTTTAGGGTAACTTCAAGTAGGTTTTCAGTTTAGACTTTGTGAGTGAACTTACTAGCATGTTAGATCAATAAAATCTTATGAATAACAAAATAAGTTGAGAAAAGTGTGTTCTTACCCGAAATATGTGTAACGAACGAGATGTGTAGGAAAATGGTGAAGCTTGACTCCTTGTTACCAGTAAGCTTTCTTGTGATTTTTGGTGAGAATTGAGAGTGAAAGTGGAGATGGAAAGATTTCTAGTTGTGGTTGCCGTGAGGAGAGAAAAATGAGAGAAAGTTTTGGGTAAAGTTCTGAAAGTTTTGACCAATGAAGGATTAAGTTGTGTGTGTAAGTAACCAAAATGATGATATTCCATTGGGAAATGTGGGGGCCGGCCTAGGAAGTCTTAGGCTTTGCAGAATTTCCATCTAAGGTGGGCTCCACCTGATTTCCCCTACTTACCCAATTTATTTAAATTGGTTTGTTTGTTTTAAATGAATTGTTATATTATCATTTGAGTTCTTCTTCTATTTATCGGGCGCGATTCGCATGTTTGCGTTACTTACAACGCGTACAAGGTGTTATTATAATATAAGTTAAATAACGACCAATTAATATAGTTACGTTATTTAAGAAAAGTTTTTCACCAACGTCCGTATTTACCGTGTCGGATTCCATCCGATTGAAATTGCGTACGTGCGTATAATACAACATACAATGAGTTACCGAAATTAGTCCTATTTCACACTAATTACATGTAGTAATTACCTATCTTAGGTAATAAATGATGGCCTAATTTGCCGGGTGTCACAGTAAAGTAACAACTTTTTAAGTTCTGCTGAGTTCGGTATCCAAATTCTGCCATAACAGATCTTCAATCCACGTGAATCATCAACAAAATTTTGAATTTGACCCTTAATATGTTCTGCATTCACATCACCTTTTTGCCACGCTTGTTGTTGTATCTCTTTAATTTGCTCGAGTAAGTTTGGAATGAGAGTCACACGAAGTGATTTAACAAACAAGATATAATGAGACGCCTTTGTGCTAAGTGCATCCGCCACTACATTTGCTTTCCCCGGATGATAAAGGATTTCACTATCATAATCCTTCACCAAATCAAACCAACGCCTTTGCCTCATATTCAAATCTCGTTGATCAAAGAAATATTTAAGGCTCTTATGATCGGTGTAAAACGTTCATTTCACACCATAGAGATAATGCCTCCAAATTTTAAGAGCAAAAACGACTATCACCAACTCTAAATCATGTGTTGGATAACCTTTTTCATGATTTTTTTGTTGTCGTGACACTTAGGCAATGACCTTACCACGTTGCATCAACACACAACTCAAACCATTGTGAGAGGCATCACAACAAACCACCATGTCCTCTGTACCCTCGAGAAGTACAAGGATAGATGCTTGACTCAAATTTTCCTTAAGAGTAAGAAAATCTAGCTCATGCTAATCACCCCACTTGAACTTACGAGTAAGTTTAGTAAGAGGATTAACAATTTTAGAAAAGTCTTGAATGAAACGTCAATAATAGCCACCTAAAACAAGAAAACTTCTAACCTCGGTTAGATTCTTTGGAGAATCTCATTTCATCGTTGCTTCAACCTTAGATGGTCAACTTTAATGCCTTGGTAATTTACCACATGACCGAGAAATTGAACTTGACGAAGCCATAATTCACATTTCGAGAATTTGGCATAAAACTTTTCAATCCGCAACATTTGTAATACTTGTCTTAAATAAGAGTCATGTTCTTCCGCAGATTTTGAATAAATGAGAATATCATCGAAGAAAATAATTACGGACCTATCAAGCATTGGTCGGCACACCCGATTCATAAGGTCCATAAAAGCAGCTAGAGCGCTAGTTAACCCGAAAGGCATCACCACAAACTCATAGCGACCATATTGAGTTCTGAAAGCAGTTTTAGGTACATCATCTTCTCGAACTTTCAATTGATGATAACCCGAACGAAGATCAGTCTTGGAAAAATAACTAGCTCATTGGAGTTGATCAAACAAGTCATCAATTCTACGCAAGGGATACCTATTCTTGATGGTAACCTTGTTCAATTCCCGATAATCAATACACATCCGCATAGTGCCATCTTTCTTCTTAACAAACAAGACTGGAGCTCCCCACGGTGAACTACTTGGACGAATGAACCCTTGTCCAATACTTCTTGCAATTGCTTCATTAATTCTTGCATTTCAGACGGTGCAAGTCTATATGAAGTTTTAGCAATTGGTGTCGCTCTAGATACAAGATCAATATGGAATTCAACTTGCCTCTCAGGCAGAATACCCAGTAACTCCTTGGGGAAAACATCAGGAACTCTTTTACAATAGGAATCTCATCAAGCTTTGGCGATGATTTTTGAATATCGACCACATGTGCCAAAAACGCTTGACATCCATGTGACAAATGTTGCTTAGCTGGGGCATAAGTACATATTGATAGAGAAGGGTTTCTCTTCTCTCCATGAATATCAATCACTCCCCCACTTAGTGAAGTGACCCGAATGATTTTCTTTTCACATTGAATAATGACTCCATGTTTACCAAGTCAATTCATACCTACAACAACATCGAACTCACGCATTCTCATGGGGATTAGATTCATTACAAACACTATATCACTAATCTCTAGTTGACACTCACGAAATACATTCGTCACATACACAAGTCGATCATCCGCAACTTCTACACCTAATGGTGTATCTAACTCACCAAGGGGAATAAAGAAGTTTTGGCAAATATTTTCAGACACAAACGACCGAGAAGCTCCCGAATCAAAAAATATATGTACAGGTTTTAAATTCACGAGAAAGGTAACTGTTAAGACATCGGGGGCACCCTTGGCTTCATCGGCAAGTTGGAATGAACGACTTTTAGGCCTCGGTTGTTCTACCGCCTTCTTATCAACATTCTTGCGTGGAGTGGGGAGAGCGGTTGGATTCCTCAATCTAGGACATTCATATTTAATGTGTCCTGGCTCGAGGCAATTAAAACAAACACGAAAAGGCTCAGGGCAATCACGCCCTAAATGGCCCTCTCTCCCGCATTGGTAACATGATTTAGTTCCTGCTAAACATTTCCCAAAGTGCTTCTTGTGGCACTTTCGACACTCGGGTGGCTCCCGCCTCTCTTCCTTCTTGCACTTCCACCAGCCTTAAACTTTTTCGACGGACCCGAAGCTTGTTCACTCTTTCTCTTGAAGGAACTATCATCGTCCCTCTTCGTCTCAATTTCCCTCTTTCGAGCTTCATTAACAAAGTCATCGAACTTCGTCCAACGATCTGGATCAACAAATTGACGCAAAAACGAGCCCTATCAAGAAATATTCCTGCCAGCTCATTCACAGATTTATTCGTTTGATGCATATAAAAGAATTCTCGGCGAATTTTTGTTAGTTCGGCTTCCGGAGAAAAAGCCGTTTCAAACATCTTCTTAAAATTACCCCAAATTAAACCGTTTACAACATGGGTCCCCATTTGTCGATGAACATCTAACCACTCTTTCGCATGGGACCTGAGTAAAGTCGCAGCATAGACCACCTTCAACCTATCTGGGCATTTAGAAATGTCAAATGCCCCTTCAACTTCAGAAATCCACCTATAACATTTGATGGGATCGGGCTTCCCATGATATTCTGGCGGTTTACAAGCCAAAAAATCTTTTTAGGCAAACTTTTGTCGTTCCACTTGAACCACATCTTCGTGAGGTGATATTTCAACAATAGTCTCTTCACCACGTTTATGAAATTCATTAGTAACAACGTCTCTAATCGTCTCATTAATTCTATTTAACAAAAGAGGAAGAGATCTCTCTTGAGCAAAAGCAAGAGCAATAAGATCTCTCAACTCAGTAGGTAACGTCCTAGACACGCGAGTAGGAGACTCGGGCCTATCTCTATCACCTTCAGTATCAGTACCCTTGGCCTTGTCTTGATAACTCGGCCCCTTTAACAATCCAACGCCTTTTTCACTCATCTTAGTGGACTAAAATTAAACACCACACATTTAGTTTATACACATTTAACATTTTACATGTCTATTACATCTCTATTCTTTACAACCTACTAGTTAAGAGTCATTTTAACTTAATCCTCTCGACATCTCGTGACTCCCATAGTTCCATACAATGGGCTGGGCCTGCGACATAGGGCTTGTGTCGCAGGGTTCAGTAGAGTGTCTATATATATCGAGTTAGAATTTCGTTTTTGGGTTGATCAAACCCTAGAGAGAGAGAGATACGGCAGAGAGAGTGGGAAGAGAGAGTTAGTGAGTTTGTAATCTTTATTCTTCAATTGTTAATATATACGAAAAGATTATAAATCGTTGTGTTTGTATTTACGTTTCAATTGCTTGATTGATTGTTTTCGCCTTTCAATTGAGTCAAACGATAAGTCTAGATCCGTGATTAAGGGAACCAACAAGTGGTATCAGAGCTTTCGGGCGTTTGTTTGAAGATTTGATCGTAAATTGAAACGTTTTCGGTTTGATTCGTGGTATTTTGGTGATTGATCGTGATTTTCAGGTTTATTAGCTTGAATATTTGGCTTCTGGAAGTATTTTTCTGGGTGTGTTTGTCGATTATCGTTCGAAATTTGTTAGGGTTTCGAAAATTTTCAATTTTTAGAGTTTTTGGAGCTGCTGGCCGCGACATTGCGACACTAGATGCGACACTAAGTTTTGTGTCGCTACTAGGGTTTCTGTTTTGTATTTGAACTGCAACACAAGCTTTTGCGACAAAACATTTTGCGACACAGTCTGCGACACTTGTGTGCGACACAAGCCTTTGCGACACAAGTCTTTGCGACACTAACTTTGTGTCGCTTGTAAAAAAAAAAAAAAAAAAAAAAGTTCTTAATTTTAGTTGTGAAAAAGTTTCGTTTTGCTCGGGTAGTTTTCGATATTTTCGAATCAAATTTTGGAGGGAAAAGTCAAAAGGGCTAAATTTGAAAACTAGTCATTTGGTAACATTTTGTTTTAAAAAATGTCTCTTCAAAGCTTTAGTCAATTATTAAAACATAACAATGAGATAGGTAGCACTAATAAACCTCCATTATTCACTACCAATACTAATTATGTTGATTGGCGAATACGTTTTGAGAGTTTCATCTCCTATAATGATCCTGATATGATGATTCCCTTGCTTGAACGATATGTTCATCCTCTTGCTGATGGAGATTTCCCAGGAGTTGCTCCACGAAAATCCGTTAGGTCTATGACTCCAGAAGAGAAGAAATTATGGGATTTAGAACGAAAAACTCACTCCGCTTTAACAATGAGTTTAGCTACTGATGTAATGAGATTGTTTAAACATAATGACACTGCTTATGATCTTTGGCAAGCCATTGAAAAGCGTTGTGGGGGAAACGAAAAGTATAAAAAGAGTAAACTGGACCTCGTGAAAAAAACAGTTTGAGATGTTTGATATATTGCCTAATGAATCTATCACTCAATTGTATAATAGATACTCAAGATTGGTTAATGAGTTATCTGAGGGTGGAGTTATCCTAGCCACAGAGGATGTGAACAAGAAACTCTTAGGTGCTTTACCTAAGAAATGGGATCAACGTGTCATGATGATGGAAGAACAAGAGGAGGTTATGGCACTGTCATTAGAAGATCTCATTGGGAGACTGCAAGCTTATGCACTTGATATGCAACGAAAAGAAACTAAATCAAGTGCCTATGTTCAAGAGCCTAGCTTGTATGGGGCTCAATCTCCTACTGATGAGAGCACTGGTGGGGTGGCTTTCATGTCCGGTGGTACCTCAACATCTAGTTCTCAAACAGGTGCTTCATCACAGGGAAAAGCATATTATTCTTCCAATACACCACCGACACCGGCTACTGAAGAAAATGTTGCTGTCTTCCAAGCTTTTCTCAGCGCTTATGACAATTTCTTATCAAAGAAGACCAGTACCATTGATCTCACTGACAGGGATTTTGAACAGATTGACCCTGATGATCTGGAAAGAATGGATATCAGGTGGAATATGGCTATGTTAACTAGAATAGCCAAAAGGTACTTGCAGAGAACTGGGAGAAAGCACCTGGAAGATGAAACTGATGAAGGTTTGGGTTTCGACAAAAGTAAAGTGCGATGCTACAACTGTCAGAATCTTGGGCATTTTGCTAAAGAATGTGAGAAGACCAAATAGCCCCCATCTGGCTTCACAAAGCCTTCTCCTACTAAGCAACCTGTTACTACCGCTTCAAATGCCTTTCTCATGTTAAATGAAAAAGCTTATGATTGGAGTGCACATGATGATCTGAGCGAAAATAAAGCTCTCATGGCTCACATCTTGAATAAACCTGATGTACCTATTGAAGAGCCATTATCTTGTGTGTCATGTATCAAATTAACTAACAAAGTTAACAGATACAGTGAGGATAATGAACGCCTTACGTCTAAGTTAGAACAACTTAATAAGGCAAATAGAATTTTAAAAGAAAATGAAATGGCTTTTGATAAAAAACTAAATGCTGCTTTCGAAGAAAGAAAAGCACTTAGGGCCAAAAATTTTAGTCAGCAAGACGCAATAGATAGTTATATGAATATGAAACTGATAATGAAAAAGGAACTTGCTGACTCACAGGCCGAAGTAATTGAATTAAAATGAAAGCTGTCAAATTTTTCAACATCCTCACTGGTCTTTGATGAGATCCTACAATCGCAAAGGACAGATATGAAGAGTAAGGCTGGTCTTGGTTACCGCAATGTACCACCTCCTTCTGACTATCTGCCAATGCCTTCCAAGGATGCAGCCAAAGACTTTGTACTTACCTTTACAAAGGTAGATACAAAATCTGTTGCTGAGCCAGTGTTTGATACAACACTTGCTGTTAAGATGCCTGAGTTTGTTAAGGCTAATGTAGTACCTCAAGTTAATATTGAGGAGCCTGTTGAGGTAGAGGATATAACTGAAGAGGCTCAGATTAAAATTGAAAAGGTTGATGTTAAACCCGAAAATCATATAATTACTAATGAATCTGAAAAGGCTTTTAATAGTAAGGGTAAAAACAAGGTTGTAAATGAATCCGAATCTGTTAAAATCTCAAAGAAGGATTCAAAAGGAAAATCTTCACATAATTCACAATCATCTGTGAATAATCTGAAGAACGAGAAAATAATTAATAAATCTGTTAAAAAACAACCTTCAACATCTACCTGTTCAACTTTAGAGGCCTCTACATCAACATGTACGCATAAGTGTTCATGTTCTGTTAATGCCTCAACTTCTAAGCTTCCCTCAGTAAATCCTCCATTGAAACAATTTGAGGGGATTCACTGGAAAAGGTCGTATGTGGAAAGGCGGTCGTGTTATCGGTGTGGTCAACAGGGCCACATCATTAGGGATTGTCGGTTATTATCCCTTGATAGGTTTTGTAGAGGGATGCCAAGAACTTCATTTTTTAGAAATTCTTTTCAAAAATCTGTTTCAAGGCGTGGTTCGTTTTCGCCTGTATCTAGTTGTGCATCCAACTCTCCAAAACCTATGGTTAGAGTAAACAAAGGTGTGCCCAGTAGACCTCAAGTCCAAAAGCACAACATTGTTGAAAACAAAACATCTGAACCTAACCAGGTTTGGAAACCTAAATCCACAAACGACACATCAATGAAATCATCTGAATTTTTAAAATATCATAAACTCATTGATGTGATGGTTATGGATGATAGTGGACAACCCAAGTCTATCAAGGCTTGGGTGTCTCATAAGTACTAATGTTTGTTTTTGGTGATGCAGTCGGGTTTTTGATCGCTAATACTTTTAGTGACTGCAAGGATACGAAGAAGGTTGATTTCAAGGTGCTTATGTGTGGTGCTTATGTTTGCGTGAATGGATGAAATTCTGAAGTGATACGAGGTGGTTAAAAAGTGCTAAAAGTATTTGAGTTTGACTTGATATGTGACTTGAAATTTTTGTTTCTTTCATGATTATTTATTTGTTTGTTTTTGAGTAAAGAATTTGCTTTTCGGGGGAGTAATTTTAAAATTCTGATTTAAAAACTCTGAAAAATATGAAAAGGCAAATTCTTGAAAGACGCAACTGCCACTCTTTATAGTTGTTAGTATTAAAGAAACTCAATAGTTGCAACATTGTTAAAAATAGACGTTGAATTGTGTCTGTAAACAATTGGGGAAATGATAGTACATCAGGAGACATGCATAAAATGGAATTTTAAGGTTTATGTTTGATGTGTCAGTAGATTTATCTAGCATACTTGAAATACCTTTTATAAATATTAGCTTCATCAAATGATGTATTGGTAGGCATTTGTTCTAAAGTTACTAAGAAGCTTAACTTTCAAATATGCATATTATTTTATATAAAGACATATTAATGTGTATGACATTAAGTTGAAATAAGGGCAAAAATATCCGAAATATTTTGACGCTTCGTCTTAATATTTGGATAATAAACATGTTATGATCTAAAATTTAGGGTCTTTGTATGGTGTTATCTGGGGGAATATATTAGTTGTCTCCTCTGTTGTATGTCAATACAGACCTGGTTTCATCTAATATATTCTTGAAAAGAACTTAGGTGCGTAGTCTATGTTAAGTTATGGACAACTATTACGTACCCGTGGCATTCTTAATTCTACAAAATATAATGCACTAATGTATAAACCAAAGTTATACAAAGATTGTCTCGTCCTGGTTTGTGTTAAACTATGGTACTCTGTTGTACGAAAGTACAGACCTGTACCCTCTAGTTTAATTGTTCAGACTGGTGTTGGTTCAACCAGAACTACTGTTTATGTGACTCTGTTGTACGAAAGTACAGACCTGTCATCGCTAGCTTGGTTCTAAAGATACGTCCATACCTTCACCCTCTATATAGAAAATACTAACATGTTTTGAGTTCAAATGTATATTTTAATGTGATTTATATACTATAATATGCATGCTAATAATAACACAAGTGATTCATCTTATTATGAGTTGATATCATACACTTAAGTACAAATGTTTAGATGGATAAAAATATCAATAATCGTCTTGAAATAATCTTTATAACAGGTGATTTAAATATGCTAAGTAAATTTAAAGTGGACAAATATACTGATAATCGAAATAACACTTACTATTTCCTAATAATTGCATGTTATCCTGATATGATCCCTAACCAGACCAAAACAATTCCGTCCGCAAAAAGATTGTTTATGTATTGCTTTCAGTATTTTAATTCTGTCTTATAAAGAAAATTACAAAAATATTTTATTTCTGAGTTATTTTATTCAAGTTACATATCATGCTCATATTCAAACGATAAGAATTGATGAGAGTTCTCCAAAGACTTTGAAGATAAATATTATTGGAGAAGCTATTGATGAAAGAGATGATGGCCACTGAAGTTGAAGATCTAATTAGTTGTTAGTCATATGAAACTAAACATCAAGATTTTTGAAGACCAAGCTATCTCCATGGGGAAGTTTATTGGTGAAGACTAATTGAAGATTAATTGACCAAGCTGCTGACATGGGGGAGTTTGTTGGTGCATAAATGTGTGTCAGTCAGTTGGTCAACGTTTGTTCTGTTAAAGTTAATTAGTCTGAGTGTGTGAAGTATCAAGTTTGTATTTTCGAGTTTGTAAATGAAATGTAATTATAGAAAATACACAATGTACTGGTCTTGCGACACAGAGCCTGTGTCTCTATAGCGACACAAAGGTTGTGTCGCAATGGGCTGGGCCTGCGACATAGGGCTTGTGTCGCAGGGTTCAGTAGAGTGTCTATATATATCGAGTTAGAATTTCATTTTTGGGTTGATCAAACCCTAGAGAGAGAGAGAGAGATACGGCAGAGAGAGTGGGAAGAGAGAGTTAGTGAGTTTGTAATCTTTATTCTTCAATTGTTAATATATACGAAAAGATTATAAATCGTTGTGTTTGTATTTACGTTTCAATTGCTTGATTGATTGTTTCCGCCTTTCAATTGAGTCAAACGATAAGTCTAGATCCGTGATTAAGGGAACCAACAAACACAAACCAAAACATCAAGTTTTCCTTCAAAAGAGGCTTCCACATATCGAGCATGATAAAAGAAATTACTTACTATCAAGCAAGTAGCAAGTCCACCACTACTCCCTTTTGGGTTTTTTTTTCTTCCCAAAACGTCTCTTGACCCACTTGGCTCACCTACATACAATCAATAACAACAATAGGATATGCCAATATGCTTGGTAATTAAAAGGGGAATCAAACAACATCAACAATAACAATGGCAATAACAACAATAATAAACTAACTCAATTTCATCTCAATTTGACTCAAAGAGTCCAACTTATGGCGTCAAGAATATGGTCAAGTGAATACTCTTGTATCTCAATCACAACCCTTGAATTCCACCATCAAAGGTGATCATTGAATACTCTTGTATCTCAATGACACCACTTTGTTTAACAACTTCAAGATGAACACACCTGACTACTCATGTAATCCAAGTATTGTCACCTTAATATAACATCACCCATCACTTACCTTGCAATTATGATCAATTTAGCACAAGCAACACTTTCACTCTTTAATCACCTAAACATACCAATACACATACATGAATTACTCACAACTCAATTAAATTGAATTTCATCTTATTCACATTCTCCAAATTAGAATTCAAGTATTTCATCTTTCAACACTAAAATTACTAACTAGTCATTCATACACTAATCTCATATAATTACATGTATACTCATAGATGATTAATTCATCTTTTAACAACTACAACAACTTGCAATCATCCTTTCATCCAAATCTTTACATGTAAATATTTAAGTATAAATTCAATAATTTCACACAATCTAACACATCAACTCTTTAACACTAAAAATCATTAGTATGAGTTTACAATAACTCAAAAACAATGACATAATCATCCTACACTCATAAACCCTCCTTATCCCCAATTTCCCTTTTTAGTGTTTATAACAAATTCACCAAAAAATTCAATTTAAAGGCTGTAGGTGTTATTCATACCTTAAGGGTCGAGAATTTAAGCTTAGAAACCTCCAATTATCCAAGCCCTAGCTTAAATTATGATTTCACTCTTCTCTTGCTCTCTCTTATCGCCACTTTCACACCCACACACACTCTCCTCTGATTTTGGTTCCAGAATTAATAAGAAGGAGGAAGTATATTTGGTACTTTTCATTCATCTACCCTCAATTACACTCATATGTCATTTTCAGCCCCTTATGATTTACTCAGTTTACATCTAAACCCCTCAATTAGATTCTTTGTTATATTTTTAACCCAAATACAATTTAGTAATTTAAATAATACACATTTAATAAAATTACAAACTTACAAATTTTGAAGTGTTACAGAATCTATCACTTCTATCACTAAGGGGGTTCGATCATGCGTCTCCATAGCATTTATTTTGAAAATTTGTCGGGGCATAATTTCTTTACCCATACTCTGATAGCAAGCATGCAATCATCTCTATAAATTTAAACGACGTTCCTACCAATTTTGGAATGTAAATAAAATGGGATGATTATGATTTAAAAAATTTAGAAAAAAAAAACAAAAATAGTTGGATTATAATTTTACAACACGATTATTAATTAAATTAAATATATATATAGTTGAATAAGTAGTGAGATGATTGATACATTCAATTATTATTATTATTATTATTATTATTATTATTATTATTATTATTATTATTATTATTTTTAATTAATTAATTAATATATTTATTATTTATTAATGAAATTTAATATATAGTTGTTACGCACCTCTACTTATTAAAACGGACATTAACAAAGTGGCACCGCAAATAGGAGACACGAGAACGAGCAGTGATACAACTATTTCTTTTACATAGATATTTTCAATAAACACCCCTTGTATTATCAGAAAAAACTAATTTAACCTCTTAGTATTAGATTGTTTTAAAAACTAACTTTGGCTTTTGACCAACTTACATTTCTACAGGTATGCATATATATAGTATTGTATGTACATTGATTTAGTGATATCTGTTGTACATATCAATATTTATCTGTAATGTACAAATGAATCTCCATATTTATTGACATTTTATACAAAAATCTAAATATGACAGCAAAAAGTATGTATTGTAAAAACCTGTTTAGTTTTGTATCTTAACGAATGTAATACCTCGTATACTGTAAATTGTTGATTTGTATTGTAGTATAGATCAATTATAACATTTCGATAGATTTCAATTCCTTACATATCACCAACCAAATGCACTATGTAATGAAACTCAATTTTTTTTTCTACTAACCAAATAAGATAGAGATGCAATTCTTAATCCAATTTCATTGAATTTTAGCGAATTATGTTAAACAAACGGGACCTAAGGATCAATATGATATATATTAGTAAAGAAAGGTAAAACCTGATCTGTGTATCTTCAAACAAGAATGAGATGATTATATCACACGTAACAAATATAACTGACCTACTAAAATTTATATTTTTTTACTATCACAACTCAAATGAGTCAAGCTGTTTAGTACCAAATATTATATTGTGTGACTTACTTTTGTTCATAACAATTTCTTAAGTTTAAAGTGACTATGTTAGCTTAGATGACAATTGAATGAAAATGATGTACTTAATTAAGATTGTATCCCTTCTGTGTCTGATGTCATCAAAAATTCATTATTAAAGACCTATACAATATTTATTAATGGAACACACAATCTGACAGTAGTAATTACGACCTCAAGATAATGATCGTTTTCACATAGAATCTTGAATGGTGATAGTAGTAATTACGACCTCAAGATAACGATCGTTTTCACATAGAATCTTGAATGGTAATATCAACCTTTTCAGTTTTGAGCCTTATTTGTCACAGAAAAAGATAACTGGGGTTAAATTTGGAGGGTTGAATGTATGAGATTTTATAGTATAGGGGCCAATTTGGTATGTGATGATAATAAAAGGATCGTATTTGAAGGTTTACAGATGCGACACCTAGTTCAGTAATGGATACGCAGAATCATGTGGGATAACGAAAAAGTAGACTTATTTGACAGCTGTGTTGTCATGACGTACCATGTGGATATTATACGCTTCTTTTTTGTCCGAATATACTGACAAGATGATTACAATTTCCGTTATAAACTTCCCAACTTTTATATTAAAATAATAAATCGTGTGATTAAGGTTTGCGTTTAATAATTTTAAATCTGAATGATTCAGAGGATCCGTATGATTTTGATTCTAAATGAAAATAACTGTTTGATAACTATTCTGGATGATAAAAAGTTACCATTTTACCCTCGTGTATAGTTCAGTGAAGAAATAGTTTAGTGAAGAATGATATACAAGAATTTGATCATTGTTTGATAATTATAGAATCGAATAGAAATTGATTATAATATAAAAAATGTAAACAAATCATAAAAATAATAACTTCAAATATATATTTTAATATGAATATCCTTTGAAAATAAAACATATTAATAAATATTTTATTATTGTAATCTGGAAATTAATAAGCTACGTATCTACAATCTCATGAACAACTTTAATACAAGTTTGGATGTTTAGCTACCTGCACGTGCCAAAGAAGAAAAAAAAAAAGATAGGAAGCCTAGACTACAAAGCGGGGCACTAAAAACTACTAATTTTTCATAAGAATTAAGTTAAAGTAAACTTTACTATGATTTCTAAAGAATAAGTAAATAAATAAATAAATAAATAAATAAATAAATATATAATATTAAAAGTAAAAACGAAACCAAATTCCTGCAGTCATATATCATGTACAAGAAAATGTCGCATACACCAGAAGAATTAGAAAGGTTCTATGATGAATCGATTATGAATGATGAGACCGAGAGCAGCTGAAAAATAATAATTAAACATAGTAGGTGAGGAGGTTTACATTTTGAATTCGGTTTTCGATTTTGGTTAAAAAAATTTCAAACCGAACAACACGAACCGAATAAATCGAGAAAACCGTAAACCGAACCGATGTACACCCCTAGTCAAGGGCAACACGATAATATGAGAGTCACTGAATGGTTAGGAGGGGTCCAAGTCTTGTAATCATTCAGCTTTCCGTTCAGCACCAAGGCATCGTTCAAAGGTGCATAGTTTATGTTACAAAACGCACTGAATGCCGGCTGATTTAGCATTCAATGTTGAACCATTCCATTCAGCACACAACAAACATAGCCTTAAACGGCATACAAACAAGATAATCGGTAAATCACATTAGAACACTTACGGTGATAGAAGTTTCTAGTGATTAGGTGTGTTTAGCACAAGCATTTTAAAATATTCTAGTGGATTAAACTTCTAATTTTCTCAATCTCAATCTCCTCATCCTCGTTTGAGAACAAAATTAGAGTAGAGATTATTGAAAAAAGAAATCTCCGAGAATCCCTTCTCCTGCTCCAACTCCAATCATGATCTCCAGCTCCAACCACGATCTCCAGCTCCAGCTAGTTGTTACCAATAATACCCATTATTTTTCAGAGTTATGCACAAGTTATTTACTTATAAGAAGGGTTCCGCTAAAATTCAAATATTGCTAAGAACTTCTTATTATACATCGATTCAAGTCATATAAGTTATTAAAATTACATTATTTACAATTATATAGATGCACTAAAGGTATTTAAAGAAGGGTAATGTGACATGTGTCACCCTCATAAATTTTTACTTTTAACCCTGCACCTTTCTCCTATTATACTTTCAAGCCTCCAGCTTCCTTCTTCCACACTCTCCCACCCTATCACCGTCTACCAATTTCTGTTGCCGTTGTCGACCGTCGACAGTCGCCGTCGAATTCCGACGACCGAACTTTTTCTTTTTTACAATTTTTTCACGTTTTTTTTCTAAAATTCATTTTAACTTATATATAACCTTTTCTAAAAAAATTCATGTTTTTATTTTTATAAACCTTAAATATTTTAAATGAACTGCCTGTAAGTCATATTGCATTTTACACTCTTTCACTATGAATCAAATACAATATTTAAGTTGAAATCAATGCTTTGAAATTCGGGTTGACCCGAGCGGTCGAACCGGTTGAACCGGGACCCAGGCATCTAACCGGGTCAACTAGAAGCTGATTTTTGCTGTTTTTCCAATCGGGTTGGTCCGTCGATTTTTCTGGTCGAAACGGCGACCTTGTGACCCGAAATCCAGCGAGTTAACTTTATTTTTTTTGTTTGACCATTTGAGTAGGGGCATAAAACCCTAAAAAGGAAAAAACATCCATCACTTCGAAACCCAACTTTGTGAAACATTGTTGTTATATATATTTTTTTCAGTAGAGAAAATAATAGACCCTTTAATCCAACCAAAAGTTTCGACGAGAAAAATCATATTCTCTGACTTTTTTTCATCTCGTAAAAAGGGATGGTGGCCAGTGGTTGGCCAGCGGCGGCGTAGTGGTGGTGATTTGTAGGTGTTGCCGACTTGGAGGTGGTGGTGTAGTGCGGTGGTGAGATGATTCAGGATATAGAGGATGAGAAATAAAGAGAGAAAATTAAATGAAATTAAAGAAAATAGGACAAGAGAGGATGGAGTAATTTAAGTTTGGAAAATCAATAAAATAATAATGTTTAGTTGTTCTTTTTCACCTTTCAAATTCTATGCAGACAATTGTACACCAAAAGCAGAGATATGAAAAGATTCTCACATTTGTCTTGGAAAACTGGCTGGACCGGGTTGGACCCCGATTGAATAATAAATTTCTTAATATTGTATTAGTCGTAATAACACATATTAAATTACTGCATTTTAACGTATTGCATGTGAATTGTACTGCATTATACATTCACATATTGGATATTAAATTTCGCACTATTATATTAGTGATATTAACACATATAATACTACTGCATTTTAAAATATTGCATGTGAATTCTACTAAATTTTTCATTCACATATTGAAAAAAAAATTGTAAAAAGAAAAGAAAAAAAATCGATCGCCGAAATCCGACGGCTGATGGTGGCGGCCAGGTGCAAACTGGTGGGGGTGGGGATGGGGTGGGGGATGATCGTGGAAGGTAGAAAGAAAGTGGAAGGGCTAAAAGGTAAAATAAAAATAGTGGAAGTGAGTGGAGTGAAATTTAATGTTATTTTTTTTTCTTAACTCTTACCTTCATTTTTCCATACTAATTACAAAAATTTTATCCCTCCTAATCATTGATCTAAGTTAAGAAATGATCCAATGGTTCTCATTAAATCTTTCTTCTTCTTCTTCCCTTTAAATGAGACTTCCCCTCTGATCCCGAATTATACATCCTAATAGTCAATAAGAATGACAATTTTTGGTAAATGCGTCTACTTAAGATGCATTTGGGGATGAAGCAATGTAGCTGTAAAGTTCTTGATTATTTTGAACGAACAATGATTAAATACTTTATCAAACATGTTAATTAAGACTAATAAACATATAACTTGTGAAATATTCAATTCATGTGGCTTCAATTTGTATTTGAGTAGTTCTTAGTTGATCTTTTGCTATTTACTTATTTTACTTCAGTTAATATTTATTGACATTAAGTTTGTCATGATTTATATGCAAATATTAATGATATTAGTGTTTTGAAATGCATCCATCTTGGACACGATCTCAATAATATATACCCAACTATGTTTTTCTATTGTGTATACAAAAGTTTCAAAAGTGTAATTTAATGTATTATGTATTACTTTTGATAATGTGCCAATCTCTATGGATGCCATGTGACACCTTAAACAGGAGACACAACAATAAAATACATTAAAAATACAACTTTTTATAAAGTTAGACACACACAATAAGAAAAAAATAGTTTGATACATGTAAGACCCGTTTATCATCCATACAAAAGGTATAAACATAATAATAATAACAATGAAGAACACGAAGAAGATTATTCTAAGTCATATGTGTATTATCAATTAAGCACAACTTAGAGGTTACATGGGGAGACGATCTCAAGTTATGAGATCGAGTTTTACTCTAGGTAAAGACACCTGATACCTCCTAAAAACTCTTTATTTTTAGAGTCTTAGGGATATGTACAAATAGAAAACATAATCCTATTAGGAAACTAAATCCCCTAATATTCAAGTTTATCTTGAATATCTTTAATTTCCTTTAAGCCTTGATCCGCAATCTTCATTCAAATTTGATCTTCAGCCTCTCTGAATATGATATTTATGAGTCAGACATATTATATCTTTCAGACTAAGACTCACCCGGATTCATACTTATACTATTTATGCACACTAAACTAGTCTAATTTCAGTTTACACTTTATTTCATCAAATTTATAATGTAGGAAAATTAATTGCACTTTAATTTTCTAAACAATATCTCCCTATTTGATGATACAAAACAATTAGTAAACTGATTACAAGAAAAATACAAGAAATGAAATATAGATTAAAAAGTAGTTATAATCCTTGTCTTAGTAGCTCCAAATATCTTGTATAAATCTACATACTCTGTCAAACTCTTGTTGTGTTGATAACATGATCGTTCTTTGTGAATTCATCAACTATCACAAGAGTATATCTCTTTCTTTCAACTTCAAAAATCGTCTCGTTAAAGTTAACCTTAACAGTTTGATCAATTCAACTTGAGTTACTATATCTTCATGATACTTGTACCTGTTCGAGTTGTAACTTTGAAGCTTTGAACTCCCCCTCAACGTCAGCTACCCAAGAAATAAACTTAGCCTCAACATCACCTATAATGCCAGAAGAAAAACTCTTCAACTAACTTGAACATAAGCATGCTAACCCGTCACAGAATGTCACCACTACTCTGAATGTATAAATATTGAACTTATTAGTTAAAAACTTCATCATTCGGCTTCATAAAGGTCGATTAGGCTTGAGCAAATCTCTAGGTCTGACTTTTTGGGCCTGACCTTATTGGGTCTGAGTTCATGTGAGTTTATCATCGTTTAAGTCTGAACTCATGTGAGTCTGAAATTCGTGTAAGTGTGACATCGTTTGGATCTGAAATCGTTTGAGTCTATAATAATGTTAGAGTCTGATGTCAGAGTCTAATGTCGTTAGAGTCTGAACGCATCAGAGTCTAAAATTTGCAGCAGATTCAAAATTTTGTATCTCCTTGTAGAAATCTCAGATCATATTCAAATTTTTACACAATGTAGATCTATATGTCTTAAACCTTATATCCAAAAATCAATTCGATCCAACGGTTAACGAATACACAATGATCTTTTAACAGCAACCGCGTAAAAAGAAACCACAAACTTCTGCAGTCAATTCGAATTTTAGTATCTTATTGTAGACACATCCGATCATGATAAATTTTTTATACAATGTAGATATATATGTCCGTAACCACATATCCAAAGATCATGAAGATATAATGGTTAACAAAGACATGGTGATCGTTTTACTGCAGTTGTCCAAGAAAACCATAAGGTTTCTGCAGCAGATTTCGAAAATAAATATCTCACGATTAAAAGCTCATATCGAAAATTTCTCAGGTCAGATCGTACGTCTATGTGTTCAGAATCTACAATTCAAATTTCATGACGATTGAACGGTTAACGAATGAGAACCGAGGACTTTAATACCGCTGCGCAAATTACGACGAACAGAAAAACTTGTTTTCTTCGAACTTCTTTAGTTTATTCAATACGGCTTCTTTTGCTTGGAATAGATCTTTATAAATCTTGAATAGACTTGACACACTCTGATACCAATTGTAGGACCTGTTTATCAACCAAACAAAAGATGTAGGACCCGTTTATCATCCATACAAAAGATATAAACATAATAATAATAACAATGAAGAACACGAAGAAGATTATTCTAAGTCATATGTATATTATCAATTAAGCACAAATTAGAGGTTACATAGGGAGACAATCTCAAGTTATGAGATCAGGTTTTACTCTAGGTAAAACACCTAATACCTCCTAAGAACTCTTTATTTATAGAGTCTTAGGGATATGTACAAATAGTAAACATAATCCTATTAGAAAACTAAATCCTCTAATATTCAAATTTATCTTGAATATCTTTAATTTCCTTTAAGCCTTGATCCGCAATCTTCATTCCAATCTGATCTTCGGCCTATCTGAATATGATATTTGTGAGTCAGACATATTATATCTTTCAAACTAAGACTCACTCAGATTCATACTTAGACTATTTATGCACACTTAACTAGTATACTTTCATTTTACACTTTGTCTCATCAAATTTATAATGTAGGAAAATTAATTGCACTTTAATTTTCCCAACAATACATACAATCGATCATTAGTTGAACACACAAACTAGAATACTAATCGTTGACTCGAATTTGTACTTATATAAACTTAATTACAGACATACCAAATGATTAATATAGAATGACACGTATCGCTGCTTGATTGGCTTCACTGTATATATAGGCAAGATATTCTCGTAAATTTCTCCTATAAATTCGAAATATAGAATGACACGTATCGCTGCTTGATTGGCTTCACTGTAACTGAAAACCGTTGAATGAAGATCCTGTGGACCCCATTTTTTATCATGCGAAATATATGACTTTGAAATACTCCAATCACAATCAACCTTGATATCACATATTCCATCACTTGTATTTAACTTTGATGTTGCTGACGTTCATAGATTTGGGACCACTCATCACCTTGTACTTTAGCATCGATACTTTATTACTGTTGAGGTCGAGGAGTGATACTCTTCTTCACTCACTGCGAGCTAATATACTTTTGTAGAGTGATTCTATTCAAGATCACCGAGTGCTAAATTTACTGGATAGTGTGAGCGATTTGAATCTCTCGCTTCCATGTAGACGACCAACGATTATAAAAAGTTGAGATTCAATCACTCTACTAATCATTCAGACATACACAAATAATAGCAGTGATCTTCTTCTTCTTATGTAAATAGAGATTGACTTCATCATTTCCAGTGATAGCATCACAGTTATTGAGTTGGTCACCGACCAATGACCCAACAAATACATATAACTTAAAGCATACAAAGAGAGCCTCGAGGCTCTTTCCATCCACTTTATCAATGGTGAGTCATGCTCACTATCAACACTCATCTTCTTAGATTGTCAAACTAATAAGTTCTTATCACCCTTCACTTCGTTATATTCGGATCCTTGAGATTAGCCTCGTAAATTGGAGTGTAATGAATCGACCAAACCAGACCCGCATTCGAATATAGAGATATGCTTGATCATCTACGATTAAAGAAACCCTCTATTCGCGGCATAATTTGCTTTAGATGTCAGTCCTGGGGATCTGATCTTATTATCAATCCAAATCAATCTTACTTATCATGAATTAATGAGTTTGAAAACTGTAAATATGTTAATTTTGTATAATAACATATAAATAGGATAATCCCTAAATTAACTTACAAAAGTAAAACTAATATATATATATATATATATATATATATATATATATATATATATATAGAGGGTAGGGATCAAGAAGAAATCAATTTTTTGAAGTAAGTAGGAAAGCTAACCATTCATTCGCGATTAATGTTAATCAGACGAAAAAAAATATATTTTTACCAAGAAATATTAATCAAAACCGATGTTATACCCACTAATATTCATAGATAAACTAATTTTTATAACTTATAATATCATACGAAGAATATTAAGAGAATTTTCTAACATTCATAATGATGAATGTTAACCGAAGTGGAAATTATCAGTTTCTTTGAAAAATTATTCGTTAACATTCTTCCACGATGAATGATAATCAAAAGGTATAAAAATATATTTTTACCAGTTAATATTAATCAAAACTGCCGTTAACTACTAATATTTATCAATAAACTATTTTTATAACCTATAATATCATATGATGAATATAAGAAAATTCGCTAATATTTATCGTTGATGAATGTGTGGCTTCACTGCTTCCCCAAAAAATAGTGCTTCCCTCTGGATCCGAACCTTATATATATATATATATATATATATATATATGGGAAGGTTCAAATGAGAACCAACTAAAAAGTTGAAAACTTGTGAGAACTACTAATTTACGTATTTGTTCACATGTGATTAACTTCATTCATATGTGAACATTGATGTACGTTTAATTGATAAATTAAAAAGTCAAAAAAATCCTAAAATTATATCAAAAAACATAAAAATACAAATATGTGTTCACATGTGAACGATCATGTGAACAAGTTGGTTCAAATGTGTTTTACGGCGTGATTTTTAGAGTTGTTAGCATTTTTTTCTTTCTAAATCTATCATATATTAATGTTCACATATGAATGGAGTGAATCACATGTGAACAAATACGTTATCTAGTAGTTCTCACAAGTTCTCAATTTTATGTGGTCCTCATTTGAACTTCCCACTATATATATATATATATATATATATATATATATATATATATATATATATATATATATATATAAGGCTTGGTTCTGGTCAAAACAAGAAGTTAAAATAAAAACGGTAAAAACGATCTCCGAGCTTAGAGATCAGTTTAGTAAATGGGGTTAAATCACAGAGATTTCTTATTATTTTTTGTAGCTCAAGGTTACATGTGTAGGGGTACAATATACACTGCAAACAATAAAAATAAACAATGTAAAAACTCTAAATCTGGCCGATCTAGCAATCCCCCGGAATCGTGATCAGGACAAGAGGAATTACTTCGGAATAGGCCGGACCCCAGTACAGAGGCGGAGGCTCCCTCCATGCTTGTCGATCCCCAATAATGCTTCCCATTTCTTCAAAATTAGACGTTTTTCATCAAACTCTATTCCCTTTTATTTATTCTTCACAATTCTCAACAGTTTTAAATTAATAGAATAAAGTGTCCGTTTTATGGCATGTAGTTCGATTCAACGAAAGGGCTTCAAATATTTACACCACGTAGTTTGGTATTTTTACTGTTAAAGTTTTTCTTCTTCTATAAATCGGACAAATACACACATCAATCACACCCCGCTTATAGTGTATCATTACCACATATATCTCTGTCTATTTATTTATTTTTATGAAAAGTATTGATGTTTAAAAAATCGGTTTGAGGTTCGTTTCCTGTTCAACTGGTTCTACCAATTGAACCGGCCGGATAACAAGTTGACAACTATATATTAGTAATTTTATTATATTACATAAGTAAAAATAAAGAGAAAATATAAATAAATACAATAAAAGTATTGAAAAGTTCCAAAATAGTATTTTTCAAGTAAGTTTAGCAACTTTGATTTTATATTTACTCAATACTAAAATAAATAAAGTTCAAAATTATGAAAATTAAAAAAATTAGAACAAAACTGGTTTTTCTGGACTCGATTCGCCGGTTCAACTGGAAAATCGGCCGGTTGACACTGATACAAAAATCATAATAAAACCGGTTTAGAATGAAACGGTAATCACTCGCTTTCCATCATACCAGCCCGGTCGAACTGGTTTTTAAAACATTGAAAAATATATATGTGTATATTATGGAGTTTTTGACCAAACCCATGTAGTTACAAAACTTATTTACTAAACCCATACCAGTTAGAAAAATAAATCCTAACTAACATATACCTTATTTTCTACACTATGCTGTACATTTTTAATAAAGAAATAAATTTATGTTATTACAAATATATTTATGTTACTAGCCCTATTCCGATTTTCGATTTTCGATTTCCGTTTTCTTGTCAATTCTTCTTCTACTTCGTGTCATAGTTTTATAAGGTAATTAAATAATACGGTGCAGTTTTTAATTTTTTTAAAATAGTTTTTTATTTTATTTTGACAATATTTTGATTGTCATAATAAGTTTTCTCTTTGAGCATTTTATTGAAATTTTATGGATTCTTTTTTCAGTTTATCGAATTTGTTTGGAGAAATGAGTGTGAATGCATATTGTTTTTTTGCTGGTTGTTATTTCATACCTTCTTAATTAAGCTATGGTGCCTACGGGATTAAAAGATAAAAACAAATATAAGAATTGTGAATGAGTTTAAAAAGTTATACATAACTGTAAATGGTAGTGAGGTTAAAACTTAAAAAGATGAATAAAATGGTTAAAAATTCGAGAAAAAATAGTATATATGTTAGTTAGGGATTTATTTTTCAAGCGGCGTAGGTTTAGTAAACAAGTTTTGTAGTCACGTACGTTTGGTCAAAAACTCGTATATTATGTATGTAGTTGCAAAAATCCACGCCATGCTGCATAAAACAAAATTTCATTTATGGCGGTTAATCGATTGATTAAGTATGACCGTTGATGACCGCATGTTCTTTTGTCTAGTCTAACTGTCTTAGACATATGGTTAAGAAAGTCAGTAATATCTAGACATAATCAAAGAGGTGTACTTACATAAATTCTTAAACTATAATTCACCAAGAAAAAACACTATTAAAACCTTATTAGAGTGGAAGGCATATGATGCATATATATATATATATATTACGAGTAGTGTAGATATTTAGCTATAAAATTATAGATTAGTATATATGTTTAACATAGGATTAACGCACGCTTTCTCTAAGGATGGTGATATTGACACCACGAAATTAATAAATATACCATAATTTATACTCTCAATGCATATGTTACTACTATTCAATGCAAAATTAGTGATGTATATATCAAATTTCGTGGTCTTTTTATTATCAAGTCCAAGTACCTAGTTACCGAATCAAAGAAGTATATATAGATCGATATCATTGAAAGCCGATTACTCATTACTCATCGATCTTTATGTTTCATTTTCTCATTTAGTTAACATCTGCTTTTCTGTATCTACTGATTCCCCGACAACACATTACAGTTTGATAATTTATGTGAAACAACTCAGTAATTTGTTGATATGACCAGATTTGAGATCATGGATCAATCTCCCAAAACAAAAGAAAATCGAGACCAAACTCCACTAATAACTGTTCTAAAACAGAATCTCAACCTCAAGAACTTAGCTAAATGATTAATACAAACTTTAGAAGAAACCTCTAAACACAAATTACACCCGGAAAATAGAACTCACAAGACAAACATTCAACACTCTTTGTGATTGAACGCTTAGACAATGTTTTGACACCAAGAATTGGGGATCTAAAATTTGCAGAGAACTTAAAGTAATGAGATACCCTAATCTCATCTCATTCTATATATATAAATAAGCAAACCCCAAAAAGGGCCCTTCTACGTTTTATCTTGTACACTTCAGTCCCTCTTGTATCCTTGTTCAGCTACAAGCCCTTCCAGAATATACACGTTATTTTCAGCCCTCTATCTTTGCTTCATAAATATGACCCTGCAGATTCTAGAATTACCACAAATAAGAAAATATTTTCAATAACTTACAAACTAAGCTTGAATATAATGACTACTTTGAACATCCCCCTCAAGCTTAGTTTGGAACATGTCTAATAAACCCAGATTATTACACAAAGCATTATGTTGAGCAACATTTAAACCTTTAGTAAATAGATTTGCAGTTTGTTCATGTGAATTTACTCTAACAGTTTTGATAATACTTGCAGACACGTTTTCCCTAATGAAATGCACATAAATTTTAAAATGTTTCGCTCTTTCATGAAATACTGGGTTAGCAGCAATTTGCATTGCTGAATTATTATCACAAAACATGTTTATAGGTAAACTGTACTCTACATGTAAGTCTTTTAAAATATTTAAGATCCACATAAGCTCACATGCAGTAGCAGACATAGCTCTATATTCAGATTCTATAGAAGATCTGGATATAGTAGTCCGTTTCTTACTTTTCCAAGACATAAGTGAATTACAAAAATAAACACAAAAACCTGTAACAGACTTCCTGTTCATTTTGCATTTTCCCTGGTCAGCATCAGAAAAAAGCATGTAAAGATATTTCATTACCTTTGATCAAATGAACACCTTTACTTGGAGCTCCCTTCAAATACCTTAAAACGCTAAATGCAAGATTAAGATGTGATTGTAATGGAACATGCGTAAACTGGCTAAGACAATGAATAGAATATGATATATCTGGCCTAGTTAGAGTAAGATATATCAACCTACCAACCAATTTCTAATACTCAGTAAGCTTTTCAAGTAACTTATCTTTTTCAGTAAGCACATTAGACAAGAATATATTAGATTCAATTGGAGTAGAAATAGGTTTACACCCAAGCATACCATAATCAGATAATAACTCTATACAATACTTTCTTTGTAGCATACACACACCTTGATGTACCCAAGTTTTTGAATAAAAACTTTATTTTTAAATAAGATTTAAACTTTTTAATTTCAGACATTTTGTTACCTGTTATAACAATATCATCTACATTTACAAGTAAAGCAATAAATAAATCATTTTCAGACTTAACAAACAAAGAATAATCACTTTTACTTTGCACAAACCCATTATCACAAAGAGCAGAGCTTAATTTTCCATTCCATTGTCTTGGAGCCTATTTTAGACCATATAGTGACTTAGTTAACTTGCACACCTTATTGCCATAATCAGAAAAATAATCTTCAGGTAATGACATGTATACATCTTCAAATAAGATCACCATACAAAAAAGCATTGTTAATGTCCAATTAAAAGAATGACCAATTGTTTTGAACTGCAAGTGTGATTAAACATCTTACGTTACCATTTTCACAACATGAGAGAAAGTCTCCTCATAATCTATACCCTCCTTCTAACTATACCCTTTGACAACAAATCTTGCCTTGTACCTTTCAATTTCACCATTGGATTTGTACTTAATTTTGAAAATCTATTTACAACCAAATGGTTTCTATTTGCAGGCAAATCAGTGATTATCCATGTGTTATTTCTATTTAAAGCTTCCGTCTCACTATTCATAGTTCCAACCCAGTTTGCATCTTTTGATGCTTCACTATAAGACTTTGGTTCTTTAGACTTATTCAAGTTAGACACAAAACACAGATTCTCATAATCTTTCAATATCATACTTAACTTTACCCTCAATAAATTTCTTAGGCATAGACACATTTTCCCTAGTAGATCTCCTTTGAACATTCTGATCAGAAAAACTTGTCTTAATTTACTCAATGTTGTGATTAGAGAATTGCCCTCAGAATTAGTATTTTCAGCATTAGGTGTGACAGTAGGACCATGAGAATGCTCACTACTACCTTCACCATTAACATCACTGTTATTTCTCCCTTCATCATAGGAACTTGAGGTGTTTGACTCATTTAAAAACATATCAAAGAATTTTTGATGATTTACTTCTTCATACTACTAAGACTAATCCTTTTTTAAAGGAAAGAAATTTTCATAAAATTTAACATCCCTAGAAAACAAAATGTTGGGAAAAACAATGATCAAACCTAAGTTATAAATCTGATGAGTCAAAATCTATCTCAGTTGTATTCAGGAAAAACTTAGTGAATTCCTGAGTCTGTGGTTCTGAGTCTGTGCCACACAGACTGAAGAATTGTTTCTGAGTCTGTGCTGCACAGACTGAAGAAATCCCACAGACTGAAAGCCGTGCTCTACTTGAAGACTTATGGATTCATCATCTGAAGAATGAAGATTGAAGACAAAAGACTTCACAGACTGAAGATCACAGACTGATGATCACAGATTGAAGATCACAGACTGAGAGCACAGACTGAAGAGCACAGATTGAAGAATGAAAGTACAAGTGTACAGAAGATATTCTTCTTTCCTTAGGCTAGATACAACTGATAAGATGTTTGAGAAAGGTCAAACATCTAACAAAGGTTTTCTTCTCAGCAAAGAAACCTTTTACCTTTTTGCTTTTTCTGTTTCCAAGAAAAACAAAAAGGGTGGCGTGCAAAGTTGCCCAAGATGCATCTGTTATCCCTTGGACAATTATGCAAGCTGGATAATATAGAGTTACACCCAACTCTATAAATAGCAGTTCAAAAAGCACTGCTATATATCCAAGAAATTCAAGAGAATTAGTATACTAGACCTTTGAGCTTAGGCTAAAGCATTACCACACTTACTGTGAAGTTTGTAGTGATAACTGTATCTTTGTATACTACTTGGATCGTATTCAAACCATCTGTGTGGGTTTGAATACCTTGTCATCTTTGTGAGACAAACACTTTATTGTGAATAATACTTTGATTCATAATAAACTCTGTGTTAAAGTTAATCTTGTTTTCCGCCTAGATTAATTTAAACTTGTTTGATATAAAACTTGGATATAAACTAACACGTTGAGATAACTGTTATTTAATCTGTATCTAAGTTTTGGGAACCTTGTGACCCAACAACTGGTATCAGAGCAAATAAAGATTTAATCTTTAACGATCAAAGGAACCCAGTTTATCAAACAATCATCTAAATCCATTTTTCTCTACGTTTTCTACTTTGAAAAATGACTTCCTCTATTGCTATGGCTGGGAAGGGAATTCCAATCTTCAATGGTGTAAATTTTACCCACTGGAAATTGAAAGCTGAATGGTTTCTTGCTAGCATTCATGATGAAATGCTTAGAGTCATTCAGGAAGGACCCATTATTCCTGGCAGAATAGTTCCTGCTACTTTAGATGCAAATGGCACTATTTTGACACCTGAAAAATTTGTTGAGGCTGCCAAAAGTACCTGGACTGATCTAGACAGGCAACTATATGCATTAGATTTTAAGGCCAAATCCATTCTGGGCAATGCAGTTACTTAGCCTATCTTTGCTAAGATATCTGGCTGCAAAACTGCTAAAGCCATATGGGATATGCTAACTGACCAATATGATGGTGTAAGTTTAGTACAATCCCAAAAGAAGAAGAATCTCATAAGAAATTATGAGAACTTCTCTGCTGGTCAAGGAGAGTCATTAACTGATATTTATACCAGATTTCAGATCTTAATCAATGATCTTGAAAGGTATAATATCATCAAAGGACAGTTTGAAATCTGTGCAAAATTTGTTGATGTCATTCCAAACACTTTTTCTGAAGTTATCACTTCATTAATTGTAAGTGAAAAATTGGAGACATATGATCTCTCTGGCTTGTTTGGACTTCTACTAAATTTTGAAGAAACCAAAGCCAGAAAGGATCTAAATGCCAAAAGGATTGCAAAAGATCCATCTGCTGCCCTTGTTGCAACAACAAGGAAAAATAGAGAACTTTTCTCTAGAGCAGATTACCATCTTACTCTTACAGACTCAGAATCAGATGATGAAACTGAATCTCTAGAAGCTGAAATGGCATTGCTAGCCCAAAGGTTAGAAAAGGCAAGATTCAAAGGTTCAAAAGGAAGGCCAACTTTTGATCCTAAGAAAGCTACTTGCTATAAATGTGGGCAAGTTGGTCATATTTCTTCTGACTGCAGAGTGAAGATTGCAGAATCTTCAAGTTCTGATAAGTGGGAAGAAAAGGCCAAGAAGTACAAGAAAAAGTACTTCAACTCCAAGAAAATTGGAGAGAAACAACAACCAAAGAAACTAGAGAAAGCTTTGGTTGTTGAACAATGGATAGATGAAGAATCTTCATCATCTGAGGATGATGAAGATATGTGCTTAATGGCTATCACAGAGAGCCAGTTTGACAAAGATGTCAAATTTGCAGAAAAGGCATGTGTTCATCCAGATTGGGACAGAGGATCTGCTTACAATGTAAATCATTTTAAACTTTACTATAGTGATGCAGAAAAACAGAAAATGTTTGAACACATTTATGTAGATTTTTTGAAAAGACTTGAGGAAATACAAGATTTAAAAACCAAACTCAGTCAAGTTCAAAAAGATCTACAATCAAAAGTGAATGAAATAAACCAAAATAAACAGTACAAACTTGAGCTTGATGCTCAATATGACCTTCTCAAAAAGATCAAGCTGGAAAAAGAAGCTTATAAAAACAAAGCTGATCATTATGAAAGGATCTGTAAATCTTGGTGTATTTCATCACTTAAAAATGTGGACTGTTTATCCAAACAGATTCCAGCTCAGATACAAGCGGTCATAGGTGACGAGTTTGATCTTAAAAGTCACATAAATTCAGAAATAAACTCAAAACCTACTATATTTGTACCTGAGATTTTACCTCATACTTTTAGTCATACTGTGGGAGACAAAGTTATATTGACAAATGCTTTTGTTAGACCAAAAATAGTTACTTAAGAACTAGTATATGAGACAGAGCCAGACTCTGAAGACACAGACTCAGAAATCTCAGTCTGTGAAACTTCTCAATCTGAACAGCCTGAACTTATAATCACTAATGAATCTTTAAGAACTATAGAACTTGAAAAGAAAAGATTTATAAAAGGCAAAGTTAATATTCCCACAGTATCATCTTTAAAAAGACAAAAGGAGGTAAAAGGAATCAAGAATAAACAGAAAGGTTACAATGTGTTTGAACCTTTCACATCTCAGTCTGTAACTGGTCCAGACAATAATATGCCAAATGATAAATCTAAAGGAATAAAACCAGTAACAAAGGAGTTAAAAAGATCTCAGTCTGTGAGATCTAACTGTCAGTCTGGAAAAATAAATTTTCAGTCTGGCAAACTTAACTCCAAATCTGTTTGTGTTAACACTCAGTCTGACTCTCAAAAGTCAAATCTTAACAACCAGACTGAGACCATTAAGCTGCTTAGTGAAAACTTAATAAAGTTAACCACAGATTTTAAAACATTTGTTGAGTCAAAACAAGAGTTTAACAGAGGATCTAGTGCAAATAATAACCCAAAATCCAAAAGGACCATTATGTTGAACAGAAAATGTTACAACTGTGGAAATCTGGGACATGAAGGTATTAAATGCACAAAGTCCATTCTTAAACAGCCAAAGGCTGCTTTGATCAAACAAATGTCTTCTACAAACAACAAAATCAAAAATAGAGAGGCTAAAAGTCAACTTCACAGACTTAGCACCAAAACTGCTAAAGAATTGACTTCAACCAACTCTAAAGAACCCATCAAAAGATGGGTTCCCAAAAGTAACTAATTGATTTTGTTTGTCCTGTGCAGGGTAACAGCAAATGGTACCTAGACAGTGGATGCTCAAGACACATGACAAGTTCCTTGAAGAATCTGTCAGAGTTTGTAGAAGAAGAAGGACCTTCTGTCAAATATGGTGACAACTCTGTTGCCAAGATAAAAGGTTATGGTGTGGTGAAGGCTGGCAACATCAGAATAACAAAGGTGGCCTATGTTGAGGGATTAAAGCATAACCTGCTTAGTGCTAGCCAGATTTGTGATGATGATGGTGAAATCAGAATCAGAAAGAAGGCTGCTGTTATCTATAATTCCAAAGGCAAACCTATATTAGTTGCCAAAAGAGAAAGAGATATCTATCTCTTGGATCTTTCTTCTGCAGACAACAATGTAGAGACATGTCTCTATACTCAGTCTGTGCCAGAACTAAGCTGGCTATGGCATAGGAGGTTATCCCACCTGAACTTCAAAAATATTAACCTCCTGTCAAAGAAGAAACTGGTTAGAGGTCTGCCTGATGTTACATTTGCAAAAGACAAACTTTGTCCTGCATGTACACTAGGGAAACAGACCAAGAACCATTTTCCATCCAAATTGTTAGCTACAATTGAACAACCACTGCATATGCTCCATATGGATCTGTTTGGACCCATGAGCATTAGCAGTTTGGGTGGAAAGAAGTATACACTTGTGGTTGTGGATGAATACACAAGGTATACTTGGGTCATCTTTCTTAAAGCTAAAAGTGATGCTCCTGAAGAGATTATTAATCTAATCAAGAGAGAAGAATTGTAGAAAGATGCACATGTCAAGCAACTCAGGAGTGACCATGGTACAGAATTTAAGAATTCTACTCTCATTGAATTCTGTACTGACAAAGGCATTATTCAAAACTTTGCCTCTGTCAGAACTCCTCAACAAAATGGTGTTGCTGAGAGAAGAAATCGTACACTCATAGAAGCTGCAAGAACCATGTTATGCCATGGTCAAATGAAGGTTTATTTTTGGGCAGAAGCAGTTAACACTGCCTGTTATACCCAAAATAGATCTATTTTGGTCAAAAGGCATGGCAAAACTGCATATGAGTTGTATCATAAGAAGGTTCCAACCATCCATTACTTCCAGACCTTTGGTAGTAAATGCTATATTCTCAATCAAAGAGATCAATTAGCTAAGATGGAACCTAAATCTGATGAAGGAATTTTCGTTGGCTATTCATCTATCTCAAAGGCCTACAGAGTCTACAACAACAGAAGGAATAAAATTGAAGAAACCATCAATGTCACCTTTGATGCTTCCTCTGCTAATGATGAACATGTTTCTCAGTCTGATGTTCATTTGTTAGAAGATTTATCTGTTGTGGGATCTGAATCTCAAATCCCAGTTGTTGTTAACCAACAACAGGACTCTGAAAGTGATAATGAAGATGATCAACCTGCTCATTCTATGACAATACCTTCATCAACAGAAGATGAATCTATGTCCAGAGATTCAAATTCTTCTGATACATGTGTTCAGTCTGATAGTTTTCAGTCTGTGAACTCTACAGACTCAGACTTGCCCTGTGTAGAAGATGATGCAGAACTAAGTCCTGCTATTCTTCCACCAAATGAGAATGATTGACCATCAAATGATGAATCACTTCTAGGAGTCAAAGAACACAAGTATCATCCAATTACAGAAATAATTGGAGATTATGTTTCTGGTGTACAAACAAGAGCTAAAGTGTCAAACTTATCTACTGCAAATTACTGTTTCTACACAAACTTCCTGTCAATCATTGAACCAAAGAAAGCTGAAGAAGCCTTGAAAGATGATGATTGGGTTGAAGCAATGCAGGAAGAGTTAACAGAATTTGACAGAAACAATGTTTGGACCCTAGTTCCTGCTCCAAAAGGGAAAACCATTATTGGAACAAAATGGGTTTACAGAAACAAAATGGACAAGGATGGAGTGATAATCAGAAACAAGGCAAGGCTAGTTGCTCAAGGCTACAAGCAGGAAGAAGGCATTGATTATGATGAAACATTTGCCCCTGTAGCCAGAATTGAAGCAATAAGGTTATTCTTGGCATATGCTGCATTCAAGGACTTCAAAGTCTATCAAATGGATGTCAAGAGTGCATTTCTGAATGGCAACTTACAGGAGGAAGTCTATGTGAAACAACCTCCAGGTTTTGTAAGTTCCACTTTTCCAAATCATGTCTATAAATTGCAGAAAGCACTATATGGGCTAAAACAAGCTCCAAGAGCTTGGTATGACACCTTATCATCCTATCTTCTTAGTAATGACTTTACTAGAGGATCAATTGATAAAACTTTGTTCTTCAAAAGGAACAAGGCAGATGTCATACTAGTCCAAATCTATGTTGATGATATTATATTTGGGTCTACTGATGAAAAATTGTGTAAATGGTTTTCAAACTTAATGTCAAAACAGTATCAAATGAGTATGATGGGTGAATTAACATACTTTCTTGGTCTACAAGTACATCAGAAACCTGATGGTATCTTCATCAACCAAGGTAAATATGTCAATGACCTACTTACTAAATATTCTTTAAAGGACTGTTCAATTATGAAAACACCAATGAGCACTGCAGATAAGTTGGATAAGGATCAGTCGGGCAAGTCAGTCTGTCAAACCACTTATAGAGGTATGATAGGATCTCTACTATACCTCATTGCAAGTAGACCAGATATCATGTTCTCAACATGTTTGTGTGCTAGATATCAATCTGAACCTAAAGAATCGCATCTAAAAGCTGTAAAAAGGATTTTTAGGTCCCTAAAAGGTACTCCCAACCTGGGTCTTTGGTATCCCAAAGACTCTGGTTTTGATCTAATTGGATATACAGATGCAGATTATGCAGGTTGTAAATTAGACAGGAAAAGCACTTCTGGTGGATGTCAACTGCTAGGTGGCAAACTAGTCAGTTGGTCAAGCAAGAAACAGAATTCTGTTGCTACATCCACTACAGAAGCAGAATATGTGGCTGCTGGTAGTTGCTGTGCTCAATTGCTATGGATGCAACATCAACTAGCAGACTATGATTTGGTGTTTACAAAAACTCCAATCATGTGTGATAACCAAAGTGCCATTGCCATCACTGAGAATCCTGTGTTTCACTCCAGGACAAAGCATATTGAGATCAGACATCACTTTATCAGAGATTGTGCTGAGAAAGATAAAGTGATTCTCAAATATGTGCCAACAAATGACCAACTAGCAGATATCTTTACTAAACCTCTTAATGAAGATAGATTTTTGTATCTGCTTGGTCAACTAGGAATGCTCAACCCCTAGTAAAACCTTGAATCTGTATGATTCAATTCTCAGTCTGTTCTGCTTTTCAATCTGTATAACTGTATTCTCAGCTACATACAATCAAAAAGCACAGACAAAGAGATGTCTTTGTACATACTTTCTAAGAAAATACCAAAAAGATTTTATACCTTCTGTTATTTTCTCTCAGTCTGACTGATTATATGTTTCAGTCTGTGTAACTTCTTCCAGATTAGCTACACAGACTGACCATATTCATTCAGACTAGACCTTCCATTTTTGTGCTTTATTAATTCATAAGGTTAGTATTTTAGTATTATCAGTATTAATACTGCTGGTTACTTTTAGTACTGCTGGTTAATACTGATAAGACTTTTTAACACTGCCCCCATGAATTCGTATTTTAGCACTGCTGGTAAAGATTGGTACAATTAACACTGTTAATGTAGCAAGTTACTACTGTTAGTTAACTTTAGTACTGCTCACACCAGTTACCACTGTTAGTTAACTTTAGTACTGCCTTCGAAAGTTACTACTGTTAGTTAATTTTAGTACTGCTTTCACTAGTTAGTACTGTTAGCAATATCAATCTGTTACCACTGCTGGCACAAAAGTTTTTTTTTATTTTCTCTTAGTCTGTCTGATATATGGCTCAGTCTGTGTGACGTCACCCAGACTCATTGCACAGACTGATTTTATACACTCAGACTAAATGTTTTTTTTTAATTTTAATATATTTATTTTTTTATTTTTATTTTATTCTATTTTTTAAATAAACAACAATATCCTTGCATTTAATGCTTTAACCATTTTTATGGTAATAATCATTAAAAGTTTTGGCGCTTGTTGTCTATTTATCTGCTCAATACAAAAAGTGCACGTGCCTCAGCGCTACTGTTGCAGAAACAGGGATAAACCGTCCAAGTGGGTCCCATTTAACGGAAATTTAATTTCTACAAATACCCATTTATGTTTTATTCATTTCTTCTTCATTCATACTTGCACATCAAAAACAAACAGAGTTTCTAAACCCTAAATCGCTCAACCATTTTCAAAATCAATTTCTAAAATGGCTGATCAATGGGTTTACACGGCACCTGCCAACATCGCTGCGGCTAAACCCTTCAAACAAGGGAAACAGGTAAAACTCTGTATCAACAATCAAGTAGCTACCATTTCCATCCCTGATTCGAAAAAGAATAAAGGGTTTGAGGAACTAACTGCTTTTATGTCTGCTCATACATTAAGGGGAGCATTCTATAACACAGTTCCTCAAATATACCCACAATTTCTAATGGAATGGTGGTATACTTGCTCCTCAAATAGTACCAATACTGCAATTACTGGTACTATTGATCATGGTAAATGGGCAGTTACCATTGATCAGGAGTTAATTAGGAATGTCTTAGACCTGCCTTTGGGAAATAATTTTGAACCTATTCCAACCAAAGAAGCAGCAAGGGCTTCTCTTCCTTTGGTTGGATATACCAAAGAAAAAGGCACAATTTTGATGTCAGGATTCACCCCCAAATGGAAATTTTTAATTTCTGGCATCATTAGGAGTCTAGGAGGTAAATCTGGTAGCACTGGGGAGCTAAATGAGTTTGAAACTCAGCTGTTGAGCTCATTCATCACTGGTTTAAACATCAACTTTGCAGAGTTGTATTTTCAAGAAATTTTAAAACTGGTGAATGAGTCAACCAGAATTTTTAATGTACCTTTTATAAGGCTACTCTCCCTGTGCATCCAATCCAGGTTAACTGGGTCTGTATATATGTCTTTTAATAATAAAGTGGCAGATATACTTGTTCCCATGCTCACATATAAAGTGTTTAACCATCCGGTTCCACTTTCTGGAGCACCTATCACTGCTGCTATGCAGCACTGGATTGATCACCCATATGTTGCTTCTGCATCCATGGAGGGTGATGATTCCAGTGATAGTATGGGTAATAAGACCCAGGCTGTTGAAGATCGTGTGGCTGAAGCAGAGCACACAGACTCCGTGGATACAGACTCAACTCAGTCTGTGCACTTGGAGTCAGACTCAAACACTCCTGAGTCTGTTCCATCTTCAACAGAAGATGCAGGTAGTACTTCTTCTTCTTCTGAGGACATGGATACAGATCAACCTTCTTATCCTAGCCCATCCTCACCCACAAAAGAGAGTCACAAACAAACCAACCCAGATGAGTCACCACTCACTCTGGAGGAATCACCAAAATCAACCCCCAAAAGTATAGCACAAATGGAATCATCATCCATGGAACTGGATGTCAACAGAACACCTTCCAGTGCTGTAGACCATTCCATTACAGCTCTGCTAGAGTCTGTGGTGCCAATGGCTACCCAACTGACCCAACCTACACCTAGTTTAGTCAGCTTGGATACCCACATTGCTGCTGCTACACTGACCCCTGTAGTAAGCATTGAAGAAGATGCTCCAATCCTGAGCACTACCAACCCCCTCTTTACCCCACTCACAATGGCTGGACCCATATTGACCACTAGTCCTGCACTAGTTCACACTCCGGTGAGTCTTTTCTTACACCCCTCTGCACAGATTGCCAATGCCCCAGTCATGTCACAGACTGAGGTACAGATCTCCTCTTCTTTGCTCCATGATCTACCATCTTATCACCAGATGGTTAGTGAGGGCATACAAACTTCAACATCAGTTGCCAGTGATACTGCTCCATTACACCAGGAACTGTTTGAGGCAACAGGTGCAACACAATCATTTCCCCGTGATATCTTATCCTATCACCGGATTAGATCTGAGGGAACACCTACACCACTCAATGTGAGGGGGAGCAAGAAGGATTGCAGACAGGTGAACATACTGAGATGGTTGCACAGACTCAGGGGGAGTCATCCATTGTCTTACACATAGACCCAATTGCAACTATCTCAGCCCAAGGTCAGATGGAGTTGAAGAGACCAAGGGAAGAAGATGAAGATGTTCAACCACTGCAGATCAAAAGAGCCAGAAAGACAAAAAGAATGGTCAGGAGGATTCCTGAAAGGGATATCTTTGATTCCCAACCAAAGATGAAGGGGATCAAGACCTGGGATCAGTTTGTGAAGCTGGCTGAAGAACAGGACACTGATGGTGAAGATGATGATGCCATCAATCCTAACTGCAGTTCTGAGTCTGAAGTTTTCAGAAGATCAGATGATGATGAAGATGATGCTACTTTTGGAGGTGTAGGTGAAGGAGCCTCAAAAGTCAAGTCTGGAGAGTCTCAGTCTGTGCCTTCTGAACCTGCACAGACTGAGACACAGCATCAATCACAGACTCAGAGCTCAGAGCAACCAGCAGCAAGCACTGATGCTCTAATTATCAGTGCTGAAGCCATCCAAGCTGAAGCTAATCCTGCTAGATCAACCACAACAACCAGAATACTACCTCCAGGTAGAAGTGAACTTGAAGATAGAATGCGATGGAGAAGTGCTCACCTGATTAGCACTTATCCTGGATCAAGCTCCACCATGGAAGAAGTTATAGATAAGGGTAAGGGCAAGGAGATTGCCTTATCCAAGCAGGAAAGGTTAAGCAAGATCAAGAAGATGGTGGATGATCATGCTGCTGGCACAAGAAATCCTGAACTGACAAATCTACAGGATGAACTCTTGCAACAAGAAGCTACTGCTCAAGGTATGACCTTAACCGAATACTTAAATGTATTATCAAATGAAGAGCAGAAGCTGAAGGAAGCAAGATTTGTTGACATGCTCTCCAAAGAGTTAGAAGATGAAAGTTGTTCACAGACTCAGATCAGAATGAGTCAAGTTGAGCAACAGATCAAAGAAGATGAAGAGCTGTCAATAAGATTACAGAAGATAGAGAGCCTGAAACCAAAGCTACAAGCCACTTTCCAAAAGTCAAAGCTCAAGCAGAAGATCAGAGAATGTCATCTGAACAAGATTGGACAGAAATTAAAGCTGGAGCTGACTTTGACCAAGAGCAAGAAGATGGTATGGGTGGATGAACTATACACTCTAGGGCTTAAGGAATGGCAATCCATTGCCAATCTTTTGAAGAGTGCAGCTGACAAGGATCTGAAGAAAGAAGTTCTGGATGAGCTATCTTACCTGATTGAGCTAGTTCTCAGTCTGGGGCTCATCTCAGAAGAAGAGTACAAGTTGTTTTGCATAGCAAACAATTTTGTAATCAAGAAGAAGTCAGCTGGGTTATCCACAGAGAATGAGCAAAGAAGGGAGCATCCTCTACCCAAAGGTATTGTTTTCATAGATAGATCTTATGTACAGACTGACAACATTGAAGGTCTGTGCTATAGAGATATCAATGGGATAGAGTGCTTCCAGGATCAAAATGGACTATATAGAGAGTCTCTGCTACACTGCATTGCCCTGCTGAAGGAATGCAAACATTCTCAAGCCAGACCATTCAGAAGAAGACTGATCAGCTGGTTATTCAACAACCTTTCCCAACTCAGGATGATGATTGGACTTGAAGATATCTGCAAGAAGATCATCCTAGAGTATCAAGAATTTGAAGACAAATCTGATAAGGAAATGGAAGAACTGTTGACGAGGAAATTGGAAAAGATGAAAGAGATCAGGGCTCAGAGAAAGGATTGAAGACTGTTAGATTTTTGATTTACAATCTTATGTAATAATTGTAATATTTTTGTGAACTAACTGTGATTCTGACTTTATATATATAAGTCTTGATCCATATGTTATGATTCACCTTAGTATTTATTATTTCTCCATTATCTTTTGTAAATAGATTTTGACATCATCAGATAGGGGGAGATTGTTGGGAAAAACAATGATCAACCTAAGTTATAAATCTGAAGAGTCAAAATCTAACTCAGTTGTATTCAGGAAACTTAGTGAAATTCCTGAGTCTGTGTTTCTGAGTCTGTGCTACACAGACTGAAGAATTGTTTCTGAGTCTGTGCTGCACAGACTGAAGATCCTCACAGACTGAAAGTCATGCTCTTTCTGAAGACTTATGAATTCATCATCTGAAGAATGAAGATTGAATACAGAAGGCTTCACAGACTGAAGTTCACAGACTGAAGATCACAGACTGATGAGCACAGACTGAAGAGCACAGATTGAAGAATGAAAGTACAAATGTACAGGAGATATTCTTCTTTCCTTAGGCTAGATACAACTGATAAGATGTTTGAGAAAGGTCAAACATCATATAAAGGTTCTCTTCTCAGCAAAGAAACCTTTTACCTTTTTGCTTTTTCTATTTCCAAGAAAAGCAAAAAGGAAGGCGTGCAAAGTTGCCCAAGATGCATCTGTTATCCCTTGGACAACTATGTAAGCTGGATAATATAGAGTTACATCCAACTCTATAAATAGCAGTCCAAAAAGCACTGCTATGATCCAAGAAATTCAAGAGAATTAGTATACTAGACCTTTGAGTTTAGGCTAAAGCATTACCACACTTACTGTGAAGTTTGTAGTGATAACTGTATCTTTGTATACTACTTGGATCGTATTCAAACCATCTGTGTGGGTTTGAATACCTTGTCATCTTTGTGAGACAAATACTTTATTGTGAATAATACTTTGATTCATAATAAACTCTGTGTTAAAATTAATCTTGTTTTCCGCCTAGATTAATTTAAACTTGTTTGATATAAAACTTGGATATAAACTAACACGTTGAGATAACTGTTATTTAATCTGTATCTAAGTTTTGGGAACCTTGTGACCCAACAGTAAAAAGTACTCGAACACTCTGTACGGGTACTTCATTGGTAAGAGATTAGCTTTTCCCGTGGTCCAAAACTATGTTATGAATGCTTGGAGGAAGTTCGGTATCGAGAAGGTTATAATGCACTCCAATGGTTTCTTCTTTTTCAAATTTTCTTCGGAGCATGGCATGAATGAGGTTCTTGAGGGGGGTCCTTGGATGATTAGACTGGTTCCTAATATGTTAAGAAAATGGGATTTTGATGCTGATTTAGCTAAGGAGGATCTTACAAGAGTGCCGGTGTGGATTAAGCTCCATGATGTTCCGCTTTTGGCCTTTAATGAGGTGGGTTTGAGCGGTATAGCTACCAAGGTTGGGACACCTCATATGCTTGATTCCTATACTAGTACAATGTGTACTGAGGCTTGGGGTCGACCAAACTTTGCTCGTGCCATGGTTGAGGTCGTATCGGGGGCCGAACTGAAGGAAACTGTCACGGTGGCGATCCCCAAGCTCGGGGGGTATGGCAAGATCCTTTATACGGTTAGGGTTGAGTACGAATGGCGGCCGCCTAGGTGCAATATGTGTAAAATTTTCGGCCACAAAGATGCTGCATGCCCCAAGAATGTAGTGGTTGTTGAAGCTCAAAAGGCAAGTAACCCGGAATTTGTTGCCCCGAAGAAGACGGCCCGAGGGCTACTAAAGCATGATGGGAAACCCCTGGATGGTTTCTCTGTGCAGAAACAAAAGCCTAAAATGATTTTTAAGGTGAAAGACCTGGGAACTACCTCCAAACCGGTTCCAAAGGGCTCTTTTCCGAAACCGACTCTCAAGTCTGGTTCGGGAACTTCGAAAACCTTATCTTTGGGAAACCGCTTTGGTGCCTTAAGTGACGAGGAGAAAGAGGATGATCCAAGAGATAAGAAAACCCACAACCGGGATGATAATAGAAATGGCCCAAACCAGCCCTGTAAGTTCAAAGGGGCGGTCTCTGGTTGTGGTACTTCGGCTGATGAGTCTGAATCAGACATTGAGGAAGTTTATAATGAGACATCTGTATATATGAAACTTTCTATGGAAGGGTCTCTTTCTGAGGGGGCAAGCACTCCCAGGGCCCCTAGTCTCCATGGTTAGTCTCGCTTCGTGGAATGTAAGGGGTTTGAACCGTGTCCCCAAACAAAAAGAGGTTCAACAGGTGGTTAGTGAGAACAAGTTGTGCATCTGTGCCATCTTAGAGTCCCATGTCCATGTCTCTAATCTCAATCGTATATGTTCGAAGGTGTTCAGAAGATGGAGTTGGTCTTCTAATTCTTCTAGGAGCGCTAGTGGATCCGGCATTATTCTTGGTTGGGATCCTGACCGGGTTGATCTTATGATTATCTCTTTTACGGATCAGATCATGCATTGTCATGTCCGGATGCGGGATAGGGACCAGTATTTCTATTGCTCTTTCATTTACGCGGGTAATTCCTATTCCCATAGAAGGGAGTTGTGGGATAATCTCCGTCTGCATAGCCAGTTTGTCCGTAAAAAGCCTTGGATGTTATTGGGTGATTTCAATGCCATTCTTAATTTGGAAGATTCTTCAGCTGGTTCCTCCAGGTGCACTATTTCTATGCGCGAGTTTAGGGAGTGTGTGGAGGATATTGGGGTTGTTGATGTGCCGGCCACGGGGCTTCACTACACCTGGAATCAGAAGCCTCAGTCCGACTCGGGTATCCTGAGGAAGATTGATCGTATCATGTGCAATGGGGAGTTTCTGGGAGCTTACCCTGGGGCTCGTGCTTTATTTCAGCCCTACAGGATCTCTGACCACTCCCCTGTGGTGCTTACCCTGCCTGTGATTCAAAAACCCCGTATTAAGCCCTTTAAATTCTTTAATCTGATTGCCCTTAAACCAGAATTTAGAGATATTGTTATGGAAGCGTGGAAGGAGAACCTAGAAGGGCATTCTATGTTTCGGATTACCAGAAGGTTGAAGAAACTTAAAAAACCCCTTGCAAAGTTGATGAGGGACCAGGGTGACCTCCATAAGAAAGTCGATAAGCTTCGTACTGAATTGGATGAAGTTCAAAAAGCTCTTGACTCTAATCCCGACTCTCTTGCTCTGCGAGAGGAGGAGAGCCTTTACCTTCGTGCTTTCAATGCGGCGGTTTTCGATGAGGAATGGTTCCTGAAACAGAAAGCAAAAATTGAATGGCTTCGGTGGAGTATTGTAATTCCAAGTTCTTCCAAAACGTGGTTAAGGAAAACGCTAATAGGGGTCGGATTAAGCATGTGCATGACTTGCATAACGTTGTCTATGAGGGTGACTCAGTGCCCCTGACCTTTGTTGACCATTACAAGAATTTTTTGGGATGTGCTGGTGATTCTACTCCGCTGGATACTTTGAGGCTCTTCTCTCGTAAACTCTCGAGATCCAAGGCTGTTCTGATGATTCGTCCTGTTACCAAGGACGAAGTTAGGGCGGCTTTATTTTCTATTGGCAACAGTAAATCCCCGGGCCCTGATGGTTACTCGGCCGCTTTCTTTAAACGGTCATGGGAGATCATTGGTGACGATATGTTCTCTGCAGTTCGTGATTTCTTTGCCAATGGCCAGATCCTAAAAGAAATCAACCATACTGTTATTGCCCTTGTCCCGAAAGTTGCCTCCCCCTCTCGAATAAACGATTTTCGGCCTATTTCCTTGTGTAATGTCCTGTATAAGTGCATCAGTAAGTTGATCACTAATCGTATCAAGGATGGGCTGGAAGATATTGTGAGTGACAATCAGTCTGCCTTCATTCCTGGCAGGAGTATCTCAGATAACATCCTCTTAACCCAGGAGCTTATGAGATGTTACCACCTTAATCAGCTCGCTGTGCTTTCAAGATTGACATTCAGAAAGCTTATGATACTGTGGATTGGGGTTTTCTCAGGACTATCCTTCATGGCTTTGGATTCCACCCGGTTATGGTAAATCTGATCATGACTTGTGTGTCTAGCACGTCCTATTCCCTGAGTATTAATGGAGGTGTGCATGGGTTCTTTAAAGGAAAACGAGGTCTGCGGCAAGGGGATCCAATGTCTCCTTATATCTTTACTCTAGTGATGGAGGTGCTGACCCTTCTTATCCGGAGGAAGGTAGACGGATCTACCTCCTTTAAGTACCATGCGAAGTGTGAAAATCTAGGGCTTGTTAACCTGTGTTTTGTAGATGACTTGTTTCTCTTTGCGCATGGTGATTTGGAATCTGCTACGGTTCTTCATTCTGCCCTTAAGGAATTTAAGGAAGTCTCGGGCTTGATCCCCAGTATCCCGAAGAGTACTGCTTTCTTTTGAAATGTCCCCGACTATGTGCGGCAAAGTTTCCTCCACATCATGCCTTTTGAGGAAGGCACCTTTCCGGTTCGTTATCTCGAGGTTCCTCTCATCTCCTCTAGGCTTGTCAAATCTGATTGTAAAGTTCTGGTGGAGAATGTTCAGAATAGGATCGGGGATTGGAAGAATAAGGCTCTCTCATTTGCTGGCCGTGTCCAATTAATCTCCTCTGTTCTCACATCTCTTCATGGATATTGGGCATCTATGTTTATTCTTCCTGCCTCTATTATAGATGATATTGAGAAGCTTATGAGGGGCTTCTTGTGGTGTCAAGGCCCAATGAAGGCTGGTAAAGCTAAGGTGGCATGGGATGACGTATGCCATCCAAAGCGTGAAGGTGGTTTGGGGATCCGTCGCTTGAGTGAATGGAATATCTCTCTCATGGCCAACCACGTTTGGAGCATCCTCTCCAGAAAGAATTCCATGTGGGTCAGATGGGTGTATGCTTACAAACTTCGTGACCGCAGCTTCTGGGATGTCCCTGCTCATAGTAGTATGAGCTGGGGTTGGCGAAGCCTCTTACGTATCAGGGAGGTCGTCCGGCCGTATTGCTGGTATAAGATTGGTAATGGGAGGTCTGTGTCGGTTTGGTATGACACGTGGTGTCACCAATGTCCCATTGCCCGTATCTTTTCCAGCCTCCGTGATATTACTCGCTCGGGTTTCTCAATCTCTGATTCTGTTGCTGATCTCATTGACGGTGACTCTTGGAGATGGCCGGCCGAATGGTGTCAAAGGTACCCTTATCTTTCTCAGATTGAGGTCCCTACTCTTTCCTCACTGCCTGATAAGCTTCTGTGGCGCGACTCGGCCGGAGAGTTTCTTGATTTTCGGGCTGGTCAAGTTTGGGAATCCATTCGGCCAAGAGGTAGCGTGGTGGATTGGGCTCCTGTTGTGTGGTTTTCTTCTTGCATTCCTAGGCATGCTTTTCACCTGTGGCTCGTCTTAAGAGGCAGACTGAAGACCCAAGACCGTATGAGACAATGGGATGTTGGCCCTTCGGTTGACTTAGCCCTGCTGCGTTGTCAGCTGTGTGGTTCTTGCCAGGACTCTCATGCTCACCTGTTCTTTGAATGCTCATTCTCCTCCCAGGTTTGGTTCAGGGTTATTAATCATGCGAAGTTGCAGGTTATGTCTGACTGTCTTGAAGTGCTTATGCCCTCCTTCCTATCTGCCACAAGCTCGAAAAACATTGACCATGTGGTCGCCCGTCTGGTGCTGGCGGCATCGACGTACTTCATTTGGCAAGAACGGAACTTTCGGCTATTTGACAAAGGCAAAAGGTCCTTTAAGGAGGTGGCTGACGCAATCATCAATACGATAAGGTTAAAGCTGGTTTCCTTTGCCTTCAAACCCTCGTTTCGTGCTCTCCGCACTATAGAGAGATGGAAGATCCCAAAAGGGGTGAGTCCTTCGTCAAGTTAATCCTTTCTTCATGCGGACGCAGTGGTTTATTGCTTGGCTAGAGTCTTGTTGTTGTTGTTGTTGCCTCATGGTTGTGTGGCCTCATAGTTGGGCTTTGCTGGTTGTCATACTCAAGGCCTGTCTTGTGTATGCACTTAATCTTTCCGTCTGTTAGATTAAGTCAATGTGGTTCTACCACATTCATTGTACTTGTATTGATTATCATTTTTTTCTAATAATATTTGCCGGGGTATTTTTTCCCCTTTACCAAAAAAAATTTGTCATTAATTTAGATGTGATTTATGGATGGACCTAAGCTTTATATTTTGTATAATTTGAATGTCTTTGCTCGTTTCTTAGAAAACTTCGACCTTTGTTCTAAGTCAAGTTATGACTAGCATTGTCTTGACTTATTTACATTGTTTGTAGCCTTTGATATTGCTTTTGTAAATGTTCAAAAATTATGGTTGTTACTAAGGCATTAATCACTAATGGTGAATTAAAAGAAATTTGATTTGACTTGTGTGTTCTCTTGTAGAGCATCCTCGACAAGATGTACTTGGATGCATTACCAGAGAACTCTATGTTGGATGAATAGTTGGATGGATGGGTATTTTATTCGGCACCCAAGCAAACCGAGGTAACTATTTATACCCAAATATGTTACAAAAATGAAATGATTATGTTTGTTGAACCTAAGCAATGTCCTCATATGTATAGTAGATGTTATCTGGTATGGTGTTATCTACCTATTAATTTTAAGTTTGTGGTAGCCTTAAGTACGTAAAAATCTTACTATGATCATACGATTATGCTTTTAGCTATAACCAATTATGATTTTACTTTTAAATATTGTTATATATTTATTTTCTAATTTTAAGATGCTCAATGTATGTTATTTTTGTATGCAGTATTGGTAGAAACATCAAGTCATTTCAATGCAGTGGGCAAGGTGAATCATTTGTAATGGCTCTTTTTCTAGACAGATATGTAGTCGATGTTTTGTTTTTAGCATGTCGAATAGATAGGTTCAATTTTCAAATATAGGTCTTTTTATGGTGTATTCTAGTGCTCAATTTAGTATATGTAGTTAAGCATATAATCTTTTTTAATCTGCTACGTATATGTATTTTAGTTACATGTCTCGTGTTTAGTTCTCCGAAAGAGAAATGTAATTTGATTTGTTTTGCATTTAATTGCTTTGTATGTAGAGTATATATGATGGTCGATTGTATTTTTAATATTGTTACTGGCTTTGAAGAAATCAAATGATGAAAATGAAAAAAAAATGATATGACAAGCTGTGCCAAAACAAAATAATATATTTTATTTGTTTTGTATTTTTTAGATCGTTTGTTTGTATGCTCCAAAAGATATTTTTATTTTTTTAAAAACCAATGTGTAGATCAGTTTTATACATTCGCTTCAAAAGAAACCATTTTTTAGATCGGTCATTTGACCGCGACAAAAAACAACCAAGTTTTTAGATCACTGTTTTTTAGTTTGATTCCAAAACCGATATAAATTACATATTTAACCGATCTAAAAAACACTTTCTGTAGTAGTGACTCCAGTCCCTCTTGTATCCTTGTTCCGCTACAAGCCCTTTCAGAATGTACATGTTATTTGTGACCCCTCTATCTTTGCTTTCTTTATAAGTATGACCCTGCAAATTCTAGAATTACCACAAATAAGAAAATATTTCCAATTACTTACAAACTAATCTGGAATATAATGACTACTTTGAACAATAACCATACTTTAACTACTTCAATTACTATTACTAAACATGCCTAAATTTAACAACGATTACTAAAAACCCAATAAAGTTACTTATTTAAAATGTATTATTACTTAATAGAAGTGAAACTACAATCAGCTTTCTTATTCAAGTATGTAACATCATACCCAATACTTAAAATCAAGCCATAGTTACTGTGTGTCGGCAACCTTTCCTTTTTATTGTTATCATGTCTTCTTTCCTAAAACAGAATCCAAATGCGACTGATTGAAACGTAGATATGATGGATCACTTCACTTGCATGGTTGGAAAATTAGAACAATTAGCAAGTCAAGACTCAAAAAGAGTGATTGATAAATGGGAGATAGTGAGTCACTTTCCTCATTTGTATCTTAAGCAAAACTATGAGCCCCCACAACACCTACTCCTAACTTGTTTTGCAATTAAGGGTATCAATTGTATAACTTTTTAAAGGGAAAGACAATTCATTATTAAAGTTGGAAAAACCTTGTATAACAATCATTAAGGTGACCTAGTAGTAAAACATTTCGTTGTCTTCGTAAGAGGTCTCAAGTTCAATCTTTCTAGGTAAATATATTGTAGGTGATCATGTCAGAAATGACCATTTCATAACCCGTTTAGACTGAATAAATTTGAGTAAAAAGAAAAATCTTACCCACCTAATATAATATGAATAGGAAAAACCTCATCCATTTATTCGAAAGAACCTATCTAACTAACTAAACTCTTAAATAAAGTATGAATATGGGATACTTGTGTAAAAGGATATTAACTAGACACTTGTTAGTATGATTGTGTTTCTATTGTATTATGACATGTGATACATCCAAATGAGAGTACATGGTATTGCATGTCATTTGATATAGACATGACATATGAGATGCACATAATTATGTCATTGTTTTTGACTTTATCGGTTTAGTCCTACTTGAAATAACCAAACTCATGGAAATATACATCAGAAAACACAAGTTAGTTCCAAAGGTACCTGTTTTCATATATTTCATTATTTCGTTATGATGATTAGTCTAGAAGTTGATATGTGACGATTGGCCAAAAACAAAGGCCTAAAAGAGAATTTGACATACTTCTTTTTAAGTGTATGATAAAGTAACCTTAAATACGCGAATTGACATACAATGACATACATATAGATGCAATATTATATAATAAAGGGGCTTGTAAGTAATTTTATGTATCATAAACACCATTTTATTTTAAAAGATTTGTATCATAAACACCATTTCAATTCAATAAAGGGTGTGCCAAACAACGGTACTCTAAATATGTTACTTATTTGAGCCAAGTTTATTTAAACCCACGGGAATAAGGCCTGCCTATACAACCCACTAAGACTTAACCCCAGCCCAGATAACGAGAGAAATATTTTGTACTTTCACGAGCATAACAAACTCCATGACATATTTTATATACACGTTCAGTTATTGAATTTTAAACGTAGGGCATATTAATGACCTAAAGTGTAAAAAAGATGCGATCGGTCTAAAATAATCCGTGTAATATTTTCGTTAAAATTGAAATTTATCAAAGGAATTAAAATTTATTAAAATAATCCGTGTAATATTTTCGTTAAAATTGAAATTTATCAAAGGAATTAAAATTTATTAAAGGAATTAGAATTTCAAGAAGCGAAAGTGAATGCCAAGCTAATTCGTTTCAAACCGAACACCTTTGCGAATTGAGATCCATCAAATTTCATGAAATTTTGTGAACCAAAAGCAACGTAAAACATCTTTCGAGAACTTAAAAGACTATACAACTTACCTTTTCCTTATCTATTTGTTAGAATAAATTTACTAATTTCTTTTTCTTCTTCTCATACTTTCTCTTTGTTAGAAAAACATATAATAAAACCTGATAAATATTCACATAAATAACTCTATCTTGCTTAAATATAAAAAAATATCCACGTTTGACTCAAGAGCACCACATTAATTTTATATTTGTTCGTTCTATTGTTGATTTGATAACTTTATTTTATTACATAATCATAGAAACATATAAAAAAAATAAATAATATATATAGATAAATTTGTCAATAATTTTTTTTATAAATTTTTTTTTCAATAATTTTTTTTTATAAAAATTTGCATTAATTTTTTTTTTATTTTTATGAATAGGTCAAATTTTATCGTGTATAAATTTACATGTAAATTGTTAAATAATTTTGTAATTTCTCAATTTCACCTTGTACCCAAATTGGGCCTTTTTAAATAAATTGGAAATCGGAAATTAACCTTAAACCCAATAAAGATAGCCCAAAAACTTATTACACTAAGAAAACTTCTCAGCCCTGATTACTCCGGTGTAACATCACCGGCTTTCTTTACCTCCGCCGTACGAAAACATCTGCCGATTACTCCGGCGTGGTGAAAACATCATTTTTCTTACAAAGCTCATGTAAGTAATTCGTTGTTTATAATATTGAAACCCTAACATAATAACTAACTCTATAATGTTTATATTCACCTTTTAAAAGTTCCGTTTTATTTTAATTGACTATATATCCGTCTCCCTTATTTGAAAATTATCAGTTCAAATTAAATAAAAATTTGCAGCTAATAAAAAAGTAGTTAACTTTACTGTAATTGATTGTTTGCAGGTTATATTTGTGAATTCTGATATCTTGTGGATGCTAACAGGTTTTTTAGGTTTTAGATAGGTAGTTCATTTTAAGCTATGTTTATCGTGTTTTAAAAATTAAAAAAAAAATATTTTATGTTATATATGATCATGTAGCACACATTTTCTGTGTGCATTTGTTGTAACTTGTAATCGACGAATCGTTTTTTGTGCATTATGAATGTTTATGAATGTTTTGATTAACAGATCCACATTTCGTGATTGCGCAAAACTGGAATCAGATCATCGAAGAAGAAGATATGTAAAAGTAACTTAATTTGATGATGAAGGCTCTTGTTACAAGTCGAGGTATAACTTTTGAATAAATGGAAATTTAAACTTAATGAAAGTTCCAAAAAAGCTCGATGTAGGTAACATCAGTTCATTTACTCGTTAAAAGGACCGAAAGTTCAACCTTGCTCATAAAAAGGTAACATAAAATGAAAAAAATGGATTTAGGCTACCAAAGTTATGATTTTTACCTTACCTTTTTGTTGATGAAATTGAACGTTCACTCCTTTTTTTGAACAAAATTGAACTTTGCAGTCTTTGTAATGTGAGAATGAACTTACATTTTCTATATTGTGCTTTTGTGGAACTTTCCTTACTTTTTTTTGAATTTTCCCTTGAATACGTTGCACATTTTGGATCAATCTAATCACTATTCATGTGTTGCTGCAGGGAAGTTATACTCTGATATTGTTGCACTTTGTGAGAGGTTACTAGTTTCATATAATGGGCAACTTTATCTGCAAAAAAGAGTGCTTTCTTCTATTGGTGAAAGTGATCAAGAACATATTAGAAGATTCGATGAGAAAAAACAAGGGGTGGACTCTGTATGCCAGATATTGGAGGATGGTGGTCCATGGGGGACGTGTTTGGAGAATGCTTTATTGAAATGCAATGGAAGCACACAAAGTGATCTCGTGATTTCTGTTTTAAGGAAGTTAAAGGATGTGAATCTTGCAGTAAATTATTTTAAATGGGCTGAGAGGAATACCAATCAACCACATTGTCCTGAAGCATACAATTCGCTTCTCATGGTGATGGTAAGAAGTAAAAAGTTTGATCAGATTGAGCAAGTTTTTGAAGAAATGAATGTTGCTGGCTTTGGCCCGTCTAATACTGTTTGTATCGAGTTAATTGTAAGCTGCGTTAAGAGTCATAAGCTAAAAGAAGCGTATGATCTGATTCAATTAATGAGAAGGTTCAAGTTTCGGCCCGCGTTCTCAGCTTACACAACGCTAATAGGAGCGCTTTCGACTGTTCATGAACCTGATCTTATACTTGCACTTTTTCACCAAATGCAGGAGCTTGGTTACGAAGTACACGTGCATCTGTTCACAACTGTGATCCGTGTGTTTGCTAGAGAGGGTCGTGTTGATGCTGCTCTTTCTTTATTGGATGAGATGAGAAGTAACTCAGTTGATGGTGATATTGTTTTGTATAACGTCTGTATCGATTGTTTTGGTAAGGCGGGAAAAGTTGACATGGCTTGGAAGTTTTTTCATGAAATGAAAGCTCACGGTATCATGCCTGATGATGTCACGTACACTAGCATGATTGGTGTTCTCTGTAAAGCTAATAAACTCAATGAAGCCGTTGAATTGTTTGACCAAATGGAACATAATAGAAAAGTCCCGTGTGCGTATGCTTATAACACCATGATCATGGGTTATGGAATGGCCGGGAAGTTTGATGAAGCGTTTCAGTTACTTGAAAAGCAAAAACAGAAGGGCTCGATTCCAAGTGTGGTTGCATATAATTGTATTCTCACTTGTCTTGGAAAGAAAGGGAAAGTAGACGAGGCTTTGAAGTTATACGAGGATATGAAAAAAGATGCAACACCTAATTTATCAACGTATAATATACTCATTGATAATCTTTGCAAGTCTCAAAAGCTTGATGCTGCTTTAAAGATTCAAGATTCCATGAAAGAAGCTGGGTTGTCTCCCAATATTTTAACCGTGAACATAATGATTGATCGGCTGTGTAAGTCTCAGCTACTTGATGAAGCGTGTTCAATATTTGAAAATATCGATCACAAAGTATGCTCTCCAACTGATTACACTTATTGCTCTCTTATAGAGGGACTAGGGAGACACAACAGAGTTGATGATGCTTACAAGATATATGAACGAATGTTGGAAGCTGGTGTGATCCCAAATGCGGTTGTTTATACATCTCTCATTAGAAGTTTTTTTAAGTTAGGAAGAAAGGAAGATGGTCATAAGATTTACAAAGAAATGGTTCGGGGTGGGATTACTCCAGATTTAACCCTTTTAAACACTTATATGGATTGTGTTTTTAAAGCTGGTGAAACGCAAAAAGGCCGAGCTTTATTTGAAGAAATTAACAATAACGGTATTGTACCAGATGCTCGAAGCTACTCTATACTAATTCACGGATTAATAAAAGCTGGGTTTGCACGAGAAACTCATAAACTATTCACTGCAATGAAGAAACAAGGTTGTGTTATGGATACACTTGCGTATAACACTGTTATCGATGGATTTTGCAAATCAGGGAATGTAAATAAAGCTTATCAGCTTCTTGAAGAAATGAAAGTGAAGGGACATCCACCAACTGTAGTTACTTACGGTTCGGTGATTGACGGGCTAGCGAAAATCGACCGACTTGATGAAGCTTACATGCTTTTTGAAGAAGCCAAGTATAAAGGTGTTCAGTTAAATGTAGTTGTGTACAGTAGTCTCGTTGATGGGTTTGGAAAAGTAGGTAGAATCGATGAAGCGTATTTAATTATGGAAGAACTAATGCAAAAAGGGTTGACACCGAATGTATACACATGGAACTGTATGCTTGATGCATTAGTAAAAGCAGAGGAGATCGATGAAGCACTCGTGTTATTTAATTCAATGAAAGACTTGAAGTGCACTCCAAATGCTATTACTTATAGTGTAATCATAAACGGGTTATGTAGAGTTAGAAAGTTTAATAAAGCGTTTGTGTTTTTTCAAGAGATGCAAAAACAAGGGTTACAACCGAATGTGATAACTTATACCGCAATGATTTGTGGACTTGCAAGAGCTGGAAATGTGTTTGAGGCTAATCGTCTTTTTGATAGGTTTAAGAAAAGTGGTGGTATTCCAGATTCGGCTTGTTATAATACTATGATTGAAGGGTTAAGTGTATCGAATAGGGCTATGGAAGCGTACTCGTTATTCGAGGATACTAGATTGAAAGGATGTAATGTGTATCCTAATACTTGTGTTTTACTTATGGATTCATTGCATAAAGCTGAATGTCTTGAGCAGGCTGCAATTGTTGGTGCTGTGTTGAAGGAAACCGCAAAGGCTCAGCATGCTTCAAGGTCCATGTAATAACATACTTCTTTGTAAGGTTTGTTTTTTCTTGCAACTCTTGTTCAGTAGTTTTTATTTATTTATTTATTTTTTTCAACGGCAAGCCTACAACTTATCTCGCCTATTGGGTGTGTTTGGCATCACTATTTTTCAAGGTTGTAAGCTAATCGGGACTAGTCGGTCGAGACCTTTCGGCCAAGTTGGGGACTAATCGGGGATTAATCGGGTTGTACTTTTTTTTACATTTATATTATTAATTTCAAAATTATATGTGTAATTGTAGAATAGAACCATAAACATAAATATAATTGTCTAGAAAGATAAACATACACATAATTGTTCAATTGTTCATATACTTCAAGTTTGACCAAGTTTAAAATGTTGATCAAGATTGACTTTGACCGTTTTTGACCGATTAATCCCGACATTTATCGAATAATCTTGACAACCTGTTGACCGATGTTGACCACCGTTGAATGACTTTTAAGTCGAATTATGGCTAGTCGAGTCGGAGTAGCCTTAAATCCCGACTAGTTGGGGACTAATCGGGGACTAGTCGCGACTTTTACAACTGCTGTTTTTTGGGACTTTAGGGGATTCTAGTTTTCATAAGCTCCTTATGAAAGAAGTCTTGTTTGACAAATAAAAATAAATGGGGATTGTTGAGCTTGAATCCATGAAAATAAAAGCTACTTCAAGTAGCTTTTAGAATCCCTTAAGGAAATTTCCGGCTCGAGCTCCAGCCTCGACGTCCAACTTTAGCTCAACTTTAGCTAGTTATTGCCAAATATACCCATTTTGTACAATGATACATATAATATATAATATATCTGATTCATTAGACAATTTTTTTTCTCGTTGTATGTGATTTCCTCGTGTCTTTGTAAATGACTGTTCTGTTTTGTTAAGGAGTGTGTTTGCATTGAGGTCTGGAGATGTGGGAATGAAAATAGGATTGAGAGGGTGTTTGGTTGATCATTCACGTCTCAGTTAAGCTTCATTATATTATTTACTGTCAGTCTAACTTATTTCAAAGAGATGGTTTGTAAAGATGACAAGCATATATTTGAGCTAGAAGTTTCGTTTGACACACAAAAATATAGGAGCTTATCGATAGCTTTAAAAAAATTCTAGAGCTTATGAAAATTAAAATTACATAAATATCGTTTTGTGTAAACGTTTGAGTTTTCATTTTTTGTCCGTTTATGTCATGTTACATTATTAAACTCTCTATTGGTGTACCGAACAATTCTAAAAGAAAAACATTGAACTAATAACAAACTTTAACACAAGAAATTATAAAAGAAAAACATTGTATAAATAATTCTCAAAGTTGTACTGAACTGTATCACCTCATCTCACCACAGTCCTGTACATAAGTAAATTAGTATCAGTATATTATTACTATGTATATGTATATGTATATGCAAGTAATAGTCCAATGTTCATCATCATCAACAATTAACAATACAAAATTATATAATGTATACACATTGATTAAACACAATTTATACGAATATAGATTTTGTATCTAAATATATAACCTAACGCTAAGCATGAAAGGCTAAGGGCATATGCACGATATGCCACATAAATGGCAACCAAGCTAATAACCACACAACTCTAAGATCAACTAAACTCCTCTGACAATACCAAGCTATAAGCGATTGCAAACGTATAGAAAACATGATAAAAAAACTCAGCCCTCAATAATGAGGGACTTCGACAGCTTCTATCTCTTCATCAAACGAATAACACGATCAGTAGGCTTGTATCTGAAAGAATAGAGTCGCAACCTAATCACTTCAATAACAGCGCCAACTACATGCTCAATCAATGCCGGCCCTTCTTAAAAAGGCGGAAATTACGATCCTGTCAAATAAAATAAGACGTGGCACCAAGTGACCAAGGTCTAATTTTAAAACCGTACTAGTCATTGTGTTCTTAGCAGCAGTCAGCTTCAGCCAAGTGACCATGTCTTCCTACTAATTGGAAGAAGATGACATCCGGAGAACTGCTTCACCTGCAATCAAACCTGAGAAGAGAAGGAACGTTCAAAAAATAAGTGAGTATGAGAATCCCGTTGTATGTCACTAAGACGACAACTGAATGATAACATCTCACTATGTAAATATACGATCGTATGAATCTATAAAATCTAACTAACTCTTATGAGTAAACAAATTAATGAATCTGAAAAAAAAATATAACTCTCACAGTTAAAGATGTTCGATGTTAAAATCTATTTTAGTGAACAGTTTCTAGGGGTGTGTGTGACGAGGAGTTTAATCCGTCCCGTTCCAATCAAAATTGATGTCGAAACCACGAGTAAAAAAATACTCCAATACACAAACTAATGAGACATCGTTTTTTAGTTCATTTTTTTTTTTTTTTGTTATATTTATTTGGTTTTTGAAGCTGCAACTTCTACTTTAATTTTAACAACTACTAGCGTTTTGTCTTTTGATACAACTCCAAGCCCCCTTCTTCTGACTTGACTTGCTATATAGAAATTGTTGAAAATAATCATTATTTTCTCAACAAATATCTTCTCAAACAATGGAAAAACAAATCACGAGAAAAATGTTTAGTCAACAAAAATGAGTCTGGACTCTGGACCCCATTTTTTTTTTCTTTTTAATATCAAAATCGTTTGGATCCAAAGTGTTGGTCGTTAAGCAAAAGATTAATTCGTTGGATTTCCTAATTAAAATAACTAAATTATGAAACATACTATTAAAAATCTTAGTTGGCCAAAGTTATAAAAATAAAAACGTTTAATTAAGTGATTCGAAATGTATCGAACTAATGTCTGACATTCATAGTGTGTATTGAACTATTGAGGCTTCCGTTTGTATGTAATGAACTTTAAATTGATTTTTATTGTTTGTATTTTGGTGACGTGCAGTGGTAACCTCAAAGGATACCACATACTACATTATATAGATGACACATTAATTAAATTACTATAAACTACATACAATAACAACGAATAATAAATTTATTACACACAATCGAAACGCAAAACATTTGATACACACTGTGAATGTCAATTTCTTAGTTCGTTACATTCTGGTGCACTTAACTCAATTTTAAATCTTTGTGGTAAAAGTGTAAAGCTTTTAAGTAAAACAAATAAAGTTTATTAGTTTTAAAACGATATAAATAAATCGAATATAGGTAGCAATAATCAATATTTGTGCCTTTTAAAAGTACTCTCTGTTTGTTCACTTTTTCTTTTTAATATGTCTCAAATTAATTGTTCACTACTAAATATAGATGAGAAAATTTGATTGAGTTTACCATATTATTCCTATTTGAAATTGAAATTACAAATAAGAAAGGAATATCTAATTAATTAGTCAGGGTAAAAATATCATTCTGTAAAAAGTAAAAGTAGTTATTATGTTTTTTTTAAGTGTGTATTTTTTGTCTAGTGACAACTAATTTGGAACGGATAGAATAAAAGAAAATCAATGTAAAGTATAAAACTAACTTATTTTATATTGATGTATCTCTGTGAAAGTGTTTAATAACATTTTGAAGCATTAAACTTCAAAAAATCACAACATTTGATTTACATACAATAAACTTGAATACATCAAACACTTAATCCAAAAAGTTAAAGTAAGATTCATTTAATTGTTAAATTCATTCAAGCACACAGGAAAAAACTCAATAAACAACTGAACAATGAACATATATATTCTACATGAGATTCCTTTTTTATTTTATTTTATTTTATTTTTGTTTATTGAAGGCGGCAAATATTAGGCTATGCATTTGGCATGCATAATTAAGTGAACGCTTTTAAACATGTAGGAATTCTTTATTTAGAATCACATCACAAACAAAGATATAATAAAATAAGCCAAAGTAAAGACAAACGATCTTTTGTTGAAACAGAACCATAACAAATTACCCAAACTACCGAGTTTGTGTTAGGATTTCGATTCATACCCAAGTTAGTGTTTGAATGAACGTGGTAGTTTTCAAATTACAAAGAGTTTCGATGATCAAGTTAATTTAGGGATAATTTAGGGAGTAAACTAACTTTGATGAACATGTTGGAGTCGCCTATCTAAATAGGAGTTATTCGTAGATCGAGAAAAATGAGAGTGTGTGATAATCACATTGTGAATCTCCCTCCGTCCCGTATGGTGAGTCTACAATGATTCAATAACGTTGAGGACAACTCCGTTATTGCAATCTACCTTTGAGAGATATGTGAGTGTATTCAAAAGTGTGAAGAACACATCAATTCTTGTAATATATTGTTTATTATAGTGGAAGTTAAGTGGCCTAAGGTCACGTGGTGTTTACTACCCCTTTAGAAGTTTTTCACATAAAATATTGTGTGTTTCACTTTTGACGTTTTGTGCATTTTATTGTTAACTTATACAAGGTTGTGTGCTTTCTTGTGGTGATCGATCCAGCAAGCTGTATCAGAGCGATGTTTGTGGAGAATAATTACGTAACTAAGAGGAAGTCAACACAAGAGAACACATAGTGCAGTTCTTCATATTCTACAACAATGGGATAATTGACGGTGTGAGTTCGTTTACCGTCGGATCATTGTGAAATTTGAACTGTAGATTAATATGAGGTTGTTCTATGACTTACCTGTTGGGATGTAGATTGGAGATATGGATAGAGAGATGTGATGTCGAAGTTTGCTGCTGAAAACTCGTCGGGTTTAGCGCAATTATGGGCAAACAAGCATTGTGGTTTGTATAACCGTTGGATCCTCGTGATTTTTTCCCAGGGGATTCTAGACACATAGGTCTATGTTGTGACCGAATATTTATAGTGATCGGACCATCCAACATGGTGATACAGTTGTTGAAAGTTTCTGCCTCAATATGATGATGTCGTTGAGTTGTTTTTGGTGCAAATCTTCGATGTAATGAGAACAATCAAGTTTGATGAAGATAAAAGAGTGACGTGATCATGCGTGTTACGAAAATTATAAGTCTCGGTGGAGCAAGTTGATCATGCCGTGTTCCTTGTGTTGAAAGCAGTCCTAACATGTAGATTATAAGGCGACATGTACTGATAGAGTGATTATTTGGTTCCTTGTGTCGAAAGTCTTCCTGACATGAGATGGTTACGCAGCGTGTTTCGGTAGCGTGTAAGTGACAACTAGATGATAGATCACACTCATTATTGTTGAAGATGAGATCCACATTATAGAGAGAAATATTTAAGGAATTTGAATCAAGGGATGATTTGTTAGGATTTTGCTCCGGTTAGCTAAATTAGTGTTGAATGAATTTGGTGGTTTTTAAATTATGGAGAACCTTGATGGTCAAGTTAACTTAGAGAGGAAGCTAACTTGATGAACAAATTGGGTTTACTACATTCTAGAGAGAAAGATTTAGAGAATTCGAATCAATGGAGGATTTGTTAGGATTTTGATTTGGTTACCTAAATTAATGTTGAATTAATTTGGTAGTTTCCAAATTATGGAGAATCTCGATGATCAAGTTAACTTAGAGAGGAAGCTAACTTGATGAACAAGTTGAGGTTGCCTATTTAAGTAATAGTTATTCGTAGGCATTTGGTGAGGAGGTTGAGAAGAAATAGAGAGTGTATGAGAGTTGTATTGTGAGTCTCCCTCCGTTCCGTGTTGTGAGTCTCTAGTGGTTCAATAACGTTCATGATGGCTCCGTTATTGTAATATACCGTTTTGAGTGGTGTGAGGTATTCAAGAGTTGAGAGCAATGTTCATTCTTGTAATACCATTGTTCGTTATACTGAAAGTTAAGCGGCTCTGTAACTTAAGAGAAAAATACAGAGAAATATACTCTCCTTTGTTAACTTTTCAATTTAAGGTATAATTTTTTTTTTAATTTTTTTTTTAATTTTTTTAATTTAAGGTATACACCATATCAATTTGTTATCAAATTAGGGACTTACAAACATTACTAACACTTCGGCTCAAAATTGACATCTTATTGTTTAGATAAATACAATAGATTGATGGATATACTAAAAGCGTAACTAAACATACGAAATAATCCTACATTGAATTAATATTATGGTCGAATTTGAGTAATTCAAAAAAAAAAAAAAAAAACCGTAATCATTTTAAACTTTAATTTCTCTCTTTTCCTTTAATATTTTTTAAAATTATTTGAAAAATACGAATCGATCAGTTAACTATGTATATTATTTATAGAGAAAAATTTGCTATCTGTCATCTGTGAAATGACAAATAAATAAAATAAAGTTGATAAATTGATAAGTCGAACACCTTGATTTGAAAAAAATAAAGTTTTATACCATAAATTGAACATAAATTGGGCAAAAGAAAGTACATTTTTCTGAATATTTTTAGTAATAGAAAAATATAAACTATTAAATTTGTGAAGTATAGATAAAAATTGATAGCGTAAATAAAATATTAGCCTTTACTTATATAGAAGACAATCTCAATAATTTTTCTTTTTTCGAGTAGCATCAAGTTAGTATCAATATAAAAAATAGAGGCATCAGAAACTCGATTACATCGATTGAACAAGTCAAAGCCAAAAAGATTCATAAACGTCTGTCATAATCAAGATAGATTAATGGTTACATATAAAACGCTATATAATATAATTTTGTACGTATTCATATAAATTTACATCATATACTATTTAAATATATTTGCTTAAAAGCCCACCAAAGTTGACCGCAAGTATTATTTTAATCATACATGTAGAAACCGATAGGTATTTGCGTCAACATTCCCCCAATGTGCTTCACTTATAAATGCTTTCGTTTCATTTTAAGAACATCAAACAGCAAAGCAAATTAATATCATCATATCTCCCAAGCCTCAAGGTATGAGTTTGATCTTTAATCTCAAATACTATTATTGTAATTTTTTGTATGTATATGACGGTACTTTAATTTGTTCGATCATTCATACAGGTTGTCATATCAGCAAAAATACTAATGCTACTCGATACATACATAGCAATAATTGAAAGTTCCATTACAAGGAACATCAACATTCTTAGTTTGTTAGATATAGTAGACTTTAAACTAAAAATAATATATGTACTAATCATTAGTTTCTTCTTCGGCAGGTTCTTAGATTTATCTTCAAAAACAATGGGAGCAGGTGGCCGAATGAACGAGTCTACAAAGCCAACAGATGTCTTCAAACATGCTCCTGTCGAAAAACCTCCATTCGGGATCGCTGATCTCAAGAAAGCCATACCGCCACACTGTTTCAACCGATCTCTTACAACCTCTTTTTACTATCTTGTCCGTGATTTGTGCATGATCTTTTCCTTATACTACATCGCAAATAATTACATTACCCTCCTCTCCCCACCCTTTTCGTACATAGCATGGCCGATGTATTGGATCACTCAAGCTAGTGTTATGGTGGGATTATGGAATATCGTCCACGATTGTGGTCATCATTGCTTTAGTGAATATCAATGGCTTGATGATACAATTGGACTAATTTTCCACTCTCTTGTCCTCACTCCGTACTTTTCTTTCAAATATAGTCACCGTACTCACCACGCTAACACAAGTTCACTTGAAAAAGATGAAAATTGGGTCCCGAAACTCAAGGACGATACATGGTTTGTTGAAATTCTTTCCAACCCAATAGGCAACGCGTTGTTTGTTATGTTTAGGTTAGTTTTCGGATATCCTGGCTACTTTATCTTCAATCTTCATGGAAGAATATACAAAGGCTTCCCAAGCCATTTTAACCCTTTAGGTCCCATCTTCAACGATAGTGAGCGTGCTCAAGTTTTTCTATCCGATGTTGGAGTATTCGCCGTACTGTATGGACTTTATCGAATTGGTTCAAAACAAGGTTTCAATTGGCTACTTAACATCTATGGATACCCCTTGATCATTATGTGCATGTTTTTCATGTTATTCACATATCTAAACCACAACCATCCTTCGGTCGCTCACTATGATTCAAGAGAATGGGATTGGTTAAGAGGTGCTTTAGGAACAGTTGATAGGGATTATGGAATATGGAACACATTTTGGCATGATGAACCTAATGCTCATGTGGTTCACCATTTGTTTTCAACTATTCCACATTATCATATTGTAGAGGCCACACAAGCTGTTAAACCTATTTTGGGTGACTACTATAACTACGATGATACTCCGATTCTAAAGGCAATTTTTAGAGAGACAAAAGAGTGTCTATTCATTGAAGAAGACCCAGAGAAAAAAGGGGTTTACTGGTTTAAGAAATAGATTGATGTATTGAGCCAAAATGCTTGTGCTAAGATTTGCACTCTGGTGCTCCTGTTTAGTTTCTTCTTCATTTTATATTGTATACAATAATATTGTAAGGAGTTTAATAGTGTTATTCTTGCTTCAGTTATCAATTGTATACATATATATATATATATATATATATATATATATATATATATCTGTTTATTACATTTTGCAAAATTTTTTCTTCTTTTGCTCGACATTACTCGAAACCCGATACGAAATCGACTCGAAAATAAGCAGGTTTGGGTCGGAGTTTTGACCCGCAAACCTGCCAACCCGAAGTCCGACAACCTCAAATTTATTTCGGGTTGAGTTCGAATCATCCAATGAGTTTTCAAGTCAACCCGGCCACTCGAATTTAATTTAATATTACTTTCAGTTTTATTTTAATTTATATATGACAACAGTTTTGCACCTTTTTATTTTGTATAATGCATCTGAATTATTAAATTTGAATTTAAAAATATTTGATATCTTATTTTTGGTAGAAGTTGAATTAAGATGGAGGTATTGAATTTACATGTATCTAATGCGTCTAGTAGGTATTATGATTATTTTTGGGATTTATAAGTGTTTTTATGCTTGAAAGAATTGGCCCATTTATTCGAAACTGACCCGTCAACTTGTTGATCTGATTAAATAATGGATTAGTTGGGCCGTGTCTGAGTTAACAGGTTTTGTATTAGGTTGAAATATACTCAACTAGTTTATAAACTTGGGTTACTTTTGAGTTGACTAGTTTTGACACGCGAATCTGAACCCGTCAACCCGACCGAACTCGAATGGTCACAACTAGTCTCAATAAGCCTAATAACTTATGATGAATTTTCATGCAAAACTAACATCAGGGCTTCTTTGAAGGTGTCCAAGTTGATCGACCATTCAGGACTTCCGATTTACAGGTTCTCGAAAATGTGTGTATATATAGTATGGATATTATATGATAAATACTTGAATGTCAACTAGTAAACATAAATGGACCTGATTGTGTATAAATAAAGATGATTGTGTCATAAATTTTTTTAGTTAATTTTGACACTACATTTCGTAATTAAAATTTAGCTTTGTGTTAATAGTACCTCATTTTAGTGATTAACATTATTTCGTTCGATGTCTCTCAAAACTCAGAGACAACTTTCACTAACAATAACATAAAAACTAATCTATGAAATTTGAAATATTATTATTATTATTATTATTATTATTATTTAATTATGTATATAGTGTACCATTGTAACTTATATTAGTGTATGTATATATGGTAGAGGCCCATATTAGAAGCTTATTCAACTGAAGAACATATGTTCTATTTTTGTTTTTAATAGGATATTACTCTTTTTGTCACAAAATAAATGTGCACCTTGCTATTTTTATTTGTCCAAAAAAATTGTTCATTTGTAAAAATTAACTATTAAAAATCATTAAACTCTCAATTTTACCCTCATTTATTACTCTTAATCATTTAACTTTTAACAATTTTCAGTCAAACTTGTTTTAAATACAAAGTAAAAAATGACATTTCACCAATCTATCTTACATCACAAATAATTTGTTGGGAGACATTTTTTAGGGGACGGAGAGAGTAACATTCTTTAGGAAATTAACGCCGGGTGTTTTAGTCTGATGCTGCTACGGTGCACCAAGTTCACTCCGTCAGATTTTTCACCGCTGACTGCCGCTACTTTCCACCATTGACCGTCATAGTCTACCGTTGTAGTCGTTTATTATTATTTTTCTTTTAATAGTTTTGAAAATTAGGTTTTAAATTTTCTTATACATATAGAAATTGTATGACTGGTGGAAGATCCATGAATTTAGGTTAGTGAGAGCATAAATGTATAAATTCAACCATAGAAGAAGTTTTTGTTATGTTAAACTAGGATAATGGGGCCGACATAACAACGGTCAGTAGTTTAGGAAAACAACTGCAAACTAATTACTCTTGAAAGCAATCTACGCACTTAGGTGTGTCTAAATGTCAAAACTTGTACGGAAATAAATGTTGGGGATGAAGATTAAACAAGAAAAGTAGATGTTAGTGAAGTACTCGGAGAGTATGAGTATCCGGCTGGATAAGAAGTATCCGGCGGATATGACCCTTCGAAATTAAACGGGTAGCTATGTGGAAAAGCGGACAGAGATCTGAGCTTGAAGCTTACCCGGTGGGTAAGTAGTGTACTCAATGGGTAAGGTGGTCTACCGGGGTAGCTTGATGTACCCGGCGGGTACTATAGCGGTTTCAACAGATCTGCAGTTTTCTTGTTGTCTAAGTTTGTGTACCATATAAATCGTAACCCCTTCTCTTGTAAACCCTAACACCTACGAATGTAATAAGATTTTCTCTCTACTTGGCCGTGCATTAAATCAATCAAGTGATTGGACTTAACCACGTTATATTGCGTGTTCATTTACTTTTTTCGTATTATATTCTTTCGTATTGTTTGTGTTTGATCCGTTTATTGTTTTGGGGGTATATCTAGCGATTGTAAGGTTCTTGTTTGGGGTCCATAATTCCTAACTTGAAAAGAGTGTAAAGTATGCCAACTCTACGCACTTAAATGTGTGTAAAATGTGAAATGAGAGTTAAGGTTAATTAAGACTTCTCATCACAGAAGTTGAAGTTGCTGATGGGTTAATCCCGATCATCTAAACGGAAAGTGTCGGAAATGTAATGTGACAACCCTTCAATTACGGTACGGAACCGTACATTTTATTCATGCATGTCTTAGGCTAATTCCCTACGTAATGTAAACTAAACTATTTTCATGAGATAAGTCTAGCAAAGCCCACTAATTTAATAGCGAAGTATTACGAATTTTGTAATTATGTATAATTAAGCAAAAACAATCGGGTGTAGCCCGACTACTACACGATCGTTGGTGATACGAATTTCATAAATAACGTAAATCTATTTTATAATTAAATAGTAGTTATTTACATTTATATTATTATTACATTATAATTATACGCGAATCGAATAGACATTTTGTGTAAAACGTTACGTACGCAACGAAAACGCGTGAACTGAACTCGACAACTAAACGAAACTCAATAAATATTTTGTTAACTCAAAATAAAGTATTTTAAATAATACTTCAATTTAAAAATATCTCAATCATATCGTTAACTAAAACGACACGAATAAATGTTTAACGATTTAACGTTTTAACACGAACGACGGGTAAACGACAACAAAACGTAACACAAATTGGGGATTTAAATTAAACACACCCACATGGGGTGGGACCCCCCCAAAAATCTGCCATGAAACCACCTTTCCCCATGCTTCATAATCATTTCAACCTCCTAACACTTCCACTCATTTTACATGCATTCCCATTTTGAATCATTTCACACACTTCACACTTTTCTCCTCCATCTCTCTAAACTTCACTTCCTCTCTCTAACAACTGAAACATCATCCACCAAACCACCACCCTCAGTCATCATTGACCCCCACACAACGACCTTTGACCACCATAAACCGCCATACAACCACCACTTCAAAAACTTCACCATTTTGCAAGGAAGCAAGCTCTACATCCTTCTCTCCTTCTCCCCATCTTAATACTTTGTAAGGAAACTTAATCTTCATCTAAATTTACTTTAATAACATGTTAATAATGTTCACTCAAAGAGTCATGTCCAAAACTTTGCACAAAAATCGTTTTTATCACTAAAAACACACAAAAATGCAACATGCATTCTGATTAGAAAAATAGCTCGACTTCAAGAAGCAGTTTTTCACTCAAAACTTAATCAAATTGATCGATTCAAAAGGCAAAATTTAAGTTTAAGATGTTAGCTTTCATTTCCAAGTGGTTTCATAATTTTTGGAGTTCGTTTGATACCTGAAATTAATTTTATGAAAACATGTAGACAATCTGACCTGTAGGACAGATTGTTAGTCCTTCTTGTTTGAATCATAACTTGAGCTACAAAACTCTATATGACATGAGGTTTTCGAAAAAATCTCACAAATTATGTTAGGTACAAATATCATTTGAATGACTTTCTCTGAAAACTTGTAGATTTTTCTCAGTAATTAAAACAATGTGCATGTGTCCAGATTGGTCACTGTTAGACCTCAGAGGACATATGGAATTATTTAAAATACTTAGACTTACTCAAAAATTTTAGAAAAATTACTGTAAGTACCCAAGACATAGGGGAACTACTCGAATTTTTCTTGGATTTTATTTCGGACTTATGAATTATGAAATCGGGTTACGAAAAACGTATAAAAACTGATGAAACCAAAACCAGGGACTGTTTTGACATGCTTTTAAAAAGGACACTTTCGAGTTTATCAAAAATTATAAAACTTACTTTTTATGACTTTTCAAACATATTTAAGGTTTGGGTAAAAGTTTCGGGTCAAACCGAGCACGTTTCACCAAGTCAACAAAAACGAGCCTCAAAACGATAAATGCGAACCAACTTATAAAGCGTTAAGATTTTAGCCCGAAATGAGTTTTGGTAATTTTATGTTGAGACTTAGACAAAAAAAAAACGATATGTATAAACTAAACCCGAATGAAACACATACTAAAGCAACTTGGAAACACACGACATTTACTTTTACCAAGTAAACAACGAAACATAAATAATAATATTATCATCAAGTGTTATTATTTCAAAAAACGTCACCAACGTATCGTAAACATTTTAAACACAATGATCTTTCAAAACGAGCGAACAATTAACATAGTTTGGCAGTTAGCCAACTACTTATATAATCAATCTCTTGCGTTTAGGGCGTTAAGAGACCTTACTTGGGCAACCATCTTACTAGCTCTCATACTTTAGCTCACGAGGTGAGTTCACAGCCCCTAGTATTACTGATTTTACTGCTTTTAAACTAGGGGTGGAAAACATAGCAACTGTTTTGATACTATATGCGAAAACTTAGTTTCCTATGAATGTTTTCATACGATTTTACAACACTATTTGTTTATGAAATGATTTTTCATACTATTTTGGGGAACATGACAACGAATCCTAGTACGAACCCCGATTTACATGTGTAGCGCATCAAAGACTTTATGGCTAAAACCATAATCATTAGCTAGGTGACTCTAGCCCCTGAATATACGGATAGTACTGTCGGAGTGACGACCCCTTCAACTAAGAGCGGAGTGTATATTTAAATGTCCGATTAGGCAAACAACGAATTATGTCGTGGCTTGATTATGGGTTTGGGTTGCGTTACTTTAACTCGTCAGGTTTAGCTCACCTTTCGGGGGATCACTGTCTATGTCTTCCTACAAACATTCCAACGAGAGTATATTTTTGGGTAACATCCCAACGAATCGATATTTTTGGATAACATTCCAACGAGACTATATTTTTGGGTAACATCCCAACGAATCGATAGTTTTGGATAACATTCCAACGAGACTATAATTTTGGGTAACATCCCAACGAATCGATATTTTTGGATAACATTCCAACAAAACGGAACTTGTTTGACTTTTATGTCAACGACTTACAAAAAGAACTTGGTATAACAAACCGTATTTATAAAACCTGTGAATTCACTCAACATTATTGTTGACGATTTCTACTATGTTTTTCAGGGAATTAGCACTCATGTAAGACTACATGCATCTTGGAATGACAACCTCGCAAGGTGAATTAGGATGCCACTTTTGAAACATGTTTACGAAATGCCGGATATTAAGATGGTGACTATTTAAACTGATGTAATTCAACAATACTATAAATACGACTTTCAAAGTCGTAGCTTTTGTAATAACTATATTTATGGCATCTTAATTATTCAGTTCTACGATAATCATATGCTCTGTGAATGTATGGTCCAATGCTCACGTCACGCCCCACCTACGTACACAATTGCTTCCGCTGACCAACGTTGACCGTTTTGGAGGTGTGACATGTAAATATAATATAGTATGTGATTAATTATGTAAATAAGTGAAAAGGCATGACTCTTGGCGAAGAGACACAACCGCAAGAAGCAAGAGGCATAACCAAATAAAACCGAAAAGATACAATGATTCACAAAGGACACCAACGAACCAACACAACCATTCATTTGTACTTTTTCGTTATGTATATATAGATAGATATGTATCAAAGAATAATCTGTTGAATGCATATAACTTTGAATTTCATTTCAAATTCTCTCAATATTAGACTAGATTGAACAAAGTTAAATTCAAAGATCCGAGGGATTGGGACCAACAATTGGTATCAGAGTTTTGGTTATTAACCAGGTTCAAATCATATACCAAGTTTCAGAATTTCTGTTGGAATCAAAGGAACCCATGAAGAACAATTTCGGTCAAGAAATTTTCTACAAAACATTGAACACCAACCGATTATCATCACATCAAGTGTTCAAAGGAAAATTTATGCTTTTGAATACATTTTTTCACTAAGGGATCAATCACATACATTGATTGATTCAACCGGCATCAAAGGTTTCAAAAACGTTCTTCTACAAATTTTCATACGAAGAACAAACCGAAAAAAAGAAGGGAAAATCACAGATTATCATAATCATCAAAGGCACGGTTACAGGTTCAAGTAACAATTCACAACAGAAAGCATAACAGGGACAACATATTAGGCATCATCAAAAAGGAAGGGCAAGCAATTGAAACGGTGTGATTAACAGGAAAGAACACACCTATTTGCAAAGCGATAAAACCCGCTGGTTGAACCATCAAGGCGGTTCAAAGTTGTCCAGAACGCTGGCCCGAGAGGGAACCGGTACGACGAATCCCAAAATCAAACAAAACCCTAATTTCGCAACCAAACAAATCAAGGGTTTACAAAACCGTTCGAATCGAACCACTAAACGGTCAAAAGGAGAAGAGAGAATAGCGATGGTTAAATAGTCAAACCGCCGATTAACTAAAAAGGTGAGGCGCCGGCAGTCACAAGAGAGAAAGGCAAACGGCACCAGTCGCAAGTGAAGTGACACCAAAGGGAACCGAGAAAAAAGGCATCGGGTCAAAAGACCCACCAGGTTCTTAAAAGAACTAAAAATAAACCCTCCACATTTTTGTTATATATATATATATATATATATATATATATATATATACTTAGTTAGAAAATAAAAAAATATATATTTATTTCCAAGTTTACTAATAGTATAATAACCTAGTGAATACATTGCTTATTATACTGAAAGGATAATTTAGAAATTACGCAACCTTAGATTATTCAAGTTAGAATAGAAATTTCGACACTAGGTGTTAGATATTTCATTTGGAGATCTAGAATATCCTAGAGATATGACAGCTGAAGTTGGAGAAAGTTCAAGGAAGGAATTAGGAAGTACACCTCAATTCCAATGCCCAATGTTAAAACCAACGAATTACTCATTATGGGCAATTCGAATGCAAATCATTCTAGAAGCGAATGGTTTATGGGAAATGATAGAGCCGCAGTTGACGACTAAACCCGACAACAAGAAAGAAAAGAATGCCATAGCATACCTTTACCAAGGTTTACCCGAAGAACAATTGCTGCAAGTAACAAAGCACAAAACGACAAAGGCCATATGGGATGCTTTGAAAGCTAGACACATTGGCGAACAAAGAGTTCAGCAAGCCAAGTTACAAACAATCAAATCCGACTTTGAGATGTTACATATGAAGGAAGATGAAACAATAGATACCTTCGCTGGAAAATTGACAACAATAGTCAATAAAGATGCTAGTCTAGGGCACGTGATTGAAGATCAAATGGTGGTATGTAAGCTATTAAATATTGTACCAGAGAGATACTTGCAAATAGTTGCATCTATAGAACAATATTCTGATCTAAGTAAGATGACAATGGATGAAGCAATTGGGAGACTCAAAACGTATGAGGAAAGAATAAAATATTGGAAGGGTAAACAAGTGGACAATCAAGAGAAATTGATGTTCACACAACATGAAAGTAAAGGAAAGTATTTTAGAGGACGTGGACGTGGAAAGTTTAGATTTTCACAAGTAGAAGATATTCAAGTTGAGATTTTCCCATATGTTGAAATAGAAGATATTCAAGTTGAGCACATAAGTGGAGAATATCAAAAGGCTGACATACTCACCAAAGCCCTACCAAAGATCAGGTTTCTAACAATGAGACAATTGATTGGAATTAAAGATCTACGACTAGACGATCGTGATTAAGGAGGTGAATGATGGGTTAATCCCGATCATCTAAACAGAAAGTGTCAGAAACGTAAATATAATATAATATGTGATTAATTATGTAAATAAGTGAAAAGGCATGACTTTTGGCGAAGAGACACAACCGCAGGAAGCAAGAGGCATAACTGAATAAAACCGAAAAGATACAATGGTTCACAAAGAACACCAACGAACCAACACAACCATTCATTTGTATCTTTTCGTTATGTATATATAGATATAAGTTATGTATCAAACAATAATCTGTTGAATGCATATAACTTTGTATTTCGTTTCAAATTCTCTCAATATAAAACGTAATTGTTAAAAGGATTAACAGAATACATATAGAAGCCTGCATATAGCGCAAATAGGGGTGTACTTGAGCCGAACCAACTCGCAATCTACATGAATCGACTGACTCATTAGTAGCTAGCTTAAGAATTGTAAGTAGACATTTAGATTTCCATGTAAGTTTCACGTACTTGGCATGCGATGAATCATTAGTAGCTTTAGAATAAACAACAGTTTCCTACAATTATGTTGTCTAATGTATAAGAGCAATTAATGTTCATGAAAACTTAAAGTAACTGAGTAGAAGTAACACGTTACCAGTTATAAATTGGTGAAGTAAGTAAGTAACACACTTGTTTTGCCTGTATGTAGATTTAGACAATTCTTCGTACTTACATGCACGGAGTGTTGGTAAACTTTCTCGCCCTTTTTGGTGCATACCTTATACCCAATTTTTTCACACTTAAAAACGTCTATATTTGATCCAAAGTTTTTCATTCAAAGATGGGTAGACTTAAATTAGTCAATTACAACACTCTTTAAAGTGTGTAGTAATTTTACGCATCTGAAAATGTATAGATTTATATCTACACACGTAAAATTGTCTAGATAAAAATGTTTTACGTAAATCCCAAGTGTTCTGAGTGACTAAGTTACCTGAAATCGTTTATGACGAGCTCGACCAAACTGGAACACCAAAACCACTTGTAGGCTGTCAGATTGTAGGATTAACTCAGTAGAAGCCAACAGGAAAGCCCAGAGCTAGGCTGGAGAATTCAGAATTCACATACAAAACAAAGTTTAATGGAAATTGATAAGTTCGAAATAAGAAAGAAATCAGTATTTTGAGTATTCTACAATGACTTAACGACATATTTATTAAGTTTAACGGAAATTTATTATAAATCTAGTTGTAAGACTGAGGAACATCTTTTTTCCAAGGTGAGGCCGGGACGGTAACCTTTCTAGTTACTTGATCCGCCCTGATCGACTACAAGCTAAGACGTTTCGTACCAATTGAGAAGTAAAAGGTTGATAATGTACGTATATAACACTGAAAGAATAAGTTTGAATGGGCATGTAATATGATATATGCATGAACACAATTATTAGCCTTTTGGCCTAGTGATGTTAAAATCATCACAAAGTCTTAGAACATGGGCTGCTTGGGCTTAGCCACCATTGTGTTGGACCAAAACATGCATTTTGTAGCCGCTTATTGTTCCACGTGGTATGAAATAACACCATCTATCCTATATACTAGTTATACTAGATACTAGATAGATGGAAAAATCCGTTTGATGTGATTCAAATAGTACTAATGTTGAAATTTAGAAAATATCTACGTTAACTAGAAGATCCATTGCATTTTTACTGCCTACTTATAATATTATCTATAAAATTGTCTTAAAAATATTAGAGAAATTACATCCGCACAAGATTTACAAATCAATACATGAATTGGACCAATAAAATTGATTGTCCTTTCTTTCTCTCAGCTCTTTTTTCTTCGTACTTCATTCGTCCCAATTTATTAATTCACATTTACTTTTTAAGTTGTCTCAAATTAATATTGTTCACTACAAATATAAATAGGGAAATTAGATTAAGTTTACCATATTATCCCTACTTGAAACTATTATTACAAACTTTAAAGAAAATAGTAATTAAGTAGTTAAGGGTAAAACTGTCATTCTGTAAAAATTAAAGCAGTAATGATTATGTTTTTATTAAATAGTTTGTTTTTTATCGGGTGATAATTATTTTGAGATGGACCAGCCAATTCATTTTGTAATTTTTTTCTTTATAAAATTTTTGCAGGTGTAACATTTCTCAAAATATTATCCAAATGATCCAACGGTAATCCATGTTTTGAATGGAAGTGAGAGTCATCTTGATCCCTTGGATCAATAAGGGTGGAAAATCAAAGATTATGGAATTAAATTTTAAAAATAACCTAAAAGGACATTTTGGTTAAAATTACTATGCTTATTGTTTTTCCTCTCCTCTTCCTTCCATCATTTCCTCCACCTTCTTTCTCCTCCACTTTCACCCTCTCTGACTTGAAAAATTAGTTATATTTTTTTAATTTTTTTCTTTAACCATTTTTATTATTCTTTAAGCCTTTATTTAAATCTTTTTTTTTTAACATATTTAGTGACTTGAGCAATTTGGGTGAATGTAAACGTGGTGATAACGGACAGTGGTGATGGTTCGGGTGTCAGATAACGCTCCGCTAGGAATCTAATTAAGAATGTGATGTAGATTACAACGAACACGAATTAATTCTGTTAATTCCAATAATACGAACACGAATTAATTCTGTTAATTCCCTGAATGCCAGAAGTAATTTCTTCTAATTCACATTGATTCAAAACGAATGCCGCGATCAGGTAAAATTCAACTCAAATGTCAACACAAATTTGAGAGAAAATTCAACTTTCATAAAAATCAAAACTAAAACTTTTTGTATCAAGATGAACCCCTAAAAAGACAATGCAGAAATTCGAAATGGGCTTAAAATATAACGGACCAAACATAAAAGTCCAAAACAAAAGCCCAAAATAAAAATAAAAATATAAAATAGCCCATAACTTCTTCTAGGAGTCGTTTTTGGGCCTGGAAGTTAGGTAAACCGCCTACGCCGTTTACCAAGAGATGGGTTTCGTCTCAAGCTTCGATTCTCCAGCTCATGGGCCTGAAACGGAGCCCCGTAGACCAAGTTATGGTTGTTTTCATGAATCCCTTTTCTTAATTCGATCTTGGGTCTCCATAAACATCATGGCTCAATCATCAACACTTGAGCCCCATCAGAATGCGGTTAAAATATCAAATGTATCTCTAGAATTTGGGGTAGATGATCCATGGGGTATGAGGGTACAGGGTAAATACTGAAATGATACTACGTGATATACTTGATAGAACTATTTCTAAATAGCATAATGTGATCATCTTCATAACTAATTCGATCTTCATTCATAAGTTTCCATCCCAATCCTTTAGGCATTTGTATGGATCCATATGTAATATAACAACTAAATGCAATCTGTTGCCACAAGGTATATTGTCACAGTGCAAAAGAGTATCAAATTAGTAGACATCGAATTTAATCCTCCCGCTTAGGAGATATGAAAATATAAGCAGAAATAAACCTTCGGTCTCGTCAAAAAGAGAAAAATGGGATTTCCCTCTTGCCCAGCCTCTGATATGAGAATAAGTAAGCTAAATTGGGTTAGGAACGTATCTGAATATTAAAGTGAAATAAGTAAGTATTAATTGAATGCTAATCTTTGGGTAGTTGTGGGGTATTTTATAGTACCTTAGTTCATACTTTTAGTCTATCTTGGTAAGTGTATTCGACCTTTCTAACTTTCCCATTTTTGGTCATGTCCATGTTGGGGTATGTTACTGTTCCAGTTACTTGTTCATAGTTCACGCGGCCTGTTTATTCATCTCGCGCCACCTATGAAGTTGACACTTCTTATAGAAGCTTAGCTACATACTAAAGACTTTATTGATTAGAGCAATTGCGTGGAAGTATCCTTCACATGTTCCCTTCGTCCTATACAGGCCTTCGGTATTGGTTATGTATTCCTTCGGATAGCTCTACGACTTACTCTTGTCAAATCATACTTGGTGTTTCATTTACTTTTGGTGATGTGTCCCTTCAGTATTCTTGCAATGTCTTCGGTATGCCCTTGACCCAATCGGGCATGGTAGGTCATCACAATCTAATAGACATGTGCTTTGTGCTTTTGGATTATAGACTCACTGGTTTGTGTTTTGAAAATGCAACTTTGAAAATTTGAAAGATTTTTGAAACGTGAGTTTTAAAAATGCAACTAAGCAAGCAACCTAGCTTGAAGATAAAACAAGTATTAAAGCCTATCATTTAATCTAATTATGTACAACCGATTAGTATGACATGTAATTTTATGTAGTCATCTTGAATTTGTGTATACTATAGTTCTCTCCATTACAAGTGATCATTAAAGCTGCGAGTATGACGGGGGTTTCAAACATATGTCATTTACAAGTTAAAACCATTAACTGACCAATCAAAGGAAATAACACAAAATACCTTGCATATGAAATTGAAGTATTAACACATTAAAGTTCTATTTGTATAATTAGCCTTTTTAAGAATAGAGTACAACTTAACAAAAACAAATAGAAGGCACGATGTGTGCAAATTCTATGAAATTAAGTACATTGTGCACACAACTATTTTCAATATTATAGCACGCATCTACCTCCGAAACCAATAAACACCACTTTTCTCTGCACCTTCATCTGGTTCAACGAAAATACATTCCTTTGTTTCTCTCCAAAAAGCCTTTAGAATTGGTGTATCATCGTATTTGTAGTAGTCACCTAATATCGGTTTGATAGCTTTTGTGGCCTCAACGGTATGATAATGTGGAATAGTTGAGATCAAATGATGCACCACATGAGCATTAGTTACATCATGGAAAACGGTGTTAAGTAGTCCGTAATCTCTATCAACTGTTGATAAAGCACCTCTTATCCAGTCCCATTCTCTTGAATCGTAATGAGCTATTGAAGGATGGCTATGATGCAAAAAGGTGAAAAAGATGAAATGAGCGTTCATAACCAACAATGGTGCACCATAGATACAAAATAACCATGTTGCACTTGTGGCCGCTGCGATCTTGTAAAGTGCGTAGTAAGCAACAAGCATTCCAACATCCGAGAGCCAAATTAGTTTGCGTTCGCTATCATTGAATATAGGACTTTGTGGGTAAAAGTGACTAGCAAAACCCTTGTATGGTCTTCCGTGAATATTGAAGGTAAAGTACATCGGAAAGCTGAGAAGTAACCTAACGACAGTCATAAACATGTTGCCAAGTGGGTTGTTGAGAAGTTCGGAATAGAATGTATCAGCTTTCCTTTTGGGAATCCATACCTCATCATACTCCATTGAATTGGTGTGAGCGTGGTGGCTACGGTGACTATATTTGAAAGAAAAGTATGGCGTAAGGAAAGATGAGTGAACGATAAAACCAATAGCATCATCAAGCCATTGGTATTCACTAAAGCTATGATGTCCTAAATCGTGACCTATACTCCATATGCCCATAAAGCTACTACCTTGACAAAACCAATAAATCGGCCATGCAATGTATGCGAGGGGTTTGGGTAAGAGAGGAATGTAATTTGATGCGAGATAGTAAAATGTAAAGCAAATTGCGATATCACGAAAAAGGTAGTATGAAGAGGTTGCAAGAGATCGTTTGAAACAATGGGGTGGTATTGCTTTCTTGAGGTCACTAATCTCGAATGGTGTTTTTTCAGTTGGAACACGTTTTAGAACGTCGTTGCCCGAGCAAACATCATTCATCCGGCCACCGGCTCCCATCTTACTATCGTCAACAAATTAACAAAAAAATCTGCAAAAGATGAACTAAATGATCAGTTTACGCTAATCAGATAAATTTGATACTTTAAGTGAAGTGATTATAAAGCTTTAATTGTTGGTGGATAGTAGTCTTGTTGTGGGAACTATTTATAGTTGATGGGTTACTATGTACCATTAAATGTTTGACTAAAAGAATAATTTTATATGTGTAAGTGATGGTACACATTTTTAATTAGCATTATAGGTTAATGTTAAAATTATCCCAAAGTCGTAGAAAGTGGCCTGGCTGCTAGCTTGGGGCTAACTACCCATTTTTTGGATCCAAAAAATGAATAAGACGTAGGCTTTGTGTAGTGTTGACTAACGCCAACGACAAAATGTCAGTAGTTTTGTTGTATTAATACACATTTAAATCAAATGATCGAGAGGACAAAAATACTATATCATATAATCTTAAAAATAAGTTAAGTATGCGTAACGTTAACAAGAGAACTATTATTAATAAATTTATATGTGCAAAAATTAGTATATTTCAACCAACATTTTCAAAGTGATTTGAGTTATGGTCGAACATAAATATTATAGATGTCTTATAAGACTATCTACAGTGCATTGATTATTCAACGTTTACACTGACACGTCAACATTCATTCTTTTTAAACAATTATTCATAACCCTCTAAACCTTTTGAGGTTGGATCAATTGCCACATCAATTCAGTAAGTACAATAAGAGCCCCGAGATGCAATTAATAGAAGTTGAAGCAGATAATGTCTCTCATTGAACCATCCACTTAGGTGGCACATCTACATGCAAGCAATGCTGAATTCATTTATGTTAAAATATTTTATGCAGGCCAAAGTGTAGTAGATCGGACCCTTATATTTCTGCAGGTCCAGAACTAAAGGGGTTTTACGAAAAAAAAAACTCGTAACTTAGGCTACAGGGCTCAGTTACAGGCCCATAAACTGTCAAATCGAAGCTTGGAACGAGGCCTATGAACTGTCAAATTGAAGTTTGGGCGCCATAGGCGGTTTACCCATTTTCGAGGCCCAAAAACGCCTCCAAGAATAAGTTTTAGACTATTTTATGTTTTTATTTTTAATTTGAGCTTTTATTTTGGGCTTTCTGTTTGGCCCATTAAGTATTTTAGGCCCATTCAAATATCTGCTTTTTATTTTAGGGTTCATGTGTGAAAAAAACAATTCAGTTTTGGTTTTTTATGAAAATAGAATTTCCTCTCAATTTGTGTTCTTCAATTGAATTGAATTTGCCTAGCCGCAGTATTCGTTGAATCAACGCATGTTGGAAGGGATTATTTCTGGTATTAAGGGAATCAACATGTTTTAATTCATATCTCGTTTTGTACTCTACATCAATATCTAAGTCATCTCCATTGTTGATGACCTAAGTCGCATGATCATTTATTTCATCAAATTGATGTTAACAAAGTTGTCAAGATCGCGATCTTGATCGTAGGATCGTACGATCCTACGATCCTGCCAACCAAAAACGTGCAGCATCGGAGTAGGATCGCTCAGGAGGTAAGATCGTAGTAGGATCGCACGTAAGATCGTAAGATCGGTGAATGATTCTATCCTACAAAAATGGGCTAACTTTTTAAATTTTTTTTTTCTTTTACAATTGGCTAGATGTTTATATGACTCATAGTGATAGCTCAAAGCTCAATCTCAGCTAAAAAATTATTTAGCTAAAAAATTATCACAAACACATTTGTTTTCAAATTCAATCTATCAGTTATCAACTTAAAAAAACAAAGTCTATCAACTTTAATTTTGACATTTAGTATTTTACTATTTCTAATAAATTTAAAATATACGCTAATTAATAATATTTTGAAGCGGACTTTGAGTTAGTTATTTATGTTAGACACATGTGTTACCCTTTTCTTTTTTTCTTTTTTTCCTTTTTTCCTTTTCTATATAACGCATGTATATTATAATATATGTACTCGAACATTTATAAAATTGGACATTTTTTCTGTAATTCCACGTGGCTTTTATTTTCGATAACGGTCAAGTCAATATCGGGGGCTAAACCGCAAACGACCAAGGGACTTGCACGCATTCACTAAAGTCAAGTTGGTGAGAGAATATGTTGACCAAAATGGTACAATATAGCAACAGTAAAAATAATCATGATGACACTTCGGTTTTGTTATGAAAATTATTTTTTGACTAATTATTTAAAATCCCCCGTGTGTTTGTGCTTTTTTATTCATAAGACCGTTCCCAAAAGTTTCTTCGGTTGAGAAGCAAACGAAGGCCGGCGAAATGACGTCGATAGCACGGCTTCATCGGTTGGTTCCCTTCGGTTTGACGACGGAGGGTTGTGGGTCCCATGCGGGTTTTTTTTTTTACTTTTCTAGCCGTTAACATTAAAAAAAATTTAATATAACGGTAATATATCCGTTCTTTTGAAAATATATATATATATATATATATATATATATATATATATATATTTACTCCTTTTATCCAACCCCAAACACACTATAAATAAACACACACATAAATTTTAATCACACACAATTTTCTCTTCCATTATCTCAATCAAATACATTATTCCACCCAATTATTCTATATAATTCAACACTTTTCTTTAAATCGTAACAATGGATTCAAGCTCCTCTTCGAGCTCGCCCGAAGACAATTATATGCAACAATATTTAGCGGTCACGCAATGTTTCGATCCGGTTGCGATGCTCAATATTGTTGATACGTTGGATCAACAAGATGAAGAAGATGTTGCCGAAACTTCTAGTCGGCCGCCAAGAGCACCAAGAAGATACTTAGAAAAAAATCGTCACGCAACCGGCGAACATTTGTGGCAAGATTACTTTGCCCCAAACCCCACATTCCCGCCGGAATACTTTCGAAGACGATTTCGAATGAGTCGGCCATTGTTTGGACGTTTATGTCAAGGTATAACATCTTACGCTCAACTACCAATACCTTCTTATTTTAATTATTTCCGTTAAGGCCATGACGCTACCGGTAAACTTGGTTTCAACATTTACCAAAAGGTAACGTCCGCCGTACGCCAATTGGCGTACGGTATCGCGGCCGATTCTTTTGATGAATATTTACACATGGGTCAACAAACATCATAAGATTGTTTAGATAACTTTTGCAAGTATATACTTCATCTATTCTCGAGCGAATACCTTAGAAAACCAACACTCCAAGATGTTCAGTGTTTACACGCCAAACATCAAGAGTTGCATGGTTTTCCGGGTATACTCGGAAGCATTGATTTTATGCATTGGTCGTGGAAAAATTATCCAGTAGCTTGGAAAGGTCAATACACGCGAGATGATCATGGGCATCCAACTATCATGCTCGAAGCGGTTGCCTCTTATGATTTGTGGATTTGGCACGCTTATTTTGGTTCGGCCGGTTCAAACAACGACATTAATGTCCTTAATGAATCGGATTTGTTTAATAATCTACTACAAGATCGAGCGCCCACAGAACCGTTTACTATTGCGGGCCAAACCTTTACGAAAGGATATTACCTCACTGACGGAATTTATCCGGAATGGGCGACTCTTGTTAAGTCGTTTAAATGTCCGATAGAGGAAAAGAATCTGAAGTTCAAGAGGTACCAAGAAACGGCACGAAAAGATGTAGAACGCGCATTTGGAGTGCTTCAAGGACGTTGGGCAGTTATTAAAAATCCTGAAAGGCCATATAGCGTCAACAAAATTAAACGAATCATGTACACGTGTGTTGTCTTACACAACATGATCACCGAGGACAACAGACGCAATATATGTCAACTTGAGGAAGATTATTTGTCGGACCCGATAAACAGACCAAGACGTACGTAGGATGAGAGGGTTGCAACACAAATGCGCATGGACAAGGAACTACGCGACCAAAGGGTTCATCGTCAACTTCGTAATGCTCTCATCGAACACATTTGACACCTCCCGCGTGGCTTCCGTCGTCAAAACCGTGCTTAGTTTATTTAATTCTTTTCAATAAATGTAATTTTTTTTACTTATTGTATTGTTTTATTTTAATTATTGTAATGTTTTTATTTTAATTAATGTATTGTTTTTTATTTTAATGAAAGAGTTTTTATTTAATTTGTGTTTAAAAAATTAAATTAATAGTCAGCGGGTCCCAGAAAAGAAACTGAAGAAAGGACTGTTGACAGTGTTTGGTTAGTCTTTCATCAGTTTTGGTTGTGCTGATGTGTCGCTGAGCTGGCAAAACTGAAAACGCAACTGTCGGGAGTGGTCTAAGTCAGTCCTTAACTTTTAAAAATCATTTTAATAGTACATTTTATGTAAACGTTGTCCATCAATATTCTAGAAATGGACTATCAAAATGCATTTTTTGTGAAGACTTGTTCATGGCTACTCCAAAAATAGACTATCGACAAGTAAGGTTTTTTAACAATTTATTATTAAAATGATTTTTAAAACTTATGGACGACCATTGTAGACGGACGACAATTTATATAATTTATTCTTAGTTAAACCATTTTCTTTTTTGGTAAAAAGGAGTTACCCAGCAAACTTCTTAGTTCAAACTTTGTGAAAATTGGTGTAGTAAATTAATGACTTCAATTGATACAATTGATTTAAATTTCAAATCGATAGTAAATTGAACACTAATTGTAATCCATTGATGGAGCCAAACCAATCCACAAAACTTATTGAACTGATTATAAAAATTAGTTCCAGCAAATTTTTTTCCCAATTAAATTAGGGCTACCATCTACTTGAAATCCTATATAAATAGAGTGTTTCATAGTTTCTACACCATTAAGCCTAATTACGTGGACACTAATGATGACAGAAAAATAATTAACATAAATATTAATGTTAATATAAATAAATATGAGTCTCACCCGTTTTATATTCACTTCATGATAAATGGATATAGGAGTAAGTTTTCCTTGTTTATATTATTGGAGGAGAGTTAGTATTTTTTTAACTCAAATATCTTTCATCTTTGTCTTCTAAAAATTGAATTCTCAATAATAGTGTTATTTATAAAAGTCATAGAAGACATAGTATTCAACATATATCATCTTCTTTGTATACAATGTTTCAGACATTCGTAAAATGTAAATAGGAGTTCAGATTTGACCATTCCATTGTGATCTTGCAACATAGCATACTAAAATCATTACCGGGTAAGTAAATTCTTCTATTAGTATAATTATTATTAGTCTTTTACTTCACAACATACCGTGTAGTAATATGTATATATATATATATATTGGTATAATCACATAATCTAACCACTCATTTGTTTGCACTTTATTATGTATGTCATCAACAAGTCTTATATGAGTATATGACATACTTGAACACTTGAACACTTTTGTTTGATGTTTTATATCGAGCAATTTATAGATTAGAATGCGCTACTTTTTAATAACATATTTTTGATACCCTTTTTTATATTTATAGACCATAAAATTATGGTTGTTTAGTTAAGGTGCTATAGCCAGCATGTGATTTATTCTTTACCGTTTTCAAAGTTTCATGATAACTGTGGTGATTTGAAAGAGACAAACTTTTTATCTGCTAATATGACATTAGAGATGTAAATAATGAATTAGTTGTTGTTATCTAATCTTATGATTGAGCTGATATTCTACGCTGCTGTGCATCACACGAGTTTTAACACTAGTTAATATAAATAAATTATATGAGTCTCACCCGTTTTATATTCACATCATGATAAGCGGATATATGGACTACGTAAGTTTTTCACGGGGTAGTCGAGCTTATGCTCGTGATGTATGCGACCTAACCATTGTTGTGATTGTTTCCGAACTTTCCCTTAGCCATATGGTAAAAGTTTACTCAGGAAAGAATCGAACCCGTGACCTCTAAAATGTCATTCGGGCGCACTCACTACTGCCCCGTTCCACGTATATGTTTTCCATGATAATTTTATGCCCTGTAACAACTACTCTTTTGTATTTACATAAAATTTTCCAGATGTAGACACAAGATTTCTAATTAACAATTGCTGATCAGAAATTCCCTGTTGCTTTCCGGCAACTTATAATGTATATATATATATATATATATATATAAATATATATTTGAAGATGTGCTTAATTATTACATCATACCAGCATATTTAATCATAAAATGTTGAATACAATGGGTGTTTTTAGCAGTGAAATTATTGGGGATTCTACGATTCAAGTTCTTAAGGGGCTTATTGGAAAAACAAGTCCTTAAAATAGAAGTTTTTCCAATAGCTTTTAAAATTCGTCAAAGGCTTTTTCAGTTTCAATTACAAGTTACAGCTGATTGTTACCAACACACTCAGTATATTATAGAAACACACCAGCTATTATTATTATTATTATTATTAGGTGAAGGACTCGCAACAACGCGAACTACGATATTTGACTTTGTAAATGTAACAATTAAATTTTAAGTAAGCATAATGTACAAAGGATTATATTATATATATAAAGAAAAGAAAGAGACTAATGTTATAAGAAACTATAAATAACAATTAGGAAACATAAGTTCTATATCGTTCCATCCCTTCACATATGAAATAACTATGTAGATAGGAATACTTGTTTTTGAATTTTGTAAGGTGAAAGTAAAATGAATAAAAGACAATACCTTGTTTGCGTTAGTCTCATATTAGTCTCATTATATATATCATATGTCTTATAATTGTATCTACTCGTAAAGACTATATACAAACATAAACGTTACATAATATTTAAATGTTACAATTCGAATACTATCTTGCTTTATAAAACTTATATAATATAATGTATGCAACTATTTTTTTTGTTTATGATGATAATTCAACATTTACATATATGTTAAACTACTCACGCCAACGTGGGCGACTAAATTTAAATTTTTTCAGATCAAATAAATATTTCAATTTGTGTCTTAAATTTAAAGTGTCATATTGTATATATGTATAATGTTAATATAAAAATACAATTGAAAAGTTTTTATTTATTTATTATGTATTATATAGCAAAAAGATTGAATACCGTAGGTAATTAATTTAATTTAATATAATATTCATTAAAGGTGATACACGCAACAACGATGGCGACTAAATTGAAATTGTTGTACATATAACTTTTACTTTTACGTTTTAAATTAATTTTATCTCATTTTATTGATTTAATTTATCTAATAATCTTAATCTAATATATATGCGGTAATTATATTTTAAAATATTAGAAGTAATTTTAAATTAAATAGTTTACAAATAATTAGAGGGTTAAAGTGTAATATGATGGACTAATTTAGATCGTTGATCGTTAATGAAGTAACATAATTAAGGTCCCTAATCTACTTTATTATATATTTCATTAATTATAAGTTTGAACACATATTAATAAAAAAAGTAAGGATAAAAAATGTGACACTCGACAAATTATGACAATTATTTAAGCCTAACAATAGTGTAATTACATATATTTAGATATATATTAGGCTAAATACTTGTAACTACTTGTATATGTTTATATACGCTTACGTGATTATTTGTAATTATGCGAAACAACCGGACGAGGTCCAACAATCTATACGGTGTTGGTGATAACTTTTCATAAATAATGTAAACCTATTTTATAAATTAAATAGTAATTATTTACCCTATATTATTGTTATTAAATAATAATATACGAAAAACCTAGACGTTTTGCTTAAAACGTAATAACGCAATGAAAACGCGCGAATCACGCCCGACACCCGATCGAAACCGACAAATATTTTGAGAAGATTCAATGAAGTATTTTAAAGATATTGGTTAAATTAAAATAGTGATTTCGTATCAAAAATAAAACACAAAAGTTAAACGTTAACGATTTAATTTTTACGCGCGCGAAAAACGTTTAAACGACCAGGGAATATAAAACGAAACCGAGAAGCGAGTCACGAGCCCAACCCTTGGAAGGGGTCAGGCCCAGACCCACGGCCCAAATCGGCCCAAGAGGGCAGCCCAAGGCCCACACTACTTAATCCCCATTCCCTTCCCTTTTTCTCATTTTCACACCACATTTTCACCTACAAACTCTCTTTTCTCTCTTCTCCCCTCCCAAAAATCTGCCCAAGAACACCACCACCATCAACCACCACCTGCCACCATCAACCACCATCATCATTCATCATACTTTCAAGAAGAAATCAAGCCGAAACACTAGATAAAGCTCTTCTCATCATCTTACTCCTCTTGCTCGATCGTGCAAACTTTGTAAGAACTTCAAAACTCTTCTAAAACACTTGAAACACTTCTATAAACATGTTATAATGTTCACTTAACAAGGAAATGTCCAAAACCTAACACAAAAACGTTTTTCATTGCTTAAAATGTTCAAAAACGTCACATACATTTCTGGGCAGAAAAATAGTCCAACTTCAAGGAGACGTTTCTCCCTTAAAACTTGACCATAATGAACGATTCAAAAGGTAAAAATTAAGTTTAAGAAGTTAGATTTCATTTTCAAGTGGTTTCACGATTTTTGGAGTTCGTTTGATATCCGAAATGATTTTTATAAAAACATAGGTATAATCTGTCCAAAAAGTCAGAAATTTTAGCCTTATGGTTTTGACCATATCTCGAGCTACACGGCACCAAACGACCTGAAATCACCGCCGAAAGTTTAGAAATTTTATTGGCTACAATTTTCGTGTTGACCACTTTTTCTGAAACCCTATGGATTTTGCCCAATAATTAAATCTTCTTGCATGTGTCCTGATTGGTCACTTTTTGACCTCAGTGAATAAATGTAATTTTTAAAAATACTTAAACATGTCTAAAATTTTGGAAAAATTATTTTAAGTAATTAAGACATTAAGAAACATCTCAGATTTTTCTTGAATTTTTATTCGAACATTTGGAATACGAAATAAAATTTACAAAACTGACCTGTTACAGGCCTCTGTGTCGCAGAAGTCCAGTATTCTGCGACACAAGCCTTTGTCTCGCCATAACACCTGAATCATCACATTAGCGACACAAGCCTTTGTGTCGCCATAACACCCGAATCGTCACATTAGCGACACAAGCCTTTGTGTCGCCATAACACCCGAATCGACATATTAGCGACAGAAGCCTTTGTGTCGCCATAACACCTAACACCTGAATCGTCACATTAGCGACACAAGCCTTTGTGTCGCCATAACACCTGAATCGTCACATTAGCGACACAAGCCTTTGTGTCGCCATAACACCTGAATCGTCAAATTAGCGACACAAGCCTTAGTGTCGCATAATACCTTAGTGTCGCATATAGCGACACTAACCCAGTGTCGCTAAAAACACAGAATCTATACTTTTTATTAAAGCAATATAAGCATAAATAAAAATTTTCCAAGCTGACCTGGAAGCTCGACCCCAGCCAGGGGCTCTGCCCCCGGACCCCCGTCATTCATGGGCTTCGCCCCCTTGTCGCACTGATCGATTACCCATAACTGGAAAGTAGAAAATGCGTAACATAATTTATCAAATTTGTGTTTTCACAAAAATATCACCAACAGGCCGTACATATTTTCTAAACTCAAATGATAACCGAACAATTGGACATTTCTAGTTTAGTGAACTAGCATAGGTGGACATTAACCCTCCACCTACACGAATGAGATAAGTGGACATTGACACCCCACTTACACGTATAATATATAAGTGGACATTGACACCCCACTTACACACAACCTTATGCGTTTAGGGTACTAGAAGGTTGCGTTACGGGACACAGACACCCGCTATTTGTTATCTGCTTGCTAATTGCTATATTTGCTTGCTAATCCCCAGGTGAGTCTTACAGCCCCACTTTTACTTTTACTGTTTTATATACTTTGGGGTGAGATACAAATGCTTAACTGTGTTTCATGAACATAAGTACTCGATTATTTTTACAAGATTGTATGAGTTGTTTTAATCCATTAAAAGTCCTCAACACACATGGTTCGTTAACTGCGAAGGCCCGAGTGCTAGAGAATAGATCTATTATGGGAATGACACCCCCGTCCGGGTTACTAGCTATAACCAAGTTAAAAACGGGCACTCTAGTATTTGTCATAAAGGTGTTTCGGATTAGACACCTCCGGGAGGCACAAAACGGGTTAGGCTTCGAACCGTGGGCTCATGGCAATTTCGGAAACATTAATTTGTTTACTTTATTTGCTTGATTGCAAATTACGGATAAATCTTGTGTTTCATAACTATGTTTTTACTGTTAAACCTGTGAGATTCACCAACCTTTTGGTTGACCCTTTTAGCTTTGTATTCTCAGGTACTCAGCAACAGTAGGATTGCCCACAGGATTGCTAGCTACATCGAGTCGCATGCACTATACGTATATGAAGATGTTCATATATTATTTTTGAAATATTTCGTTATGTACTAGAATCTTCAGGATATTATTTTGCGAACTCGAGGCTAATGTAAACTTTTAAAGTATTTCAATGTAACTACTTTTGTACTATTTTATAAACGTCTCATATAGAGTCGTTCGCTTTTACCTTTGTGTTGTGATTACTTGATTAGTCACGCCCCGACCCGAACCGCTTCCGCTGTACAAATTCGGGGGTGTGACAAAAAATGTTATTATACGAAACTCATGGTCACACTTTTTAAATATCATAATTAGAGGTCGGAATAAATTTAAACAGTAAGATCGTGAAGAAAGAAGGCTAATGAAGAGTGAGGATTGCTCTATGCTATCCTCTTTTAATTATATAAATAAATAATAAATAGATAGATAGATAGTAGATAGATAGAAAGATTATTATTTCGATCACGTCTGTTAGTAATTCTATTATCAGTGATTAGAAACAAGAAAAAGTTAAGGGTATCAAAGTGTATTTTCAGTGATTAAAAACAATAGTCAACAGAAAGTGTGGTAGTTAGCCACCAACATGGACAAATTTAATTTTGTTGCCGATTCTGAACCACGTGGAAGAAAAATAATTAACAAAGCAAGAAACGGCAGTTTTGTTAATATCGTGCATCTAGTGGTGAATTTTATTCCGTTCTCTTGTATATGTGTTTTAAAATCATTTCATAGCTATCAGTAATCTTGCTTTTACATACTGTTTTACAAGTGATCGTTAGTGGCGGATATAAAATTTTGAGTGACACGTAGCACGGGTATTTTAATTTTTGTGAACACGTAGTACAAACAAAGAGTATAACAAAAAATACAATTTTTATAAGAAATTTACACTGCGTATAAAGAATGGACCCCGTAGCGACTGTTACCCCTACTTTCAATGTGGTTCCGTTCCTAGTTACACTATAAGTGATAATGACATCTATTGAGTGCAAACTCATGTCTGACATTAGGAATTGAAGACATTTAAGTAAATAAATTATTTAATTATGTACGGGCTTATATGTTGCGCATGTTTTGTTTTTCAATGCGAGTTAAGTTTTTTTAGATAATGCAAAAAGTAACAATTTGTGCTACATTGACAATATAAGGACATAGTTTTAGTCATTAATTTAGATGACATTACTTGAAACATGAAAAAATTTGTTTAAAAAAAATCGTAGTTTCCAAAATGTATACGGTTCGCAATATACTTCGAATTTACAGTAATTTTTTATTTTTTGTTTTTGTTTCTTCCTTTTATCGTTTTTTAAAGCAACAGATCAAAAATTATATAACCACATCCTATGATACGTCAATGTTCACGATATGACTTAAATCCCGCCACGATCTATTGATATTTAGACACCTTGATAGCGATATAGGGGTAGCATATTACATAGCAAGTGGCGGATCTAGAAAAATTATTTATGGTAACATATTTCATTTTACGGCTCACTTCGCTTCGAGATATTTTTCTTCTAGAAGTTAGTTCTAAGATCATTTAATTTGATTATCTCATTAATATCTTATGTAGTTTTACATTGTACACGAGGGAGGTTTAATTTTTTATTGTCATTTTATAAAAAATAGAAAAGTGTTAGCACTGTCGAGAATGTGATGAATGATTATTGAAATAGATAAACAACATGCGACTAAATATGTTAGTAACTTGTATCTTTTGTCATTTTCTAAAATCTTTAAAACAATTTAAGTAAATATTACAGCAAAAACCAAATAGATATCAAAGCTAAGGGGTCTGAAGTGTAAATATTTAACTTTTTTTGCAGTCCTTTTCTATTTTCGCTATCTTCCTCGGCTGACCGTCCTATGCATTTCTTCCATAGATTCCGGTTTAAGGTTTTCAAACTTAAACAATTAAGAAAATATAACTAGATCAATGACTTAAATGGTGTTTGACACAAATGCACAACATAATCGATGGGTTGCACATCTAAAATATCAACTAATTTTATAAAATTTTACACTTGGCCGGCAAAATTGATGTGTAGCATGGGATACCCCTTGCATCCATGTAGGTCCGCCCATGCGCATAGCCACGATCGATCACATACATCTGGAACGGCATTAAAGCTCCACGAATATGTAGTTTTCGGAAGAAGAAGATACTAAGGACGCGTTTAGTTACGGAAAACTCCTCCATTTTTCTGGAAAATTTTCTAAGAAAACTGAAAAATTAGAAAACGCGTTCAAGTTGGAGTTTTCCGGAGGAGTTTTCTAAGAAAATGAAATTTATGATTTAAGGTTTTTTAGCTTTCTTAATTTGAAAAATGAAACTACATCCCTTACATTTGAACGCGTTCTCTAAACCCCTTATAATTTTCAAGGGACAAAAAACTTTACAAAAATAAAAAATGAAAAATGGAGATAGTTTTCCGTAACTAAACGCGCCGTAAAGCTCCACGAATATCCGAGTAGATTGATCATATACATCCAAAACAACATCAAAGCTCCATTAATTTAATATACTATTGCTCGTATACATCCAAGACATAGGTAGTTAACTAAATACCTTGATGGCACACTGTAAATAATGTTATACCCCGCACAACTAAATAGACCAATATTTGTATAATGTGATAATTAAACAGAAACTAAAAACTAAAACACCCAAATCCCTACTATAAATTGCAGGGAGTTTCACCTATTTGAAATCAAATCAGTAGCTAAGATAATAGCTTCTCTTTGAGGTATCTTTCGGCTTTTTGAAATCCATACTATATGTCTTATGCTTAAAATGATTTTATGAACAAACACTAAAACTTTTGGTTTCTTTACTTTGCAGGATCCTTTGTAGAAACCGATAAGATGGGAGCAGGTGGTCGGATGAATGATACTGCTGGGGGCAAGAATGTCCTCGAACGTGTTCCAGTTAAGAAAACACCATTTGAGATTAGTGATCTCAAGAAAGCAATACCACTACACTGTTACAAACGAGATCTCTTACGCTCTCTTTACTACCTTTTTGGCGACATAGCCATATGCTTTACCTGGTACTATATAGCATCAAACTATATTCCTCTTCTACCTAAACCGCTTAATTACATAGCATGGCCGATTTATTGGTTCGTCCAAGGTAGTAGTTTTATGGGCATTTGGAGCATAGGTCACGATTTGGGACATCACAGCTTTAGCGATTACCAGTGGCTTGATGATGCAATTGGCTTTGTCGTTCACTCTTCTTTCCTCACTCCATACTTTTCCTTCAAATACAGTCACCGTAGCCACCATGCCCACACCAATTCAATGGAGTATGATGAGGTATGGATCCCTAAAAGGAAAGCTGATACCTTCTACTCTGAAATTCTCAACAACCCACTCGGCAACATGTTCATGACTTGTGTTAGACTGCTTCTTAGCTTTCCTTTGTACTTTACATTTAACCTTCACGGAAGACCATATAAAGGGTTTGCGAGTCACTTCTACCCACAAAGTCCAATATTCAATGACAGTGAGCGGCTACAAATTTGGCTCTCTGATGCTGGAATGCTTGTAGCTTACTATACACTCTACAAGATCGCTGCGGCCACCAGTGCAACATGGTTATTTTGTATCTATGGAGCTCCGTTGTTGGTTATGAACGCTCATTTCATCTTTTTCACCTTTTTGCATCATAGCCATCCATCTCTAGCCCACTTTGACTCAAAGGAGTGGGATTGGATTAGAGGTGCTTTATCGACCGTTGATAGAGATTATGGAATCTTTAACCACATTTTTCATGATGTAACAAATGCTCATGTGGTGCACCATTTGATATCAAGTATCCCCCATTATCATACTGTAGAGGCAACCAAGGCTGTCAAGCCCATTCTTGGTGACTACTACAAATACGATGATACCCCGATCCTAAAGGCTTTCTGGAGAGAAACAAGGGACTGCATTTACGTTGAACCCGACGAAGGTGCTGAACAAAGTGGTGTGTATTGGTTCCGAAAGTAGACATCATATATAACCTATGCTTTGTATAATTCCATGAGTTCACAATAAGTATTCCAAGATTTGCACTCTTTATTTATGTTTGTAACTGCATGTAATGATGTATGTTAATGGGAATTTGCTCGATCTGGTTGTTTCGGGTTATAATATCGCTTCTGCTTCTAATGCGACACTACCAAACATATTTGATCACTAATTAAGATTCAATTTCATTAACTTCTGTGTTTTGAATTAGACACCAAGCAAGTCACTAGGAATAGAAAGGGAACAACACGGATAGGGGGGCATGGGACTAACACCCAATTGCCATTCAACCCATTAAATATGTTGATCTTGAGTTTTTTTTATCTACTTAATAACTTGTGCTGGTCAAACTTCCAAGCAAGAAACATTTTAGATTTATAAATACAACTAATTAACAAAACAAACGAGATACTGAATAATAGGTTCATTCCTATTATTCTTTAATTCTTTGATTCAATTTCTAATATTTTCTCTTTCCATTTAAAATTAATTGTATATTCGTGTGTAATTTACACTTCCGATCTTGCATAAAACACAACAGTTACTTTCGTTTTTGTTCTGCGTCAGTTGGTATCAGAGTCTTGTTTGAGAAGAAGGGATCACCACAACTCAGAGAAAGGCAATCAAAAGAAACGAAAAAATGGTTGGCTATTTTGTGCGCAATCGTGGTGAATTGGTGATGCAGATTTGTTCGCGGTTGGATCTTCGTGAAATTTAATTATTCTAGACCCATAGATCTAAGATATGAATAAAGGGATATTTGATTCGAGGTTCGAGCAGGGAGATACAACTTGTTGAAGTTGCTGCTCAAATATGGGTTTTTTGTGTTTTTAGTCGTTTCTGGTATTGTTTGACTATCATTGTATTGTGTTGATTAAAATCTCGTTAGCATCCTGATGGCAAATGAGGGGATACTTTTATATTCAAAACATGTGCCACTGGGTGGGGGGTGTTGGTGGTGGTTTGGTTCAACCGAACTTTTGCACATGATCTTGATGACAATCGTGGACACAATAAAAAACCCTTGTTCATCATCAACAGATAGACCTGTTTGAAGAACGGGAAGTTAAACAAAAGATGGAAGAACGAATAGACATGTTGAAAAATGTGTTGGAGGTATGCCGTATAACATGGTAAAGATTTCAATAATCGGATATCCTTTTAAATCGTGTTATCACTTTTCAAAAATAATAATTCACCGTATATGCTTTGGGTTACACGAATTTTGTTCGGGATAAGACGAAGAGTGGTGTTCTTGTTTGAGACAACAAATCAAAAACCCGGTTGCTAGAGAGTATTTTTAGTTGTGTGTATCTTTCTCATGTGAATTCTTCTCCATATATGACCACCCAAATATAATGGAATTTATTGAAATTAATGGTCTAATAATGCCCTCCATTATTCTCTCGAGGTTACTTGACCTTTAGTATACATTAACCATTAAACTAATAATGACCATAAAGTCCTACTAGTTAGGTCAACCAACAATCAAAGCAAAACGAGTCAAAATTGCTACCTTACACGTGTGTCTATTTTGGACTCGTGAAATCTGTTTTTAGATTAATGTCTATTTTAGACTCATGTATTCTATTTTTAGACTCATGTCCGTTGTAGACTCATAAAGTCTGTTTTTAGACTCGTGAAGTCTGTTTTTAAACTCGTGAATTCTGTTTTTAGACTCGTGTCTGATTTTAGATTCATGTAGCCTGATTTTAGACTCATGATATATGATTTTAGACTCATGTCCAATTAGGCACGTGGCTTTGGGTCCGGGATGTTATTGACTTGATGGACGTACACTCCGTACCTCGTAACCTAATTCTAAATCAAATAACCATATCACTCCACTTACACTAAATCACTAATAAAATTAAGAAGGAAGAACGATTACAAACAAACACGTTAATTTACTTAAATTGATTAGTCGATAATAAGGTATGTACTTGTCGATAATTCTGTGGTCTTTCCGATTAGAAGAATACCAAGTTTGTAGGATTCCAAATTCAATTAGGAAGTGCTATAATGAGGAGGTAATATGCAACGTGGTTGAAATGCAAAATTGTCATATTTTGTTGGGAAAACTATGAGGACATGAGCTTCATGGTACATATAATGTACGTCCATCATAATCTCTATATCTTCACATTGGAAGGAAGATAAAGCAACACTTCCAACCAAAACAAACACCCAGGTAACTAAGGCGGAACTTAAACATGAGCAAAACATGTCGAACGCCGAGGATGTAGGAGAACACGTTGAGAAAACCAAAAAATCTCAGAGTTAAAAAGACTATACCTCAGAATTAATTTGACTCTTAATTAGAAATTCCACAACGCAACTATGCGCTTAAGACTACACCTCTGAATTTGACCATGTTGATCAAATGTGACATCGACGAGCCGAAGAGCACTCAATTGCCCTTTATCTAGGAGGATTAAGACCCGCGATAAGTATGAGGTGCAGCAGTTTGCTTAAGTTATTTCAATATTATATACAACTCTTGTTGTAATCTAACCACCTTTGTATGAGATAATTCATCAATTGTAGTTGACAAATTTAAATTTTTGTTAATATAATGTATAAAACGATACTAATTATTGATAAAAATTATTAGGGGAACGAGGCTCGACACGTGATTACTTTATATGAAGTACTTTGCACCCATTATTTTGATATTTTTATACTTGTAATTTGCAATCTTATCGAACTTTAATTTTTACTGGCGGGGACCTATCTTATTACTTGGTAAGGCCATGTCGAAGGATATGATATTAGACCACTTACTGGCGGGGACCTATCTTATTACTTGGTAAGGCCATGTCGAAGGATATGATATTAGACCACTTCTAACAGGGGTTTGTCACTTCTTTCGTCGGTTTTGACAGCTCTACGTCACATTATCACATCCAAAACTGACAAATGACTGACACAACCCTGTCAACAGTTCTTTCGTCACTTGAATTTCTGAGACCTACTAATTTTTAATTTAGTTTTTAAAACATAAATTTAATTAAAACTATTTCATTAAAATTAAAAACATTACATTAATAATAAAAACATTATATTAATAATAAAAAGAAAAATATTACCATAATAATAAAAAAAAAACATTACATTTATTGAAAACGAATACGATAAAAGAAACTAAGCACTGTTTTGGCGACGAAAGCCACGTGGGAGGTGTCAAATGTGTTCGATAAGAGCATTACGAAGTTGATGATGAACCCGGTGGTCGCGTAATTCCTTGTCTATGCGCATTTGTGTTTCAACCTGTTGGGTCTAAAGATGGCTAGAGAACTTGATCGAAGATTAACACTGCTGGTTAGACTACAACTGCTAGTTACTAATGGTGAAGAGGAGTTTCTACTGTTGGTTCAAAAGTTACTACTGCTACCGGGTTTTACACTACTAGTAGAAATAGTTACTACTGGTAGAAAAGATTGAGTTAGTACTGTTAGAACAAAGTTAGTGCTGCCGGGTGAAGTTTCTACTGACAGTACAAAGTTTCTACGGGTGGAGTAAGTTAATACTGTTTATAACTTACTACTGGTTGAGTTTATACTGTTCTCGGAAGTTTCTACTGTTCTTCAGAAGTTTATACTGCCCGTGTAGTTTCTACTGTTTATGATTAGAGCATCTTTTTAACCAAGTGGGCCAATCAAAAGTCTTTTCTGCAAAAGCAAAAGCGCTCAGTAAAACAGAGCATGGCTCAAGACGATAGGAGGATTAGATAGAAAGGTTCTTTGCATTAATTACTGTAGCGTGTAATTGGAGCTCTATAATTCTATAAATAGAGCTCCTTACCTTCAATAGAAAACATCTCAGAATCTTAGCATCTCAATATCTAGCCTGTATAATTGTCATTTGTAAGCTTCAAGGTTAATTGTAACCCTGATACTTAAGTGTATTCGTATTATTCAAGGAAATAATATTGAAGCTTTTGATAATTAGTTCGCTTTTACTTGTTATTAATTTATGCTTTAAAACAGACTTAATCTTACTTCTAAAATTATAGATTACTATTCCGCGGTATTTCTATAAATATTCAATTGCTATAATTATTGACCCGAAAGGTTCAAATCGATCCTGTCACAACCCTCTCGTCCCACGAACGTCTTAGTCAGTTTCTCGGGTCCGACGGATAGTCTTCTTCAAGTTGACAATTATTGCGTCTGTTATCCTCGGTGATCATCTTGTGTAAAATAATACAAGTGTACATTACTCGTTTAATTTTGTTGATACTATATGGCCTTACATGTTTTTTAATAATCGTCCGACGTCCTTGAAACATTCCGAATGCGCGCTCTCTTGGTAACTCTTGAACTTCATATTCTTTTCCTCAATCGGACATATAAATGACTTCACAAGAGTCACCCATTCCAGATAAATTCCATCGACGAGGTAATATCCTTTCGTAAAAGTTTGGCCCGCAATAGTAAACGATTTTGCGGGCGCTCTATCTTGTAGTAGATCATTAAACAAATCTGATTCATTAAGGACATTGAAGTCGTTGTTTGAACCAACCAGACCAACATAAGCGTGCCAAATTCACAAATCGTCAGAGGCAATCGCTTCGAGCATGATCGTTGGACACCATTGATCACCTCGCGTGTATTGACCTTTCCTTGCTACCGGAAAATTTTTCCACGGCCAATGCTTACAATCGATGCTTCTGAGCAAACCCAAAAAACCATGCAACTCTTGATGTTTTTCTTGTAAACGTTGAACATCTTGGAGTTTTGGTTTTCTAAAGTATTTGCGCGAGAATAGATGAATTATACACTTACAAAAGTTATCCAAACAATCGTATGATGTTTGTTGACCCATGTGTAAATATTAATCAAAAGCATCGGCCGCGATACCGTACGCCAATTGCGGAAGTTACCTTTTGATAAATGTTGAAACCAAATTTACTGGTAGCGTCAAGACCTTGATGGAAATAAGAAAAAAAAAATGAGGCAGTGGTAATTGAGCGTAAGATGTTATACCTTGACATATACGGAGAAACAATGGCCCACTAATCTGAAATTGTCTTCGTAAGTAATCCGGCTGGAATATGGGGTTTGGGGCAAGGTAATCTTTCCAAAAACGTTCACCGGCACCGAGACGATCTCTAGGTAAGTATTTTCTTGGTGCTCTTGGCGGCCGACTAGAAGTTTCGGCAACGTCTTCTTCATCTTCTTGATCCAACAAATCAACAATATCGAGCATCGCAACCGGATCAAAACATTACATGACCGCTAAATAATCTTCATAATAATCGCCCTCGGACGAGCTCGAAGTGGAGCTTGAATCCATTTTTACAATTTGATAATGAAAGGGGTGAATTAAATAGAATACTTGGGTGGAAATATGTACTTGAATGTAAAAAGATAGAGAAAAGTATGTGTGAATTGAAGTTTAGTTGTATGTTTATTTATAGTGATTTTGTGATATGACTAAAGGGTTAAAAAATTAAAAAAAAAAAACTTTATTTAAAAAACGGCTATATTACCGTTTGATTTTTTTTAAATATTTTTTTTAAAACATTAACAACCGTGCCAACGTTTAGCAACCGACGTTTTGCAACTGAAGAAACACAAGGACGAAACCGTGACAACGGCGTCGGTTGGCCGACGTTTCGTCGGTGCCAAACCGACAAAACCATTGGCACCGGTCTTAGTTTTGTTAAACACGAAGGGGTTAATAAACAAATATGTTATTCTACTTTGCGAAATTGTTCAAGTAAATTATTAGACTAATAATTTGTTCGCTTGAATTATTAAATTTAATAAATCATAATATATGTTCCTTAACTTATAGATATTAATATCCATATCAGTTTAACTAACTTAAGAATTTATTTAAATTACAACCGAGATATTAACTTATAGATATTAATATCCATATTAGTTTAACTAACTTAAGATTTAATTTAATTACAAGTTTAACTAACTTATAATTATTACACCATAAAAAAATTTAATTTAGTTATAAAATTAGTTCTGTAATTCAATTAAAGAAATTATTAATATAATAACTTACTTGAACATTTTCGCAACCGAGACTTGATAGGATTATATTCAATATGCAATTTCTTCTATTAGGAAACCATGACTTGATATGATTCAATATGCAAAAATTTCCTTGAAAAAGTTATTTACTAATTACTTTGCTAGCTTTTATTAATTAATTCGTTTGATTAATCCATGTTTTTTTTCTTTTTTAATATTAAAAGCGTAACATTCCAAGCTGACAGACACAAAACGTTTACATGATGGATCAATATCGACTTAACGCATCCTAAATGTATTTTGGATACTTAAACGGAGGTTAACGACTTATTTTTTAAAAGGACAAAACCATCGAAAAACATCATATACGTTAAGTGGTCCTTTATGTCCAAAACATGGGTAGTTAGTTGCTTTGACTGGACACACTGAACAATATAACAAGCACACCAAAAAGGACTAATCTTGATAGATTTAATCAATATATCTGAAGTTAAATAAAAAGTACGCCAATATGCCACTCAACTCACAAGTATAAAAGCTACTTAATTCTACATAAATTCTACAACAAGCAAGCAACAAAGCTCAAAGTATCTCTTTGAGGTATCTATCTATCTAATTAAGCTTTGAAATCTGCTAGCTTCTCATAAAATTCATTCTTGGATACATTCTGATGTCCTTTTTAAATTAAATGCAGGTTATTATCATTAAAACTAATACGATGGGAGCCGGTGGTCGGATGAATGATACTGCTGATGCCAAGAATGTGCTTGAACGTGTTCCCGTTAAGAAAACTCCATTTGAGATTAGTGATCTCAAGAAAGCAATACCACTACACTGTTACAAAAGAGATCTCGGTCGTTCTCTTTACTACCTTTTTGCTGACATAGCCATATGTTTTACCTTTTACCAAATCGCATCAAACTACATTCCTCTTTTACCTAGTCCCCTTAGGTACATAGCATGGCCGATTTATTGGTTCTGTCAAGGAACTAGTTTTATGGGTATATGGAGTATAGGTCACGATTTGGGACATCATAGCTTTAGCGAATACCAATGGCTTGACGATGCAATTGGTTTCGTCGTTCACTCTTCTTTCCTCACTCCATACTTTTCTTTCAAATATAGTCATCGTAGCCATCATGCTCACACCAATTCAATGGAGTATGATGAGGTATGGATCCCCAAAAGGAAAGCGGATACTTTCTATTCTGAAATTCTCAACAACCCACTCGGCAACATGTTCATGACTTGTGTTAGGTTGCTTCTTAGCTTTCCGTTGTACTTTACCTTCAACCTTCACGGAAGACCATACAATGTGTTTGCTAGTCACTTTTACCCACAAAGTCCTATTTTCAATGATAGCGAGCGCAAACAAATTTGGCTCTCTGATGCTGGAATGCTTGTAGCTTACTATACACTTTACAAAATCGCAGCGGCCACAAGTGCAACTTGGTTATTTTGCATTTATGGTGCACCTTTGTTGGTTATGAACGCTCATTTTATCTTTTTCACCTTTTTGCATCATAGTCATCCATCACTACCCCACTTTGATTCAAAGGAGTGGGATTGGATTAGAGGTGCTTTATCAACCGTTGATAGAGATTATGGTATCTTTAACCATGTTTTTCACTATGTAACAAATGCTCATGTGGTACACCATTTGATATCAAGTATCCCCCATTATCATACTGTTGAGGCAACCAAGGCTATCAAGCCCATTTTAGGTGACTATTACAAATACGATGATACCCCAATCCTAGAAGCTTTTTGGAGAGAAACAAGGGACTGCATTTACGTCGAACCAGATGAGGGTGCAGAGAAAAGTGGTGTTTACTGGTTCCGCAAATAGAGCTCGTAACTTATGCTTAATTCTTATACTTCAATAACTCTACATATATAGCTATCCTGGACTTGTACCACTCTCCTTCATTTGTATGTTTCTTTTACTATGTAATTTTTGAACTTGGGGATATAATTGTATTGATATATATGTTAATGTGAAATTTTTTAAATTACTTTTTTTCTTGTGTCTATTTCTTTCAACGTTTCGATCTCATTTTTGTTTGAAGTAGCAACTATCAGTATTGAATTGGGTTTTGAAGAATAAATTGAGAAATGGGCCTGAGGACTGTTGCCCGGCCTGCTAGTTATTTTTGTAAATTGTTTGATTGAAACCATAATGTTTCTCATTAAAATTAATTGCTTTAGAATACATACTTTTAGTGGTGCTATGTAATCATAAAATTGCCAAAAGTTTATTTTACAATATACGAGATGGCTGATGATTCGTATCGTACACCAATATTGTTTACATGTACACCACTGTTGTTTTAAGGTGTTATTTTGTATGATATTGTAAAACATTTTTGATTAAATTGACGGCGTACGAATCGTTACTCATCAATATACATATATTCTAAGTTTATATTTTATGAAAATACATAACCAAACTAAACGTCGCCTCCACCATTCACAGTCGTATTAGATACATATCTAGCTTCTTAAGTTAAAACCAATGCATAAAAACCCGATTTTTTAGTCGAATCGGATGAGTGTCAATTTCTAGTTGGACCGGTCAGACCCGTTGAGCCGGAAGGTTGGACTGGAGTTTTTAAAATATGAAAACAGAATATATACATTAAGTAAAAGATATACAAAATCATGTTCACCAAACAAGTTAACACTCCAACATCCAACAAGTAGACTTTGTTCAAAAACAAACAATCTAACAACAAGTGAACAACATTCTTAACGATAAAATTTTGCAATTATATTTTATACTACTCTGTAACAATTAATAACGCATTGTATATCTAAAAATTAACTTTTAATAACGCATTTTATATTGTAATACATTATCAAATAATACATATCGCCTCATAATATATTATATAATATCAAGAAATTATAATTTGATAATACACCTTTAATTTTCAAATATAATATATATCATGAGTGTTGCGATATATATAATATATATATTTAGAGTAAATAATTAAAACAAGTTAAATGTTAGATTAGTTGGTTGACAAGCCGTTATTCATGAATATGGTCGTGAGTTTGAATCTTGTAATCAATAATTTTATTTTATTTTCTATTTGTTTAAAATTTTAACTTTAATTTGTCCCACATTGGTGAGAATCCAATCTCAACATAAGAATCACCTTATATATAATGCCAACAAAGTTCACAGTCCAATTTACTATCCAATTTAAAAAGCCCTAAAGGCTTCTTAAGTTTAGAAAGTAATTTAATTAGCTTTTTTTAGAAAAAAAAATTAAAAAAAAAATGAACCGGTTCAACACGCCGGTCCAGTTCCTGGTCCGGCCGGGCGGTCCAAACGGCCCGCTGACTAGTCAAACTTTGAAAAAAACCGATTTATTTTAAGCCGGAGTTTTATAAAAATCCGGTCCGACCGGTCGAACCGGTTCTTAAAACATTGGTTAAAACAGCGTTGAAATCACACCATGCTTTAACGAAAATACACATCGAAGATGTCAATATTGGTAGAAGGCGAGACTAAATTTAATGACTCTCAAGGTAAAGTCTTCAATAAATCTTAAGGATGTCGCTCGTTTATGAAAGTTCAAGACTCGCCATTGTTGATTGTGTAGACGTTACTAAGTTCCGTTCATATTCGTGCCAAGATTCATTTTTCTTAGCTATTTGATCGTCTTGTTTTCAATTCATTTTGCATTGTTTGGAGTTGATTTCATTGCGGGAGTCTCACATTTTTATTGTACATAACATATTGTTTTAATATATAGTTTGCAGAAAGTATATACTGTCCTCCGTTATCCAAAAAATATACGACGATATGATGATCGAAATCAATTTAGAGAGAAACCAGAGAACTGGCGCAGAGATTACGTACCGCTTTCAGGGATCACACCCATATACCTAATAATATAGACTTAATTACGTGCCTAACAATACATCTTTTAATATTTGCATTCCACAAATTATCTTTCCTAATCTCTACCAATGAATTTAACATGTGTACCAATAAAAAATTTAGGCATAATTTAGACTTATATGTTTAGCCACAAATACCATTTTTTTCAATTTATATGTAAGTGCCAATTTGTCCGTCATCAATTTGGTAATTATAACTCAGAAGTTATACAAATTATCACTATTAGTCCCTACACTTTATATTAGGTGATACAAAACAAAAAAAATAAAAATAAATAAAAAGCAATAGCAAACAAGAAATGTCGCATTCATAAAAAAATAAAGAAATTTTTTATATAATTTAACGTAGCCTAATTTGATGAAGAAATAAATAGAAAACAAAAGTTTATGATATTAGTTGAAATATACTCATCATCATATAATATAAACTCGAAGGTAACCTGGAACCCACATTCATTTCATCAAAATATTACAGTACGATATAATTGGAAACCTTGAACTTGCCCATATTAGGTATTAAGTATCTTTCAACATTCAACAACATTCATAGATTTTTTTTTGTTTTCGAAACTAATTAACGAGTAATAGTAGATTACCCGCGCAATACAACATAATTCTTCTTTAAAAATTGATTAAATAATGATGCGATTAACCATAACAAAGTTGATACGGATAATAGTTTCGTAAATCTAAGACATAATAAAGTTTAATGATAATAAGAAATATGATCTTGTAGTCAATAATTTGGTAACAGGTCAAAATTCAAAACCTTAAAAATATTAAACATGTAATCAGAAGCTACTACATTGATTACTTATAAGTTCAAAGTTATCATTAAATAGAAAAGAAATTAGAAAACATTAAGATAAAAAGTGAAAAAAGTGTATGTCTCTAAATAAATAAAACGTATGTATATCTATATTAGAGTTTCCATAATAATATAACGGAGTAATAATACGGAGTATGTTTTATAGGAATTTTAAAATTTCTATAACAAGATTTGCTATATTAATTATTGAGTGAATAAAAGGGTAAAATAGAGAATTCTCATCTTCCATTTCTAAGAATTACTAAAGAGAGTTAGAAACCCTTTATAATGGTTATAGATTTGTATTTTCCATTTTGAAAGAGCTTTGTGTTATACGCATTTAAAAAGGAAAAAAAAAATTAAGTTCATTAAGTTCGTTGGGATGTCTGTTGGTACATTCGTCCCCCCTCATCTTGTTCAAGAGAGCCAACAAACAAACTTTTGTCAAAAAGGAGTCTTTGTGCATTTGAAACAAAAGTAGTAGGCCTCTATCGATCCTAAAGTCATGAACGCATTCTTATGTTCCTTTTTTCGCGAACAAGCTTACCTATGTCTTAAAGGGATTTCATGTGATTTGCTGCAAAAAAGTAAAATTACATTAAATATCGGAAAGAATGTAGATCACATGTATTCAGACCATTTGTAGTCTTGACTGAATATCATGGAAGACTGTTCGTCACGTCAGCACGGCTGAAAACTAAATCCCACCATTCTCTTCTTTTTCTTAAAAATTATTACAACTAAGTAAATAAAAACATTTGATTAAATTACATATGCATTTTTATAAATTTACATTTTTATCATAGATTTTAATGAAGGTTAATATAAAATTATAGTTTGTATTGTTAACTTAGTGGGCTTACCCAAAACTTAAAAAAAAAAATAAAAAAAAAATAACAAATAACAAAAAAATAACAAATTTTATGGATATTGGATTTAGATTAATACTCTTTATTTAAATATTTAAGTTTTCCTTTTGTCTTATTTTTTTCATTTTATATTTTTAAACTCCAAGTATAACCACTTTATCAAACACTTACAAAAATTATTATAAGTTCTAACTACAACCTTTCAACTATATCTACGACCTAATTTTGACAACACACCCTTAGTTACTCTTTTTCTTCCTTCCCACCTATAACACCACACTTTCTTCTTCATCAAATTTCCGTTTCCTTCAAAATTGAATGTTCGACAAAATGAAATAACAAACAGACTGAATAAAAGGAAAAGAAAATAAAAATTGCTCGTGGGTACTACCATTTCCCGTTCTCAGTTCGTGTTCCACTCGACGACGATTCATCAAGATGTGACGGTCGCAACTTCGATGAAGCGTTCTCGTCCCACAACGAGATCGAGAACAGTAGACTACACATGACCTTAGACCATTTGTAGTTTTCATAAATTGCTTGAGCATGACTACTGACCATAACTAAAAAACTACTCGCAGTTATGACAGAGCACAACAAACCATGACTAAGCTATGGAGTCTAGTATTTTCTTTATTTTCATTTATCTTAGACAAACTGAAACGCCCCTAAATTTTTTTTTATAGTATACGCGATCCAAAAGGGCATACGCGATCGCGTACATACATACACTGGAAGTATACGATCCTATTAAGAGTACGCGATTGCGTACTCAATACATGAAAAGTTTATGTTCGAGTTTTAGTACAAGGTACGCGATACTGGTAAGGCTACGCGATTGCGTACCTACAACATAAAAGGTTCTGTTTCATTTTCTTCACTGGGTACGCGAGCGCGTAACCCTTACGCGATCGCGTACTGGGTCCTGGAAATGAGAATCTGCACAACTTAGTTTTTGACCCAACTTCGTACGCGCATAACTTTTGACTCGTTTATAATCAAGATATGAAATTTTACAGACATGTTTCATATGCCATAATGAAGGTTTCCTAATTGGCACTTTTTCAAAATTCACACTAACAACGGTTTTGGAATAAATTCTGAAAAGTGACTATTTTGACACTTTTTAAAACCAATTATTGCAACCATTTTAATTCAACTTCCTTACCACTTTTCAACAACTCTAGTTGCATATTTCAACATAACAATACACTTCAAAACGTCCAAACCACCATTTCAACTAGTTTTAAAGAAATGATCCGTTGAGCGACCCATTTGGACACTTTCAACCATTTTCAACATAACGACCCAATCGACAACCCATTTCGACCCGTTTAGAACCTTTATTAACTTAACATGGATAATACCATTTCAACATTTACAAAAGAGTAATTACAACTCAAAAACAAACTTTAACATCATTCCTTACAGAAGATTTCATTCTTAACAATTTCGTTACGAAAGATCATCATTTTCAATATTCAACCATCTTGCAAGTTGGGCGTTTCTACGCATCAAGAGCATGATCAAAAGGGATTACTTACTACTAGCTTGTAGCAAGTCCACCTCTATTCTCGTTTGGGCTTTTTACCCAAATCACCCCGAGTCTCACTTTGCTCACCTACATACATCAACAACATAAATATAAGCAAAATGCTTAGTAAGTAAAGGAAGATATAATATTAACATTAACATTAACATAACAACATAACATAAATTAAAGATCCTCGATTTCCATACACTTTGACTCAAAGAGTCCCACCTTATGGTGTCAAGGCATAACCTTTGAGGTTTCTCAAGTCTCAAAGTCACCATTGAATTCCACCATTTAGTGTGATCATTGAATACTCTTGTATCTCAATGATCACACTTCATTCATAACATACCCAAAGAGCAAATACTTGACTACTCAATGTAATCCAAGCATTGCAATATAAATCATACTCATCCATTACTTACCTTAAATTTATGATCAACTAGCTCAAGCAACTATTTCTCCACTCTTGTACCCCCTAAACATATCAATACACATATATGAATTACTTACAATTAAATGAATTCACAATCAACTCTTTTATATCCAACTAGCTAGAATTCAAGTGTTTCACTTCTAACACTAAATTCTCAACTAGTCACAACACTTACCTCATAACAATACTTATAGGTGATTAAGTTATTATTTAACAATAATAACAACCTATAATCATCATTATCTCATTTCTTAACTTATTCATTTACATATGATACTAAAAGAAGCTCCAATGATCACACTTAACTTACTTGCTCACTTTTAACAATGAAAATTATCATTTTAAGCTCATAACAACTTTACAATAATCATTATACACCCACAACCCATAATTTCCCAACTTCACTATTTATGGTTCTTCACCCAATCATCTAACAATCAAATTGAGAGTTTAAAGAGGGTGTTCTTACCTTAAGGATGTACAATCAAGGTATTAAAGCCTTCAATTTCAAGAACCCTAGCTTAAATTTCAATTTCTTCTTTTGCTCCTGCTCACCCGTTCGTACGCACACACACATATATTAACTTCTTGGTTTCCAGATTTTGGTAGAAGAAATGAAGATATATATGACATTTTCGCTTTCTACCCTCCACTTACGCCTTTAACATATTAGACCCCTCAACTAATAACTCTTTATATTTTCTAACCCAAAACTATATTTATATTTTACACCAAATACAAATAAAAGCATTTAAACAACATACATTACATAAATATAAAACTTACAAATTTTGGGGTGTTACACAAACATAATAATAATAAGAACATTACAGTTAATTAAATTTAATATTGCCATAAATAATTAAAAAAAATTATATAACCTTCAACATAGTTATTAATGATTTTTACTCCATCTATCTCAAAATAAATATTCATTTTTTCATTTTACAAAAAATAAGTGTCTACTTCCAAAAGTATATAGTAACTTTACCAATTAATCTTCGATATACATTTCTCAAAACGGATACACGAGAGTATGTGGAAAAAGAAAGGGTAATAGTGTTATCTTCACTACCAGACAACGTAATTTTTAAACTTTGTGAAAAGTGATTGTGGACATTTTTAATGGAACAAAGGGAGTATATTATTTGCTGTAACATGCGAGTTTTTTTAAAAGATTTATTTCAACCTTGACCAGCTGACTAGCTTTTCTCCCAAAAATTGACAGCTACTAGATGTATTTTTCCTATCCAGTTTGCATCCAGCATGATCAGAATCAGAATATCCCTTCAGTGAGAAGTAAGAACCAACTAGATACTAGAGACCCAATCCTGATGTTCCTTTGATGTATTTAAAGATTCTCTTGACAGCGAGTAGATGAGATTCCTTTGGATCAACTTGATATCTCGCACAAAAAATGTAGCATACACAATGTCTGGTCTACTTGAAGTAAGATACAGCACGGACCCAATCATTCCTCTGTAAGCAGTGATGTTTACAGATTTACCATTAGGATCAACATGTAACTTAGTTGCAGGTGAAGCAGATGTAGCGAGTGATGAGCATGATGAAAATTCAAATTTCTTTAATAAATCTCCAACATATTTTCCTTGATTTATAAAATTTCCAGTTTTGAATTGTTAGGGCATCTCCAACGTATACACTAAACACCACATCAAATTTGATGTAATAAACGAATCTTTCAGGAATATGCTTGCTGCAAATGTGTTTCATCTCCAACGTATGCACTAAAACGACTTTCAGCATTTATACATTGCCCCCTAAACTTTTTTTACATTATATTTTATTTCAATTCATTACTTTTATGATCAATTAAACTTCCAAACTATTAACTTAAATGTAAATTTTATTTATTTACTTTCATAAAGTTTCAATTACATAAGTTCTTTGCATAATCAACATTTTAATTATCATAATTTGTTTGAAAATTATATTTTATCGTTTCAATAATCATATTATCTAATCTAATGTATAATGTACTTAAAAGAATTATACAAATAAATAAGTTTTTTTTAAGTTTTGTACTTAAATAATAACAATATTTCAAATATAGAGACTAAAATGAAACATTATAACTTTGGTGCAGAGTTTAATATTACACCAAATTTGGTGCAAAATCTTCAAAAATTTAGTGTACATTAAAAATTGCACTATATTTGATGAGTTGGTTGGAGTTCAACTTTTACACCAAAACACCACACTTGGTGTAAAAATGCATACATTTGAGATGGCCTTAGTATTGTAATTAAAAGAAAATTATTAATTCTTCCATCATACTCATCTCATAACTTTTAGTCATGAGATAAGCGAACTCTTTATACATTGCTTCATTTGTAGAACCAAATATGATACATCAACATATATTTGTACTAGTATGACATCTTTCTTATTTCTCTTTATGAACAGTGTGCTATCAATTTTATCTCGCAGATAGCCACAACTGACAAGAAAAATAGAAAGAGTATCATACCAGGCTCTAGGAGCCTATTTTAAACCATACAAGGCTTTGTCTAACTTGCAGACATAGCTAGGATGCTTAGGATTAGTGAATCCACGTAGGTGTTTAATATAGACCTCTTCTTGCAGCTTGCCATTTAGAAATGCACTTTTTACATGCATCTGATATACTTTAAACTTCTTATGTGCAGCGTAAGCAAGGAAGATTCTGATTGCTTCAAGTCTTGCAACAGGAACAAATGTTTCATTATAGTCAATGCCTTCTTGTTGACAATAACCTTGAGCAAGCAATCTTACTTTATTTCTAATAACCACTCCATCAACATCCATTTTGTTTATGAAAACCCATCTTGTTCCAATCATTGATTTGCCTTTTGATTGAGGTACCAATTTCCAGACTTTATTTCTTTCAAATTGGGCTAGCTTTTCTTGCATAGCCGTGATCCAGTGATGATCAATGAGAACTTCATCAACCTTTTTGGGCTCCATTATAGACATAAAACTCACAAAGAAATAGAAGTTAGCAGTTGCTGATCTTGTTTGCACTCTGAATTGCGGATTACCAATAATTAGTTGATTATCATTATGTTTTGTCCACTTGGTCATTCGCCGAGGTTCATCAGTGACTATTAGATTCGTTAAGTGAGAGTGTGATGATTAAGCAGTAGGACAGTGAGAGTTTTCAGATGAAGTATTATGATTACTTGATGAAGATGGATGAGTATTTTTAAGCACATCATCTTGGTCAGACTCTGATGAATAGTTGCAACTGTTCATCAGGGACTTTGTTGTTTAATGATGAGTCACCATCCGAATTATTGATTTCATTAAAGTCCCGAGACTCATAGTCTTTTGGATCGGTGAGTGACTCTTCATAAGCTTCATGAAAGGTGACATCCATAGACTCCTCGATACGTTCTCTTCTTTTGTTATAGACTCTGAAAGCCTTAAAGATGATTGAATAGTCTACAACTCATCAGCTTTGGGATCAAACTTTTCCAAGTGATCTCTTTTGTTTATAATGTATCATGTCCTATTAAAAACATGGAGAAAACTTATGTTGGGTTTTCTCTCCCTTAACACCTCATAGGCTTTCTTATTGTGTCTTTTTACACAAAATGACCTATTCTGAGTAAAGCAGGCGGCACTCACTGCTTCTGCCAAGAAATAGGTCTTAAGACCATCCTCTATCAGCATTGACCTTGCAAACCCAATGAGAGTCATATTTCTCCTTTCAACAACCCCATTTTATTGAGGGGTTCTAGCTGTTGAAATTTTTTGAGAAATACCTTTTTGGTCACAGAATTTTCTAACTCAGCATTCCTAAACTCAGTGCCATGATCACTTATGAGTTGTTTAACCAATCTACCATTCAAGTTTTCCATCTTTTTGATGAAACTTATTATTTCACTAGTTGATTCATTTTTCGATTTGAGAAAGAATACCCATGTGTATCTGGAGTACTCATCTATAATGACCAAATAGTACTTCTTTACACTAAGACTTGGTGTACTCACTGTGCCAAAAGGATCCATATGAAACAAATGAAAGCAGCTAGTTACTGATGAAACTTGTTTACTTTTGAAAGTGGGTGTTGTTTGCCTTTCTCACAAGCTGAACAAAGCTTATCTTTATCATAGGTCAACTTTGGAAGATCAGTGACCATATCATTTTTGAGAAGTAAATTGCTAACTTTCAGATTTAAATGAGATCGTCACTTATACCATAACCATTTCTCTTTAGAAACAGTTCTGGAATAGAAGCAGATACCAGATTTGGCAGTGTCCATATCATTAACATGTGTTTCCTCTTCTGTTTGCAACAAGCACAACACTCACTGATTTGTTATAAACAATTACAGCTTCATGATCAAACAACACTTTGTTCTTAGGAGTCACAAAATTGACTAATGCTCAACAAATTAAGATTCAAACTTTAAACATATGCCACCTTCTTAAACATCACTTTACCATTGCTTAACACTCCATAACCCTTGATTTTACCAATGTTATCATCAGATAGTCTCTCTAAGAATGTCCTGTATCAACAATGAAGATTAGTTCAATTGGGGAACGCATCCTAAGATGGGTTCATAGCTGTAAAGCCTAGATTTAGGCTTCCACTTGTTAGCATAAATGGTTTGAATTGTATCAGTGACCTTTTCAGACTTGAAATATGAAGTCGTTGTACAATCGATTGAAAGATGGTTTCTATTTCCACATTTATAGCACTTTTTGTTCGCTGGTTTTGCTATTTTGGTTTTCTGAGTTAGATATTCCTTTGATCAAATAGTTGAGTCTATCTCTTTTGATGACTCATTTTTAAGTTTCATAAGTTGGTGAACTTGATTGGATAGTTGTTCTACTTGTCCAATCAAGTATTGAGATGACTTAACTTTTGAAGACTTAGACACTGAGAATTTTGTGCTTTTAGTCACCTTTGTCTTAATTTTCTGATCTTTAACAGTTTGCTTTGAGTCACTGACATGTGATGAGCCAATGTCACTGATCAAGGCAATGTCAGAGATACTTTGTTGGTCATCTTGTATCTTTTCAGTTGTAAGGGTAGATCCAACTGATGATGATGAATCAGTTAACTCTGAGTTTAGAGTAGTTGATTTATTATCAGTGAAAACAAGTAATTCATCTTAAGTGACCTGAGATTTTTCTTTTACAAATTTATTTGGCTTAGGCTCACTGAAGAAGGATATTGGCTCAAAGACAACATTTGAAAACTGACCAGTGCTAACAGTAGCTGAATCAACAAGTGATGCAGCAGACTCATAATCACCTCCCAAAATGGCTTTGATCTATTTTGGAATTTGATTATTTATGCATTTTACTAACTCTGTTAATAGATTTGAAACAAGATTCAACAACCATTTTTAATTGTAAAAATTGTGTTTCAAATCTAACATTTTCTTAGATATGAACCCGATTAGCATAAATCTGTGCATCAAGCTCTATTTGCAAATATTTGATTTTAGTTTGATTTGCTTGCTGATCAATAACTTTTGATAATAACTTTTGATTTTAACTCAGTGAGTTCAATTTTTAACTTTTTTTGATTATCATGTGCATTGGATAAATCCACAATAAAACAATCAAGCACTGAATCTTTTTCAGTTAATGAGTAGTCTATGAAGCTTTGTACCTTGTATAGAGTTTTAGGATCCCAACCAGTTGCTGAACACTTTTTGATTACATCATAAATATTTTGCATGAACTCAGCATCACTAGCCATGAAACACATATCCCTGTTCAGACATATCAGTGCCTCATCTTCTTCATCTGATGATGTAGAGTCAATGTCACTAAATGATGCCTCTTCAACGACAAGTCCTATACTCTTCTTTTTGCCACACTTAGCGAGTACTTTCATCTTCCTGTACTTTGCTTTGTACTTATCATACTTGTCCCGTCTTGACTTTGGCTCAGTGACCCTGGCAACTAGTTTAAGTCTGCAGTCAGCTACATAGTGACCAGGCTTATCAAAGTTATAACAACTAATGGTAGATTGAGAACTATTAGCGACTGGAGCTCTAGTGAAGTTAGAGCTTATAGTTCCTTTTTGAAATTAGAGACTAACATTGCCATGTCTTTCTCTAGCTGTTCCAAGCTCATCTCATCACTTTCTTCTGCAACTTGTTCTTTCACTTTCTCCACTTCAATATCAACAACTTATTTGGCAACGTTTGTAGTTTTCTTAGCATTCATAGTCTGATGGTTTTCCTCCAACTGGTTGAGTTCAACGAATAAGGCATTAAAATTTTTTTGTGTGCCTAGAGTGCTCTATTATGATCATTCTGATCAGCTTGTCTTTCAAAATGTTCCCAGTTGAGTAGAATACCATAAACTTTGGTGAGATTTAAACGTAAATAGTCATTTCTCTGCTTGGTGCAAGAGGTTATTTTACCTCAGTTTTTTCTGGGCAAAATATCTAGAAATTTCTCCACAATGAATCTTGTTTCTTTTCCAATACAAGCTTTTTTCCATTTTATTGGTCAGTGACTGGTATCTGGTATAAGTACCATAAATAGATTCAATTGCTTCGACTCCAAACAATTCATATTGTAGTACTACTACATTGGGTTGAGGTTGAATTCCAGCAAGGTAGGGCGAATTCCGGCAAGGTCTCCGGGAAGGGCGGCTGAACGGCTTTCTCTTATGATTTATGCTCGTTTCCCGTTTCTCATGTCTTAGTGAAGCTTCTGGTTCGTGATTTGTGCTCTGTTTTTTTGATAATCGGTCCTTGTGGCCGGTTATTTTTCAGTTTCCGTGAACCCGTGTTTCCGGCCGACCAAAATGAAAGCAAAAGGAAGTGCGAAAAAGAAAAAGAAAGAATCTGGTGCTTTGTATTCAAGTAAAGGCGAGTTTGGGGGCTCTGGTGCGTCGGTTTTCATGTCGGATTCGGGTTTTGCAGAATGCACAGTGGCGGCCCGGCTGGAGGTTGAAGATGAGCTTGTCTGCGACACTAAGTGCGACACAAGCCGCTTCTCTAACCCTAACCCTAGTTGCGACACTAGTGGTTGTGACACAAGGGTCTGCGACACAACCAGTCAGGTTAGTTGTGACACACCTCATCTCCGTATTTCCTGCGACACTAACATGTTTAGCGACACTAGCTCTAAGTGTCGCACCCCTCCTGCCTCTGGTAGCGACACTGTTGGCGACACTACTAGCGACAGTTCGCAATGTCGCATGGGTAAATTTCATGTTTCTCAGGGTGCAAATCCTGAAAATTTTCTTCCGGGGCCCGCTGCCTTCGCACCCCAGCAAACTTACCGCAAAGTTCGATCCGCGCAACACACTATGACGATCTTGGAGTTTGTGCTGAACACTTACTTGCTTCTATGCGTGGGAATCAGGTTGGGGTACAAGACCTTGGTAAATTCCCTGACTCTTGCTCTGTTGTGGGTGCTGATGTCAGCCAGTTTGGAAATGCTGTAAGTCAGGTTGGGATTAAATATCCCTCTGAAATCCCTGATTTCTATGATGTTACTGCCCGAGATGCGAAGGAGGGTCGTGAGGCTGACATGCCTAGTTATAGGGGTGATAAAGTTGCTGATACGGCTGACAAGCAGGCTTCTGATGGTTCTAGTGGTAACTCTTTCGCTACCAGTGGTCTTGATAGGCTAAAAGCGGCTACGGTTGTTTTTCAACAACCGGGCCAAAAACAACCCTTACTTGGAAGTAAGTCTTATGCTCAAGCTGTGAATCGTGTTATTAAGAAGAAGGTTAATTTTCGTGCTTTGAATCTGGAGGCTCCTGATGGTAGTGATGTGGATGTGGAGATCCCTTTGGCCACGGTTGTTGAAGCAAGTAAGAAGTACTCGAACACTTTGTACGGGTACTTCATTTGCAAGAGATTAGCTTTTCCCGTGGTCCAAAACTATGTTATGAATGCTTGGAGGAAGTTCGGTATCTAGAAGGTTATGATGCACTCCAATGGCTTCTTCTTTTTCAAATTCTCTTCGGAGCATGGTATGAATGAGGTTCTTGAAGAGGGCCCTTGGATGATTAGACTGGTCCCTATTATGTTAAGAAAATGGAATTCTGATGCTGATTTAGCTAAGGAGGATCTTACAAGAGTGCCGGTGTGGATTAAGCTCCATGATGTTCCGCTTTTGGCTTTTAACGAGGTGGGTTTGAGTGGTATTGCTACCAAGGTAGGGACACCTCTCATGCTTGACTCCTATACTAGCACCATGTGCATTGAGTCTTGGTGTCGTCCTAATTTCTCTCGTGCCATGGTTGAGGTTGTGTCTGGGACTGAGCTGAAGGAAACTGTTACGGTTGCCCCCAAGCTTGAGGGTGGTGGTAAAACCCTTTATTCGGTTAGGGTGGAACATGAATGGCGACCGCCCAGGTGTAGTACGTGCAAAATCTTTGGACATAAAGATGCTGAATGTCCAAAGAATATGGTTGTTGTTGAAGCCCCAAAGGCAAGCAATCCTGTATTTGTTGCCCCTAAGAAGACTGCTCGTGGCCCTATTAAGCAGATTGGGAAACCTGTTGATGGGTTCTCTGTGCAGAAACAGAAACCAAAGGTGTTGTTAAGGGTGAAAGACTCGGGAATTGCTTCCAAACAGACTCCTAATGGTCCTTATCCGAAACCGTCTTCCAAGACGGCTTCGGGTGTTCCTAAACCCTTATCCTTGGGCAACCGCTTCGGGGCTCTAAGCAGTGATGAGAAAGAGGCTGTTCCGAGGAATAGGAAGACCCAAGAGGGGGATAGTAACGGAGATGGCCTAAGTCAGCCCCGTAAGCTTAAAGGGGCGGTTAATGATGGCGGTTCTGATGCTGATGATTCTGAATCCGACATTGAGGAAGTTTATGATGAGACGACAGACTATATGAAACTTCCCAAAGGTGGGTCCTTTTCGGAGGGGGCAAGCACTCCCAAGGCCTCTACTTTCCATGGTTAGTCTCGCATCATGGAATATTAGGGGTTTGAACCGTGCCCCCAAGCAAAATGAGGTTCAGCAGGTGGTTAGTGAAAACAAGTTGTGCCTCTATGCCATCTTGGAGTCCCATGTTCATGTTTCTAATGTCACGCGTATCTGTTCTAAGGTTTTTAGGAGGTGGAGTTGGACGTCTAACTCCTCTAGGAGTGTTAGTAGCTCTCGCATTATTCTTGGCTGGGATCCTGACCGGGTCGACCTTATGATCATTTCCTTCACGGATCAGGTTATGCACTGTCAGGTTCGGGTGCGGGATAGGGATCAGTCTTTCTACTGTTCCGTCATTTATGCGGGTAATTCTTATTCTCATAGAAGGGAATTGTGGGATAATCTTCGTTTGCATAGCAGATTTGTCGGTGCTAATCCTTGAATGTTATTGGGCGATTTTAATGTCATTCTTAATCTGGAAGATTCTTCCTCTGGTTCTTCCAGGCGCTCTACCTCTATGTACGAGTTCAGGGAATGTGTGGAGGATATTGGGATTGTTGATGTGCAGGCTTCGGGGCTCCACTTCACTTGGAATCAGCGACCTCAGTCTGCCTCTGGTATCTTGAGGAAGATTGATCGTATCATGTGTAATGGAGAGTTCTTGGGTGCCTTCCCTAGGGCCCGTGCTTTATTCCAGCCATACAGAATTTCTGATCATTCTCCTGCTGTTCTTTCTCTCCCCATGATTCAAAAGCCTCGTGTTAAGCACTTTAAATTCTATAATCTGCTTGCTCATAAGCCTGAATTTAAAGATATTGTAATTGATGCGTGGAAGGAGGAGATTGTGGGACATGCTATGTTTCGGATTACCAGAAGGTTGAAGAGACTTAAAAAGCCTCTTGCCGCGTTAATGAGGGATCAGGGTGACCTCCATAAGAAGGTTGTTAAACTTCGTGCTGAATTGGACGAAGTTCAGAAAGCTCTTGACTCTAATCCCGACTCTGCTGCGCTGAGAGAGGAGGAGAGTCTCTTCCTTCGTGCTTTCAATGCGGCAGTCATTGATGAGGAACGATTCCTGAAGCAGAAAGCAAAGATTGAATGGCTTCGGGTGGGGGATTGCAACTCCAAATTTTTTCATAATGTGGTTAAGGAAAAAGCAAATAGGGGTCGGATTGAACGAGTGCATGACTTGAATGATGTTGTTCATGAGGGAGACTCGGTGCCTATGATCTTTGTTGACCATTACCAGAAGTTTTTGGGTTGTGTTGGTGATGCTTTGCCGCTGGATAGCTCGGTGCTTTTCTCCCGCAAGCTCTCGAGATCCAAGGCTGATTTGATGATTCGTCCTGTTACTAAGGATGAAGTTCGGGCGACCTTGTTTTCTATTGGTGATTGTAAGTCCCCGAGGCCAGATGGTTACTCGGCATCTTTCTTCAAACGGTCGTGGGACACTATTGGTGATGACTTGTTCTTTGCGGTTCGGGATTTCTTTGTTAATGGCCAGATATTAAAAGAAATCAACCATACTGTTATTGCCCTCATCCCGAAAGTTTCCTCCCCTAGTCGGATTAATGATTTTCGGCCTATTTCCTTGTGTAATGTCTTGTATAAGTGCATCAGCAAGTTGATCGCTAGTCGAATCAAGGATGGGTTGGAGGATATTGTGAGCGACAATCAATCTGCTTTCATTCCTGGCAGGAGCATTTCTGATAACATTCTCTTAACTCAGGAGCTTATGAGGTGTTACCGCCTTAATCATGGAGCTGCTCGTTGTGCTTTCAAGGTTGACATTCAGAAAGCGTATGATACGGTGGATTGGGGCTTTCTTCGGACTATCTTAAATGGTTTTGGCTTCCACCCTGTTATGGTCAATCTAATCATGACTTGTGTGTCTAGCACGTCCTTCTTCCTGAGTATTAATGGGGGTGTTCATGGTTTCTTTAAAGGCAAAAGGGGCCTGCGGCAAGGGGATCCAATGTCTCCTTATATTTTTACTCTTGTGATGGAGGTGATGGCCTTGCTTATTCGGAGGAAGGTAGATGGATCTAATTCCTTTAAATACCATGCGAAATGTGAAAACCTTGGTCTTGTAAACCTGTGTTTTGCAGATGACTTGTTTCTTTTTGGGCATGGGGATCTGGGCTCTGCCACGGTGATCCATTTTGCCCTTTAAGGAATTTAAGGAAGTTTCGGGCTTGGTTCCTAGTATCCCGAAAAGTACTGCTTTCTTTTCTAATGTTCCTGGTTCTGTGCGGCAGAGTATCCTCCATATCATGCCTTTCGAGGAAGGTATTCTTCCAGTTCGTTACCTCGGGGTTCCCCTTATCTCTTCGAGGCTCGTCAAGTCTGACTGTAAAGCTCTGGTGGAGAAGGTCCAGAATAGGATTGGGGATTGGAAGAATAAGACTCTTTCCTTTGCTGGTCGTGTTCAACTAATTTCCTCTGTTCTTGCTTCTCTTCATGGGTATTGGGCGTCTATGTTTATTCTCCCTGCCTCTTCAATTGAGGATATTGAGAAGCTTATGAGGGGTTTCTTGTGGTGCCAAGGCCCGATGAAGGCCGGTAAAGCAAAGGTGGCTTGGGAGGATATCCGTCATCCGAAGCTTGAAGGTGGCTTGGGGATCCGTCACTTGAGTGAGTGGAATGTCTCTCTTATGGCCTAGAAAGGACTCCATCTGGGTCAGATGGGTGTATGCTTATAAATTGCGTGATCGCAGTTTTTGGGATATCCCTGCTCAGCGCAGTATGAGCTGGGGTTGGCGGAGTCTGTTACGTATTAGGGATTACGTGCGGCCGTTTTGTTGGTATAAGATCTGCAATGGGAGGACTATTTCGGTTTGGTATGACACTTGGGGTAACCAATGTCCTATTGCCCGTGTTTTTTCGGGTGAGCGTGACATTATGCGCCCGGGTTTCTCGACTTCTGATTCTGTTGCTGATCTCATTGAGGGTGACTCTTGGAGATGGCCGGTGGAATGGCTCCAAAGGTACCCTTCTATTTCTCAGATTGAGCTTCCCACTCTCCTCTCTCAGCCTGACAAGTTATTATGGCCCGATTCGGATGGAAATTTTTTCGATTTTTGGGTTGGTCAAGTTTGGGATTCCATTCGGCCAAGAGGGAGCGTGGTGGAATGGGCTCCTGTGGTGTGGTTCTCTCGTTGCATTCCTAGGCATGCCTTTCATTTGTGGCTCGTCCTACGAGGTAGACTGAAGACCCAAGACCGTCTGAGGCAGTGGGATATCGGTCCTTCCGTTGATTTAGCCCTGCTGCGTTGTCTGCTGTGTGGCTCGTGCCAGGACTCTCATGCCCACCTCTTCTTTGAATGCTCCTTCTCCTCACAGGTTTGGTTCAGGGTTATTAGTCATGCGCAGCTGCAGATTGTGTCGGACAGACTTGAAGTATTTATGTCTTCTCTCTTATCTGCTACGGGTCCGAAAAATATTGACCATGTTGTGTCTCGCCTGGTGCTAGCTGCTTCGGCATTCTTCATTTGGCAAGAATGTAACTTTCGGCTATTTGACAAAGGCAAGAGGTAATGCAGGGAGGTGGTTGATTTTATCATCAATACGATTAGGCTGAAGTTGGTCCCTTTTCCCTTCAGACCTTCGTCTCGTGCTCTCGGTGACATGAAGAGATGGAAGATCTCGAAAGGGGTGTGTTCTTCGTCCAGTTGATTTTCGTCATGCGGGCGCAGTGGCTCATTGCTTGGCTGGAGTTTGTTTGTTGGTGCCTAATGGTTGTGCTTAGTGCTGGTTGTCATATGTAAGGCATGTCTTGTGTATGCACTTAGTCTTTCATATCTGTTAGATTAAGTCTTGTGGTGCTACCACAATTTTTTGTACTTGTAACGCTTATCATTTGTTTTTAATAATATTTGCCGGGGTAATTTTTCCCCTTTAACAAAAAAAAAACAATTCATATTGCCTAATCAGATTTACTTCTCTGTTATGCACAATATCAGGGGTTCCAATATAAATGTTTTTGAGGGTGTACCACATTTCTTTAGCAGTGGAATATATACTCACAAATTCAAACACTTCATTAGGAAGAGCCATGCCTATTATGATTTTAGCTTGTTTGTCAAGTCTTACTAACCTTCTATCCTCATCAGACCATTGTGACTCTTGCTTAGGCACTAGTATCTCTGGTGAACCAGGAGCAGTCGCAGTAAAAGTTATATCAGGTGCAATAGTTGTGAGGATGTGAGGGCCATTTAAAACAATAGAACAGAGTCGGTCATAAGTCAAATCAAAGAACATCATCATTCGGGACATCTATATTTCAATCCTTTAAGGATCGAACACTGATGGGTGAATACAAATACTTGTTTAAATTCAGCTTTTAATCTTTTAACAGTTAATATTTTAAAAACAATAAACAGAGTATAAAATGCAATAGTAGCTGAAGAGTGTATTATATTGATTGAAAAATTACAACTCAAACTGATTGTGGAACAAATCTTGGCCAAAGCTAAGATCTAATCAGTACATGCTAAACTATTACAAACTCGTTGATTAACCACTGATTCAACTAAGCAATCAAATGGTACTTGTTGACTCGTGATCGTACTTTAGACGAACTTATCACTGACATACTAGTGATTAATAAAACGACAACTTTCAAAGTACAAAATGTCATTCTATACATAGTTGAAATATCCCGTAGATATTTTCTATAATTCAGGAAGAATGACACGTGTCGCTGCTTGATTGACTCTTCTTACGTGTTTCGATTGACTCTTCTTACGTGTTTCGGTGATAATTTAGAGTTAATATTGTAGCAATATATGTTAAAGTTTATGTTTAATGTATTCAAGTTTTTAAAGTTCTAATGTGTATATGAAACTTTTTAAAATGTCTAATGTATGTATTATAGTTTCTAATAGACGTACGAAAGCTTCTATAAATAGCAAGGTAAATACATACATATATTAGACATTTTAAAAAGTTTAATACATATAATAGAACTTCTCAAACATGAATATATAAATAGCAAAAAGTGTAAACTTAATTTAAATAGTACATACGGAGTATATTATAAATAATCAAATCTAGACCGCTTGTCAAACCTATTTTTCAAACAAACTTGGATATAAATTTGTTTGAAAGTGGGAAATGTGGTATCAAAAGAGTGAGTCTCCACATATTGCCCATCCACGAGGGGGCCAAATTGAAGCTGTAGTCTTTTGGTAGCTAGGGCAATAACACATCCATTGCATCCGCCTACAATTTGCACTTCGAATTAAAACAATATATAGAGAAACAGAATTACAATCCACTCAATCATCAAGTTCTTGAATTGGCAAGTTCGGTAGGAGTTACTTGTGGGGTTCTAGACTTATTTAAGTATTTTGGCTAAGTAGAATCGAATCGGATATATATGTATATATGTTAACTGAAACTCGATTCAAATGCGAAATAAAAATCATTATCAATTTCAAATGCGAAATAAAAATCATTATCAATTTCAAATGTGAAATAAAAATCATCATCATTGATATAGGTAGAAATCTATATATTGTCAAAGATTTGGAAACTAAGACTCCTCCCAATCGTTCATCAAAATCGACTGGTCAGTTTTCGCCACGTCAGCTTTTCCTAAAAGTGACCGAAACCGATTAATAAGTGACTGACCACTGCCAACAGTCACGATCAGTTTCCATTAATGTAGTTAAAATAAATACATTTTATTTTAAAATAAATACATTTTATTAAAAATAAAAATATACATTAATGTTATGCTTTAATGTAAATAATTAAAATAAAAATATTTAAAACACAATAATTAAAATAAATACAATTTATTAAAATAAAAATATTACATTAATTAAAAAAATATATTACATATCTAAAAAACATACAATAATAAAAAAACATTACATTAATTAAAATAGTCTAATCGGAACTCGAATCTTCATCTTGTGCCGGAAACGTTGAACCGTACGTTTTCAACACATCTTTCCGAGCGGCTTTGATCATTTTAAGCTCCTTTTTTGATACACGCTTCGGTATTTTTTTACATAGAAAATTCAACGCTTTGAAAGCTAACTTTTTCTTTGAGTTTTCGGTAATTGTATTAATTGCGGTTTGTGGAAGGCGAGCGGTTTTCTTGACTTTGTCGAGGGCTTCAAGCTTTTCGTCTCGTATACTTCTTGATGAAGTAGCCACGTCCGATGAACCGGAACTTTTTGAAGCCTTGCGACCGGGTGGACAACGTAGCGGGGCGTCTTGGAACAACCTTTGCATATTAGTCGCAAGATTTGAGTTGGCTGGTTAGAAGTCATCCGTTTCAAGATTGACGGGTTCCGGGTCGGGTTCGAATGTACGTTTGTTGCTCATTACTTCCGGCTCCATAAAAAATTTCGGGTAATGTTTTAGTACATTCCAACATTGCTCGTAAATGAATTTATGTTTGTTGTTTTGTTGCTTGAAGTGCTTTCGGGCGGCTTCTAAAACGTTTTCGTCTCGCGCACCACTTTGAGGGTGAAGCTCAAAGTAGTTTCGGTAGATTGCATTGAAATTTTTGACATCGGGCGCAATTTTGTTCTATTTGCCTGTAAGTTGATTAATGTTATGCTTTTCGGAGACTAACGAATTACAGTCTTTTCGTACATTTTTCCAAAAACTCGCGTCGGTTTGCGAGTTTCCTTGTACACCATTTTCGGAATAATGTACCAACCGTTCAGCCAAATTTCATGCCTCCTCGTCGGTCCACCGAACTTGCTTCCTTTTAAGCTTCATGTCTTGGGTTTCGGGTTGGGTTTCAACTTGAACTTCGTCTTCGCTTACAGGAGTCGGGTACGGAGAAATTTGTTTGTTGGTATGGGTTTCCAAAGTATGGGGGATTTTTTGGGTGTGAGGTTTGTGAATATTGTAAATATTGTGTTTGTTGGTAGTGTAAGGTTTGTGGTTGATGTCTTTCGTACCACCCTTGTGAATACGGGTTAGTAATAAGGGGTGCGTATGGTGCAAACCCAAATGGTTGAGACGATTGAGAAGGTGTCAGAAAGCCTGATTCAGCGGACGAAGTACCGGATGGTGAACTTAGATTTGGGATTGGATCTTCATCAATTTTTGCCACATATCTTGGGCTAAATTTGATGAAGATGTTTGTTTGTTTTTGTTTTTGTTTTTAGGCATTTTGTGTATAAAATGGGTGTGGTAGTGTGTAGTTTTTGTGTATAAAATAGGTGTGGTAGTTTGTTGTTTTTGTGTATAAAATGGGTGTGGTAGTGTGTTGTTTTTGTGTATGAAATGAGTGTGTAATTGTAAGAATTATAGAGTGTAGTAGTTATTTTTGGAGTGAATTATAGTTGTTTGGAGTGGGTATATATATAGTAGTGATTGTGTATGAATTAGTGGGTAAAATAAAATAAATTAAATATGTATATATATATATATAAGAGAAAGTCGTTGAGATCAATGGATACTTTTTTTTATTTCATCAAACGGTAACAAAACAAAAATAATAAAAAAAAACCCTAAAATTGGCTCGCCATTCGTCGGAAAACCGACCACAAAAACCGACGGCCGGAACCGACGAGACCGTGCCAATGGCGTCGATTTCGTCGGTCCGAACCGACGGCTAACCGACTGCCCCATTGGGACGAGCCTAATGGGGTGTTTGGGTGGGCTATTTCTAGAGTTTAATCTTAGTTTACTTGTTAATTGATTATAAGTACGTAAGCAAATTTTGAATTTATATGTATTGAACATATGATTATGAAAAAAAAAATTAAACAACTGTAAGTTTTAAGCAGATGACACCTACTATTCTAAAGATCAATGACAAAGGCAAACTAGCTACAAAATCTTACAAGGGTTTATGAAAGCTCAATTTGGTGTCTCTATAGCATTTTGTTGAGCTTTATTGAATTACTTGATGCAGAGTGTGACCTCACTTATTGTTATATGATTATTTAAAATAAATCACAAAGATTTTGTTCACAAGTTGTTGGGACATAATCTTTCTCCAAACCCACCCAGAAGAGAGCAACACATAACCATGTGAATATAATTCCTAAATAAGTGATTGTTTCAAACATAGAATTTAGATTGAGATTTATAATTTAAATATAAAAAATATGAAAGAGAAAAGTATAAAATGGAAATGACATGATTGAATAAGGGAGATAGACAAATTTAATGTGATCTCATCTTCCTACGTCAGTAAACCAACCAAATATCATCATATTGATATCACGTTTTAATTCTAATTTCAAAACCTAAACCTCTATGTTGAACGTGTGTTTTCATTCCAACTTCTAAATCTCATTCCAAAAACTACAAAACAAACTCCTCTAACAAATAATAAATAAAATTCAAACATTTAATAAATAATATTTCAAACAAATAATAAATAAAATGCAATCATTTAATCAAAATTGATCAATCAAATATATATATATATATATATATATATATACATTACAGGGTTAGAACATATATCAATAACTTAATTTTTTTTTTTAAGTTATAGTTCTATATACCATTAATCTTCATGATTATAATGATAACATTAAGTAAATACAAAATTGAAACAAATACGAAAAAGAAAAACTATAAAATAATAATCTAAGTTAGTACAACCATTATAACTACGACGACCCTAATTGTTGAATACTACAACCTTTTCACTAGTTATCGTCGCATAATGCGTGTCATTGACTAGTAACCAATAACATATTGTGTACTTTAATAGGTACCTACTGTATACATCATTTTTTGTGTTATGCTAGTCTAAGTAATACATAGTTTATCTATGCTAGTCAAGTAATTCATCAGCTAGCTCCACTCATATCTTGTTGATTTGATTATAGACTTGGCTTAATCAATCAGTTAAGTATTAAAATCAAAGGTATCAGTTTTACATCTAATTGATATCACTTTTAATTAATTTTAGGTAGCAGTTTTACATCTAATTGATATCACTTATTATATGAACAGACTAATGCAGTGAAACTGCAAGTGAATAAGAGGGGCAATGCAGTGAACTATTTTCAAAATGTAAGTTATTAAGAAAGAATTATAAATCAAAATGTAAGCTATTAAGGAAGAATTATAAATGTTCTATAAGAATAAAGAGGTATGTATATAAACGTACTTAACAAACAAACAAATTTATAAAAAGAAGATTAATTAAGAACATATAAAATATTTCAATTTTACATAAATGCAATAATTAGATGAAAGTATGATTACAACCCTAAATGAGTAGTTTAGTGGTTAAGTCTTGAGAATATTCAATGGAGACCCAAATTCAATGCTCACAAGCTACAACTTTTGAGCTCAAGTGTAGTTTGTAGAAACTAACGACAAATTCTTTTAATAGAATGCGATTACAAAAGTTTAATGGAAACTGAATACATAAGTGCTTAAATAGTAAAACTAACAAAACCCTAAAAGCTAATTAACGGGTCTAAACTAAACTAACCTAATATGGGCCTATAGGAGATGGACAATTGTGCTAACATCCCCTCTCAAACTCACAATGCTAAAACTAAATGCATTGAGAGTTTGCCAACCAAATTTCAAACTAGAATACAAAACAAAACAAAACGGAGCGAAGCCTTGAATGTTAATGTCGAGACTTGAATCAAGTAGCAATGCCAACGGTAACCGCCAATGCTAGTGTGAAACCCAATACCAATTACCACTGTACAATACCAATTACCACCTTACACCACCAAATGCTAATTCCAAAGCCCATTGGGCGAAACCATAACTAATCGAATGCGATGCCAAAGCCAATCCAATGCAAAACTGAAACCAAACAAATCTTCAACCGAAAGCAATCTAATTTGAAACTATAACCAATCTAATGCGAAATCAAAACCTGTCAAAGGTGAAACCAAAATCAATCAAATGCAAAACCGAAGCCAGTCCAATGCAAAACCAAGTCCCATGTGTAACCGAATCCAAACCAATGTGGTATCGAAAGTAAAACAATGTGAAGTCGAAATCAATCCAATATGAAGTCGAAACCATTTCAATGTGAAGTCGAACCAAACAAATGTGAAGTCAAAACCAAACCAATCTAATACGAAACCAAAACTAAAATAGACTATTAGGCGTATCAAGTATCAATTCAAAACGAAAACAAACTAAACCAGAGTCGCACACTACTATAATAGTGCAGAAACATAACAAAACCAGAGCAAAGTTAGACAGAATCAATGTGAAATCAGACATATGCATAACCAGATCAGAATCAGATAGATGCATAACAGACATATGAACAAGATGCAAAGAAGAACCATAACAAGTTGTTGATGTCGAGATCTTACACATAACTACTCAAGACTTAGTCGGATTATTAATACTGTAACACCACCATCACGGATACATAACCAATACAAAGTCTCTTCAAACTATCAATGAAGAAACAAAATAAACCGATAACTTACAAACAGAACCCTTAAACAAAAAAAAGTAAACTAATCCATATGAAACAACGCCAAACAAGAAGATAAAACGAAAACAAACATAATCAAGACAAATTCAGCAACTTCCCCAGTAATTCGACCAATATATCTCCCTCTAAAGAGATGTGATGCCAAAACCGTTCAGTCAGATTGTAGAACCATGTGTCTAGAAGCTACAGTCCAAAAATCATGATGATCTATAACAGTTAACGAATTCGGCACACCAATTCTTCTATAGCTGCGCAAAAAGTGACGAACGGAAACAGCAGAAACTTCGACTAATTACTGAAAATTTCTGTCGCACCCCCAAATTTCGTGTGCAGCGGAAGTCGGATCGGGGCGCGACTAATCATGGATCATTACACAAGTTATAACAAACGACCTCTAAATGAGACGTTTTAAATTACATTTCATAAAATATGTTGTTCACAAAAATACATTTTTGTTCTATCCGCGAGTTCACACGAAAGCCTAGAGATCTTAGTACATAACTACCAATACAAAAATAGTAATGCAGGAAAATCTCTCTGTTTGTTTGTAAAGCATGCGACTCGAGCTAGAGTTTCCTGTAAGCCATCCTACTGTGTCTGCGAACCTGAGATTACATACTAAAACGGTCAACATATTGTTGGTGAGTTCATAGGTTTAAACAGTTATCAAATGTTGGTAATAATCACAAGATTTATCAGTGTTGCACGAATGCAAAAATAAGCATATACTATTGGCATGAGTCTCACAGTTCGACGCTTAACCTGGTTTGTGTCTCGGGCAGGTGCATAATCCAATACACCCGTAACAGTCAAATATTAATGCGTCCGTGGGTCGGCTAGAGCGACTAGCCCGGACGGGGATGTCAATCCCCGATAGATCTATCCAATAATACTCGCGCTCATACAATTAACGAACTATAATAAAGTGAGGACTTTTAGTGGATTAAAGGTCTCATGCAATCCGTATAAGAGTTGTTTCAGTTACTTGTGATTATAATAAACAGTGTATGTAATCGCACCCCATAGTATAAAACAGTAAAAGTGGGGCAATGAGACTCACCTGAGTCTTGTAAGCAAGCGTTTATATCAATAAACGTGTATCCGAAATGTAACCTTCTAGCGCCCTAAACGCATAAGGTTATGAGTACTAGTTGTCCACTCAACTAGTTATGTCCAAATGTTTGGTTATTGTTTGCGTTTAGAAAACGTGTACGGCCTGTTGGTGACGTTTTGTAATAATAATTCCCGAAGACATTATTATTATGTTTGTTTCGTTGTATACTTATAAGAGTATATGTATTGCGTGTACGAGTAGTGTCGTATATAAATATTCGTTGTTATCCGTTGTTACGCGTGTTTGATACCTTGTGAAAACATATATTTGGTCAATCTGTTTTAAGCGACACAGAGGGTTAGTGTCGCAGGTTACTGCGACAATTGCAATGGTTGCGACACTGGCTTAGTGTCGCAAGTAGTGATTTCAAATAGATGTGCGACACAGGGATGGTGTCGCATGTTAGTACTGCCAGTTATAAACGTTCCGACACAAGGGTAGTGTCGCAGGTTAGTACTGCTGGCTAGCCACACTAGGCTTTGTGTTGCAGGTTGTGACAAATTAATACTGCTGATTTTAACAGTAGCAACATAGGGTTAGTGTCGCACCCGATTTGGGCTTGGTGCGACACTAAGGGTCTGTTGCGTGTTCGGGTTCGGGAACTTGGTCAAATGTGTTCGGTTTGACCCGAAACTTTTACATGACACTTAAATATGTTTTTAGAACTTATAAAAATTAGAGTTACGTTTTATGGTTAACCCGAAAGTGTCATTTTCAAAAGTATGTCAAAACAGTCCCTAGAGTTGTTTCTTCAAAACTTATACGTTTTTCGTGGCTCATTTTGACTGGTCAAAGCTTCGAGATAAAATCCAACAAAAATACCAGTTGTTCATCTATGTCTTGGCTACTTTCATTAATTTTTATAGAATTTTTGAGTAAGTCTAAGCATTTTTAATAATTCCATTTGTCCTCTGAGGTCCAACCGTGACCAATCTGGACACAAGCCTGTTGTTTTAATTACTGAGATAAGTCTACAAAACTTCAGAGAGCGTAATCATAATACTATTAAAGCTAACAAAATTTGTGAGATTTAGACGAAAACCTCATGTCTTTTGGAGTTGTGTAGCTCGAGTTATGGACTCGAGAAGTTGGCACAAAAATCTTCCATCCGAGACAAAACGGCGATATGTTTTTGTAAAATCGTTTTCGGGTATCAAACGGTGTCGAAAAATTACAAAACCACTTGGAACTGAAAGCTAAAATCTTAAACTTAAGTTTTTACTTTTGATTCGTCCATTTTGGTTGAGTTAAGTGTACGAAACATTTCCTTGAAGTCGTGTTATTTTTCTGCCCAGAAAGCTATTGGTGTTTTGTGTTTTGTAAGAACGTTTTTCGACTTTGTTTTTGGACATGATCTTGTTAAATGGACATTATAACATGAACATTAGTATGTTCCAAGTAAATAACATGAAAAGTGGTGTTTCTTACAAGCGAAATCGTTGATCTAGAAGAGAAAGGAGATGAAGATGGCTTGATCTTGCTTTTTACTTGATTTTCTTCTTGAAATTATGATGAACAATGATGGTGATGATGGTGGTTGATGGTGGAGATGTGGTGGTGATGTTTGAGGCTGGAAGTAGCAGGGAGAGAAGGAGGGAGAGAGAATGAGAGGAAAAAGTGAGGTGTGTTGAGTATGGAAGTGAAGAAGTATGGAGGGGTTAAGATGAGTATGGTGAGTATGGGGAAAATGGGGATGTCTGGGGGGTGGTGGGCCGGCTCTAATGGGCCCCACGTGGAGGTGTGGTGTTTAAATTTTGTTCCCCGAGTTTACGTTACGTGCGGTGCTCGTTTACCCGTTCGTTTCGTCGTTCGTTTAAACGTTAAACGTTTATTAATTATGTTTTTCGTTAACGATTTATTCGCGTAAGTTTTGGTTGAAGTTTTATTTAAAATACTTCATTTTAAGTTATTAAATTATGATTCGAGTTTCTTTCGGTTGTCGGGCGCGATTCGCGCGGTTTCGTCGCGTACGGTACATTTTATACAAAACGTATAACGTTTAATATATTATCGTAAGAATATAATTTAAATAACGATTATTTAATATAATTACGTTATTTAAGAAAATATTTTTCACCAACGTCCGCCTTTATCGGGTCGGATTCCATCCGATTGGAATTGCGTAATTAAAATTAATTACGTACGTGCGTATATAAAAATATACATCATGTTACTGTACTTAGTCCTATTTCAAACTAAATACACGTAATAAATGACCTAGCTTAGGTACAAATGGCGGCCTAATTTGTCGGGTGTCACAATTTCTCAGAACTCCGATTGAAAAACTGAATGGTCAAAGGCTAGAACTATGTGTCTAGTACCCACAGTCCGAATTTCTTAAAAATCTGACGGTTAACGAATCTTAGATCGTTTTTTTCCCATGGCTATATAGTCAACGACGAACGAAAAACAAAACTACAGAAAGAAAACAAACTCAACATAAACGGGATCCCTCCGGATCCTCAACAATCAGTCAACCACCGGAGGATGACTAATTTACAATTTCTTATACCTAAAGCTCCGATACCAAGTAGAAACTAACGATAACTTTTTTTTAATAGAATGCAATTACAAAAGTTTAATGAAAACTGAATACATAAGTGCTTAAAATAGTATAACTAACAAAACTCTAATTAACGGGCCTAAACTAAGCTAACCTATTATGGGCCTATAGGAGATGTACAATTATGCTATAGTTTAGTTGGTTTCGGATGATATGACTTTACGAGAAAATGGTCAAATTTCTCATTACGGGTGAACACTCTCCTGAGCAGACAACTAAGTCGGTATGAGTATTGTCTTTTATATAATGCCCTTAGAGTGTGACGAGTGGGTTGGTAAACTTTGTTAGTTATCAATACATTCTATACATTATACGACTTTTTATGATAAGATAAAAATAAAAAGTATGATTATAATAAAGTGGAAAAATTAAAATGTTAGAACATATGAAAAGAGTTGACTTAAATTATTATAAGAGTCGACTCCTAATTTTTTTGTCTTATTTTTTTTTCTTTGTCATACTTATAGCTTGTTCAATTTGATAAGTTCTTACTAACTAGATCAATATAGGAAACATAAAATGATATTTCACAATACACTAATACATGTTACGTAAATTGCAATCTTAAAATTTCTAAAACTATAGTCTATTTATGTGTTCATATATATAAGGATAACAGAGGAATTGATGGTTGGTCTTGCGTTTATATCCAAATTTTATTTTTGTAATGTAAACAAAACGGACATACTAATCAGGGACCAAGTTCAATTCTCATGGGCTACAGTTTTTAAACTCGAGTGTAGTTTTGTTGACTCCAGATGAGAGGACTTTACAAAATAGGGGTCAAGTTTCTCGTTATGGGCGGACACTCTCCTAAGCAGATAACTAAATCTGCATGGATATTATCTTTCACATAATTTCCATAGAATGTGGCTAGTGAACTAGTTAACTTTGCTTGTTAATGTTTTACAACAAGAAGGTACAAGTATGATTCAAATTAGTAGGATTAAAATACACAGTAAATTAAAATAAGCAGTCAACGCAGCAATCAGGGTTTTACACGTGTCCACCCATCCTTCTTCTTCTTCTCCGCCTCCCTTCTTCTCCATTCTTTCCCACCACCATTTTCATACCCAATTTCTTAAATTCGATGTATCTTTCACATTATTAACTCTATAAATAAAAAAATATATTAAATTAATCAGCATTTCAGCCCTATAATACGAGACTAATTTTATAAAAAAAATTCAAATATTTTCTTTTTGGATATTTGATACACATTTAGAAAACGATTCTAAAACTCTATTAATTAACTCTAAACTCTTTTATGCATATTTTAATTAAAAAACATTTCTAAATCCCTAACAATTAACCTCATACTGTATGTATTAATTTTTAAAAATATTTCTAAAAAACTACCCTTTAATGCCTAAAATGAAAACGATTCGTCAGAGAAGATGAAGTGATCGATGCTGGTGGTGGGAGGTCACCGAAATAGCTGGTGGTGGGATGGTCACTGGAATTCAGTGGTGATGGTTAGATGGTGAAAGATATGAAAGTAAATGGGTTTTGAGTATTGGGTGGAAGAAGGAATTCAACAAACAGATTAAATCAATGGTTGTAAAGGTTGCTTATCTTGTGTAAGATAAGATGATGTTTACATGAACCTTGATATGATTCAAGTAGAGTGTTAATAAATTAAAATTTTAGGAAATTTTCTCATTTCCTCTTATATCAAAAGAGTCAACTTAAATTAATGAAAGAGCCGACTCCTAATTTTTTGTTTTATGTTTTTTAAAAATTTTCTTTGTCATAGTTCGAGCTTGTTGAATTATAATTCTAGCTTGTTGAATTCTAATAATTTTTTACGCACTACTGGATTGATAATGGAATTCATATAAATTCTTTTTTTTTTCACCTATATGTCAATTGTTGAAAGTTCTATTCTATTCTATTCTATTTCTATTTATATACACATACATATATATATATATAATAAATAGAAAATTTTATAAAAGGGAAAAATGACATACTAAAAAGAGTGGGGTTCAGAGAAGTAGAGACTTTATAAGGACAAGGAGAGCAAATTTTCAACAAATCAAAGACTGACAAGTGTCAGACGCGATCCCCACATGTCAAGGTGCTAGGACTGTTTTGCAATTTTGAAAAAGTAGGGGACCTCCCAAAAAATTGTCCGTAAAATTGTCCAAGAAATTGCAAAAAAATTGTCCAATAAAAAAACATGATAATATGTAAGATGCGTGCAAAAAAATAAAATGCAGTGAAAGTTTCATTAATACAAACATTGTTTCGTACAAAACAAAGATTATTTCCTAAACTACTTAATTTCACTAATACATCATTCGGTAGATTTATTCTTTTCAACTTCACGCTTAACCGACTTCAATTTGGTAGACTTCTTCGTTGTAATCTCCTTAACTCTTTTATCTACAAAATGAATAACAAACATAAGGCAACTTACATTGAAAGCAAGCTGATAAACACATAAAAATGCTAAAAATACATAAAATGCATTAACAATATACAAAATGCAGTAAACAAGTACTAATAGTTTTTTGAATTCAAGTATAAAATCAAACTACAGAAACACATAAAAAATGATAAAAAGCGCAAAATGCAGTAAAAATATACAAGATGCAGCAAAAAAAGTACTAGTAATTTTTTTATATCAAGTATAAATCAAACTTACAAACACATAAAAATGCTAAAAAAAACTTAAAAATAGTAAACAATATACAAGATGCAGTAAACAAATAGTAACATAATTTATATGAACTGCAATTAAAATGCAGTAGCGTAAAATGCAGTGGAAGAAATGTAAAATGCAGTGGAAGAAATGTAAAATACAGCAGAAGAAATATAAAATGCAGTGAAGAAATATAAAATGCAGAAGAAGAAATAGCAAAATCAGTGAACTTTTTTTAGATCTAGTTTTAACATATCTTGTAAAATGCAATAGATATCTTGTAAAATGCAGTAAATTTTTCCAGATCTACTTTTTAGATATCTTGTAAAATGCAGTAGATCTTTTATAAAATGCGGTAGATATCTTGTTAATATGCAAAACAGAGTATACATCAATCAAATAAAATCACAAAATATTGATAGATATATAGATTACATATACAAATAGCTCAACTTCAACCTATTGAACATCATAAAGATTTCTATTACATATTATATTTAGATCCACTACCTTTATTACTTAAATTAGTACTAATATATAAACCTATAACACGTACGCATATATTTAACATCACTAGCTACACATTCATACATATATATCATCTAAAAACACATGAAACAAAGCATATTAGATCTAATAATAACATAAATCATATGGAACTATACTAATTAAACAAAATTATCAGATCTAAAACTAAAAATCATCAGATCTAGAACTAGAACTAATACTAAATATCTCATATCTATAACTAAAAATCATCGGATCTAAACAAAAAACAACAAAAGTAAACAAAAGACTAACCAAAAATGGTGTTGTTATGGTTCATGGCGACTTGATTTTAAGCAGCATCACTAATCAATCGTTCAGAATCATTAAATGCGATCGACGAAATATTAGATATAATTTTTTTATGGTTGACAAAATGTGAGAATCGAGCTGGTGAGAGGTTTTAGAGTCGTCGATTGACGGCATGCACCGCCAGAGTTGGTGAGGTGACGGAGTGTGACGGCGGAGGTAGTGATTTGTGTGTGTGTGTATGTGTTAGTGTGTTATAGAAATTGCAATCTTAATAACATAGGAATTCATGGTTGGTCTTGCGTTTATTTCTGAATTTTATATTATTTTTAACTCAAACAAAAAAGACATACTAATTAACCTGATGGTTTTGTATGTCTGTTGTTGAATTTTTCTTGTCTATAATTAATTTTAGAATTGATTAATCAATAATTAAAATGTATTAACAAAAAAATCAAAATCTATAACAACTTTTTTATAAGATATAAAAATTTTGAAACTCACTAAGTCACTATATATATGGACAAAAGGACCCAACAAAAATAAAACCAAGTACAATGCACCTGAATTAAAAATTGGATATAAGCATCATAACAACTGAAAGCAATAAAGGAAAGGGGGGACAAAATCCATAATGTTTATTCCAGCTACTACTATTTAATTTAAGTTGATGTGTTATAAATATATAAAAAACAAAATTACATTTATGAATTGATAATTCAAGCTTTGGTTTAATTTTTTTTTTTAATTAAAAGCCTAATTATGTGATTGGACTACTTGATTGCTAATTAGTGTCGATGAGTAGGATGACAATATAACTAAAAGAAACAATTATAAGTTACTTGAACCCCTTTTTTATTTTAGTTTATCAGTGTGGAATGGATGACCCTATAGCCAAAAAAAATATGTAATTGATACCTTATGCACGAGCGATAAACTCTTATAATCTATTAATTAAATTTAAGGAATACAAAATAGGCAAATTGCGGAAAAGTGAACGACTAATCCATTTTTTTATCTTGCGATATCTACTAATTTTTTCTGTTTAAAAGGAATTACTAATTTAAACCACACATTAAAGGGTATATATCCAATTTATGCACATCAATTGCTTCAAATAAATAACTGCAAGTAAACATTGAAAAATGATATTTAGTCTTACATTATCATATTTTTGTACATTAAAATTGGTATCTAGTCTTACTTTACCATTCATAATTGGGGCATATAATCTTTAATCTTTAATGTGTGTTTAAAATTAGTGATCCTATTTAAAGATAAAAATCAATCGATACCTCAAAATGCAAATTAAAAAAGTTAATTATTTTTTTTTCCAGTAATTTACCCCCAATAAAAATCCAGTAAATGTGATACAAGCTCTTGAAGCAATAGTATGTTTATTATGCTTTTATATCTATTATTTTTATTGGGTTAAGTATCTATAACAAACTACCACCGAAAATATACTGTGTGAATGGATCTCAAAACATTTATTATATTTATTCAACTTTCGATTATTACCAGTTGTATGTAATTTAGATGTCGTGTCTATATAAATGGCATCTACACAAATTGTCACGTCAAAAAATTACAATAAAAATAGCAATAATTAAAAGTTGAATACATACAATGAATAGTTTGAAAGTTCTTTCGTACGATAGATTTTCACTCATAATTTGTTACATTTCAGGCATTTACCTCTTTTTTGATTACTTCATTTAACGACTAAATGAATGATTTGTAAGCTTCGAATTGAAACATTTGTAACTTATATTTAGCTTTGAATTGCTACACCCACTTGAAAATATGATTTATAGAGAATAGGATTTTGATTATTCGATAAAGACACTACTATCTGACCTGTTACCAATTGTATATTTTGAATAGTGCGAGTATATAATTTGTCCTAGTTAAAGTGTTCATTTTGATTATGCACATAGTTTTAGGAATTCACACTAACTACACTATTCACCAATCAACTATATCTCTACCCACCAAAATCTGTGATTATAACATAAAAGTGGACACTTATTTGAAACGATTCAATATAGTAATATGGAAACTTATAGTGGAATAGAGACGGTACTAATAATTGAAAATACCAAGAAAACTTTGATTTAGTTTTAATAATTGTGTAATTGGTTATACATTTTGTATGTATAGAAGCAATAATACAAATTGTATGTATATGTATATGAAGAAAAACAAGAAGGATCTTCTTTTATGTTCTATGGTATGGGAATGAAGGATAAGAGCCAAAACTATGGTCAACTGGGCCACTCTCTGTTCTTTCCTCCGATCTTTGCATCTTCAGTCCCTCAATTACATTTCCCATCTGCCATCAATCAAATTTTGTCTTTAATCACCAAATGTTATGCTCCAAACAAATATATATAAGATTTAAATAATGTTTGACCACATACTTAAATACTTAAAGTATAAATTTTTTACATATGGACATATGGTGTATCAATATAAGTATTCTAACATATAATGAAGGCGTATTAGGCTAACTCATCGACGAGACTGTGGGTTCAAATAGTTGTAAACAACATATTTAAATAATAAGACATTGTGAGTTTACCGTTCAAAGAGGTTAATTAAAAAGAAATATACACATGAATATGTTAAAAAGGTGTCGCGAATTACCTGAAATGCATCAATATGTGTCGAATCTGAATCGAAGTCGTGAAATCTGCTTGCTTCAGTGAGTTTCATGGAAAGAAACTGCAAAGCAAATTCAAGAACTTGTTTTAATTTTTTTTGCATTTATATCTGAAAAATGTCAAAGAATTCATTACACAATCACTTTTGGTCTTATAATAACAGTTCAATTAACTCACCTCCACCTGATTCTGCAAAGACTGGACATAGTTGATTATCTCATCCAACATTACAGCCATGCCCATAGACTGTATGAATATACCAAAGTTAATTAACCAATTTAAGAAGCAGTTATACGATACTAAATAACAATGCGCGCAATTAAATTTAATAACAAAGAAAATTACCTTGTAGCACCCCGGCACGATGTCTTGCAAGCATTTTAAACGCTCGTTGATTTTCCCTCTTCTAACCTGTTCAAATTATATTGGGTAAGAGTGCGTTTTGGCGAAAACTTCAAAAGGGTTAAAATGTTCCTTCTATTACTTTAACATAATTTTAACAGAATGCGTGAGTGTTTGACTTTCTAAATATTATTTTTATGGTGCCTTTGCAGTTATATGCTTATTATTTTTCATCTTTTAAATATGATTTTGCTATTAAAATCCAAATTTTAAGCTTACTCTTTCTGCTAAGCTGTGACTATCAGTTGCTTGGCCCCTTCTGGCTCTAACGTGTACCACTTCCTTTTGTGCTTCTCCATTATCACTCAACTTTACTTTCTTGCCCTTTCCTGAATTCTATATAAAAATTAAAAAGAAAACAAACACGTAAGTACACGCAAATCAAGCTAGTCCTGATGTGCCAGTCGTTTTAATTTGTTACAGACGGGCAGTAAACAAAAATGACTTATTTCGGGCAAACGAATATGTCAATTTACTGAAGTTACTACCTGATGTTTCTTCTCATCAATCTCACTAACTGAATGAGATGACGAATTCCCAGAAGTACTGCTAGCGGAAACATCGATCATCTTTCTTTTCCCATTTACGATTGGGTCCATAAAACCGGGCTCTTGAATCACCATGACATTCTTCTCTTCATGTTGAAAATTTTGCACGAATTGGTGATCGAATGATGGTAATAACACTTGTTGCGATAACAAATTGTGATCATTTGAAGACCCCATGAAGCTTTGAGTATTGTCATATTGAAATGAAAATTGGTTGAGTAGTTCCATGTTGTGATCATTATCTATGAAAGAAAAACAAGGTTTAAAGGTCTGTAAATTTGATGTAAAACCCTCCATTTATAAATATGAATCTTATCTTATTATTATTATAATATAATGAAAAGCTTGTACTAAATTTGCTCGAGAGGGTTTTCTTTGCAATTTGCCAATTTGCCAATTTGCCAGTCGCTCTATATTTATATACACATGCTAAATTGACTTTGTCTCTTTGTTACCCTTTTTGTTTTTTAAAATTATTGTTTTTATGTTTTATAATTTGGATTTGATTTTAATCGGAAAAGAGAGAAGATGGGCCGCAATGAATTAAACGAATGTATTGTTTGAATTTCAATAGAATCTTATTGCCCACATAAATCCGCGTTAACAAAATAAATATGAAGTTTTTTCATTTATTTGTAATAAGCCAACTACAATATTAGTTACAACTTCAAAATTGCAATAAAAGATGTGAAATAGAGTTTGAATATGACACTGAAGATGATACACAAATCAAATCTTTTTCTTTTTGAAGATACCGATCTGGTTGTAAGAGTTCCTTTTGATAAATAAAAAGAAATTAAGTAGGTACTTCATGTGGATGATTTCTTGATCTCAAACTTTGAACTAGTAACTAATCTTGTTCGCAGGTTGTATGAAAGGAAAAGTCACAAATCTTTCGGATGAAAAATATTTACTCACATAGGACAAGAGAATCGACGGATGCGGTAATTGATCATCTCTACCATTGATTAAGAGAAAGAAGATCACATTGAAGACGGTAGGAAAATTAAATTTTTTCGAGCCGTCAAAGCAAAATCATGATGGAGAGAGACTCTGAAAGAAAACTCTAGAAAGAGAATATTTTTTGATCCCCTATTAGTAATGAAGTTTAGGGTAAAAAGAAAATTATTTTGTACTTATTTAGTACACCATTATATATTTGAAATATGATCCAACCTCTATTGTACGTAAACAACTTAAACAACTAAAATTGTATCTAATAAACTTTCAATTGTTACTATTTTACGCATCTCACCTCTTATAACTTGTAACATGATGATGTGGCGTCAATTTCAATGACATGGTACCGTTTGTCACTTGATGACGTGTTGAATTATGTGACTAAGTATTTTTCGCGTCAGCGAAAAATACTAAACAAATGACGAAGCAATCGTTTAGTTAATTACCACTTACAAGCCATATATAGATGAAAATTAACTCGTATCTTTGGTCCACATAACCTTTTTTCTTTTTCTTTTTTAAGAAAAAAGAAAAGAAAAATCAAAGGCATTTTGACCAGAGTTGTTGGATAGCATTGAAACTTAATTTCGCAATTGTTCTTGAAACAAAATGGATTTGAATGACATGTCGGTAAAAGAACTGTATATGAATGATTACGGTCGTATTCATCCAAAAGAATTGAATTGAATTAAATTTATGACTTGAAAACAGTAGAAATAAAATTAGAGGACCACGTGGAAATTCCAGCTTCTTTGGTTGTGTTCCCTTGGTGGGTCCAATTTCAGGAGATATATCCATAAAATGGCCCCATTATTACTTGTTTTTTGCTTATTCTTTACAATATTTGGAGCCCATAAAAAGCAAATATATATGCAGTAAGGGTCACTAATAATAAAAGAGTTGGTGGGTTGTTTCTTTTCATTAAAGTTTAATGTTCCAATGCATGTATCCCTTTGGTATGTGAAGTGATTTTGGTCATATATCTCTAATGGATTTCAATGTAATCAACAAAGAGATTTGTTGAGGTGTGTATGGGGCCAATGGTCAAGATTGCTTAATTGGTTTCATTTCCTTTGGGCATTTTCTACAGAAAGCTTTAATACATAATTTAAGAAAATATAATCTTATGGTTGTGTAAAATGACAGCTTTATCCTTTACATTTTAAGCACCTTTATGTGAAATACATATAAAGTAAGGTTAATAAAGAAACTTTAATTAATTATATCCACATAATTTTAAAGTGAACAACTAATTTGAGACATAAAAAATAAAACACATGAGACGGAGGGAGTATATCTTTTCTTCAACTTGCTTATAAGGACAATAAAAAGTCCCACTATAGTGTTACACAAATTAGCAAACTTTCAGACCAACATGTGATTAAACTTAAAGAATTTAATCATAAATGTTATTCAAATACTATTGTATTGTGCATACAAGTACACTAATATTAGGAGTAAGTGTTCTGAAATGTAACAAATTATGACTGAAAATTTGATGTATGTATAAACTTTTAAAACCTCTAGTGTGTATACTAACTTTCTATTATTGTTATCTGTTTGTAATATTTGACATGACAATTTTGTATGAATGTCATGTGGTAGGTTATATAGATGAAACATCTGTCAAATAACATACATATAGCAATAATTCAAAACGGTTTTACTTGCCTTCTAACTTGCAACATTTGACATACATATACCAATAATTCAAAACGGTTTTACTTTCCTTCTAACTTGGAGCGCTTCTTATTTAGGAGGTTGCGATGTTTAAAAATATCACGAGTTCAATCGCTATATAGATTAATGGTGTGTTCAACAGTTAATAACATATTTTTCAAACACTTATATATTTATTTACTAGATGAAAAGGAAAAATTTATAATCCCTATTCCTACATTAACATCATTTTGAATCCGAGATCTGACTATGGGTTATTAAATGGGAAAATAAATCAAAATTCTAACGGTTTGGAGCTGGGGGTTGCACCTGTAGTTTGTGGTTGGAGATGGAACTGAAGCTTCTATTCAGAAGCTATTTCAAAAAACTTCTTATTTAAGGGCTTCCGTGAGCTTATTTTTTCAATAAGCCCCATTTTATTGTGTTAATAAACAAGGCTAATGGGTTGTGACTTATAAAAAATAGAAGTTCAAGCGCCTAAAAGCTCTCAAAAGCATTGTGCCAAACACACCCTAAGAAGGACTCCCTATAATAATTTCAAAATAACAATATATAATTATTATTGCTCATATACTAACAAAGACAGAAATACTGGAGTAGAAAAGGAAACGCGCTAAAAAAAAACTAGTTTATTTACCCGTGTAATGCAGCACCGTTAACATATAGTTTGAGATAAAAAAAATTACCTACAACACTCAAATCCAAAATAAGTTTTTAACAAGAAATTAATTTCGGTAACATTTTATCTCATTCAATATATGCAAACATATAATTTACACATTATAAACTATATATGATTAGACTGAACACAACTCAGGAATACTACAATCAAAATAACAATTTTTGTAAATTCACAAACCATAATGATGTTATATTGTTCACCCCAAACGAAGTTGAAGTCTTCAAAAGCAAAAAAAATTAGGGTTTCGGCTATGACAGTTTGATCAGCCATATAGTGGTTCCATTCGGAACATTATCTTCAAGAAATATAGTTTCAATACTTGTTATTGTTGCTACTTATATTAAGAGAAAATGAAAATTAATCCTATTGAAAAAAAAAACAATTTAAGACTATGTTAATGAAAAAAGTATAACATGAAAGGATGAACCAGATACCTACGGCTCATTTTATTTTAAAAAAATTAAAAACCTTATTAAGTAGAAGTATTTGGACTCCAACCTCAAGGAAAAAAATGACACATTTTTATACATGATATATAATCAAAACTTTATTGTGTGTTTAAAATAAAAATTATTTTCATAAGGTCACATAACATTACGTAAAGAAAATACTTTCCATAACAATTGTCATCGATAAAGGATAAAAATTTTGTGTGTTTCCATATTATTAAAGTTATTTCCATATATATTATTAGGAGTAGGTAACGGGGAAATAGTGTCATTTTGCATCACCCAGTTTTGAAAGCTAGTAAGGAAGAGGGGGTAAATGAATTATAAGGGTTTTAGACAAGGTTCAGGATCAAGATCATACGTAGGATCGTTTTCGTCTTTGCAAGATCGGGATCGTTTTCGTCTTTGCAAGATCGGGATCGTAGATCCTATAAAAATATCATTATTTATCTAAAGATATCCAAATTCATTAGAAAACTAACAATTAGAGAAATTAACGTAACATCCAGACTTTTATGTTACAAAAATAATGCAATTTGTCAACACATTTTAGTGGGATGATAAACATACTAAAATAAAAGATAGTAGCAATGTAAATAACACCACTAGTCATAATAAGTTTAAGAATTCACGGGCTTACAAATGAAAACTAATAATCTAAGATATCAATTAGAACTTCAACCATCGATTTTTGAGATTTTAGATTTTTTTTAAGGTAAGAACTGATAGATTGAATTTGAAAACAAATACGTGTGCTAATTTTTGAGCTAAGATTGAGTTTTGAACTATTGCTATGAGCCATATAAAGATTAAGTCAATTGTAAAATAAAAAAAAAAGTAAAAAATTAAAAACTATTAGCTCATTTGTAGGATCGGATCGTTCACCGATCCTATGATCTTACGTGCGAACCTATGATCTTACTACGGTCTTACCTGAGCGATCCAACTTTGACCCTGCACGTTTTCGGTTGGTAGGATCGTAAGATCATGCAATCCTACGATCAAGATCGCGATCTTGACAACTTTGGTTTTAGATAGAAAATACAGTTAAGAAACGTAGGAACGACTAAACACTTAGAATTTATTTTCTAATTGGCATGTTTTAAATTTATAGATTTTATTTGTGTTGCCTAAATGTGAACTGAATTATGTTCTTGGAAAACCTAGTAACAGATGTTAATTAGACATCATTCTTGATTAATCTTTTCATTGTTCCCTTCATCAAATTGGTTACGTTAACTTGTCTCCAACCCAGTTCATAAGTACCCATCACCTATTGACCTTATTATCAACCATACGTAGAAGCCTTGATCCACTTATGTGGCCTCTATGACGACAGCTACACGAACTATTAGTATGCTTCCTAAAAATAATGACCTCGGAAGTTGAAGGCGAATTGAAGCGTTATCACCAACAAGCACCATTCTTAGCTAGGTTGATGTTTGCTCAATCTTATATGATTCTTTGGTCGTGTTCAAATGATTTTGGAACTTGAAGTATTTAGAACTTAAACAAACATCTTTAACGATCACGTTTACATAAGTAATTCCGTCTTCTCATTTGATTGCATAGCTAAAGACCGGGTTATAACCCTTGCAGACTTGCACTTTTAGTCTCATAACATACGAATACAAGTTATTATCACAGCAAGAATTAATGACATGTAGCTTTTAGTCTGATTTACATTGCCATGTTCTGTCTTTTGAGAGTGATTTCTTTTAGGGATGTAAATAAACAGAACGTTTTGTAGACGGTCTGACATGAAGTTCACTTTTATTTTTATGTTTTTTTTATTATTATTGTTTTTAATAATAAAAACAGACGATTGATAAATTACAAAACACCAAAATATTTCATTTGGTTATTACATCGGGGATTCGGTGGAATGTTTTATACTCCATCCGTCTCAAAATTATTGTTCACAAATAAAAAATCACGCAGTTTAAGAATACATAATCATTACAATTTACTTTTCGTTACTTTGATAGTTTTACCTTTATTTTTTACACATTTTTTTATAACATACATATACATTAACGGTAATCAAGTAAATTCAATTAATTATACACGTCTATTTATGAAAGTGGACAATTAAATTTGGACAAATAAAAAGGAAACATGGACTATAATTTTGGGACTGAAGGTGTAACTTAGTTTGAAAGTTATGCCGGTGCAGTTCACTTTGTGCAGCAATATTTGGTACATTTTAGTCCTTCCATTACATTGGTCGTAAAGCTAATAGGCACAAGTAGTAGCGTTATTCAGGATAATATTAGCTTTTCAAGTTCCACGAGATTAAGCTGAGACTACAATGATTAATTTATGCAGATATAGTATATACATGTGTTTGTATCATTGCTGATATGCATCCACTTCAATTGGGTATTAATTATGTCCAAATTTGGGCTGATTTTTTTAAAAAAGACAAGTACTCACCTACACATTTACCACAAATATATACAGTTGACTCCTACACATTTACCACAAATATATACAGTTGACTCATCTCTGTAACTTGAACCCATAATCTCATGGTTGGAAGAGTCACTTCGATACCGCTAGGTCAATGGCGATTTGATAACGTAGTTGTGTAGGTGTATTTTATAAATATGTTACATCTTATATACCAATAAAATAAGAAAGAAACAGAAACAGAAACAGATGAAATAACTTATTCTTGTTATAGGATAGATGGAATAAGATCATGTGTATGTACATTTTACACGCTCTACACGACAAATTGCACACATACTACACGTTGAGCAAGTTGAGTTAGTTGTGTGGATGCTCCTACAATAACATTGCAAGTTGTTGACTCTCCGTTGACTAATTTGGAGGGACTATATAATACTATAATAGTGCTTCACACATTTGTTTATCTTTATCTAGTTGATGATTATTATAAGAAAAAATCATTTTTAATATTTTTAATTTTTAAGGACAAAATACTCACACACAACCCTTAAGGATATATTTATTTATCCACGAATAAATACATGAGTCACAACCCACATCACTAGAACCAACAAGTTGACGGTTTAATGTCACTTCAATACCACCCTTTGGTAGAAGTTCTTCTTATGGTGCTAATTTGCTGTTTTCAAACTCTTATAAAGCCTGAACTGGTAGCACATTTGCTGGGAAGAAAATCAACAAATTTTAAAAATTAAAGCGGAAGAATGACTCAAACAAATTATACATGTGACCTCAAACGTTAAACTTTATTAACTGAATGAGGATGGAAGAACTAGTTCAAGTTTAATCCTAACTCTATCTACTAATTACAATTAAATCCCTATACTAAACTAAGTTACACTTTAACTCACTAAGAATTGCTACTCTATCCTAACAATTTCCACTTTAGTAGTGATTCTTAGTTTATATCAATACTCAGTGTCTATATCCAATGTTGGAACCTCGAACCAGGGACCACCTTATCAACCAGACATTGTACCTTCGTAAATTTTCGAGTTTAGCTTCCTTGAACCAGGAATGTCTGCCCCCACCTTTTTACCAAGGTGTAACCGTTCCTGCTCATTTACCAAGCAGCCTGTGTTCATCCTCTCAATTTAATAAACTCTCAATCGAGCCTTTCCTTGAGTCACTCCATAACGATCGTTACTTCCCTGATCAATCTCAGCTTCACGATTTCCCGGAGCTCCCTGTTGTTCCACCTCAAACTAAACACGCCTTTTGTCATGTACTCCATGAAGTTCTGTTTCAAAATCATGACCAAGTTGCTAAGATCTAACTTATGCAGAACCTTCATCCCTTTGTACACCAAAAGTCTTAACAGCCTCCGTAAGCGCCACATACTCCGCTTTTGTAGTTGCCATGTGCTGAACCGCACATCCATCTACCTTGAACACATACTCGGTCTTCAACCTACCCTCGTCGGTCATTAAAACCGTTTACACTCTTGTGTTCAACTTGATCTCCTCCGTGCACTAGAGTTACCTCTGTAGAGCCTTTCACAAAACTCACCGTGCGCACCAAATCTGGTCTAACACAAACCATCAAGTTCCCTACAACATTCGTATGTGTACCCTTATTCATCCTTGCCACATCCCAGTCATTTGACAGACAATCCTTCAATGACACCTTGAAGTGTGCACCTAATGGCATAGAAATTGACCTGTCATTTTCAACTCTATAGTTATTAAGAATCTTCTGCACATATCCCGACTGAGACAACCTTTGGGTTCGGTCACCCCGATTCCTGATAATCTCCATACCAAGAACCTTGTTTTCGAGACCCTCCATGTCAAAAATATTCTCTAGCAAACCCTTGGTATCCTTGATTTCAGCCAAACTATTCCAAGCATTTTCCTTTTTCACTTGTGTGCTCCCCCGGCGCTAAACTTGGATACCTAAACCGCACCGATTTAGCAACTATCCCCAAATTATGTTCTCGAGGCACCTCACATTTTTCCTCATCACTACTCTCCTGAACTTCCTCAGCTTCGCGATGACTTTCGATCAACTCACCTTGATCGCCCGGTGATTCCACCTCAAACTCGACATGTTTCACAAAATCTGTAGCACCAGCCTCTGCACAACCATCCAAAGAGTATACACAACTCTTTGTCCTTGTTCCACACAAAACTATAATGGAACCCTTCTTCACACGCCATAACCTGAAGTCATTATACCTGTCGAACTTCTCGACATGAAACTTCGTTAGTGACGTTATCTTTTCGCTACTCCACCTTACAAATCGTACACCTTTAGAAAACCCTAAAGACGATTATCCAAGCACCCCAATCACCTACTGGTTCTCTAAGTTACGAAAACACGTAACGTGATACACAAGAAAACTCAACTGAACTTGGAACACAAGAACCTTAGTAACTCCTCGTACCATTGCTTATCCTTCTTGAAATCAATACTTGCTCCCCAAGAACTACAACGTACCTTGATACACAAGAAACCTCAATCACCCAAGAATCCTAGCAACACTTTCCTTTTCCTTATACCGTGCTACAACCTTGTCTAGTTGTCTTTTACCCTTTAGAAACCCTAATGTTACAACCTTTTCCGACAAGTCTCACAAGTCGTGTGCTAACCTACTTTCTTGTACAGATTGATCTAATAACCTTAAGAAAACCCTAAAGCTTCGATCCTCCACCTCAAGTCTACAAATCCGTTGCTTTTATTCCAAGTAATCACTTTCCTACAAAAAGTTAGACCTTACTTGTCTTTCAAGTATCAACAAGACTTGAATCACAAGAAACCCGCGGATACCTTCAAACTCAACACCCTCAAGTATACGAAGAACTCTAAAATCGACTAAACCCTTGAATAAATCTTCAAGATCGATTCCTTACCCAAGTTCTCAAACCCATATTCTTGAAGCTTGAAGATTCAGCTTTGACGAACACCTTGAAACCGAAAAACCCTTACAAACCTTGACACCTTTGAAGCTCAAAAACGAAACTCCAAGAAACCTTGTGTCAACAATCCATCAACAAGAAAGCATATGCCAGTTGGTTGCCGTTTGTAGCCTTGCTTCAACCTCGACAAAGCTTGTATTCCAAGAATATTCGAACGAAAATTGCAAAATTTGGACAACAACTTCGAATTAGTGTATCTCCCTATTGGAGCCTCCGATCGAAAATCCCTCCGACCAAAACCTTGATCTATGTGTGTATAACTTCCAGTTTAAATTTCACAAAGATCCAACATTTAAAGAATCCGCAATGACAATTCTCCCACTGCTGCGCAGAAACCGACGAACCAAAAAGAGAAGATACTACTTGTTGGGATTGAATACCTTTGAGTCAACCTATCTTCAAGATACCAACGTAACCTTAGCTCTGATACCACATGTTGGAAGAATATCAACAAACCTTGAAAACTAGAGCGGAATTATGAATGAAAGAAACCACTCACGTGACCTCAAACGTTAAACTTTATTAACCGAATGAGAAAAGAAGAATGTACAAAAAAGAATGATTATGCCTTACCCGTCACCTATATTTATAGAGATGGGAGGGTGTCAATTACTTGTACAACAAGTAATCTTTGTTTGCTTACACTCCAAACAATCCTAATTCAAGTCTAATCCTAACTCTATCTACTAATTACAATTAAATCTCTATACTAAACTAAGTTACAATTTAACATTGCTACTATATCCTAATATTTTCGGTCTTCAAAAGATAACTATAGATGCAAAATCTTAAATTTCAAACTGTGAGGCATTTATTGTTGTTCTGAGGGAACATGACCTTGAGATCAACCTCGCATATTTTAATTTTAATCCCTTATTTATAATTAAGGTCCGAAAGGGGATTAAACAAAATTTAGACTTGACTGCGAGATACACCATAGATAATTAACTTCATACAACCCTCGACTGTGCATGCCTAATCTCTGATAGAATTTAGACTCGAAATGGGATTAATTACATCAGTTAAATGGGCCTCGAAAAGGTCATGGGCCGGCCATTAAAGAATTTTATGACTACTATACTATAATTCTGTGTGAGGTCAACACGGGCTCTGATTGAGAAAAAATACATCTAATTCCGTTAATTCCATTATAAATAAGGTATAACCTGTTCATCATCTTTTTATTGATTTTTTTTAAGAATAATGTTTTTTAGAAATGTTTGTAGGAATGGTGAGATCTCTCTCCATGTTGTAAATATGGATCTCTGACAAAATGGAATGCGTACCATAAAAAGAAGGTCTGCAAAAATCATTTTGCAAACCATAGCTTTTGTACACATCTAATGTTAAATTTAATACATGTCGGTGTATAAAACTAATGTTAAATTTCTAAAGAGAATAACCAATTTCAAACTTTTGAATTCATTCTAGATAAGGAATTTTCTTTTCTTTTTTTCATTATGGTGTTATGGGTTGTAAATTTCTTGCTATCCTTTTTGTACATAATTTTAGTGCTTTTTTGGAGCATTACCGTGTTAGTATCAATGATATAGTTAAAGGTGATATTCGTTTTAGGGTCATTACACTGGTAGGAGTTGGAAGATCAGAGAAACCGAATATTGTATACACTGAACTTATTGTATACTCTTATGGTATGCATTTGCTGTGTGCAAAAAACTCTTATCATGCAAAACGATTTTGCAAACCATAGTTAGAAATCGACTTCCACACTGTTCACGAATTGAATTCTGTGAAAAGCTATGGTTTGCAAAAAAAATTTGGGAACCTACTTTCCATTGTACGCATTTTCATTTTGCAAGGGACCCATATTTACAACATGGAGAAAGATTGCGCCATTCCTACAAACATTTTCTAAAAGAACACTATTTTTTAAAAAAAGTTTCGTTCTCTTTTTATTTCAAATATTTTTCTACGTTAACAAGTGATGTAGTGACAAATTCGTAACACGAATTAATTTCTGTTGATTCCCTGAATACCAGAAATAATTCCTTCTAATTCACGTTGATTCAAAGAATACCGCGATTAGATAAAATTCAACTCCAAAATTAAACAGAATTTGAGAGAAAATGTAAATTTCATAAAATCAAAAAACCAATTGGTTCAGTCTCAACATCAACCCTAAAAAGCAAAGCAGAAAATTCGAATTGGGCCTAAAACATAACGGGCCGAACATAAAAGTCCAAAATAAAATAAAAACATAAAATGGTCCATAACTTCTTCTCGGAGTCGTTTTTGAGTCTGGAAGTTAGGTAAACCGCCTACGGATTTTACCAGGAGATGGGCCTCGTCTCAAGCTTCGATTCGCCAGCTCATGGGCTTGAAACGGAGTCCCGTAGCCCAAGTTATGGCCCTTTTCGTGAAGCCCTTTTCTTTACTCGATTTTGGGCTTCCGTAAACATCAAAGCCCGATCTTCAACACTTGGGCTTGCATCAACAAGTCATACTGCCTTTTTATTTCAAATAGATTAGTGTCTGAAAATGCATCCTACTTAGACACACGATCTCAATTGTGTAAACCCAACTATTTTTATGTGTTTATTGTTTCGTTATGCACTCAACTTTACACTAATTACTATCGTATGCGCTTAACTTTCATACTCTTTATTGTATAAGGTGAACATTTTAAAAACTCATCTCATACAATAGAGGGTATGAAAGTTGGGCACATACAATAGTAATAAGTGTAAAGTTGAACGCCTAACCAAATAATAATCCCTATTTTGTGTATCAAACTTTCAAAACATGTATTTTAATGTATTATGTAGTACTTTTGTTGAAATGTCAATCTCTACGGATACTACATGACACCTTAAACAGATGACTCGTCAACAAAATACATTAAAATACACTTTTTAAAAGTTGAATATACACAATAAAATAAAAAATAGGTAGGTACACAATTGAAATTTTGTCAAAGTTTAATGCGTTTTTATATTTTTCCGCACTAGTATCCGTTCTTTATTTAAACAAGGACAAACCTACAATGTTTTGATGAAACCCGAACAAAGTACAAGAGATATAGGTTTGGTTGCCAAGTTACAACTTTAAGTTAAAATCAAAAAGTGTATGATACGATATCTTATTTGCCAATCGTAACAAGGGATTATACGATTCAACAATAACCAAGAAACTACAAACATTGGTTACTTTATGTGCTCTACTTGCAACAGACGCACAGTGTAAATTTATTCATTCCGCAACAACCGTTCTGGCAACGGCTTGAACCTGGTGATGGACCACTCGGTCTTGGTCTCGATGATCCACCACTCGGTCTTGGTCTCGATGATCCACCACTTCCACCTTGTCCGCCACAACCGGTTATATCGCCTTGTACCACCGGGTTGCAATCGGTAGCTGCACATATATATCAAATTCAAAATACCATTCATTTTCTGTATTAAAGCAATCCAGTTATGATATAAAAAGGTAAAGCCGACCCTAGTTGCATCTAACATTTTAGTTGATCGTAGTGTTCAGTTCTGAAGTGGAAACTAATGATTTCGATCACGCATATAAAATGACAAAAATACGAACCTAGTTGGCGCACACGGTTATAAGGTCTTCCGGCATCGGCCACTGTTACAGATTGAAAAGAAAAGCTGGCAACTATGACAATCATGAGAGCCAAGGCAAGTAGTCTTCCTTTTAAAATTGAGGCCATAGTTTTGATTGATGAATTGTATGTCTCATTTATTCTGGTTAGTATTATTTATAGCGTAAAATATATCCAATTGTCACACTCACACAGTTGTTGAAAGTTGACCAGATTATCGTCAACATAAACGGAAATAGGGAAGAAATATCATGTTATTGGAGTGGTTTGCTAGTCACCCAACTTCTCTCGCTTTCTGACTTTTCAATTTGCAATTTTGTCTTCACTTACAACTTTTTTCAACCAATTATATAAAATCTAGCCGTGATCCACTCCCCACGTTATATGCATGTTAACTTTAAATACAAATATAATATAATAATATACTTATACTTTTTATATAATGATATGTGGCAATATGAAAAAAGAAATAAAATAAAGAGATGTAGAAATGTTTACACATATACCTATTATTATTAAACATGTTAATTATTTTTCTACGAAAATTCATGATGGCTTTGTCAAGTAATGAGTAACTTTTGTATGGTCTAAATTCTAAATCAAGGTTATCGTAATCGTGATTTTGATTATAGGATCAAACGATCTACACCTTAAAAAACATGCTAGATCATTATAAGATCGTAAGTTTAATTATATGTACGATGTAGGATCATTAACATACAAGACGTAACGTTTTAATTTTCATATTAAATAGTCACATAAATTTTTTGTAATATAAACTAGTTCATTAAAGTAGAATCGCACAATATTATAATATACCGTATATTTTATGATTTTGATCTTGGAAAGATGAAAATGATGTTGTGTATGTTTAGATAGGGGAAAATACTAAAGGTAAGGTAATACGTACGCCAACTAATCTAGCTTTGACAATAATTTTTGTAATAAATTAATTTTGTGTAAACGTGTGTTTGGTTCACGAAATATTTTTGATGAAAACTGAATTTCATCAAAAGATTTGGAATTTTCAAGAATCTGAGGAATTCGGTGATTCCAGCTCACTTGGTTTTTGGGGGGTTATTTTTTCAAAAAGTCGCATTTTTGTTGTGTTGTCAAACAAACTTATGAACTGGGGCTTATAAAAAGTAGAAGCTCAAACCCCTAAAACCCTCAAAAAAGTCCCGTGCCAAACACACCCACAGTCAAAACAAGAATATTTACGAATTCCCGAGTCTTTTGTGCGTCCATTCTAATTTTGTGGTACGCAGACATTAAACATTGTATATAATTTCTGTAAAAAATGTAATCTTTCATTTTGCCCCCAAATAAATTTTATCTTTGCTACATGATTGGTTAAAAATAAGAATGATAATGGGACGAGTTCAGGGCAGAAAGTATAATTCTCATACCTGAACTAGTTAACTAAAATAGTGCCCAAAACCGCCTCAATCCCTATTGAGGTTCGAAGTTCCCCCAAACCCAACTCAATCCTCATTTTTCATCAGAAAAATCCTAAAGAGTGTTGTATTATTATTATTTTTAACGTTAGTATTTATAATATTAACCACCTCACGGTCAATATTATACGAAGGAGAACTATATAAGTAATCATGTACCAACTTTATGATAATAACACAACAACTAATCATTGTATAAATCTAAAATGACATGAGCAATTAAAATTATATAAGGATAATAGTTAGATAAATTGATTCATTGTGTTTCACGGATTAACATGATTTAAGGAGGTTCTTAGACTATACCCACCGGCACACAAGGACACAAGTGTAGGGGACATAACCTTACGTGTCAGATCTTTTGATGGAGGCCTAAGTGTTATGGATCGGGCACTTGTATTTCTGGAGGCCCACGACCGTGTAACTAAAGGGGCTTCGCGAAAAAGGTCGTAACTTCGGCTACGGGGCTCCGTTTAAGGCCCATGAGCTGGCAAATCGAAGGCTTGGGACGAGGCCCATCTCCTGTTAAACCGCCACCCAATTTACAGGCACAAAAACGGCTCCTAAAAAAAGTTATGGACTATTTTATATTTTTATTTTTATTTTGGACTTTTATGTTTGACCCGTTATGTTTTTTAACCCATTTGAATTTTCTGCTTTCTTTTTAGGTTTTGTTGGTGATGGAAAAGAATGGAGTTTTGAGTTTTCATGAAATCGAGTTTTCTCTCAATTTATGTTTTATGATTGAGTTGAATATTATCTAAATCGCGACATTCGTTGAATCAACGGGAGTTTAGAAGGAATTATTCCTGGTACTCAGGGAATCAACAGGTTTAATCCGATATTGTTCTTTGCACGCTACATCATCTTTCCTCCAATTGCATACAATGCTTATACACCATGACCCAAATATATGGGGTGAAGATGTTAAGGAGTTCAAACCTGAATGATTTGCCGTTTGTATATCAAAGGTGACCAAGGGACCAACATCTTACCTGCCCTTTGGTGGGGGCCACGTATATGTATCGGATTAAACTTTGCTCTACTTGAAGCGAAAATGGCACTCTCTATGATTCTACAACGCTATTGTTTTGAACTATCACCATCCTATTCGCATGCTCCACATACTGTCATTACTCTTCAACCTCAGTTTGGGGCTCATTTAATTTTTCGTAAACTGTGAATCATATCTGTGTAATCTACAAGTAGCTATATTGTTTTGTTTATGCTTGTTATCATAAGCTTTCATCTAACCAGTAACATACTCAAATATATCTCTTTTATAACAAAGAAGGTTTTGGTTTTAGCAATTGTACGTTTTGAATGTGTCTCTTTTATAATAAGGAAAAATAAGACCACTGTCAACGGGCCGTCGGTTTTCGACAACGGAGCAGACGCCGTTGGCATGGTAGCATCGGTGGGGCCGTCACTTTTTCTTGTCACTTTTTCGACGGGAGAGAGAACCGTCGGTGAAGAGGAGCGGGGCCGGTGGCTTTTCTTATTTTTGGCTCTTGTTGACAATGCGTTTGGCTTTTGTTTTCTTTTTTTTTTTTTCAATTGCAAATTTGCAGGGAGTGGAACATGAGGATGATGGATTATTTTAAATAAATGGGTTTCGAATGGGGTTTCTAATGATAATTGTATCAGAATCTTTTTAGTTCATGATAAATGGGCTTTAACATAGTGAGTTTTTGTTTTAATTTTTTAATTATTTTAATGTTTTCTTTTTAATTAATTTAATGTTTTTAATTTTAATGAAAGTATTTTATTTAATTTTGTTGTTTAATTAATTTAAAGTAAATAATGTGTGGAGTTCATAAAAAACTGAACTGATGTTACAGTTGACAGTGTAGTGTCAGTTTTATAAACTGCTGACGTGGCACCGATTTGACAAAAACTGACGCGTCAGTTTGTGTTCGCTGTTGGCAGTGGTCCTAACTAAAGCTCTCATATTAATTTACTAATCTCTAGCTCCTTGCAAGCAAATAAAGAAACACAACATTTATACCATACAGAAAATCTATGAACTTGACGACAGTTAATTAACGTAAAATAGGCACAATGCCAGCTGGTAAAATCTTATGTTCCTTCAACTTACATATCTATAATTAAAGCTGCTGTTCATTTACTACATTATCTTTTTGTAGACTCCATCACAGGGGCCATAGTGCCATACGATGAAGGCAGTAATCTTTTTGTAGTGAGCGACGACTTCATATAATTAGTCTCTATAGATCAAGGATTATTTTTGTAGGCTGGTAGCATCGATCCATCTGGTTATATGTCGATCAGCTGGTTTTTCCCTGATATATAACTAGGTAAAAAATTAAAAAATATCAATCCAAATAAAGTCAATGAAAATGGAGCAAGTTCAAGGATAGAAGCAAGAAAGTTGTGCCAAATCAATAAATGGCAATACAATCACCTGCAAATGATTCTTCGGCCCAAATGCAGTTCAACAAAGAAATCGTTACCTTGTAGGCGAAGAAAACCTTTAGTAATGGCAACGACGATAGACAATATGCATGATGCACGTCATAGTGACTGGCTAAGATATATATGATCCTGCACAAAACACTCCAAGCAAACCCATTTATTGAGTATTTACTAGTTACGCAATTGCACATACATCACTGCCATTTTTGGTCGATATGTGAAACTCGAGTAATTAAGTTCCTAGCTACGTAAACCAAAATGGAGAATATATACATATTATGACAACTCATGAATAGGGAAAATCCTAAAACGAATAAGATCGAAATGTACTACAGAAGACTTACAGTTATTGATATTCAGTTGGAAATTTTTCATGGAATATAATTGAAACCTTGTAAGTAATATTCTAGATGCAGGGAATTGAAACTTGTAGAAATGGAGAAAGTAACCTCCAAATTAAATGAAGACAAAAATATCACTGCATATGAAAATTACTATTATTTCCTATTTCTTGGGAGATTGAGTAAACTGTGTATGTATATTATTCCATGTGTGTATCAGCAGCGTAGCTAGCAGCGAGCTATCATACGTCGATAGAAAGTAAATATCATATTCGACCCGGGTCCACCACTTGACGTGCAGCCGGTTTTGTGATAGTTCTCAATGATATTCATCTATCTATAAATACGCATTAGAACTGAACCTCGAGATATATCCTCAAACTCACTCATCGAGTCGAATAGAAATACATATACACAAAGTGAAACAATGTTGCAAACAATTGGTTTTCTGTTGCTTCTGATGATGATTACCATTTTCAATATCGTTCCCATCAAAGCCACGGCCAATGATGAACACAAAACCTACATTGTTCACTTAGCTTCACCTCCTCAAGGTCAAAAGATCTTAATTAATTCTGATGATGAGCTTCAACAATGGTATAACTCATTTTTATTAAAAATATCTTCCCCCTCAAACCAGAAACCCCAGATTGTTTATTCATACCGCCATGTTATTACAGGATTCGCTGCAAAAATGTCGGCAGACCAAGCAAAGGCGATGGAGAATTTGAGCGGTGTTTTATATGTTAACCCTAATGGTGTCTATCAGTTGCATACAACTCATTCGCCTGAATTTTTGGGTTTGCGCCCAAATCAAGGTTTGTGGAAACTCTCCAGGCATGGTACGGGAATAATAATCGGGATTATAGACAGCGGAATCACTCCCGGACATCCTTCATTTGACGGCAAAGGCATGCCACCTCCTCCACCAAGATGGAAAGGCAAATGTGAGATCCCTGGGTGTAATAACAAGCTCATTGGCATAAGAAGCTTTGTTAAGGGAAGTTCTCCAATAGATGAACAGGGCCACGGGACCCACACTTCGAGTACCGCTGCAGGGAATTCAGTAGACAACGCAAATGTATACGGAATGGCAAACGGCACTGCAAGCGGGATGGCACCACTGGCACACTTGGCCATGTATAAAGTATGCAGTTTGGACGGTTGTGAGGATAGCGACATTTTAGCGGGGATGGATGCAGCCATCGAAGATGGTGTTAATGTGATATCTCTTTCGCTTGGTGGACCTCCAATGCCCTTTTATAAAGATCCCATCGCAGTAGCTGGGTTCACCGCTGTTCAGAAAGGAGTATTTGTGAGCTGTTCAGCAGGTAACAGAGGGCCTCAACATGCATCATTATCGAATGAAGCTCCATGGCTCCTTACAGTTGGGGCTAGTACCATTGATAGAAAAATAAGGACATCAGTTTTGCTTGGTAACAAAAAGATATTTCATGGTGAATCATTTTACCAACCAAAGGGTTTCGATCATAAACTTCTACCACTTGTTTACCCAGGGAAAGATGGTGATCAAAATGCATCTTGGTGCATGGAAGGATCATTGGGAACCAATAAAATAGATGTAAAGGGAAAGGTAGTATTGTGTGATCTGGGTGGTATTGACATGGTTGAAATGGGTCAGGTTGTGAAGGATGCTGGGGGAGCAGCCATGATTATTGCAAATATAATTTTCTTGGGTGAGACTATAACAGCAAAACCTCATGTACTTCCCGCATCATTTGTTGGTTACAAAGAGGGTGTTGAGATCAAAAAGTATTTCAATTCGACGTCTTCACCTCTGGCAACTATCCTTTTCGGTGGAACCGTTGTAGGATTAAAATCAAATCCAGAGGTGGCTTCTTTCTCTTCAAGAGGGCCTAGCTATTCTAGTCCAGGAATCTTAAAGCCAGACGTAATTGGACCGGGTCTTGAAATACTTGCAGCCTGGCATAAGTCGGTTGATAACAGAACAAGTAGTGGCAAAGAAACATTTAACATGATACATGGCACATCAATGTCTTGTCCTCATCTATCAGGGATATCAGCACTTCTCAAAAGCGCACACCCGGAATGGTCTCCTGCTGCTATCAAGTCAGCAATAATGACCACAGCGAGTCAAGTAAACCGAAAAAGAGATCCCATTAAAGACGAAAGAGACATTCCTGCTGACATATTGACCATTGGTTCTGGTCATGTGAACCCATCAAAAGCCAACGAACCGGGGCTTATTTTTGACATCCAACCTGACGACTACATTCCGTATCTTTGTGGGTTAGGATATACGCCTAAACAAATTCAAATGATTGTGAAAAAGGCAGTTAGCTGCTCGAAAACCATAACAGAGGAGCAACTGAATTATCCTTCTATTGTTGTATCTCTGAAACGAGGGGAGAGAAAAATGTACTCAAGGACTGTGACGAATGTCGGTAAGGCAAACTCGACTTACACCATCAGGGATAAATCTCTACCAGTAGGTGTAGGTATCACGAATATGAATGATACATACAATCTGAAGTTCGAAGAAATGTACCAAAAGTTAACATATCATGTCACGTTTACTAGAGATATTAACGATGGGAAGAGAGGTCCATATGGCCAAGGACATATGACTTGGGTATATGATAAATATACCGTTAGAGTCCCTTTTTTATTCAACTTTGAATGAAGATCAATATATCAGTTCGATCCGTAATATATAATTGTAACAGACACCTTATTTCTAAGCATTTATCTATGCACGTTTTTATGCATATTTATATTTATACTTGATAAGGTGGTGATAATTTAACACCACAAAGCCTAATTAAATGCAAACAAAACCATATCAAAGGCTTTTTTATTTGTGCTTGGTTTTCAGTCATTCAATTTTTTTAAAGCTACTCCTTTAACATGAATTAAAGGAAAATGTATAATATATTGGTATATGATTTTAGTTGTATTTATCTTTTTATTCGTAATATTGGACCCTTGCATCCATTTGATATGAAAGTGATGTAGATAACCATATTGTTGGGATATAAAGATTAGTACTGCCAAGTTTAATATAGGTTAGTACTGCTATCTAAAGTTTCTACTGCCGGTTCATTTCAAAGTTTCTACTGCTGGAACAAGAACAAGATTAGTACTGTCAGAAGGATCTCAGAGTTAGTACTGCTGGTAGGATTCCAAGATTAATACTGCTTGTATGATTTCTGGAGTTAGTACTGCTGACCTTGTCCAGAGGATATGCGGTGCACATGGGTCTACAGTTACCTAATATTGACAAAGCATGCACAACAAAGCATGGGTTGCTTTACGGCTACAAGACATGCTTAGATAGTTTGACTTCTATGCATTAATTACTATAACGTATAATTGGAACTCTACAATTTATAAGTAGAGTTACATACCTTAATAGCATGCGTGTATGTATGCCCTGGTGTATAAATACCAACTTTGTAAATTTTAGAAGATATACAAGAGAGTAAGCTTAGACAGAGAGTTTACATAGATTAGTTAGCTTCAAAGTTATTGTAACCCCAATACAATCAAGTGTATTCGTATTATTTTCATAAATAATATTGAAGCTTTTGTTATACAATTTGTGTGTTTTTGTCTTTACTAAATACAAACACTTATACAAGATACACATATAACTTCCAAACTTAACAAGCATTATTCTGCAAATTTCTTGTTAAGAAGTTCAAGTACAGTTAAATTTAATCTTGATCTTGATCAAGTCGATCTTGACACGTATTGACATGCATACTGTAGTAGCAGATTAGAGCTTGTTCCACTATTGATTAGTTTATCACTGATGTCATACTAATATGTGAAGTACAAAATTACTTACTTGTAGTTGTGCGGCACGTCTTCCCCCCTTGATAAAAGCATAAGGACTTCAGTACTCTCGTTCTGGCTCATGGTCGTGTGTTCCCTGTAAAGCTATTATATACGCAACCGAGCAGATTTCGTAACACGTTATTGATAGGATTTGAGCACATATGCAACTGCATGGTAAGAAAATTCCATTAAAAATGCCTTCTTAATCTGTTTTGCATGCACATTCATACTTGAAGGAAGTTTAATAATAAAAAACATTGAAGGTTTCCAATTTCAATTGTAAGGGTGATGGAAGAAACTCTTAACGGGTAAATAAGTTAACACAGAATCCTTGATAACTTCTCCAACCATAATACATTTAACTTCCAAACTACAGAGTATGCGAAATAGTAACAGAAATTAAGTCATTCACATATATTGTAGTTGAAAACAGAGTGGGTTAACCAGAGAACAGCAAATGTTTAAGATAATAACGTTAAATTTCATTTAGACATAAACACAAACACCTGGATTGCAAAAACATATAAGAAGCTTTTTAAATGTATAATTAAGCAGCCCCCGATTACATACTTTTTAAATTGTTGTTTGAAGCAATATACCAAAGGATACATCAGAATATTGCAAAACATAAGTGATAAAAATTTTCAAATATATAATGTGAACAGGATGGAAAAAACTCATGAACAAAACTATGTTTAATCGTAATTTTTCCACAGGTTTCAAAAAATATCTCAATTTCATGCGTAATTTTACAAAAAGCGGCTTCAAAAAATATGTAGATGTTTATGATTTAGGAATTACGTGCGTTTAAATTTATAACGTTCGGTATGAGTTTGAGGTTTTGCGGTGGTTCGATTCGTGTCACATATGTTGTCCTTATTGAGATTTTAGAGATTTAAATGATTAAATATTAATATGATGTTTGTAAAAGAAAATATTCAATTTTAATTTTGTAAAGTGAAGTTCAAATGAGTACAGAATTTTTCATAAGAACGGAGAAACTAATAAAAAAGCGTCACATGTCATAGAACTCACTTTCCTTACGTTTTTAAAATTTAAATATCTCCCAAATGGTAAGTTAAAAAATCATAAAAATTGTACCATAAAAGAGAACGTTTTTTTCTTTTCGATTAGAGATCTCACAAGATATACTTTTAATAATTTTTCAAGGAGATATTTAATTTTTTAAAACGTGCAGAGAGTGATTTTTGTGACACATGGCGTAATCTTATTGGTTTTTTCATTCTTATAAAAATTTTTATTCTCATTTGAACCTCACTCTGATTTTGTAATTACAATTTCTTTTAAACTATAGTAACCATAATTATTTAAGATATATGAGGGTATTATAGTAATTTTCTTTGTTTGAATAGAAATTTAAGACTGATCAAACGCTTTATATGTAGTAATACATGAGAAATGTATTATTGCATGTTTGGTTTGCTTTAATTATAAATTATTTGTGGAAATACACGCGTCTTGTTTTGATGATTGCAAAGGTAATTAATGTAATTTTATGTTAACTAGTAGAAATTATATAATTGCATTTATATCACGTGAAAGATACAGATCAAACTGATAGCAGAAATGGTAAAATTGTGAAAGCATGATTCATGTCTGAACGACGGTCAGACCGTGGGTCGAGTGTGTGATATCGCTCATTTTTGTACATGTTTATACTTCGCGATATCATTGTTTTTGTACATGTTTATAGTCAATTTCGTGAACTTTCGATACTTATTAGGTTGGAAATTGATTTCAGGTACAATTATCGAAGGATTGGTGAAAAGAGCTCGAATGTTGAAGAAATGGAGAAAAACTCAGGATTTGCTGAAAAAGGCTTGTTCGCGATCGCGTATAGATGCCAGTTCGCGTACGTTATACTGAAAACGAGACAGAGGATTCAAAGAACAAAGTACGCAATCGCGTAAGATTTGTCAGGATCGCGTACCAACTGTGGGTACGCGATCGCATATGTATCACCAAGATCGCGTACGAGGGCGGCCTTCCAGCTTTTCTGAATTAAGTATAAATACGATTTTTAGAGATTGTTAACCTAACTTTTGGATTCTAAACTTGGGTTTACGAAATTTTAAGCAACTTTGGAGGTTTTTCCATCACTTTGAAGATCGTTCATCGCATTTAATCATTCAGTTACGAGGAATCATCATCGAATCATTGTAATCATTCGGATACACTTTTATTTAATAAAAATGATTTTTTTATTGATTTCAATTATTAATTGTGATTGTTCTAGTTTGATTATGAGTAGCTAAATACCCTAACACTTGCTTGGATGAAATAACTAGTGATTAGGGGTGTTATCCTTTGAGTTTATGAAATATAAATTACGTTTAATCGAAAACCTTGTGCACTTGAGTTTTAATTAATTGTTGAAGCTTGTTGGTGAATTGATTAGTGACTATAGCGAATGTTCTTCACTTAATAATTCATTACAATTATATGTCAATGTATGATTGTTAATTGATTACGAACGCGGATTTTAAATAAGCTAGACAACGAAACTCAAACGCATAAGATAGTGATTTTGGCGAATGTCTTTCACTAGATTAAATTGTAAGTTAGTAAATTAAAATTAAGGTGTAGGAGATAGCGAATGTTGATCCTAGCTTAATGAGATATATCATTCCAACTTGATAAAGTGGCTTTAACAAAACACCCCGAAGTTATTAGTGAAATAATCCAAGCAAGTGTCGTTTTAATATCTGAAAAAGTTAATTCTCAACCGATTCTTTAGAATCCACTTCCCTTACTTAAAATTAATTAGACTGTTAAGCAAAGCAACAATTCGGTTGCAAAACTCCTACAGTTATATATCTTGTTAGATTAATTATATCTTTACATTACTCTAGAATACACATTCCATGTGGAACGAACCGGACTTACTGTAGCTACACTCTACACGATAGGGTATACTTACCTAGTTGTGTAATAGATAATTGCGGTAATTCTAAGTTTATTTTATAACTAGATTTTACACATCAGTGTGATCTTGCTCTTCACAATTTCACTTTGTCATGACAAAGTTCGAGTCAACAATCGAACACTCGTGTTACTGAATTATCATTTGAGTCACAGTTAGTCAACTTTTGATTTGTTTAAATAATATGAGTTCGATCATTATGTTTTAAATATTTAACATTTTATAAAATCAAACTTATTTTATAAACTTTGTAAATGTTTATAAAGCCTTTAAAATTTAAAAGTGTTTCTATAAACAGAAAATGGCTGAAAGGAATCTTTCAAAATCTTTTAACTTTTGTAGTTGGTCAAAAAAGAAAACATAAAAAACTATTTAACGCAAGTGTACTTTATTATTCAATTTATATGTACCTTTTCTGTTTACCCAATGTATTTAACTTTTTAACCATTAAGTAAATTATGATTAAAGTTTCTATAAGGTCTTGTAATTGATTTATACATTTGACTTTTGAAAAGTGTGTTTTGAAATAATTTAAAACGGATATATTTTTTAACGTTTAAGGACATTCAAACCACGGCACAATCACGGTCGGACTGTGATCAATCATGGTCATAATGTATTTTTCCTTGAACTTTGAAAAATTTGACTATAAATATCTAGCTCATTTCTAAATTAACGGTTATCCTCCTTAGTTCTAAAAATATACAATTCTCTCAATTAAAAAGTGATCAAGTGCTCATAGTGTTTATCACTAAGTGTATTTGAGAGATTAAACTTCTAAGCAAAGAGTTTATTTATGTAGTGAGGTTATTGAGTTGTATTCATTTCTTGCCACTACATTGTTATTGTAAATTTTTGTTAAGAGATCCTCAAGAGTGTGTATGAAGAGGATCTTATATTATTTCTCTTCCAGTTGTTTGTGGAAGAGATTTAGAGTGATTAGTGCATTTCATTTATTAGGAGAAGATTCATTGAGTGAGTTTTTGATTAGTGTGTTTTTTCAAGAGTGTGAAGAAGAAGAAGAAGAAAAAGAAGAAAAAGTGGTATTGCCTTCTAAAGTAATAGAAGAAGAAGAAGAGACTGATGTGGTGATCTTCCCTTGTGTAGATAGATTATTTGGTGATTAGTTATTTTTACTTACTATTGTTGGTGTTGGTGATTTTCTTACTGAAAGAGAACATATTTGTGTTAGTACGTAGCTAGGCTTCTTATCGTAGAAGTTAGAGAGTTTGGTTAGGTGATCTTCTTTTAATTAAACAAAGATTAGGGTTGTGTTATTATTGAAGAAGAAACAACACTTTAAACAGTTTTCATTCTTACCAATGAAAATAATTGAATCACAGTTGAGATATCTCGATATCCTGCTACCGAGAAGTGGATTAAGGTATACTAGTTAACGGTGTATAAATCATGGTGTTTTTGGAGATATATTTCTAACCTTTAAATTCTAATTTACTTACTAGTAATTATTCAAATTTCAAAGAACATATTAAAATTGATAATTAATCATAAATTAGTGATTCGTCCCTATCACTAACTTACAAAATGTTGTGAATGTGAAACTCTAAGCGAAAAGAAATTGCACGTGTAGCTAACCGATTCATATGCTATGTGACAAAAATCCATGGTTATGAATTAATTTTGTCTTGACATTATTAGTTTGTCTTTTTGAAATTTATCCAACTTTGAACACTCAAGCCACGTACTTGATGGTCCCAAAATTTAGGATAATACAATGATTTATCATTTTAATTTCCTATTAGATTAGAATTCCCCTATACTATATATTCACACTTGGATGTCATGCATGTGATGTACGTAGAGAAATTGTCATGTCAATTTGCGCGCTAACCATAAAAATAACAAGGATAATAAGCATCAACTACTCAAACCATAGGGTGTTGAACCAAAAATTCATCGTCAATAAATACCCTGATTCTCTTTCAATTCTTATTATCACCACCATAAGGTTCAAAAGATCTATGGAGATAACATCAATGTTAGGTTTTCTTGCAGTAGCTTCAATCATGGTGTCATATTTGTTTAGAATCTCAAATTGGTTGTGGTACAAACCGAAGAAATTCGAGAAGCTTCTAAGAGATCAAGGGCTCAAAGGTAGCCATTATAAGTTCATTACAGGAGATTTGAATGAGATGGTGCACATGACAAACGAAACCAATGCTAAACCCATGAATCTTACTCATGATATAGCTCCTCGGGTCTTTCCGTTTTTCCATAAAATAATTACTACTCATGGTACGTAGTATCTAGCTACTCGGTTTTGGGCATGTAATTTGTGTTGTTGACACTGATGTTAGTTGGAGCACATAGCGTAATTTTCTTTTTTCCGTCTTACATTTCAAACCTTTAACTTTCAGACATATACATTAACATAAACAGTCTCCGCTTTTACCCTAACAGCACGCAAGTTACCTTCTGTTAGCTGCACCAAGAATTTTTCCTTGATTTATTTAATGAACTATGTTATTTTGTGGGAGTATTGTAATTTAAATAGCCGCTTGTGTATCTTTAAACGTTTGCTGCTTTTTGGTATATAATTGTATAGGTAAAAATTGTTTCACATGGATCGGGACAAAACCTATAGTACACATATCAGAACCGACGATGGTGCGAGAGATCTTTGCTAACTATCGACAATTTCAAAAGCCAAGCGGAGGTAATCCATTAAGAAAAGTGCTAGCAAGGGGATTATTTGACGCTGAGGGTGATCAATGGGTTAAACATAGAAAAATTATCAATCCAGCATTCCATATACAGAAGCTCAAGGTATCCTTTTGTTCGTATATGTATGCTTATTATCATACAAGATCTAACGCTATATGTTATTCATCTAAAACCTTGTTTGCAAATTAACGCTTAAATATTATTGGCAGCATACGGTACCCGCATCTTATGAGAGCTGCAATGAAATGATCGATAAATGGGGGGAAATGGTAATGAAAGAAAGCTCGTGTGAAGTAGATGTATGGCCTTATATTCAAATATTCACGGGTGATGTAATTTCACGTACAGCGTTTGGTAGTAATTTCACAGAAGGAAGAAAGATATTCGAACTTCAAAAAGAACAAGCAGAATTAGTTACAAAGGTTATTCACTCGGTTTATATTCCGGGATCAAGGTAATTTTTATCAGATCAAATTTTACAGAACATTAATTTTAGTTACAAAACTAACTGTAATGCGAAAACATAACATGTGAACTTGAAATGTACTACTTATCTTATACTTAAAGTGGTAGTATCACTTTTTGGTACCTTTTAGCTAACCAAAGAAGTTAGGTATTTGCCGACAAAAATCAACAAGAGGATGAAAGCTATTGACAGAGAGGTGAAGGCTACAATAAAGAACATTATCGAGAAACGAGTGGTTACAATGAAAGCCGGTGAAACTATGAATGACGACCTTTTAGGCATTCTTTTGGATTCCAATGACAAGGAAATTAAGCAACACGGCAATAACAGTTACGGATTAAGCATTGACGACGTAATTGAAGAATGCAAGCTTTTCTACTTTGCAGGACAGGATACCACAGGAAATTTGCTTGTTTGGACAATGATTTTACTAGCTCAACACACAGATTGGCAAATTCGTGCAAGAGAAGAAGTATTACACATGTTTGCCAATAAAAAACCGGATATTAATGAGTTAAATCACCTAAAAGTTGTAAGTAACTATATGTCTACTTTTTGAATATTTAAATCACCTAAAAGTTGTAAGTAACTATATGTCTACTTTTTGAATATGTTAACTTCTTACTGGAAGTCGTTTTTATCTATCACATATAACTAAATCAGCGCATAATTTACTACATTGTCGTGCACTTAACCCCTTTTTAAACATCACATTTTCCAGATCTCCATTATTTTCAACGAGGTTCTTAGACTATACCCACCAGCTGCAACACTGAGACGGTATGTACATGAAGAGACCAAATTGGGTAAATTAACCTTACCGGCAGGAACTCTCATCGAGATAAACCCATTGATTTTACAACATGATAAAGATACTTGGGGTGAAGATGTGAATGAGTTTAAGCCTGAAAGATTTTCTGAAGGTGTTTTAAAGGTGACCAAGGGACAAGCCCTGTATCTCCCGTTCGGTGGTGGGCCACGTATATGCATTGGTCAGAACTTTGCTATCCTAGAAGCGAAAATGGCTCTTTCAATGATTCTACAACGCTTTTCTTTTGAGCTATCTCCGTCATACTCTCACGCTCCGCGCAATGTACTTACCCTACAACCTCAGTTTGGCGCTCACTTGATTCTACGCAAACGTTAAGCAATTAACATGTATTAGTTTATTTTCAAGTGTGTTGTAAAGTATTATGTATTTTCGGTTGTGCAGATCTATTTAATTAGTTGCAGCACATGTATAATCCATATTATTATGTATTGTAATATTATTATCATCTTGCATATGTTGGGTATATTTTACAACAATTAGACGAAGCTGGAGCATGTGGTTAGACAGGGACAGAGCTGGGATTCTAAGTTAAGAGGGGCCGTAATTTGTTACAAGATAATAATGATAAATAATACTAATATACTTACGATCTAAACTTTCTATACAAAGTTTTGTTAAAATCGATCCCACGAAGTATCCTATTATTCATAAGTATCAATCCGTTGTGTCATGAACTAAAAAATATACCAGAACCCAATTAATATGCAACCAATACCTTTAATTCGAATCAACAATAATTAAAATCATAAAAGATTATACATCAACTTCTTAATCAAGTTATTTTGTAGTTTAACAGATTTCAAAGAGACTTGTTAAAGACGATTTAGAATGGAATAAAAACATATATAACAAAGGGTTCTTATATGGAAGTATAATTAATTAATACTCGTATAAGCATTTTCCAGTTTTATGACCGTAGATGTCTTGTATGTATGCGCAGGTAATTTAGAAGTTGGGCTAATGGGTTCTTACTGTACAACTATATTGGGCTAAATTGGGGAGGCTGGGCACACCGTAGCCTCCTACCGACTCCGCTGTTGTGGTTAGAGTTTAAACTGGTGGCTGAAGTTTGTAGCTAGGATTGAAGAAGCCCTAAATAATTGTAAAAGCTACTTGAAAAGGTTTCTAGGTTAATATCATCTTCTTCTTGTATTTGATTGTCAAAAAATGATTCAAGATTGAGCTTTTAAAATTATAAAGCCTACTTTAACAAGCTTTAAAATATCAATGCTATAATAATATTCATGTTAAAATTACTCAATGAAGGGCTTAGGTTTATTTGGTTGTTTCAGAACTGACTTCACAAATACTACTAAATGTTAATTTTGGAACACCACGTAAGAACTTTTTATTTTATTTTTAATTATGTTTATCGGTTTTTGAGGTTTATAAAGGATTTCAATTACCATCAGAAATATCATTCAACCTCTTTTACTATTTTCTTTCAAAACATTGATAATCAACAATGTTGACCGATCGAGTAGTTTATTAAAACGTTTAACAAAAATTTATTATTATATAACATTGGAGATGTTCTAATTTCATCCAACTAGGTATATGAATGACGAGAATCTCTAGTAAATTTACTGAGATGTTAACGGGACGGATAAGATCGGGGATTGCATTTGACATCCTCATCTCTGCTCCATCCCCGTTGGGAATTAATCGTACGTCTCCATTCCCGTCCATAACGGGTATTACTGATTCAATGATTTTTTTCTCTCTATCAAATAAACTTAAAATCGTTTAATAAACTATCAAAATGAAAACCTCGACCAATAAATATCACATAAACTCTTTGTGATCTATGGTAACCTAACTACTATGTTGACATACTATAGAGCAAGGTTGCAATTTGCTAGGGCGGAGAATACATGACTGAGTGGTTCGTTTAACACCAAATGAAAGATATAAATACGATAAACATAATACGAAGAATACAAAGAAGATTTTTTTTTTAAGTCATACATTTGATAATCATGAATACAAAACCAAGTCCCTAATCTTGTGTCATATATACAAGACGGATACACTCTTTGTATCGGGGTTTATAACATTAGGGATAACTACCAACTCTTCTATTCGAATACATGAGGAGACGATCTCAATTTATGAGATCGGGTTTTACCCTAGGTAAACACGCTAAGTAACACCCTTCTAAATGTCAAGGGATCTCTTTATTTATAGAGTTCCAAGACTTACAAAGGAAACATAATCCTATTAGGAAACTAAGTCCTTCTATCTTTCAAAGTCGATCTTCAATATCTGTAACTTCATGTGCAAGTCTTCTAGAAGTCGCCTTTAATGTTTCCTAATGTGCAAATATTCAGTTTACACTTTGTCTCATCAAATTTATAATGTGACATAAAAATTAATGTCACTTAATTTTCCCAACAATCTCCCCATATTTGATGATGACAAAACAATTGGTAAACTGATTACAAGTTGATACATGTAGATTAAACAATAAAAAGTATAATCTTTGTCTTGATAGCTCATAACATCTTGCATAATTCGTCGAACTCTTCTTGTGATGATAACTTGATCTTTCTTTGATATCTCATCAACTATTTCAAGAGTATATATCTTTCTTCTTTCAACTTCAGAACATCTCTTTAAAGTTAACTTGAACAGTTTGATCAATTTGGCTTGAATCACTATATCTTCATGATACTTGTACCCAATGTTAAATATTTCTCCCCCTTTTGTCATTATCCTTCTTTATTTTATTATAAATTCGATTGTAGCAGTACTAACTGAAATCATGTAATTCGAATCTCGTTTAACTGTATACTAGCAGCACTTACTGTGTACTAGCAGCATTAGCTGTTAACGAGCAGCATTAACTGTTAACGAGCAGCACTAACAGTTAACGAGCAGCATTAACTATGTACGAGCAACATTAACACAAAATTTGCAGCAGAATCTTGTCTGGATACCACTTGTCAGGATCGATTATGTCTAACAATTATATTGAATCTAAACCTATTAAGGAAGTTGTGGAATAACACCTTAATAGTTTGATCAAGACTTGAATGATTAAACAATAACTAATAATGAAAAACAACTTTGAATTAATAACCAAAAGCTTCAATATTATTAAAGATAATAATACGAATACACTTTATGTATTACGGTTTATAACCTTGAAGCTACGACTATCTCTATCGTTGTATATCTTCTTCCAACTATCTAGGATCGCTATTTATACATATAGAGTCGTGAATAAACTTTCCTATATTTAAGGAATTACAATCCAATTCCTTTTACAAAACAATCTGCTATCGATATACATAAGTTTCATATTCTAATACATTAGCAACACTATCATTGATAAAACAGTGCACATCAGTAGTATCTACACTAGCAGCACTAACTGTGTACTAGCAGTATTAACTCTGTAGTCGCAATACTAACTCTGTTCTAACAACATTAACTTTACACAGATTCTGAAGAGTGTATCTCCCTGTAGAAAGCTCAGATCTTGCTTAAATTTTTACACGAAGTAGATCCATGTGTCTTTAACTTTATATCCAAAAATCAAGTCGATCCAACGGTTAATTAACACACTACGATCATATAACAGAAGCTGCATAAAATGAAACCATAAACCTTCTGCTGTAACTTCGAATTTTAATATCTCCATGTAGAGACATCCAATCACGATCAAATTTTTACACAATGTACAAACCTCTGTCTTGTATCACATATCCAAAAATCAATAATATTCGTTGGATAACGAAGACATGGTGATCATTTAACTGCAGCTGTGCTGAAAAACCCTAAACTTTCTGCAACCGATTTCGATAATTAATATCTTTCAATCAAAAACTAATATCAAAAATTTCTCTGGTCAGAACGTTCATCTATGTGTTGTGAACTTCCACTTCAAATTTCATGACGATCCGATGGCTAACGAATGAGATCTGATGATTTTTTCACCGCTGCACAAAATATGACGAATATAAAAACGAATTTAGCAATCTTCTAGGGTTTCTTCAATACAAAATCTTTTGCTTGGATTGGATCTTTACAAATCTTGAATAGACTTGATGCGCTCTGATACTAATTGAGTGGTCCCATTTAACACCAAACAAAAGATATAAATACGATAAACATAATATGAAGAATACAAAGAAGATTTTTTTTGAAGTCATACGTTTGATAATCATGAATACAACACCAAATCTCTAATCTTGTGTCATGAATACAAGACGGATACACTCTTTGTATCATGGTTTATAACCTTAGAGATATCTACTAAATCTTTTATTCGAATACACGGGGAGACGATCTCAAGTTATGAGATCGGGTTTTACCCTAGATAAACACGCTAGATAACACCCTTCTAAATGTTAGGGGATCTCTTTATTTATAGAGTCCCAAGGCTTACAAAGGAAACATAATCCTATTAGGAAACTAAGTCCTTCTATCTTTCAAAGTCGATCTTCACTATCTTTAACTTCATGTGCAAGTCTTCTAGAAGTCGCCTTTAATATTTCCTAATGTGTAAATATTCAGTTTACACTTTCTCTCATCAAATTATAATGTGACATAAAAATAAATGTCACGTAAAAATAAATGTCACTTAATTTTTCCAACAATGACCTGTACCTTGTAGTAAGTACTCGGCCTAGATGGGAAGTACTCGGGGAGTACTCGGATTGATGTTTGATAAATTTCATAATTACATTTTCAAAAATAGACTAGAGATTGAAGACCGTTGGTGAACGGTACTAAAGAGTAAAACAAAAGGAAAAGAAAGCGACCCAAAGATTCAACTGGACTATAAAATTCTAATTTTAAAATATATTAAACTGTTGAGCGAGTTTGATTTTGACCGAGTAATCCTGAATTTTCGAGTTTGACTGAGTTTTTCGAGTTTGATTGATTTTTTTCGACTTTGACCGAGTTTTTTCCATTGATCAATATAGATCGAGTTTTCAGTTCGAGTTAGACCGAATCGTTTCAGATCACCCTTTCACGAGTACTCCCTAAATACTCTGAAGAGTATTACAACCCTCCTATAGAGAGATAACTTGGCAAGTAAGGTTGTTAGATGAATTAAAACAAGTTTAAATAAGACATTGAGTACAATGTTAATGAGAATATGATGAAACGAAACGTATAATTGTAAAAATTAAACGTACAATTTGGTAAAATAATAGATTTACTCTAGATTTAAGACTATTAATATATTTGTATATAGTTTATAGTGTCTCATGTATATAATTTATTAAAAGGTTGTTAAGATCTCCATCTTGATCTTACGATTTTATGATCTCACTGAATGAAAATGACCTCGATTTGGCATAGGATCTGTTTAGGGTCCCGATCCTTAGCATAAGATTTTAGGATCTCGATCCGATCCGATCTTACTTAGTATGAATTAATCTGTTAAAATTGTACAAAAATATGTTGATTTCGTCTAATAAAAGGCTAATGGGCTAATCATTTAATCAATTAGTAAAAATAAAATTAATCAATTCTTCAACTACAATAGTTTAACACACGAAAATCTACATCTTTAACAACTTATATAGTAATCTAAATCCTTATTAGTAGTGTTGAGCTAATGTGGTAATGTTTAAACTATAAAAATTTCATTAATTTGTCACGAATTTGGTCTTTTGAATATATTATAACACACATGTATAAGACTAGATTATCTTATTTTTAAGATCCCGATTCAATCTACGATCCCATTTTGCAAAGATGAAAACAATCATAGGTAAGATCTCGATCTTGACAACCTTAGATTTATTTTATGTAATATATATAATCGAATATGGGGACTCAATAAAATTCCCATCGGGTACAATATGAAAACCTTAGGGGTATTCTCATCCCGGCCCCTAAGTGTGTTCAATTTTGGATATCTGAGATTTTAAAAAGTAGATGTCGCTACTCGAAACTTGTATCTGTAGATTTCACTACCCGAAACTCGTATCTGAAATTTTGGATACTCGAAATTTTGAATACTAGAAAGTTCAGATATGGCTATCGGGTTATTCGAAATCCGAATCAAAAAAATAATTTTTTTTGATAATTTTTTTTTATTTTTAAATCAAAAATATAAATATTTATAACTATTTAAATAATGAACTTAATAAAGTATATGTCTATTCAAACAAAATTCGATTTGATTTATCCCAAATACTAATTTCATTTCCTAAATACACAATTCGGGATGACGATGGATTGGGTGAAGTTATATGAATATTCATATCCAATTATTTCTCATCATCCACATTCGTATCCATATCCATCTATTTTAAAATCGTCCGTCCATATCCATATCCATATCCATTGGATGAAGCGTGTTAATGGATATTCAGGCCCAACCCGTAAATTTAGAGGGCCTTGTGCTACAACTGAAAATTAGGCCTCCAAAATTTAATCATATATAAAAAATGCTGATTTTAAGTATGATTTCATATCCCATATAATAATAATAATAATAATAATAATAATAATAATAATAATAATAATAATAATGTAATTTCATCAAAACTTAGTATTGCTAGGCAAATATAAACAATAATAATAATTTTTTTATTCCTGACTTTAGATATATAATATAATAATTATTTATTTATTTTTATTCTAACCTTAACATAGTATCATCTAATCTAATTCTTCAAAATAAGTAAAGCTAAAGAAGTTTCAGAAAATTTAAAGATAATCTTTAGATTCCAAAATATCATCTTTATAAATTTAATGACCATATAGTATTTGTGTAAAATATATTTTTAGATTAATTAGAGTTATTCTAAAATGTTTCTATAAAAAAAAAAAAAATTATACTCCGTAGTGATCTACATACTGAGTGATATATTTAAAATGGTCCAAATGGAGGACTTGTTTATAAATAATATAAACGTGAGGGATTAATTTGTAAGTTTAAATTCACTACCTAATATCTGGATTCGAAAGTTCAAATACCCAAATTTCAAATAACTTGGGATAGAATATTTTGGATGTTATGATATTGGATTCAAATACCCCATCCTCGTTTTCATCCTCAGTCAATTCAAGAATTTTCAAGTCAAATTAAATTCTTCTCGACGACGTCTCTCATCGTTTCTCCGGCATACGAGTTCATTCGGTATCTAGGTGAGCTAACTAATTTTAGCCTTCATATATAAAATACATCCTCTGTTTAAATAGAATCTTTCAAAATCTTGTATCATTCCCAATATGATTTTAAAGTTCCAATAATATCTTATCGCCGCCTACAATTTTACACGAGATCTTGACAAAAATATGTTACACATGTCAACGTTATGCCTGCAATGTTCTCTTTCGAGTAAGGGTACATTCTACAACATATTGTATTGATAAAACCATGCTCAAATAATTTAAACTAGCTTCATGTGTATTATCTGTATGGTGCAACTAGTAGTCTATTTTCTTTTCTTTAATTATTTTAATAATTTAAACTTAAATAATAAATATTAATATAAATATTCAAATATAAAAGAAAGGACAAGGTGTGTCCTTGCTCCACAAGAAAAACACCGTCTTCTAGAAGATATTTTTGATGAGAAGTCCAAATCTTTCCACCTTTCATATTATACAAATTTGTTTCTACTTTCAATTTTGAAATATCCAAAACTTTGGAGAAAAATATATAGAATCTCAAACACATCATATTTATCACTATGTATTGTACAACACAAAAATATTTACGTATATATGAATATTATATCCACAAAAACTTCACAAAATGATATTGCATAATACATTATGATTAATGATGTGCATGATACCACATCCGATAAAACCATTCACAGTTATTACCTAAATGACTAAACCGGTTATTTACTCCCATCTCGAAACTCGGATATCGGTTTCAAGTTTCCGGAGAAGAATACTATCGTCACAATAACTCTTCCCTAACGAGGTTCATTCGCTTAGCGCGATTCGAGCTCAAAGCTCAACTTTCCTGAGTTCGGCCAACACATACTTAGCATGTTCTTTCGACAATAAATGACAAATAGTACAAGGAGAATATTCATAGATGTGTTATTTGTATGTTCACCCCATTGTCTTGGTCAGCCCACCTGATTGATCAATAATGTCAGTCTAGGACCTTCTAGAAGAGTTTCACTTTAAAAACTAGTGATTGCTCTCGTTCATTCCAAGTACCTCGTACACTTGAAAATATATTCATGCATATTTTCAAGGATTAATCTCGAATCGGGTTTGCACGGCCGTCGGAGTGTTGAGGATTAATCACCCATAAAACTTAATCCTTTTGCACTTAAAATTAAATACTCTTGATCAAATGGTGCCATGCATGGGACTCGAACCAATCAAATTATGTGTGTACGTCTTTCTCCCTCGTATATATCTTTTTCACATCATTGGTTCACCTTTTGTAAATTTGTTGTGATCATGAATTTTCCTGTCTAATTTGATACTCTATTTTAATCGATATCCATCCATGTTGCTTCGTTGTTCCGACCACTCTTATACAGCTCGACAAACCCTTTAAGTGAATTGTATAATAATGTTATAAAATTCAATTAATTTAGACAATGATACTTAACTAAACAATTAAATGCTTTCTTAATAAAGCATTTCTTTTAAGGGGAGAATGTGGTATTAAGTTTGTTATTAAGGAAGAAACTAATACTCTGTTTTTCAATCGTAACGTCAATTCACAAATTAAATGCGAAACCAAATTATTTGGATAGAATTCGTATCAAAATTGCCCATCTTCACACGAATGCCAAACACAATGTTGTATATAATTTTATGGAGTAATGTATATACGACGTTTACTAGTCAACTAGTGCAAAGCACATTGAGGTAAATGACTTAAAAGCATAAATACAAATTGTACTTCAGTAGGGTGTTCGTTTGGATGGATCAGATTCTCATCAATTCATTTGGATTTTGGTTCTCAAAATGTGAAACCAATTCATCCAAATAAATATTGAATCTGAACCGAACCGAATCAAGTTACTCGTAAAAGGTAATGTCATGAGCGATATCAACGGTTACGTATTGTCGTGTTCCATTGATGGTTTATAAAGATGTGGAGTTAATTTTTTATATTAAAATTTAAGATTTTAAGTTATATACAATGATATAAATTAACACTACCTATCATATACTAAGGTTTAATATATAAAAATAATATTTAACATCTATTTTGATAGATAATAAGAGTATTACATTATATCCGAACGGTCCAATCTAAATAAATCATTAAATAATTCGGTTATATATGAATAATGAGCACCCCTACTTTAGAGGACGTGCCATGACAAGAACAGAAAAGCAGAGGATCATAACAACCAACTACTCAATCCAAAAGGGGGTAAACTAAACTTTACTTGTCAATAAATATCCAAATCCCCTCATTCACTTTCCTATTATCACAATCACAATCTTCAAACTAACAAATTAAGTTTTTCTACTACTATATCCACTAAAAATATGGAGTTAACAAAAAATTATATTATAGGAGTAGCAGCAGTATTCTTGGTGATATATTATACATGGAGAATTTTGAATTGGTTATGGCTCAAACCCAAGAAGATCGAGAAGTTTCTAGAAGAACAAGGTCTTAAAGGTAGCTCGTATAGATTTTTGTACGGAGATTTAAAAGAGATGGTGGAGATGATGAACCAAGCCAAATCTAAACCCATGAGTTTATGTCATGATATCGCTCCTCGTGTCTCGCCCTTTTATCATAAAATTCTCAATACTCATGGTATGAACTTTTTCTTTAATTTTTTATCTTAATCTTAATTATGTTAAAACTTAAATATTGCCCGTTTTTGATAAACAAAAAGACGAGAGCTTATAAGGCTTAAAAGCTACTCCAACTGATTTTAAAAATAAGTTATAAATTTAAAGAGTATGAAACTACATAAGTACCCTTTTTACATTTTTTCTTTGTTTTACTTTTTGGTTCTTTAATGTCAATTCACACGGTTAATTTTCAGCTTCAGCTATTTTAACAAACAATTCTAAAAAGGTATATAAGCCGTAACTTTCGGCTTCAAAAATAAGCTCCAACTATAAACTACAAGTTTGCCGTTTCAACCAAACACACCCTGTGAAATGAACTCTACTTAACTATATCCATTTACTTTTGTAATTTAATAATAAATTGGGACATAATATGGAATATAAAATTAGGATGCAGAAGGTAATTATTTAATAAAGTTTTTAAAATCAAAAATTCACATTGTACAAAGAAAAATCTCAGAGACTTTTAGAGGAGATGATCTCTACATCACAAGACTTGTATTCTGCTATATCTTGGCTACTGATATTGCTTTACTTGATTTGTGAGGTAATTATGATAGAGTAGAAAAACTACCTCCCTCCCATATTATCATGTTTCCTTGCATTAATTGGGATTAGAAAGGGTTAATTAAGATTAATTATATTATATTATATTATATTTTATATTAATCAATCAAAAGATTGTAATAAGTAATTTAATTATTTAAATACTCTCTCGGTCCCAATTTGATTGTTCCAGACAGAAACACGCAGTTTGAAAAAAATACATTTGAGAAAAACACAAGTACAACTTACTTTTTGCACAATGGCATTTCTACCTTTAACTAATTAATTTAAGATTCATTTTACTTTTGTAATTTAATTTTTAAAGTAGGAACAGTATGGTAAAATTGATGAAATTTCATTTTCATATTTGACGGTAGACAATCAATTTGAAACGGTCTAAAATGAAAAAGTAAACTAAATAAATTGGAACGGAGTATATAAACACATACGTATCCGTTTGATCTACAAATAGTTTTGTCACTTCCCTTTCATAGTAAGTAATGTAATGTTTTGCATTATTCTTGCATATTTCTTATATTCTATTTCTCCGTACTAAAATAATTGTCACTAAAAAAAATACAATTTAACAAATATACATAATCATTACTGCTTTCTCTTTTTTATTTTTTGTAGAATGACAGTTTTACCACTAACCAATTAGTTAATGCTTTCTTTAAAGTTTGTAATAATAATTTCAAATATTGTTAATATGGCAATCACGATCAAACTTTCCCTGTCTATTTTTGAAAGTGGACAATTAGTTTGAGATGTCCGAAAAAGAAAATATAGACTATATTTTTAGGATGGAGGGAGTAACATTTTGTCCATGCAGTACAAATTGTTGTGGACTATTGTTACATAATGTGACATTTTTATCCTGATTATGTAGGTAAGAATTGTTTTACGTGGATGGGAACAAAGCCCGTGGTACATGTATCTGAACCAGCTATGATACGCGAGGTGTTAAATAATTATCATCAATTTCAAAAGCCGAGGGGAGGCAATCCATTATCAAAGTTGCTGGCGAGAGGATTAATCGACGCTGAGACTGAGCAATGGGTTAAGCATAGAAAAATTATCAATCCTGCATTCCATGTCGAGAAACTCAAGGTTTACTATCCTTAAAATGCCATTTCTATTTCTGTTACATGCAACCGTTTGCTATAGTTCTAAATATATCATTTGGATGTACGAATAATTCTATTCGCAGCATATGGTACCGGCATTTTATGTGAGTTGTAGCGAGATGATCAGCAATTGGGAGAAATTAGTGACCACAGGACGCATGTGTGAAGTGGACGTGTGGCCTCATCTTCAGAATTTTTCAAGTGATGTAATTTCACGTACAGCGTTTGGTAGTAGTTTTGAAGAAGGAAGAATGATATTTGAACTTCAAAGAGAACAAGGAGAGCTAATTATGAAGATTGCAAATTCCGTTTACATTCCAGGATCAAGGTCAATAAGTTTCCGAACAATATTTTTGAGCTCATAACATTAATGATATTCTATGATCAAAGTGGTGATATCATTGTATTTGGATTTTGTGCTAATGAAATAACTTTCAACAGATTTTTGCCCACAAAAATCAACAAGAGGATGAAAGACATTGCGCGAGAAGTGAAGAGTTTGATAACGAGCATTATCAACAAACGAATTGTTGCGATGAAAGCTGGAGAAACTAGCAACGACGACCTTTTGGGCATACTTTTGGATTCCAACTACAAAGAAATTAAGCAACATGGGAATAGGAAATTTGGATTAAGTATAGATGAAGTTATCGAAGAATGCAAGCTTTTCTACTTTGCAGGACAAGAAACCACCGGAAATATGCTTGTTTGGACTATGATTTTACTAGGTCTAAACACCGAATGGCAAACACAAGCTAGAGAAGAAGTTTTACGTGTCTTCGGTGATAAGAAACCAGATATAGGTGGTTTAAGTCATCTAAAAGTGGTAAGTTTTAGTACTATAAAGTTGTTTAGGATTGCTTATTTATAAGTGTTTATCTATTTATTTGCTTAAAACATAAGTGTGTGTTAACATGCTTATGTTTTAATAAAATCGCTTAAATAAGCAATCCCAGTTAAACACTATATAATTATCTACAAAAAACCTTGATGGAATATGTTTGGGTTCTTATACATTTTTGTATCTTAATTATCTCATTATTGCAGATCAACATGATTTTCAATGAGGTCCTTAGACTATACCCTCCTGCAGTATTACTAAGACGACTCGTACATGAAGAAACCAAATTAGGTAACTTAACCATACCAGCAGGAGCTCTCGTCCAAATAAACGCAATGATTTTACACCATGACAAAGATACGTGGGGTGAAGATGTGAATGAGTTTAAGCCCGAAAGATTTTCTGAAGGTCTTTCAAAGGCAACTAAGGGAGCCACATATATCCCGTTTGGTGGTGGCCCACGTATATGCATTGGTCAAAACTTTGCTATGCTAGAAGCAAAAATGGCTCTTGCAATGATTCTACAACGCTTCTCTTTTGAACTATCTCCTTCGTATTCACATGCTCCACGCGCTATACTCACCCTACAACCTCAGTTTGGTGCTCATTTGATTCTACACAAACTATAGATAATCATCACACTTATTCCTGTTTTAACGTATGCCGTCGTGTTATATATCCATCGTTACTTTACTCGCTCTATTTCGATGTAGCATATATATGCTATTCATAGTATTATGTTTACAAATCAATTTTGCCTCTCATGTTCAATATTTAGTCACCATGTACATGTAATATTCTGATGAGTAAAGACAGTTAACTAACAACAAAGTGCAACAGTGTAATAGATTGACGACAAGGATGTATATGTAGAACACATAACAAATGGATAAAGCTAGTCAAATATGGAACTTCTTGCTAAAGCACACGTGTCGATTGAAAATAGACTTGTTTCTTTCGTGGATGAGTATGATTACATGATTTGAGAAAAAAATGTGAGGTGTAAATATAAAGAGAAATTAAATTTCAAATTATCAAAGAAAAAAAAAAAGGATGTTTGTAAGGTTAAATTCCTTGTTCACGTAGATAACGTTTTTCTCTACAAGTCTTGTCTGCTTTCTTCTTAAATTTTATTTAAAAAAATAAAAATAAAAATACTTAAATACATAAACTTGGAAAACTACAACACCACATTAAAAATTTAGAAAGTCTAGAGATCTGATCGGATGATAAAATTTGCCATGCCTTTTTAAAAGAAAATTTGGGCAATGGTGACTCCTCCCACCGGTCAATTGGGCCGTCGGTATTCACCGTCGGAACCAATGTCAATAGCACGGGATTGTCGGTTGACGCCGTCGGTTTCAACCGTTAGATATCCGACGAGAGAAGATGGAAGGGTGTGGGTCCGGGTTGATTAAAAAAATACTTTTTTGTTTGACCGTTTGAAAATTAAAAGAAAAAAGAAGAAGAAAAGTATATCGTTGCCCACTTTTTTCAATCTTTTGACTCCTATATATATACACACTTTTTTATCGATATATATATATATATATATATATATATATATATATATATATATATATATATATATATATATACACGCACACACACACTTCAAGTCTTATTTTTCACACATCTACAATTACAAACAACTGCGAATCATACAATTATATACACATTACTCTTTTTCACACAACAACTACTACACACTACTCTTCACACAACAACTACTAATGACTAAAAAACACCACATACAAACACATTCTCAATCCAATAAATGTGGCAAAATTTACTCAATAATCCTATATGAAATCCGAGTTCACCGACGGGATCAAGTTTCGCTCAATCGAGCTACCGCTCACCGAGTAATTCAATCGGATTTGCACAATTTGCACCCATCGCTAATCCGTTCCCACTTGCACGTGACGACCCATGAAACCAATATCAATATCAAGGATGGTATCAACCCATAATTGTCAAGATGAGGTCAATGTCGAACCCGAACCACAAGATTTGAAGCAAAAAAGAAAGCAAGTGAAATGGAGCGAAGAGGAGGTCAAAATATTGTATGAACGGTAGGTACACGCGTCAGAATATGGTGTCATGGGAAATAACCAAACGGATCAAAGTTTTTGGCGAAAAGTATCACACGAATACAATTTTTAAGTTCCGTAACCGACAAAATGGAATAAAATTGCAAAAGACGTCAAGGTTTTCAATTCACTCTACAAACAACATAATGAGCATCATCATCAAAGCAGGGGCGAAGACGAAGATGTTTTACAAGCGGCCTGTGACCACTTCAAGCAACAACAAAAATGAAAGTTCATTTACGAGCAATGTTGGAACGCACTAGAGAAATATCCGAGGTTATTGACGCGGGGGTCATGAACAACAAACGTACATTAGAATACGAGCAAGAACCGGTCAATCTTGAAGAGGACGACATCCCGAACCCCAAGCCATCTCCGACCCTCTTTCGGCTAAAATGCAAAGGTTATTCCAAAACGACTCAATTCGTCATCCACCCGTTCGTAGCATAAGTAGAAAAAGTTAAAAAGGTTCAGGTTCATCGGATGCCGCTAGTTCGTCAAGAAGTTTGCAAGATGAAACCCTTGAGACGGTTAAGAAAGCCTCGAAGCGCAACAAACCGCATGCAAACAACTACCGAGAAATCCAACAAAAAGTTAATTTTTAAAGCGTTAAACTTTACTAGTAAAAAATACCGAAGGGTATTAGCAAAAGGAAATATAAATGCTCAAAACTGCTTGGGAAAATGTGGTAAAAACGTATTTGACACAATTCGCGACAATGTTTGCTTCGGATTTGCGACAACAAGAAGATGAAGACGAAGACGGACGCAAAGATTCGGAGTAGACTACTACTTATATCAATATATTGTAATGTTTTTTTATTAATGTAATGTTTTTATATTTAAAGAAATTGTATTATTTAATATTGTGAAAAATGGTAATTTGGAGGGTACCCCTGACCCCCGTACCATAAATCAATGGTACGCGTCCGCTCCACCTGGCAAGGAGCATCAACGCCGGACAAATCACATGTCCACAAATCACTCACATATACCGAGAAACGGATTCGAACTCCTGACATGTCGGTCACACATGTGGGGTCTGAGCGTTTGCGGTGGCGGTACCACTTGAGTTATGTCCAATTGGTTTATTTAATATTATGTTTTAAATATATATTTAATAAATAATATATATATATATATATATATATATATATATATATATATATATATATATATATATATATATATAGTAAGGTGATAAAAAAGAAGAAAAAATATAGGGAGAAAAGAGAGAAGCAATTTGGACCAATCATTTTAAATCATTTTAACATTGAGTTGAAGGGTATTATAGGTAATTTGATTTTAATTAATTGGTGAGCGTTGAATAAAAATGGCAAATTCAACGTAATAGTAGGAAGATCATGAGATTGATACTTGTAAGCCATTATCATCTCTATTAATAATTAACCACTACTCCCTTTTCTTTTCGGATTCACTATAATCATCAATTGATCGCCCTTTGTATTGTATATAAATCCTCGGGTAAGATTTTTCAGGTTATACATATTTTTCATAAATCATACGATCAAAAACAATAATCATTTTAATCATTCTATTTAAAATCAAAGAATAACTTAATCGTTTTTTCTAGCGGAATCTTTTATGGATTATTGGGTTAAAACGTAACAATTTACGATTTTATCAAATCACATTGATTCATTACTTTATTATATTTACAATTTTAGTTCTCCTTTTTCAAAATTGCGTTTTGTATATTTCATTCACCATATTTTTCTATTGATTCACAACGTCATTATGCATAATCTCATTTTTCATTTTAATGATTACTCGACTTTACAACAAATATTTAACACTGTGATTCAAAAAGGTATATATACTTATGATTCATAAAATACATACTTTGATTCATAAAATTATATAACTATGATTCCAAAAACACATATTTTGATTCACAAAACTAGATAACTATGATTCAAAAACACATATTTTGATTCACAAAACTAGATAACTATGATTCAAAAACACATATTTTGATTTACAAACTATATAACTATGATTCATAAAATATATACATTATATTCGATCTATAAAATTCAATATTTCTAAACAAAATTAACACCGTGATTCAGTTATTTTGCTGGTATGATATAAAAAGAAAAGTCCTGAATCGTTTGCGTCCCATTAATTTTCATTTTTTAAATTTGTTGGAGCCGATTACACAAAAATTAAATTGGGTCTATGTATGATGATTAATTAAATGTAAATGAATCTCTATATTTTAGGAGAAATAACTCCTCACCCCTATTTTTATGCATCAGTTTTCTTTCCACATTTAAGAAAAACGAATTTTTCCTTTTAATCTATCAATGTACCATTTTACCCTTGAAGAATTCAAATTGATTACTAAATATTACAATTGTTCCATTTAGTGATCTCAACCATTAATTCCAATATCTGATGGTCATAAACTCTTCTCTCCCTTCTCTCATATAATTTTCTTCTCCATTGATCCAACTCATATATATATATATATATATATATATATATATAATTACAATTTACATTTACAATATATATATATACATGTATATATATATGTATATATATGTGTATATATATATATATGTATATATATATATATATATATATATATATATATATATGTATATAGATAATCAAAATGGATAAATGAGGCAATAGAGACAATGTTAGAATTCGGACAAGAATTGATTCCTATAAGATTATTAATAGAAAATGAAGGTGAAAATGATACTTTAGAGATTATGTTAGGATTAACCTTTTTAGAAAATGTTAAACCCTACCATATAACATCTTATGGATTAAAAATAACCTTTAATGGTAAAATGATATATATACCTAAATGACAAGTCCCTTTAGTATTTACATACCTATAGGAATTACTTATAAAGATTATAAAGCAGAATATTTTGCTGTATATATAGATAATGGTGTTGGAGCATGTATATGTAGATCAGATTGTTTTCCAAAAGAATATCATCAAGATTTAGAACCGCATATAGGACGAGGGATATCAAATGGTATTATCAAAATGGATAAAGGAATTAAAACCCCAATAATACTACTAGGGTCATATATGATTAGATACCCACCTTTTTATTTTTACGATTTATTGTCATCTGATATTTTACTAGGAAATAACTTCCAACAGACTTTTAATAAAGTTGTTTTTGATTTTTTATCTTACCAAGTAAGCTTTAAAACACCATGTCACCATTGGATAGTAGTTAAAAGACTCAAAAGAGCATATAGAAAACAAAGACCAATAGTATTCAAAACTCGCGCAGAACAGCGTGGTGATTTAGGATACAAAGAAAAACCAATTTTCCACCCTTGTTAAAATACCAAGAAGCTATAGATTATCAAGTCAATCTTAGAAAATTAGATTCTGACATAGAAAATATCAAAGAAAGATTAAGAAAATGTTATACAGATAATCCATTGCAATTTTGGGATAAAAATCAAATAACGGCAAAACGAGAAATGAAAGATAAAAGCAAAGAAATAAGAGTTAAACCTATGAGGTACAATCCTGAAGATCAGAAAAAAAATTTAAATCGGATCAAAGAACTATTAGATCTTAAATTGATTAGATTAAGCAATAGTCCCCATAATTCACCTGCCTTTATGGTTAGAAAACATGCAGAAGTAGCTAGAGGCAAAGCTAGAATGGTGATAAATTATAAGAAATTAAATGATAATACAGTTTTTGATGGTTACTTTTTACCACATAAAGAGAGCCTTATAAATTGGACTAGAAATAAAAAGATATTTTCAAAATTTGATTGTAAAAGTGGATTTTGGCAAATAAAAATGCACCCAGAAAGTATTACATATACATCATTTTCTACTCCTCAAGGGCAATACGAATGGCTTAGTATGCCCTTTGGATTAAAAAATGCCCCACAAATATTTCAAAGAAAGATGGATAATATTTTTAAAAATTATGATTTTATTTTTGTTTATGTTGATGATATATTAATATTATCTGATAATGTCCAGACACACTTAAAACATCTAGATATTTTTGCAGATCTATGTATAAAAAATAAATTAGCCTTATCAGAAAAGAAAACAAGATTGTTACAAGAAAAAATAGAATTTCTAGGAATGAAAATTGATGGTAAAGGAATAGAACTCCAAAGCCATATTTTAGAAAAAATAACGGCTTTCACAGATAAATTAAAAGATAAAAAACAAGTTCAGAGCTTTCTTGGAATACTTAATTATGCCTCCGATTTCATACAAAACCTAGCATTATTAAGAAAACCTTTCCAAAATCTATTAAAAAAGGATAAAATTTTTAGTTTTGACAAAAATTTAGAAAGACAAGTAAAAAGGATTAAAGAACACTGTAAGAATCTACCTAAATTACAGTTGCCAAAGGAAGACGATAATTTAGTTCTTGAAACCGATGCCTCTGAGAATCATTGGAGTGGAGTCCTTAAAAAGATTGATTATAGTTCAGAACAAAATAAGGTAGGAGAAAGTATATATAGATATTGCTCTGGAACCTTTACAGATACCCAAACTAGGTACCATATTAACGAAAAAGAGTTATTAGCTGTTGTAAAAAGTTGTCAAAAATTTTATTACTTTTTGCTACCTAGAAGCTTTTTATTAAGAACTGATAATACCCAAGTAAAGGCTTTTATTAGGAATAATTTTCCCTCTAAACCTGAGTTTAAAAGATTAATCAGATGGCAAACTCTTTTATCTGAATATAATTTTGATATTGAGATTATTAAATCTAACAAAAATGTTCTAGCAAATTTCTTAACCAGAGATGGCAAAGATAATCCAGGAGGTTGACAAGTTACTTCCTCTGATGGCGGAACAGATAGAAACAATCGACGATATTGTTTCAGATATTATTGATATTGCAGAACTCCCAGGGAATTCAGGGCAAGTTAAGGATTTACTTACAACATGTTGCATGTTGATAAGGACTAAAATCGGAAAATATAAAACTGATAGCGGTATAATTAAAGCTTTGATAAAAGAGAGAACACAAAAAATGGATATTGGTTCTCCTTCAAGAATTGATATTTCTTCTACTTCTTCAGAAGAAACAATGGTGGACCAAAACCTAGATAATACCAAAAAATCTGGAGAATCTTTTTCTTTTAGACCACATTATGAAAAAATGATGTTTAAAACTAAGAAAATGATTTTCGAAAAACCAATTCCACTAAATTTTATTGAAACACAAAGTTTTATGATGAGAGAATTATATAATCTTTGTGAAACTGATTCCAAGTATATAGATTTTTCTGGAGTTTACCCTAGACTTAACTACCTACAAAGTTCATCTCCCCAAGAAATTAGATACTGGTATGATTTTGGATCCATAAATTCGATATACATTACTTCTCCAAATTTTCCAGAAATTTCTCAGTTACCTTATTGGATTGGTGAAGGAGTCAAAGATTGTTATTTGAGAAACCCAACTATCACACCCAAAGATATTTTAGTTTTGAAATTCCTCTCAGCGGGTCCTGATTTTTATGAGGATCAAACATACCCTGCTTATCATTTTATACAATCAGGAAAATCTGAATGTTTTACTATTTCTTTTCCTACAAAAAGAAAGGAATTTCAAAGATATTGTCAAATGGATATTCATTTTAGAAGAGCTATCGGAATTAGAACAGTTCTCCAGGGTATGGAGGCAAGTTTTAAAAGAGGATTCCGCACTTACAGCGGAAAGAAAAGATTTTCTTCAATCATGATATCTCCAGCAAAAACGACACCCAACGCAGCTACAAATTTTATGAATGGAAAAATAAATTTGATAAATAAAGGTCAATTAAAATCTAGCCCACAGGCCCAGGCAAAGATTTGTCAATTTAGGCAACACGAGAGGGGAACGTGTCTATCATGCTCTCCCCAAAAGGAAAAAGAAGAGACATGTGTTTATTTAGCATCATATGGAGATGATGACTAAACAAGCATAATGATACGTGCCATAGATGTATGTAAAGATAATAGTTTAAAATTAACACAAAGATATCTTAAAAATGCAAAAGACAAAACAAGATGTTCCAAGGGAAGACATGTGCCAAGCAAACTTGAAGTCAACCTTTATGATAAAGGTCCAATAAAAATGAAAGAGGACATGTGAAGGAAAGAGAAGGGAGGTGGTGGTGTTGAAACTTACAATGTAAAATATTATATAATGTATATAAATAAATGACTCGGGGAGGGGAGGACGATCATCGATCCTTATGCCTTTCTTTCTTTGTATTCTCACTTTTAAAATATCAATGCATCAATAAAACTTCCATCTTTCCTTATAATTGTCTCGGAGTATCTACTATGATTAATTTTATTTCTTTCTTACACAAATAATATCTCCAACTACAGCCATATCCGTTTTCTGTACACTTAAAGTAGGAAACGAAACTAGGTTATGCTGAGTGTTGTTGAAGGAACTACAGGGAAGTTACCTGTTATTTTAACAGGTTGGGGCTGAAATGCTCAATAAAAGTCTCGTAGTATAACCCGACTGCACTTCGGTCAAAAAAGAAGACAGGTACGGAAGCATGTTGGACCCTTTATTTATGTAATTTTGAAATAATTTTAATCTGTATAATAACTCTTTGCAATTATAAGGAATACTCTTTAAAAAACTTAAGTTTTTATAAATTAAAATAAACTTTTACGTGCACTTAGATAATGGTTAATGCTAGATTTCATATTTAACTACTTAGATAATCATTTAATTGAGCTAGTTATTTTGAACCGTCAAAATATATCAGAAACACCTGTAATTGGTATCAGAGCCACACAGAGTTTTTTCGAGGGAGAAATGGAAATGATTATAAATATTGAAGAAGTTTTACCGATGTCAGTAAATTTTATAGATAATGAACTTACAGTTTTTGAAAATAATAGATTAATGAATGAAATTATTAATTCTGATTTTGAAACTGAAGATTATATTTCAGATGAAGATTTTACTTATGATAGATTTGAGTGGACAAGCTCAGACTACATAGTAAATGATTCTGACTGGGAATATAATTCTTCTTAATGGAAAAATTAAGTTTTACTCATTTAAAAGAAAATGATAATTTATTAAAAATAGACAAAGATTTGTTAGAAATACAAAAAACTATTATTTATTATGGAGAAAAAATAATATTTGAATTAGATAAGTTAGGAGATTTGCTTAAAAAAATTAATCAAACAAAAGAAAAGAGTAAAGATACTAAACAAATAAATAAAAACATAGATAATATTCAAGACCCTTTAATTCAACTATTGCTTAATATGAAAATACCTAAGGGATATAGAGAAAATTAGACATGTCTTCTGATTCAGAATTAGACTATATACCTTCGGAAGTAGATAATTTAATAACCCAAATAGGAGATATGAATATTAACGATAAAATAGTAAATTTAAAACCTGAGGTCAAACAAGAAAATTGGAATGCTAATGTAAACGATAGTCCAAGTAGTAAACAAATTCCCATAAGGAATGAATTCAATAGGACAACTAAAGGCTATGCAGCTGTCCAATCATCAATAAGGAAAAAAGAAAACTATATTCCCTATGAAATCATAAAAAATGAGCCAATCAATCCTTTTGGGATATATTTGGATTTAGATTGCATTAGTAATACTGAAGAAGCCATAGATAAGTGGGAGACAGCTTTTAGAATAACGGTTTTTGTAAATAAAATGGAAATAGATTCTATTAAATGCTTTTTAGAAAGAACTTTATTAAATAGCTCTTTAAGATTCTGGCAAAACATACACCCAGATATGAAAAGAACTATTTTTGAAACAGATGATACAGTATCAAATATGATAACTAGAGCTGTAGAAGTATTTAGACTCGAGTTTTGTGGTGAAGAAAATATTTTAAAAGATCCTTCTACTGTCAAAAATTATACTACTGCTTTATTAAGGTTACAACTATGTGATATTTGCGAAATAGATAGGTATATTTGCGTATTCCAAGATTATTATTATCACATATATAATCAAGTAATGGACACGGATAGCTACTTGCCACTGTTTTTTACAAAAATACCTGACCCATGGGGTCAAAAATTGATGGATACGTATAATCCAGGAATGACAGATACCCTAGGAAAAAGAATAACATTTGTTAGAGATAAACTAAGTGAATGGTGCGCTGATGCAATATTGGCCAAAACCACTAGAGGATTAAAGAAAAGAATATCTTTATGTTGTGAAAACACTAAGATGCCCATAATGATAGGATGTGACAGTACATACTATCATGGAAAGATTAAAAGAAAATATAAAAAGAGAAGTCAATATAAAAAGAGTTATTTTAAAAAGAGAAAAACTAGATATTATAAGAAAAAAGGTTTTAGACGGGCTCCTAAACCAACATATAAAAGGAAACAAAAGCCTAAGGAGTGTCAATGTTATTTCTGTAAAGAGATAGGTCATTATGCTAATAAATGCCCAAAAAAGTTTACAAAAAATATTAAGATATTTGAAATAGATGAAGATATTAAAAAAGTGATTGATGAAGGAGACTTCATCCAAATACATGACTTTCAAAACATAGATTCTGATGAAAGCATATTTATATTAACAGAAACTGAATATACATCGTCTGAAGATGAATAATTTAGAGATAATATCAACAAGTTCTTCTAATATAGATACGTCAATAATAGATGATCAAAATGAACAAAATGGAGAATATAAACAAGATATTTTAATAGATAAGAAAAAGTTAAAACAAATACAACATGGGCACTTTTTTTATCTAATTATTCTAGATTTAAAATAAACACTTTACAAAAGTTAGGAATAAGACCTAGAAACCATCACTTATTTTATGGACTAAACATCCACGAAAGAGCTTTAGATATAAACGTCACTTCTAATAAAGTAACGATACCTTTTATTATGTAGAAAAGATATACAAGATAAACTACAAAAAATAAACGCTAACATAAGACATACTTTAGGATGGATACATATTGGAGCTATACAAATAATAATAAAATCAACCTTTAAAGAAGGAATAGATACTCCCATAGAATTAGCTATGATGGATAATAGAATCCGAAATAGAGAAGAAGCATGCTTAGGAATTCTTAGGGGAAATTTGCAATATGGAAAATTGAAATTTAATATTTACCCAAGAATTTCTTATCATATACAAGATAAAGATTTTGATAAAACTTTAAGCCTATTACAAGATTTTAAAAGAAAACATTTCTTTAAGAAAGATAATAAACCTTATTCTATAACATATGCTATTTCTTATGCTATATCAAACACACACCATTCAGATTGTTTTAGCATAAAAAATACCATAGATTTTCCTTACTTATTTAATGAAGTATGTAAGGTACAAATACCTACATTACCAAGGATTAAAGAAATAGAGTCTAGACCTCTTGACTTAGATTTACAAGGGAAACCTTTATTGTCATGTCAAATCATACCTAGATTATCCTTTACAAATACAGGTGTTTTTAATCACCCTTTAAAAAAATTGTCTACTTCAAGTAGATTTGAATCAATGATAACGGCTAAAGAAGATAATTTAAGAAATTATCAAGTCCAAGGAGAATATTATAACGGAACCAAATTCTCCTCGGTAAACATTCTTATAGATACAGGAGCAAATGCAAATTATATAAGCCATAAGTTGTGTCCACAGCTTCAAAAATTTAAATTAGATGAGCCCCATCAATACACTAATTTTAATGGAGAGTTACATGAAATAAATGAGGCAATAGAGACAATGTTAGAATTCGTGCAAGAATTGATTCCTATAAGATTATTAATAGAAAATGAAGGTGAAAATGATACTTTAGAGATTATGTTAGGATTAACCTTTTTAGAAAATGTTAAACCCTACCATATAACATCTTATGGATTAAAAATAACCTTTAATGGTAAAATGATATATATACCTAAATGACAAGTCCCTTTAGTATTTACATACCTATAGGAATTACTTATAAAGATTATAAAGCAGAATATTTTGCTGCATATATAGATAATGGTGATGGAGCATGTATATGTAGATCAGATTGTTTTCCAAAAGAATATCATCAAGATTTAGAACCCCATATAGGACGAGGAATATCAAATGCTATTATCAAAATGGATAAAGGAATTAAAACCCCAATAGTACTACTATTGAAACTGAAGAAGTTTTAGCGAGGGGGAAATGGAAATGATTATAAATATTGAAGAAGTTTTAGCGATGTCAGTAAATTTTATAGATAATAAACTTATGGTTTTTGAAAATAATAGATTAATGAATGAAATTATTAATTCTGATTTTGAAACTGAAGATTATATTTCAGATGAAGATTTTACTTATGATAGATTTGAGTGGACAAGCTCAGACTACATAGTAAATGATTCTGACTGGGAATATAATTCTTCTTAATGGAAAAATTAAGTTTTACTCATTTAAAAGAAAATGATAATTTATTAAAAATAGACAAAGATTTGTTAGAAATACAAAAAACTATTATTTATTATGGAGAAAAAATAATATTTAAATTAGATAAGTTAGGAGATTTGCTTAAAAAAATTAATCAAACAAAAGAAAAGAGTAAAGATACTAAACAAATAAATAAAAACGTAGATAACCCGATTGCACTTAAAACATATATATACATATATATATATATATATACACACACATATATATATATATATATATATATGTATATATATATAGATATATATCTATATATATATATATTGTAAATGTAAATTGTAAATAATGTGTGGAGTTCAGAAATATTAAGTGACCAGTCACTGTTGGCAGTGGTCAGTCAGTTGTTAGTCAGTTTTGTAAAAAAAATTGTTGTGGCGCTGAGATGATTCAAACTGATCAGTAAATTTTAGTCCGTCGTTGGGAGCGGTATAAACTGCCAATATTTATTTGTGAAAAAATCTTTGGGTGGGTACTATCATATGTTGACAAAAATCCTGATTATGTACTGATTGAAAGAGGCCCGATAGAAGTGTCAATTCTTTTAGCGAGGGTAATTGCTTTTGGGCTGGTTATACACTTGTACATGTAACATGTTGGACAATTCAAAGGAGTTCTTACTTGTGAATTGAGTCATTTACTTGATGAAAAAAAAAATGGACATAACGAAAACAAGTGACATTCGGGTCTAAAAATGGACATAACGAAAACATGTTCCAGGGAATGACACAAACCCCATTCGGTAATGTCTTTGTAGCTTTTTGAGGCTTCTAAAAGTTCATCTAGTTAACGATTTTAGATGAGATCTCTGTTTTTAAATATTTTCTTTAAATTAAAGTTAAGACAAACCAATGTATATCTTATCTTAGATATAATTAATATTAATATTAATATAATATAAGAAGCGAGATTATGAAATCATCAATTTAAAATTAAACTTTTAATTTAAAAAATTCAAGATGTGCGATCAGAGGATCAACCTAAAATGCAGTGATCTGGACCGTTAATCGAAAAAAATTAAAGGATTAGATTGAGAGTTGAATGCCCCTCCTACCCCTCATATAGGAATTGTTCCTGTGAACCTTACCCAAAATTCAATAATCAATTTGATTTCTTTATTTTAGTTGATTTTTAGAAAAACACACCACCCCATATAATCTTAAATATATTATAGGAATCCTTTTGTCCATTGATAACGTCATCAATTAAACTAAATCCTTAACTAAAAATTTAGGGCCCCTTTATTAGTAACTAGCCCTCAACCCGAGTATACACACGACCCGTTGAATGCCTATTTAAGGTTTATAATTATGCATATAATGTATATGATAAAAATTCTATCATTTTGTATGAAAAAAAATTAACAGAAGAACAACAGAGCTAATGAATTAAATGTTGTTTATGGTAAGGTTTTTTCATTATATGATTTTACTTATTATCGTTTTAATATAAAAGTATGAATACTTTAGTGATGGGGCTAAGCGTTTAAATTCGTATATACATGCGAGACGTTTAATCCATTAAAATAAATATAAATAATAAGCTATCTTATTATTATTTTTACGCAAAACACTAACAATTATATTATAATTCATTCATAAATTCTTTTGATAAAATGATTGTATAAATTGAAATAATTATTTGAATTTATTTATGGAAAGATATTGACAATTGATAATACAAGTTATAATACAATTGGACTATCTTTTAACAAATTAAAGTTTAAGGTTTATTTTGAAAATTACATGAGATTATGAGACCTAATTAATTAATTAAAATTTTGTAATTGATGATGTCATAAGTCCGCTTTCTATACTATATTTAATAATTAAAAATGCAAATATATCTTTTTAAGTAAATTATAAAAATGATATGTAAAAGAATCTAAAGTTTCATTATTAGGCTTCCAACAAAGTAATTAAATAATATGATATTTTTTCGAGGTAAAATGAAATCAAAACATTAATTTATTAATAACTCTCGGTTTTTCTAAAGATTTCAGTTATATATAAAGGTTTTATTTTATTAACAAAAATTGAATGAATTGATTAGTTTTTAAAACCCTTGTATATTTACACGGATTATTAAATGTAAATATCACATCATGACACTTTTTCAACATTTTGAAAAATATTTGTACTAATCAATTAAATTAGGTTACCGACCTTATAAATACTACATCATAAATTGGATTACTTAACTTATTAGATTAGTTCAGTAATTTAATCAAACATATTTATAGTCAAGTAGTTTGGTTGAACATTTTCACAAGATTAAGTATTCTACATGTCTATAAAAACAATATTTATATGTCTACTCCATTAATTTTTAGCAATAAAAGGAAAATAAGGTAAAAGATGTAAACATAAATTTTAGCTATGTACTTACGGTAAATAAAATGATATATTTGAAGTAGACTATTGTTAGGACCATTTTAATATCCAAATTACTATTTTTTTTATATTATAATTATATGAAAATAATGTTAAATTCTTAGTTATTATAAGTATAGTTAATATTCATATAATGAAATTGTGAGTTTATGCTATGATGCATATTTGATGGGTTAGCTCAATCAATATTGACTTATGGTAACTTATTGTTATTTTTTATTTAACGTAAAAGGAAAGTTAGTTTGGTATCAATCCATCGATTCTATAAACTACAATTTTAATCAACAATTTAAGAATTTAATAATTTGAATTGTTTGAGAAATCCGTGTAAGAATTTTTTTCAAATGATTTTATCTGACTTTTTTCGCTAAATAATTAATGTGTTATTTTTAGATAAATTGTAGTATAATAAAATTTGTAATTCGTAAATTATTAAGAATGTCTTTGAAATTTAGATATAGATACATTCTCTTTCTATATAAGTTATTTAATAAAATTTAATTTAATTTAAATGATTTTTAAATAATAATTTATGATGTCATCATCTCTTATTTTAGTCAATTTAGCAATTTTAAACAATCTTATTGGTTTATTTATAAATTGATGAGACTCTCAACCATTTTTTATATTATATTTATTTTTTAGCAATTTTAAACAATCTTATTGGTTTATCTATAAATGGGTGACACTCTCAACCATTTTTTATATTATATTTATTTAAGATAAGATTAAGATTTAAGATATTTATCTTATGAAAAATTATTTTTTAAGTAAAAGGAACGTTCGATCAGATGATTACAGTCTTATGGAATATAGATTCTCTTTGTTTAATTTCGTTATCATAGTTTAACTTATATTATAATGAACAGTATTTATCTCATAAAAATTGTTATAACCAATATTATAATGAATAATAAATGAAATATTATAATAAAATTATCATATTGATGTTACCTGACATGTCTTTATTAAGACAATCTATTATCTATTAAACTAATCTTATTTGTTTATTTCAATTCACAAACTGGCCTATGTATATTTCCTTAAAGTTATTTAGCTTTAATTTCCATTAAATCAAGTAAATGATAAGTAGGTTTCGAAAACTCAAAAAGGGTACGAAGGAAAAACGAGAGTCGGTGAAATTTTGAAATGAAATTCAGTGTGATTATATTCGTCATCTCCGATATCCAATTAACTAATGGTGCTATGACGATTACCGGATCTCCTACTGAATAATCTGTGATAATTGATTTGAGATCAGAGACAATTGTAGAGACAAATGTTTATCATAATAAAAGAATAAAAGCGATAACTGATTAACATATTTATGTTAATATTGCACGATACATAAAGAGATCGTCACAAAGTATAATTTATTAATGTCATCTTTATCTTGACTTATCTTTCTTTGTATTGTTGAACTATATTTGGATTATTAGTGAAGCTTTAACTTCCATAATTAAGTAAATAAAATAGATGTTGATGGTCCACTTTGACCGGTTTAAACATAAATGTTACAACAAATAGGTAGTTACAATTTGATATGTTTTCAAATCAAATCGTCCAATTTAATGTTTCAAATCAATCCAACCAAAGCAATTGAAATCGATTTGGTTCGGTCGATTTGACAGTTTGATACATTTCTTTTTTGTATCTAATTTTTAATAAAGATTATGTTTACTAGCATTCAAGTTACATCATACAAATAATAATGCAACTATTATTATTTTATAAGTCTTTCAATGATATAAAAACGTAACTTAAAATTTGTAAAATGTTATTTAACAACATCAATTGCTTTGGTTGATTTGGTTTGGCCGGTTTGACGGTTTGATACAATTCTTTTTTATATTTAGTTTTTAATAAATATTATGTTTACTGGCATTCAAGTTACATCATACGAGTAATAATGCAACTATTATTATTTTATAAATTTTTCAAAGATATAAATACGTAATAATATTGGTAAAAAAGTGTTTAACAACATCAATTGCTTTGGTTGATTTGGTTCGGTCAGTTTGACAGTTTGATACAATTCTTTTTTTATTTAACTTTTAAAAAGGAGTATCTTTACTAGCACCTATTATTATTTTATAAGTTTTTCAAAGATATAAATACATAATTTAATATTGGTAAAAAAGTGTTTAACAGCATCAATTGTTTTGGTTGATTCAGTTCGACCGGTTTGAAACAATTCTTTTTTGTATATGATTTTTAATAAAAAATATGTTTACTAGCATTCAAGTTACATCATACGAGTAAATGCAATTATTATTGTTTTACAAGGTTTTTTTTTAATATTGGTAAAAAGTGTTTAACAACATCTGTTGATAAAATTGAATTTCATAACATTGTTACATGATCAAAAGTTTTCTTTTACTATCTTCAATTTGAATTGGATTAGTTGTATACATTGATAAATTTTAAAATGAACACTTCGGAAACTATAGCATAGGCAAATATGAAGTTTGTTTGTTAAAAACATACTTAATATTTAGAATTAAGTATATATGTCGAATGATTTTATTTAAGAAAATATATTGCGGTCTGGTTTGGTTTAGACGGTCGGTTTGAGTTTTGAAACCGCAAACAAAACCATATATGACGGTTTGAAAAAAACACAAACCACTAAACCATTATTGAAAATGAACCCGGTCAAAACAACTAAAACACTTCGGTTTGACCGGTTAAATGGTTTCGGTCCCTAGTAAATAATAAGTGGTTTTTCCAAAACTGAAAATGAGTATAAAGGAAGACCTAGAGTCGGTGGTGAGTTGAATTTTAATATTTAAAAATGTCAATTTCAATGTAATTACGTTTACCATATTCAATTTCTAATAAACCAATGGTTCTAAGAAGACTAATTGTTTTCCTAATGAATGATAATTTATTTGACAACTAAGACAACTTTAGGAACCACGTAACCCAATCGTGTGATTTGCGACTGTTGTAATGTCTTGATTGTTTTAACGGCTTAAAGCTACCGTGCGTATACACGAGTTAGAAAGTATAATTTAACGTATAGTTTATTAATGTCTTGGATGTCTTACCGACTTAAACGGACCATGTGTATATTAGAGGATATATTTTAAAATATTGTTTAGATTTATTAGTAATCATATTTAGTTAATATTTATTTAGATTAGTTTGATATTGTTTCCAATTAGTACTAGGTTAGGTTACTTGTTTATCACGAATGTCTAAGCATATATATAACGACTCTTATAATCTATTGTATAAGAGTTCGATAAGACTCCTCTCAACCGTAGACTGAAACTGACAGAAACCGACCGCCACGTCAGCTTTTCACAAAACTGACAGAAATTGACGGACCTCTGCCATCAGTGACACTGTCACTTTAAATTTTTGAGTCCCACATTTACCAATTTACCTTTACTTTATACACACGCGTAAAAAGAAAAGAAAAGAAAAAACTGATGGGGCGTTGGTTATCCGACGGACCGAACCGCCGGAAACTAACGAGCATGGTTGGGAGCGGCCTAATAATATTATTCGTAGTTTAAGAGTGTATATATGGATTTAAATGCTAGTAGAATCATATATCAAGCATTTTATTTCACTAATTCAGGTTTACAGTATGTAACAGAACAAATTAATCAATTATTATGGTAATCCAATTATTCTATCTAAATATCTCCTATCTCCTATCTCCTATCTCTTATCATAACAAATACTAAATTATGTAGACAATTCTAAATTAATTCTCATTAAATTAATTCTACCCTTTCATTTCATTAACCTCCCTACTTAATAACCGTTGATCTAATCTCCTTATTTTGTCCAATCGTTAAATATCATTTGTCTTGCTTAAGTTACCAAAGTACCCGAATTAAACTTAATTTTCACTAATTCAAATCCACCTAATATACATTTAATTTCCAAATAAAAGCTTTGGCTTATTCAAACAATAAAACTCGATTTTCTGATCTATATTATATTACTTAACTAACAATATCTTGACGTCACGAGGATCAAGATTTATTCGTAACATATCAACTTTTTAAGTAACATTGTTAGTTGGCAATCATCTTCTTTATTACATAGAGTATCATATAAAATATTAAAAATTAAAAAGTTTTAAAAAGATGACACTCCAAACACGATTCGAGGAGTTTTCAGATGTAAAAATTATATTTTAGAGAAATTAGCATTAATAATACATTTACTAAATAATGCAACAAATTCATTGCACTTCTATACATACATGACACTATTTTAGTAGTCATAACACATAGTAGTAGTAGATCAAAATCTCTCATGTTGTTGTAAATGTCCCATGATATGAGAATGTTAATAATTTTAGTTGTTTTTAAATGCAAGAATTTATATGTTGCTTAATTGGCCTTTGGTTTATCAAAGCTCGAATATGATTTTACAGTTGCAAATAGACGAATTGCAGTCAGCTGCAAAATGTTTGCGGCATCAGTTCAACAACACCATCAACAATACCTGATCTTACTAAAGGTTAGAAAAACACTGTAAATAACATCAAAGTTATTCAAAGGAAACAAAATGTGTCCAAGTACAAGCGAGTATAGATTGTTTAAACTTATATTTTGTTGTTATTTTATTAATGGTAAAGGCGAGACATCGTATAGTTACGCAAAAACAGAAAGATGGTTCCGCTCCTCGGAAGAACTTTGAAATACAATATAACAATTGAAAATGTTGTACAGTTCAATCTGGGATCATCATCAACTTCTAATACCCATGTTGAAGGTAACATATTAAATTTACCTCAATTGAATATGTTGAATTATTAATTTCAGGTGAAATATTCACATGTAAGATACAACTATATGATGATTATATAAATCTTATTATATACAACAATCTTTACAATAACTGTTAGCTTGTCATCATGCGTTAGATTCAGCTGCTCCTATAGATTCAATTTTGTTAATACAGGACTAATATAATTATATTTTAATGTGAACCTATGAAGGATCATCATTAAATACAGGCCATATTAATGGAAATCAAGTGGCTGGTCGTGGTAGAGGTAGACCACCTATATAAAAAATAACCTATATGAAAAATGTGAATGTATGAGTATTTGTATATTAAGACTTCATTTGCTTTGTCACTAAGATGAATATAGTCTTCCACGTGAGCTTACTTAAACGGGTACAATAGATACTAACGACTACACAATCAGCATTTGTTTTTAATGGAAACAAATAACCAATTCGCAAGGCTAAAAACACTAAGCACACTGCGAATTGCACGACCAACATCATAGAAAACACAAACTTTTATAACCTGTTCTTAAAGCCATATCTAAACTTTTTAATTAAATTAGTAATGTTAATTAAAATTATTAGAATATTACATCACACATCCAATTTATATGAATTCAATCTCTATTTCATATATTATGTATGGACATTTTCCTACTATAGTATCGTAAATCTCGCGGGTTATATCCTAGTAATCCATTATTTTACGGATAATAATCCCCAAACATCATACCCTGAATCAAATTAAAGCATTCGTCCATATCTATTACATTAATCTTCGGCTACGAACTCCAAACAAATCAGCTACAACTGTCCACCCCGACTGCCATTCCAACACTTTCAAATGCCCATCAGGCATTAGTTTCATATATTGAGCCGATGTGGCCAAAGGCAGCGAAATCACACCATCAGGACGACTTGGTTCAGAGGAATGAATGAACAAAGACAAACTCCCATTCAAGAACCTAACATAACTTCTTTCTTTGCTTTTATCACTACCATTAATCAAATATCTATAATACACTCTACGTGGATTCGATTCAATAAACCCAAACAAACCATTCTTCCTAACTTCTAAAGAATACATACCTTCCCTCCAATTCGTGGACGAAACACAAGCAATCAACTTCTGTCCTCTAAAAAGTTTTTGTCCAGGTACTAAACTATCCGTTTGATGATCAAATGATTGCCAAACAATCGCGTTTTGTGAATCAACCAATACTAAATTTCCAGTATCAGTTATGTGCATGCCAACAACAGATTTACCAGCAGTTTTTGTAGACCAAACATGGCTACCATCTGCATCCTTTAGTACTAAATCTCCTACCGCATTAAGTTCAAGTTTTGCACCAAGTTTGACCGGATGATTTCGGTTGGCTGACCAAACAACTTGTGGGAACCCAATTGCAGGTTGGACAATACCCGACCCACTATTTGTTTGCACTATGAAGACCGCGAAAAGATAAGATTCGCATGTTCCATTACAATAGAACCCACATGCAAACTTGGGTCCAAATGATCCTCTAAGTAGGATGGCTCGAACCGTTGAGCCGTCAGTGAAGGTTACCGAGTGGGGTGCGGTTACATTGTTGGTCCATGTGGTTGAAAGATTTGCAGTTGGGTAGTCAAAGGGTTGGGCTGTAGTTATTGAGTAGTAGCTAGATAATAGAATAAAGAAAGCAATGAGAAAAATAGAACTAGAACACAATGGTGTTTTCATGGTTGTATTGGAAAGATGAAATAAATTGAAGATGATGAATAGCAGAATATGAAGCTATGTATTTATATGGTTTCAAGAAAACCGTGTCCTTGATCGAACTCATCATGTTGAATTATAATATTTCATACTTTTGGCGTCTTAAAATACGTGGTATTACTTCTTTGTTTAACTTTTCTAATTTTTCATGTTTGACTATTTGTATATATGAAAATATATTTATAGTATAATACTAAATAAATGCATCAACTACATATGTTAAAAACAATGTTTAAAAAACCGGGTTTTAGTTGAACGTTGGAATCCAAGTCAACCCGGTTGTTGAAACTTGCCAAGAATTTGCAAAATATAACAAGGTTGCTTGAAAGGACCATGCTTTTATTAGTATATTGTTTTACCCAATACAAAGCTGTAAGGATGGTGTCAAAGTCAAACGAAAATGGGCATGTTATGTTTTTTCTTTTTACGCGATGGGTTCCGGGTCACCGATCCGATCGGAAAACCGGACGGGTTAAACCGAGTTACAAATGATGATAACCCGCTGCTTTTCGGCCTGCTTCGTACCCCTGGTCGCTATCGAACCGGTCTCACCGGCCAGGTCAACTCGGGTTTTAAAACTTTGTTTAAAAACTTACCTTTTATAGAAAAGAATGTGTTTTTTATTCTTACTGATAATTGTCACACCATATTAACAGCTGTACTGTAAACTCAAAACTAGCTCAACATGGGATACACGGTTGTAATTTGAAAAGCGTTTCTTCACCAGAGAAGAGAAGCTTTTATAATGAGAAGATTGAGATTTCTTAAATATGATGCAAAGATTTTTTGCCAATTAATTTATGTATTAATCTCTGCATTTTGTTCAAAATGGCTTTTAGAATCTTTTTTACATTGAAGCAATAGCTTTTCTATAAAAAATAGCTTTTCTATAAAAAAGCTTTTAAAAGTTTTCCTAATTGTGGTTGTTCTAAATTTATAACACATCTATTGTAACTTATATGGCGTATTAGTTAATCTTTCACTAATATGTCACCAAAATTTAATGAGTTTAATGTGACAGTTTTAGGGCTGTTATTAATAAATTATTAGAGGTAGTGAATGATTGTACATTGATTATTTATTAATCCATTTCGATTAACGTGTTCATCTTAATTATTCACACAGTTCTATAAATATTCATTGTATCAAATATGAAAGTGAATACTTGTAATAAAATAATATAAATAGTAACCTGAATATTTTAAGTGAATATTTTAAATGGGAAATAGGGATATGATATAATTTTTTAATAAAAGTCCTAACAACTTTCGTTATTATTTCTCTAATTTAATTTAGTCGAGATGCCGAATATTTACGTTTACAAGATTTGGTCAATTATCTCGGCCATCGTTTATTTCTTGGATAAAATTTTGCAAGTTAGCTGTAATCCTCGTCATCAGTTATTATATATATGTTTTTTTTTGTTGAACAGTCCGAAATTGCTGACGACACGCGTTTGGATAGGCTTTACTTTAAACTCTATTTGTTAGACTTCTTTTTTAATTGCATATTCATGCATTATTAATTATTAATATTATTAATTAATTATAAGCCTATATGTTTCCACACAACAGATCGACATCCTGGAATAAATTGGTGCCCCCAAAGTTAATATTTTCTATTGGAGAATGCTTATGGATCGCAGCCTCTAGAACTGTGCATGTTTAGAACCGGACCAAACCGGCTCAAGACCGAACCGACTTGAGTCCCAATTTGCAGTAGTCGGACTGAGGACTGCACCGTATATCATTTGTTTGGTTTGGTTCGGTTCCATAATGGGACTGTTCGGTTCCGATAAAAACCGACCCGTTTGATGCTTCATGAATTTCATTGTCTTTCGAGTGTAGCCAATTTTAGCAGCATGATTAGAGAAGCTATATATTTTTGAGTACTAGTATGGAATTAATAAATTCTTATGTACATATATGACAACATAAATTAGAATCTTAATCCAAATAACAAATCAAATTAATCAACGTAAATCAAATGATAGAAGTGCATAAAGATATCCAAGTAAAAAAGTCTAATGAAAATAACAAACCAAAGACGCTAGTTATAAAACAAATTTAAGAAATAAAGACGATCTCTCATTCGCAACTCTTCTAATCCTCCATAGACCATCATCACTTGATTTAACATTCTCCAAGAAATCTAGGGAAAAATAAATCTAAATTACTACATAATAATAAGTTAAATAGATTCGACAAATAACATACAATCTGTGTTATTTAAGCACATTTGGCAATTGTATCAGTGTCATCCAAATCCTCATTCATATCAATAGCATTTCTTGAGATACGCATCTCAAAACTTCCCCCTTGTTAGAGACAAGAAACTTCTAAATGCATCCAACAACCGACTACCCGTACTAAATGCCGACTCCGAAGCAAAAATGTAACATGAATCACTAAAATATCTAGAAGTTGACAACAACAATAACAAAAATTATATTAAAACATTAAATTATCACGAGTTACAATATATTATTTAAAGCCAGTTATATTACCTTTCGCCATAGATAGAATTAAAAACCTCAAACTATCTTTCTACCGCAATAAGATATCAAACACCAATATCATTGGTTCACGAGGCTCACCCTTATCTAGTGTCTACACGTGCATTTTAAATCTTACATGAAAACAATTCATACATACATACATACATACACATTGAAACAAACACAAAAAGAAAACAAAGAAGAAAACACGTGACAAACAAAATAGAAGAAAGAATGTGAAGCTTACTTGGATGATACCTTCACAATGATCACGTAAGATGTTACAAACGAATAGATGCTTTCAACTAAATATGGGTTTATGTGATTGTGTTATAATACATGATAAAAAGATTTATATTGGTATAAATAGGTACATAAGATATAGATGGCTGGTTATTTTTTCCGATACATATGAAAGTTATATGCTATAATTAAGGAATGTATAACAAACACTCGGTTTGGTCCATTTTTATTGTTTTCTCGGGTTTGGTCCGGCCCGAACTTGACCGAAAAACTGGAAAAATACGGACCGTACAAGAAAACCTCGGGTATGTTCGGATCCGGTTCGGTTCCTCATGGTCTTCGGGTTTGCTCGGTTCTTCCCGCAATATGCACAGCCCTAATCGCCTCCCATGCAAAGTCAACTTAGACGCCCGGGGTGTTGATCTAAATTCTATATTATGAGCTTCGTGCAATAGTGCTCCTGAATTGGTGGAGCATATTTTCGGGTCATGTAATTATGCCAAAGTTCTTTGGGGCGAGATCTTTGGGTGGTGGGATTTGGGGCATATGCACTGCCAAAGTCTTCAAACATAAGAATTATTTGGATGCAATTATTCGTACAGCTTGTTGGGTGTTATGGAAGGCAAGTAATGAGACCAATTTCACTCATAATAAACAGCCGTCAAGTCTTCTATATAAGGTCAAAGTGGTTTCATATATTTGGGTCTCGAAGTGATGTAGTCGAGTTCATATTAGTTGGGAGTCTTGGTGCTCAAACCCGGCCAACGTTCTCTGTTGAGAGCTTGGTGTCGGGCTGGGTTTTGGGTTTGGTCTAGGAGTTATTGTTTGTTTGGTCTCTATTTTCTTCAAGTCTTGTTTGTGGTTTTTCTCCTCTAGTTTCTTGCTAGAGGTGTTCTTTGGTAATAAAATTCAGCCGTTCAAAAAAATAATATAGGGTGTTGTACTATATATATTATTGGGATGAATTTGTGATATATACTCGCATCATATATTGTGATGTACCACTGATTGCAGATTTTCTCCCAAAGTTCACCCCCTTCCGAAACTTTCAACGTTATGGTTCTTAGTACTACTCAAAGTTGCGGTCTATAGAGATCGGTCCTTTTAGATATGTCATTGCCTATGGGAAGCGTCCTTGTGCGTCTGCACCTTCACGTACGGGATGATGTCATAGGCACGGGCCGCATGGCGGTGCCCTCTGTCTGTCTTCAGTATACTCGTCCACCACAAAACGGAGATAAACGAGTGATGATGTGGCCGCATGCTTTTTGTCTTTTTTAATTTTAATTAGTGTGTTAAAAAACGATGGGACACAGAAATTTCAAGTCCTTCGTATTTCCATAGGTAGTGGTAAGGCCTTGACAAATATTCCTAATGACGTGGTGCAGTTGTGTCTCAAATTCTTCTGGGCGTGATGGTGAGTGCTCTAAATTAACTGTAATTAGTTGTGAACCGCATTTATTTTTTACATTTTTTAAAATAACACAAAGAAAGAAATATCATGTATTTTTAGACGCCAAAAGTAGGAGATATTATTATACCTATACATTTACCAACAGGAAGCATCATTCAACATGAGTTCGGACACGGTTTTGTCCATTCAATATCAGGAAACTTGTAAAGTCAACAACCTATTATAGAAAAAAAAGACTATTATATTCTTGAGATCTATAAATACGTAGCTTCGTATTGTGTTATTCATCAATTTCATCTTTCAATTAAATATGAAAACACCATTGATTTCTAGTTTTCTCATTGCTTTATTTTTTATCTTATCAAGTTACTCAATAACCACAGCCCAACCCTTTGACTACCCAACTGCAAATCTTTCAACCACATGGAACAACAATGTAACCGCACCCCACTCGGTAACCTTCACCGACGGCTCAACGGTCCGAGCCATCCTCCTTAGAGGATCATTCGGACCCAAGTTCGCATGTGGGTTCTATTGCAATGGGACATGTGAATCTTACCTTTTCGCGGTCTTTATTGTGCAAACAAACAGTGGGTCAGGTATTGTCCAACCTGCAATAGGGTTCTCACAAGTTGTCTGGTCAGCCAACTGAAATCACCCGGTCAAACTTGGTGCAAAACTTGAACTTAATGCGGTAGGAGATTTAGTCCTCAAAGATGCTGATGGTAGCCATGTTTGGTCTACAAAAACTTCTGGCAAATCTGTTGTTGGCATGCAGATAACTGATACTGGAAACTTAGTATTGTTTGATTCAAATAATGCGATTGTTTGGCAATCGTTTGATCATCAAACAGATAGTTTAGTACCTGGACAAAAGCTGTTTGAAGGACAGAAGTTGATTGCTAGTGTTTCGTCCACGAAATGGAGTGAAGGTTTGTATTCTGTTGAAGTTAGGAAGAATGGTTTGTTTTGGTTTATAGAATCGAACCCACGTAGAGTTTATTATAGATATGTGATAAATGGTAGTGATAAATGGTAGTGATAAAAGTAAAGAAAGAAGTTACGTTAGGTTCTTGAATGGGAGTTTGTCTTTCTTCATTCATTCTTCAGAGCCAAGTCGTCCCGATGGTGTGATCGCGGTGCCTTTGGCCTCATCAGCACAGTATATGAAACTAATGCCAGATGGTCAATTGAAAGTGTTGGAATGGCAGTCTGGGTGGACGGTGGTGGCTGATTTGTTCGGAGTTCGTAGTAGGAGATTGTTATAGATTGAATGAATACGTCGATTTGGGCTATGATGTTTGGGGATATATACGAGGATAGATGCCAATGTTGCATTATGTAGAATAAATGGCTTACCATAAGTACTAATTTGTTGTATAATTTGCGTTGCACTCGAATAAAATGAAATAAACTCTGAAATTTGCTATATATACTTTTTTAGACTGTTGCATCGACACCGTCTTTATGGGTCACTAATCTACGGGATTTATTCAAAATGACATATAAGAGTGACGATATCATGTGGATCATGCATAAACAAGAAGCGTTGTAAATAGTCTATTTGTTTTCTGTTTTATTCTAACAATTAAGTTGACCAGCTAATTGTATGAAGTCATATCATATGATTATCTAATAGATTTGGAAAAGAAAAAAAAATGGCTTTTCACATTCTCTTCTATTAGTTTAATGTGTTTAACTATTTTTAGGTTTTACATGTGATTTGCGATTGTAGCAAAAGGATTTTTTTTCAAAAAGACCACTTTACAAAAAAAAAACTTTACGAAAATTCACCAATGTAGATGCTCTAACATCAATATAGTTGTAGCCATAACGTCAGACCTGTAAACAAATTGAATGAATATCGCTCACATTTTTAACTTAAATTGCACCAACTTTTTGTACATGAATATGCAACCAAACAAAAAAACATGTTCGTATTCGTTCATTAAAAAATTAGATTGTTCTTGTTTGTAAGTATATCGGTAAACAAATTATCCACCAATAACAAAACTCGATTTGCAATTAAGAATGAACCCCAAAGGCCAAAACATGTATTGGATCTACAAAAACAAAATGACTAATTACTGACATGGGGTTCATACTCTTGTAAAGGAGCATATAACAGCATGATGAACCAGCAATCAAATACTGCTTTCCTCATCTTCCATATCCTCAAGAATAACGTATTTTGCAGGAACATTATTTTGAGATTCTTCCGTTTCATCTCCACTTGCTTTTCTATTCTGAAACTTTTGGTACCTGATATATCATCCACAGAACATAAAGTTAAAAAGTAATATAGCTAGGAGAAAGTTCATCTCTATGCATTACAAGGAAACCACTCAAAGATGCATACAAGTATATCATTAACGACAGTTTAGATAGAGCAAACCACGATTAGTGGCAGCAAACATATAGAATAAACAGAAAAGTCTGTCCAGATGATAAACAAAGAGCCAAGGAGAAAAGGGCCTGATCACTTACTTGTACAAGTTGAATAGGCTCACGCCAAACATGATTGTAACGAGACCAGCTCCTTTCAGCCATGTAAATTCATCATGAAAGTAAAATACAGCTACCTGAATTTAAAAATAGATGTTAGTAGTATAAGAAGATGAGAGCATACATCATTAGTTTAATACTTAAAGATGCTGACTACTAATGCACACTAAGTTTGATGATTAAACAATTTACTTGGGTTTTGGAATATCAGAGACAGAAACACTTAGTACAGCATTCTTCTCAAAAACTATCATCTAAGTAAAGGTCCTTGAGCATATTATGACTCACTTTAGCAAGATTGCTTTTGCAAAATCAAATAGAAGCATTTTTCGGTCATAATAATGCTAATCCTAATCCTAATCCTAATTAAAATGTTCTCATATAGTATTGCAAAGTATTCAAGGTTTCTAATTAGTTTAGGAGTTGTTTTCCAAAATATTAAACTGAACAATGCCACGACTTAAAGATGTGTCATACCAGTATTGTGACAGCTTCCTTCACAACTCCAGCAATAGTCACTGTTACTGCACTTGTTATTGATACAAGAATGTACTCTGTCAACACCTATAAGAAATGAGACAAGCATAAGTTAAAATAATAAGAATAGAACACTTGAATGTTAGATACAATTCTAGATTCAAAAATTTCCAATCTTTCACAAAATTCTCAAAACAGAAAAATACAGTACAACAGAATAAGAGATTTTAATCCGTTTGTTGGTGACGCTGCACCCGGATTTGAACTGGGGAAAAAGTAGCAGTACCCCGCCTTACCACTCGGCCATGAACGATACACAATGGGAAAATTAGAAAAAGAAACCTTTAAGACAGATCTAGCAATAAATGGTAGCTGATGATTTTAACCAGAGAGCAAGAATAACATATAGCCATAAAGGTACACAGAGGACCTTACCATAAAAAAAGCAAGAGTTCCCCCAAAAAGCATCAAGAGGCCACTACGGGTGATATGCCACGAGCTATCAAAATAACTGCTCTTTCTAAATTCATCCCAGGGATCCAACATGAGAGAGAACAAAGCTGTTGCCACAGCCATTACTGGAGTTACATAACTCATCAGCATCAGGGGATTCTTCAAACCTGTTTGGCCAGTTTGGGAGATCACAACAAATTATATATGAATATACATTATATTTGGTGTTCCTCAAATCCTTTTGGTGATGCGAAATCATATGTAAGTAATTATGTAGAGAATTAGAACTTGTAAAAACTTAATAGCAAGAGAGGTACTTACCATACACTTCTTTCTGTAGGTTTAATAGCCGTTGGCATTAAGCAAAAAAAATTTTTAACCCAGAAAAGAAAGATAAATATTAATTGAAAATACCCGATAATAAAGCAGAAGCTAAATAATTGCAAACAATAGCTGGAACCGAACACAAACAATACCTGAAGAAGAATCTGAGTCATGCTCCAACGAAACCCGGACATAACAGCAGCAAGCATGACAAATATGAAACCCCAGAATTCAAATGCAGTCTCCTTCGTGACTGCAACAATAATGATGGAATCAGGTGGATCACATATTCGCAGATTATTAGAAGTATACAGGTATTCAAAGAAACCCAGAAATGACATGGAATTCCATAAACACTACAACATCTATAAAAACTTGTACCACAAAATTTTCATAAAACAGGCAACAGATACTTGTCTAATGGATGATACCTGTTAATAAAATCCCAACAGATATTATCAAAATGATGACTAAAAGTTTGACACTTGGAGTCTCCAACCTACAAAGTAAATTTCATATTAGTTGCCACAAAGTAGATCACTACTTAAATCAAGCGACACTTTTTTGGTAACTTAGAGAAGAGTACCCGTCAATTAAACACAGAAATAAGAAACAGAACAACAACCATTAGAAATATAGCCTTCGTCTTGATCCCCTGTATATCTATTCTTGTCATAGTTGACAGGTATTATAGATTTACATTTTCAATTTTTCATTATAATACACATCCAGTCAAAAGTTGCCTATGTTTTGGGATTGAGGGGTTTAAACTTCTATCTTATACACCTGCATAATTTATTCTAATTAAACTCACACTTAAATTCACAGTTAAGCCCATCCAAAAAGGAACAATTGCATCGCAAGACAACTCACTTGAGAATTATATCATGTCAAAGTGTCATTATCATCATTCACAGCACAATAGTATAACAATTCCGAGTTCCTAAATTTCAGAGGTGGAGCTTGTAGAATTAAAGATTAAAATGGATTACTTTAGTTCATTTTCGGCCAAAAACATATCAGTCAATACAGTTGGAATGTAGTAGAGAGAAGCTCACTTTAGAATGTCAGAAACGGCAATTAAATTCATGTTTGAGTTGGATAGATATGCATCCATTTATTTTTTTCATTAACAGTCTAACACAGTTACACAGGTATAAGAGCTTCGGCTTTTAGTGTCAAATTAATATGATGATTAAAGGGAAAAATTGTAGAAAATAAAAAATACCTGAATGCAAAAGCAAATATTAAGAGAAATATAGGAGATGCAGACTTGCACTGCAAAAAAGAAAAAATTGTGATTAGTAAAAACATTCCATTTTCCCACAATGGCATCATTATTCAAGATAAATAGAGGCAGAGTAATTAACGTTTTCAACACAAGTAACCTGTATTTCAACACAACATGAATAGAGAAAGATGACCAACCATGGTGGCAAATGTAACAGTTATAAAAACAAGGGATGCATTGCTCAAGTTGATATCCAGTGCTGTTGCAAAAGCTGTTGGTACAACTGTGAAAGGCAAAGTCCATCTGTTGCATTAGTTATTAGAAATGTTATTAATAAGCAGCAACAGGTGAGATGATCTCAAGTTAATACATCAAATATATTCCATCAAAGGACAGAAGACAAAGGTATAAATATACTGCGCCTTATGACAAGGGTGGATCGACAACATATGTATTGTTAAAGACTTTTAAGAGTGCAGTGAAACAAGGAAAGATTTGATTTTCTCAGAGTACTAAGAAATTCAGACGAAGAATCAAAAAATTGCAGAAGTTAATGGTTGGAATCACTAGTGTTGAGTATGGCCTAACGAGTTACTTCATTTTAGCATAGAAACAGCCAACAACAATTTGGCCTAAAATATTAATTCATTTTAGCATAGAAACAACCAACAACAAGTTAATATCTGACCAAATTATAATATGATCAAACGAATACTTGTTTTGCAATTCATCCTGCATACTTGTGTAATAACGGGTAAATATAAAATGTTTCTTTATAAAATGTCTATAAATCATATAAATTCAACACACAATAGAATTCATAATTGACTTGTTCAAACCTATGGGAAGTCCATTAAGTTATATCTAAAAATATGAATACACTACAAAACCATTTACTTATTTTGTAGAAAAAGAAATAGCTTTTACTTCACTGTAACCGTATGCATATGCAATGTCTCGACCATCTTACAGATGAAAACGATTAACAATATGTTAAAAAGGGACTGAAATGCAATGTCACTACCATCGAGTTCTAAAACTTAAGCAAATATATGTGGGCATAAAAATTGTAGAAACAGGCTAGCAATTCAAAAAGAGACAAAAATCTTAAAGGCTTGTGTCCTTCCACTTACACCTTGTAGCTCTCTAGAGAACCAAAAGCTTGGTGGATAATAAGTTTATAGCAAACAATGTTTTAAGGCCGTTTGCTGGCTCAACAAAGGGAAAATTATATATTCCTAATGTTTGATACTGATAGTTAAGTATTTAGTTTTATATTTCATGGTAGCAGTCCTTGTGTTGTTTTCTTCAACGAACTAAGTGCACTGTTTCAATTAGTAAATGGGTCTAGAAGATAACAAAATTGGACTCCGGTGTGAATACATAATAGGCTATGGAGAGAGTTCTCCAGAAATCCCAATTATACACGCAAGGTGTTGTAATTAGAAAGGGCATCTTGTGAATGCAATATAGCTTGCCACAAAATAGCACCAAAACCAGATCGTACATGTTTACCAAACTAATAACAGAGTATAAAGAACCTATGAAACCCTTGCAAACTCAAGCGTATGATAATATTACAGCTCGAATGATTAAAATGTACTCGCTTACCTCTTAAAAAGTAGTCCTTCCGTGACATAGGTACTGTTGGCTCAAATTTTTGTGACCAAAAGTACATAATTCCCTTAGATAGAACAGCTTGCATTGCAAAATGAACGGTATTCATCAATAATGGAGCAGGGAATCTTCCCATATCATCTCCCAGTAAAGTCTTATTGTACCTATTACAATCATCAAATGCATTTTAAAACCGAAAATCAAAATGAAACACACATACCAAACAAGCTTCCAATCTCAAACAAACAAAAGAACACTTACAGTGTCAATAAGGTACTGAAAATGTACCACATAAGTATCAAAAACAATGTCTTGACTATATCTGAAACAGCTATATAATTCTCTGGCTTTGACCGAACATCTGTATCTTTATAAACCAAATCAGTATCTTCAATATCAAAAGAAGCATAATTCTCATTTTGATTTCCTCTTCCATTCATATTTACACCACTCAACCGAAACTGATCTTCATCCCCCAGCGGACGTTCACTCTGTAACCCGACTTCTTGCAGCACCGGCAGTTCAAAACTATCGTCTAGTTCCGTTTTGTCCACAATCTCAGTAGCGTCATTTACACCATTTAAATTGTACATTCCATCTTTTTCACCCCATCCAGAGAACGAAGGATCGCGATGGAAACTGTATCCGTCCTTACCAACATTTCTTCCTGTGTTTAAATCACTTTCTACCATTTTGTTCCCAAATATTTATCACAGCCATCTAAACCCTAGCTCCCATTATATCCACTTAATTGATCACTGACACCAATACAATTAGCTCTAATTCTCTAAATAGTACGTAGTATCAAATACAAATTTTGACCTATATCATCAAATAGTTCTCAAGTCCAGCTGATCAAATCATAACAAAATACATAAAATTCAGCCATAGATTTCAATACATCAATAACAAACATTGAAGCTCGGAATTAATTGAGACGCAAATTTATTGAAACACATACCTTCGGTAAGTAATTTGATGGAACCGATAGATATATAGATAGATACAAATACACCGTTTGAATTTGTTGCAGGTTCGAAAATATAGATACAGATCTTTGATAAAGTGATATACAGAGATCTGTAAGAAAATGACAAGTATGCAACTCGTATGCTATGAAGAATAACATATATGGTCCTTTAAGTATTGAATATTATGCGTTATGGTCCTTGTAGAATTTAACTTTTTAAGTACACGTGCATTTACAAACAATTTTTATTTTTTAAAATGTGACGGAATAATCTGATGAATTTAATTTTAGACCAAAAATGTGTCACGGATTACATCATCATAACAATCCTAGCTTAAATTTGCAATCAAAGCTTAAATTTGCTCTTGCATAAGCGGGTTTAGATTATAGTCAGCGGTTACCTGTGTCGTCAGCAGACAATTAAGCCAATTTAATATAAAATGTTAAAAAGTTATTAATTTTTTAAAAGTGTTACCGCTCGAATAATAATATATAAGCTTAATTACATATACCTAAAAGTAGACATACTTCTCTCATTGGTTGAATTCTATTTCTCTCTTAATCTCATTCAATCAATTTTTCACATCTACCGATCAAAATTTTAGACCTATATTTTGATCTACAAGTTTAGGTCTACCATTCATTTTTCTTACCACTCATATTTAGGCACTGCACCTCACTATTTAAATAAACTTAATAAACTACCAAATGGACTGAATTTTAAATTTTTTGCACCTCTGGTACTTAAATTTTCTAGGTATGTCACTGTACTCTTGATTTTTGATACAAAACTATACATTGATTTAAAGAATCCAAACTTACAGCAAAATATGTAGTTTCACCGTTACAAAATATTTGTAGACTTGAATGTAGATGACAAACCGTTTGTTAAATGAACCAACAATGTACTCCTCCGGTCCCATTATAAGTGTCCACTTTGAAAATGCCTAAAGTTTTAGAGAACTCCATTAACTATACTCTCCACCAATAAAATATAATCTCTAATCACTACAGTCTCATTTGATTAGTTGAAATACAAAGTGGACATTTATTTTGGGTAATATTGACACTTATTACGAGACAGAGTTATTTATAGACTTGGATGTAGATGGTAGACTGTTTGTCAAATGAATTAACAATGTAATAGATGACTATTGTGAAACAAATTTTGTTGAATTAGTTTAACTTTAAGGATGTTGTTGCAATTCACTCAAAATTGCAAACACAATGATAGTCATGTATATTACTAAGTATTAATTACTTAAAATACTTTAGGTATTGAACACAATTCATACTTTGTCTAATATATATATATATATATATATATATATATATATATATATTGGGATGATATATGGGGAAATACTTTTTTTGAGAGAATGGAGAAGCGTTATTATTCATCACGGAGCATCTTAATTTTGAAAATACAAATCTCACAAAAAACGAAGTGAAATTTAGTAAATGTTAATCAGAATTGATGCTATGAATGTTAAGCTTCTTGATAAATTCTTTTTGCGGGTATAACATAAATTTATGAATATTAGACCAAAAATTATTAATATTCATCACGGTGAATGTTAGTAACATTCATGGTGATGAATGTTATGTGATATTTTAACATTCATCGTAATGAATGTTAGTTAACATTCATCACGGTGAATGTTAACAATTTATTAAATAAATATTCATCAACTAATGTTATGACTTAAAAATAAAATTCTTTCGTTAATATATTCTTTATAGCATCGATTTTGATTACAATTTATTGGTAAAAATATTTATTTTGTTGACATTTTGATTGTTAGGTATAATATTGTTCGTGATGAATATTAACGTGTCCCCCTTCCCCCAAAATATGCACTCTTGAACCCCCCCCCCCCCCCCCCCCCCCCCTTATATATATATATATAGTCAAAAGCTCAAATGAAAACTACAAAAAGGTACAGAATTGCGAGAACTTTTAAATTACATTATTTATTATTATGTATAAATGAAAATCGATCTTCATGTTTACAAGTTTTTGATTCAATTTGATTTCAGTTAAGAGGCGGTTCAATTTATTTTATGGTTGAACGATTTACTTCTCATTGTTGAGAGTATATATTTTATTCTTTTGATTCAATATCTTTATGAATATGAATTTTGGACTTCAATTAACCTAGACCTTGTGTTTATGATTTCACAATTTGTGTTGGGAAAAACAATGATCAAACCTAAGTTATAAATCTGAGGAGTCAAAATCTAACTTAGTTGTATTCAGGAAAAACTTAGTGATTTTCTGAGTCTGTGTTTCTGAGTCTGTGCTTCACAGACTGAAGAAGTGTTTCTGAGTCTGTGCTTCACAGACTGAAGAATTCTCACAGACCAAAAGCCGTGCTCTATTTGAAGACTTATGAATTCATCATCTGAAGAATGAAGATTGAAGACAGAAGACTTCACAGACTGAAGATCACAGACTGATGATCACAGATTGAAGATCACAGACTGATGAGCACTGACTGAAGAGCACAGATTGAAGAACCAAAGTACAATCGTACAAAAGGAGTTCTTCTTTCCCTAGGCTACAGTACAACTGAAGAGATGTTTGAGTAAAGTCAAACATTGGAAAAAGGTTTTCTTCTCAGCAAAGAAACCTTTTACCTTTTGCTCTTTCCAAGAAAAGCAAAAAGGAAAGAGTGCAAAGTTGCCCAAGATGTACTTGTTATCCCTTGGACAACTAACTGAGCTGGTTAATATTACGTTGATACTCAACTCTATAAATAGCAGCTCAAAAGCACTTCAATTAGTATCCAAGACAATTAGTATACAAGACCTTTAAGCTTAGGCTAAAAGCATTACCACACTTACTGTTAAGTTTGTAGTAATAATTGTATCATAGTATACTACTTGGATCGTATTCAAACAATCTGTGTGTTTGAATACTCCGTCTTACTTGTAAGACAAACCATTTATTGTGAATAAAACTTTAATTCATAATATATTCTGTGCTTTAATTAATCTTGTATTCTGCCTTGATTAATTAACATGTTTGATATAACTTAGATATAAACTAATATATTAAATACTTGTTATTTAATCTGTATCTAAGTTTTGGGACCTTCAAGACCTAACAATTTGCAATGCAATTGTAAACACGAAGGGAAAAAGAAAAAGAAAAAGAAAGTGATAAAGTGTAGTTATGATGCTCTCAGGAATCACCATGAATCGATCATAACGTTATGGACTTATTATGGATTCATGACTCTTTTCTATGAATGTAAAATGACAAGGATACCTTCAAGAGTCAAGATGATTAATAGAAAAATTAATTCGTCAAATTATAAAATATTTAGTCTATCAAAAGGAAATCACAATCTAGTATTTAATTTCATTATTTGCCTTTAATTTGTTTATATTTAATAAAACAACGATAATGATTAATGATTTATGAGCATCTTAGCAGCCAACAAACAATTAATAAAACATGCAAGTCAACAAAAATTTTTGCATATAAAATCATCTTATGATATAAATATATGTAAGTAAGCTATCAGCAACTCTCACATAACAAAACTTTAACAAATCAAATTACTATAACAATATGTCATTCATCAATACTGGAATGGCCTACATATGCTGATAATTGATCCCGAAAAATACCAAATAATGCCATGCATTGTACTCTCATTGCATTGTAAACACATGATATTAAAAAATCAATATAACTAACAATATCATATACATATAAGACTACAAATGTGACGTACAAATATATATTACATATAATATACTTTATGCTTTGTATTTCAACTTAATCGCTTATACTTGCAACCTTCTATTATTTCTTCAAACTATCAATTTGCTTATGTCTTCTAATTAGATTCCTTACAATTCAATGTATTTTGACTTACATTGAATGCTTACCGCTGAACATTTACTTTTTACACCCTCGATTTCGTATTTTAGTTTCAAACAATATTGCATATCTCTTAACTCATAAAAACATTCTAAATTATCATATAATGGTTTTATCGATATTTATCAATAACTATTATAAATTCATAGGGCCGTGTGTGTACACGAGTTTTAGGACTAGTATATATATATATATATATATATATATATATATAAGTAAGAACTAAGAAACACATTGGATCTTTTTTATAATTAAGCTATTGCCTAAGACAAAGAGCTTAACTGTAAACACCTGACTCGTTAGTTGGTTATTAGTGTTTACAACAATTATATGGCTACAAACATAAAAATGTTTGAGAAGAAGAAAGAAAAGACAATATATGATTTGGACAAATATTCCTTTATATAGAATAGTAATGAATGCTATGGAACAAGATGCTTATGACGTGTTAGAGTATTTATTGGTGAAACAAGCCTTATTAAATGTAAGGTTTCTTTCAATACATAGACGGATAAAAGTATAAACAATGTCGTCAATTGTTCGGACTTTTTGCATGTCCCTTTTGTAGAGGCTTGTGCTTTGCTACATGAACGTTTTGTCGCTCATTTGCTTTTGAAAAAGATACAGCTCAAATTCAACTTAGTATACTACAAAAGATATCCTAGTCCACTTCGAAATAAATGATATGGATCAGTGACACATTTGTCAAATGCCACTGGTCACCGGTAACTCCTCAGATGGCCTAGTATCTTGATCGTTGCTCTATCAGCAATGACAAGATGTATCTTCAAGTTCCTTTTTTATTTCCTTGATATGTTTGCTTTCAGTAGGTCCAATGATAGAGAGTGTTATTCGCTAGTTATGATGGTTTCATACAGACCAATGAGTAATCATTTGGGATGGAATATTACATCATTTGAATACTAGGTGAGAAAAACATGTTAATAACCCAACGAGATTTACACTTAGATAACTGGAAAACAAATATAGGTCAGTTAGCTAGAGACAGAATTCTAATTTAATTTCTTGTCCGAAACATTTTTGGTAATGACATTATCCTTTAGAAAAAAGAAAAAAAAAAAGGTTAAGTGCATGAATATAACTATCCGCATTGACCTTCATAGTGTGTATTTAAAATTGACAGTTATTTTGTGGTCGAAACTAGTTATTTTTATCATTGTATATATGTGGTAACCTACACAATATGTTACTTGTTATTTTCGATTAAGTCTCGATAAATTACCAAGATACCCTCATCTTGTTCATCCCAAACCATTTTACATTTCTCCTTTCTTCCAAACTCTATACACTATCAAATTCAAATAAAACATTCATATTTATCATCTACATACATACATACAAATAAAACACCTCATCAAACACATTGAACAATTTTTCCATCTAAATTAATGTAACACCCTGAATTTGCTAAATTAAAAGTTAAGTTTTTTGTTATGCGACACAAGGGTTAATGTCGCAGGTAGCGACACTAAGCCTTATGCGACACTAGGCTAGTGTCGCAGTGTCGGGTTGAAAGGCGGTTAGCAGGGGCTAATTGTGTAATTAAGTGTGAAATTAGAATAAAAATATGTTCCAAAATATTCCAAAAACGATAATACATCTCCAAGTTCTTATATGTGTGTGTGTTTGGGTGTTTTAGAGAGAGAAAGTAAAGAAAACTAGAGGAGATCAAGAATTAAGCTTGGAACCTAAACCCTCTGTTGAAATTGAGGTTAATTCGAGTAATAAGGGATGAAAGATTGAGTTTTAATTGAGCTTAAAATGAGAAATTTAGGGGTAAAGTGTTTATGTGGGTTAAAATGAGTTTGAATGTGTTTTGAATGGATTGTGTGTGTGTAATAATCACTTATTGAAACTGGTTCGAATTAGGGGTATTGAAATCACCCAGAAACGTGTTAATCTCTGAAGGTTTCTGCTGCCCTGTTCGTCATTGCGACACTAGACTAGTGTCGCAGTTAGTGTCGCAGTGACATACTTCTGTTGAACCATTTGTTGTTGTTGCGACACTAAGACCTAGTGTCGCAGGTTGTGTCGCCATAATGTATTAAGCGACACTATATTAGTGTCGCCATGATAAGTAGCGACACTAGGGGGTAGTGTCGCAGAGGTTAATTAATATTTTAATAAGAGTTAATTAATACGAACGTCTCGACAGGTATTTCGGGTAACAAGTCATAAATATCTGAACGTCGTCCTCGAGGTAAGTAGTAGGAAAGTAAAGAATTTAATTGTTTGATTTTGTTAATAATGATTGTGTTACAAGGTTACATTGAATAACAATACTTAGATCACGTGTGTGGTTAAGTATTGAATAACTGAGTATATCTATGAGTTGAGTGGCCAATTGTTGAGTGAACAATTGTGCCCAGGAGAATGAGTTGAGTGGCTAATTGCTGAGTGATCAATTGTGCCGTAAGAGTAACAAGTAGGCCAATTGCTGAGTGACCAATTGTACCAATTGAGTATATGCTGAGTGCATTAATTGTATGAGTGAATGATTAAGATATGAGATGTCTGGTTTGTGATACTGTTGTGAATTAAATTGCATTCCTTTACTTACTAAGCGATGAGCTTATGTTTTGTTGTATGTTGTGTTGATAGGTATGTCTAAAGGAATGAGAGGCCGGGATATGGGCAAACAACCTGAAGGCTGCTAGTGATGGACTTACTATGGTTGGATAGTAAGGGGACGGACTCGTAAATCATGCTCTATATAAACATATGATATTTTGTGAAGATAATGTACATGTTGTGTCGGACAACGTTAATGTTTGTTTATATTAATATATAAAGTGTTTGGTAAAATTTAATTGAGTATATAAAAAAAAAAGTCTGGGACGTTTCAATTAAAACCCATTAAATCTCTCAACATATCAGAAACTCCATTTTAAAGTTGTTTATAGATTAGGGTTTAAAAAAACCCCTGATTTAATTTCAATCCATGTTCAACTCCATTTTAAAGTTGTTTATAGATTAGGGTTTAAAAAAACCCCTGATTTAATTTCAATCCATGTTTAGTTTTGCATCTGGATTTGAAAACAAATCGATTATTAAATTTCAGGTGAGTTGCTCTAGCTCGTTTTATACATACAATGCAAAAAAAAAAAAATAGAAGTTACATATACATAATAGTGGTCGCATTTATTACGTACACCTATAAATGTCAACGGTTAGTTATATATATTTATATGCACTTACTTAATTTTTTTTTATGAAAGACATAATCAAATTAATGTCACTATGTAATCGTAAACAAGTGAAAGCATGACATTCAGTGTTAATTTTAACTTGATTTCTTTTATGTATTTGACCATGCCAAATGTAGACTTTACACCAAATGTTTATATATCTTTTAATATATATACATATATAGGGTAGGGACCAAGAGGAAAGTAATTTTTTGAGGGAAGAAGTGAAGCTAATCATTCATTCGCGATAAATAATAATCAAACGTAAAAAACCATATTTTTTCTAAAAAATATTAATCAAAATCGATGTTATAACTAATAATATTCATATATAAACTACTTTTTATAACTTATAATATCATATGATGAATATAAAGAGAATTTTCTAATATTCATCATTAATGAATGTTAACCGAAGTGGATATTATCATTTTCTTTGAAAAATTATTCGTTAACATTTGTCAACGATGAATGATAACTAAAACGTATAAAATCATATTTTTACCAATAAATATTAACCAAAACCGATGTTATAACTACTAATATTCACCAATAAACTATTTTTTATAACTTATAATATTATATGATGAATATTAGTGGAATTCACTAACATTCATCGTTGATGAATGTGTAACTTCCCTCTTCTCTAAAAAATAGTGTTTCCCTCTAGATCCGGTCCCTATATATATATATATATATATATATATATATATATATATATATATATATATATATATATATATGGGGAAAAGTAAAAAATGGAGGAAATAGGGAAGCTGATCTCAACCACTCACTTTAATCTGGTCAACGCAAAATCAACCCGATGGCAAACATGTAAATAATTTGAAATGATTGATAAATGAAAAAACAACTAAAAAACGTGATTTTGAAGTGAGATTTATCAAATCAAAGCAAGAAACTTTGAGAAATCAATTGAAAAACATTAACACATAACTCGTTGAGCGAAATTGATGAACAACTGTTAGATTCTATCGAAAAAATGTTGAAAATAGAATTCATCAAGAAAAATATAGAAACTCACTAAAAGATTCATAAAATCATTCAATTGAGTCCAAAATTGGTATATATATACATATATATATATACATATATATATACATATATATATATATGTATATATATAAAGCACAATACAAATAAATCGATTATATACTTCATTAATCAAACAAATTTGTAATAATTTTACGTTTTAAACAAAAAACTCTCGAAATTAAAATTTTCAAATTGTTAACATTCATTCGAGATGTATGTTAATCAAAATTACAAATTAATATGCCTAAACGTTCATTTATGATGACTATTAACTTATATATGTTATTATACACTGATGAACGTTATAACATAACACTCGTCAGTGTATAATAGCTCATATTCATCATAAATGAACGTTAATATCTGACCTTTTGAGTTCTTAAGATTCATTTTTGATTAATATTAACTTACATGTGTTATTATACGCTAATAAACATTATAACATTCATTTATAATGCATAACTAATATATGTTATTATATGATAATGAACGTTACAACATTCATTTCTGATGAATGTTAATTGTTAGGTCACTTAGGTCCCCAAAACTTAGATACAGATTAAATTGTAATAATTTAATATAATATCACAATATCTAAGTTAATCAAACTCTTAATATTCTTGGCGGAAACAAGAATATATTAACACAAGTTATGAATGATATGAATATGTTTTATTCACAATCCAAAATATGTATCACAGAGATTATAAGTATATTCAACCACACTGAGTAGTATGAATTTTATCCAAGAAATATTCAATTGATGAATATTTAATTAATATCACTAAGATTGTTATTTGTATGCTTGGATGCTTAGATACTTGGATGCATTTTTTTGCAGTTTGTGTTGAGTATTTATAGACTTAGTACGCATGCAAGGTACTAAATTTATTATCCAACTCAAACTGTTTATCCAGAAGATAACTTAATCTTCCAGGAAGCAAACATGCACACCCTTTTTACTTTACTTCTGGGAATCAGTAAAAGCAAAAAGGTGAAGGTTTCTTTTCTGTAAAAGTCGACCTTTAACTTTTATCAATGTTTGGCTTTTGCCAAACATCCCTTCAGTTGTATTTGCCTTGGAAATGAAGAACTCTTTCTTTAATCTTGTTCTTCTGTCTGTGCTCTTCAGTCTGTGTTCTTCAGTCTGTAGTCTTCACTCTGCGAACATCAGTCTTTGAAGTCTTCAGTCGTCAGTCTGTGAGAACTTCAATTCATCAATCTGTGAAGTCTTCAGTCTGAGCAAGGCTTAAGTCTGTATGGATTCTTCAGTCTGTTGTACAGACTCAGAATTCACAGATCCAGAAACACTTAGTTTCTAAAATACAACTACTTAGATTTTGACACTTCAGATTTATAACTTAGGTTTGATCATTGTTTTTTCCAACATTAACTCTCTACATTATTAACACCGATGAATGTTATGTTATCATATTCAATAGTGTACAATTATATATATAAGTTAATATTCATCATAAATGAATGTTTAAGGATATTAATTGTAATTTTGATTAACATACATACCAAATGAGTGTTAACGTTATGAATTTTTTTTATTAGATGAATGACGACCATAATTCGATTAATTACTTGTATGATGAAATTCATTTAATTTTATTGTTTTCATTGGCGAATCAAAATTTTCACAATAACCCAAAAGTTACACCCAACATTCATAAATTTTGATATATTCGAATTATGATAAATTGAAGATCTGTATGAATGCGTATGATGGATTCAAAAATTTATAGTTTTTTTGACTGATGAATCATTGAATTACTACTTTAATTTTTGGATTTTAGATAAAAAGTGATGAAATGAGTATTGTAAGGCATTGTCTCTTCTATGGAGAAGCTTTTAGAAAATGGGTTGCTTGGATTTGCTTTCCTCATTCCCCTAGATTTAGAGCTTTTCTCTAGATCCCTCCCATCTATATCTATATCTATATCTTAAATATAATATTAGAAACACCTATATGATATCATCAATTGAATTAAACTTTCAATTAAGCAATTAAGTCTCTCTATTTAATATAATTATAAAAAGAAACATTGTATTTCAGTTAAGTTATATTCGTCTATATCACCAATACCAATAGTTAAAGATTTAAAAGCTACCCATCCATATTTCATATTAGTAAATAATATCAATATTAAATATAATTAACGTTACACTTCCCGTCAAAATCAATTCTTGATTGGTAACTAAAAGCCAACTATACTTATATATATAATTTAAAAACATTAGGTTTATATCCACATAATATATTTACGTATTTATATATTTATTTATTAAAGACTTAAAAAACTACTCATCCATATTTCATATTAATAAATAATATTAATATTAAATATAATTAACGTTACACTCTCTGTGCAAAATCAATTATTGGTTGGTAACTAAAAGCCAACTATACTTATATATTAAATTTAAAAATATTAGGTTTATATCCACATAATATATGTAAGCATTTATATATTTATATTATTTAAAAATATTACATTATATTTACAAACATCATCATCATCATCATCATCATCATCATATATATCATTACTAGATTTTAATCCTGTATATTTACGCGGAGCCGCTGAATGTGTATTTGATTTTTTTAAAAAATTTTCAAATAATACATATGATAAAGTTCTAACATTTTATATGAGTCGAATAGCAAACATGAAGTTTAAAACTAAAATATTTATAGTAGTATGTGTACTAAACATCTAGCTACCTAATTTGATAGTTATTCTTGACAATGTAGGGGACTAAATACAATCCATGCCTATGAATCTTATTAATTTTTTTTAAGAGAGTTAGGGGTTGTTTTGTATAAGAATTCTTAGCATACAAATAGTTCTAATTTTTTTACAAATAGCCTGTAGTATTGTTATTTATATTCTATCATCAAATTTCAGATATTTAGGGGTTTTATTTATAAACTAAGTGAAAACGAGAGACTAAATTGATTTACTAAAAATTCAATAATTGATGACATCATAAAGGTGTTTCTGAGAGACTAAATTGATTTATTAAAAATTAGATAATTGATGACATCATAAAGGCGTTTATTATATTATATTTAAGATAAAATTTGATTGATATTAAATAGTGTTTAGTGAAAAGTTATTATTATATATTATTTGGTACACTAAGAGCCGGTTCGATGGAGAAGGAAATTTAGAGAGAGAAGAGAGAAACACTATGATTCACTATTTTATTACTATAATTCAAATTTTTATTATATATAACTTTTGAGTCATAGAAATAAAATACTAAATCTTATTAATAAAATATTGAATCAAAGCAATAAAATGTAGAATTATAGTAATAATTATTTTTAATCATAGCAATAAAATAATGAATCATATTGTTTCTCCCTTTTCTCTCCTTAAATTTCCTTCCTTTTTGATTCACCTGGTGGTACACTGAACCTTTGGAAAGTAGAATAAGAATAATATAATATTTAGTGCACATATAGAAAGATTTTTGAATATTGTTTAGGCCCTCAAATTCTTATACAAGAACTAACTTTGTAAAATAAAATACAAATTCATAGTCTCGTGCGTATATACGGGTTTAAAAACTAGTATATACCTAAGGAATATAAAATGTTGTTTCACAATTTACCACCTAGACAAAGATGACACATGACAACTTTTAATTATTTTTGCTTAATTAATTAAATTGATTTTGTATTATATTCGAAAAAAATAATTATTACGACCTAGGAATTGTATATTATGTCAAATTACTAAAAAGCTTATTAATTTACTCAAAAAATTTGAGTCATCTCCTTTTACTCGAAGTCCATAGCTAACTAAGATCACCAACAATATAATTATTTAAAAATAGGAATATAGCATGTGATATGTATTAAAACATTAAAAAAAATAATTTTTATGCGTTTATCCATCTAATTTAATAATTATCTTATTCCCTAATAAAATTAATCATATAACATTCAAACAATATTGAATCACTAATAATTGTATAATACAATTGTCGTGCATCATACGGGTTTATATCTAGTATCTAATATATATATATATATATATATATATATATATATATATATATATATATATATATTAATTTTGTTTCAATAAATTATTTACACTTAATTCACGTTTGCTGACGTTTCAAATAATTAAATTTATAATTTATTAACTAACAATTTAACAACTAAAAATAAATAATAATAATAATGATAATAATCATATAACTATGCGAAATAACAAATGAAACTAACATACCGAGTTGTATAACAAATAAAAAAAATATATCAATAGATAGTTAGCCTACAAGTTGAGTAATAAGAGTATAAAAAACACATTATATAAATGTAGATATATATTAATATATGATTGAATGAAAAAGAAACAATTGAATGTGGTGTTACATACCAGAAGAGGAAGACGCAACATAGGAGGAACCCAATTAATGGTCCATGTTTCTTCAATGGTGTCATCTTTTATTTTATTTTAACAGATAATACGGTACAAATTTGGGAGGTCATATCTATTTTAATAAAATACTAGTTTATAGATACGTGTATACACACGCAATTTTAATGTAAAAATATCGATATTACGTATTACGGAGTTTGACAAAACCCGTTCGTTTACTTATCCTTTTTTTTATTATTATTTTTAATTTTTCGTAGATACCGAAATTGGCTTTGTTTGTAATGTACAAAATGTTCGTAAGGTATAGAGAAACAAAAAATTTAGTCTCTTTTTAGTTTTATTTTTTTAGTATTATTATTTATTTATTATTATTATTATATGGTTTGATTTATTTATTTTAGGTTAGATTTTTTAGAGGAATGAAGACATTTTATTGGTTAATTAAAGTTTAAGTGAAATTGAGAGTTTTGATTGGCTAATAGGAGTTCAATTTTGCATTTAAATTTTTTAGGAGAGTTTTCTTTTATTAATATTTATTATTTATTATTATATTTATTATAGATTAGATTAGATTTTTATGGACTTATTTTTACTTTTCATTGTAGCTATTTAAAAAATTATTAGAGAATCTGTGGCAAGCAGTTGAGTATTTATTTCGTTTGGTCTCGTATGTGAGTAAAATAAGTTGAATTTCATTGGTATATAGTTACTTGAATTTCACTGGTATATAGTTACAAATATTTTAGATTTTTAAATCCAATTTATATGAATATTTTTATCCCGGTTAATCAGAATTCAGTTTATATGTTTCAATCGCTTTTGAGAGCGAAATTTCACAAATTACATTGATAGTTATATATAAAAAAATTAGATCTAAAACCCGTGTGTTATCACACGGTCCGTTAAAATATAAAAATAAAAAAATAATAGAATCCTTAAATGATTTATTTGAATAGCAAATGAATAGTTTGAAGAAATATTAGAAGTTTATTAGAAGTTACAGTTATAAACGATTAAGTTTATATATATGTCCTAAATTACATTTTTTGTAAGACTTCTTTGTACACCACATTTTTCGTCATATTTGTTTGGTTGTCATCCTTGTCACAAAGACCATCCTTGTCACAAAGAAGTACCTTAAGGCCCTTCTTTGTTTTAACACGTGATACAGCCACATACAGTTGTCCGTGAGAGAAGACCGGACGTCTTAAATACAATCCCATTGTTTGCAACGATTGTCCTTGACTTTTGTTTATCGTCATTGCAAAACATACCGACAAAGGATACTGTCTTCGATTAAACTTGAAAGGTATTATTTTATCAGACGGCATTAACTTCATTCTTGGAATATAAGTTATTTCCCCGATGTTTCTTCCTGAGATGATCACCGCTTCGATAAGATGTTCACCTAGGCTTTTAATTTGTAATCTTGTCCCGTTGCACAATCCGTTAGACTGATCAATGTTCCTAAGTAACATTACCGGCACTCCTTTTTTGAGTGTGAGTTTGTGGTTTGGTATTCCAGATGCCTTCACTTCATTTAGTATCTCAGGCGAATATAAAGATTGTTCAAATTTATCGGTAATTTCTGTCTCACAAATAGTATCTGAGTTGAAGTATGTTTTCTCATCCTCTTTAATTTTACAGAGCATGAAGTCGTTTAACGAATCGACCTCCTCATTTGTGGATGCTAGGATTGTTTTGTCTTCGAAGTAACCTGTCTTATTTATATGCTTGTTTATCAAAGGGTATATACACGAAGTTATAGCATCCATACGATCACCGGTTGAGTTTATGAGAACTTCTTGGGGGAATTCAACTTCAGTCTCTCCATCATTTGGTTCACCAACAATTCCTTCTCCTATTTCTAAAATCCATTCTGCGAACCCCTTTGTTTCTTCGTCTTCATCATTAGCAGCATTGGTTTTCAAACGCATATTAACTGTTAAGTTCAAAACAGTACAGTGGTCCCATATGTGTGAGTGATTGATTGTAGCATTGACAATATCGTGTCTCGATCCTTTCTGAACGACTGGTAGTATTTGCCGAAAGTCGCCTCCGAATACAATTACCTTGCCCCCAAATGGTTTGTCATTACGAAGTATGTCTTTCAATGTCCTGTCCAAAGCTTCAAAACAATGTTTATGTGTCATTGGGGCTTCGTCCCAAATAATAAGCTTTGCCTTTTTTAGCAATGCAGCTAAGTCGTTGTCTGGATTAATGGAGCAAAAAAAAGTTCGTCCGGATTTATCGGGAGTTTGAAACGTGAGTGTGCCGTTCTTCCTCCGGTAAGTAATAGAGCGGCGTTTCCGCTCGATGCTACGTTTATAACAATTTCTCCTTTGCAGTGTATTCCGGCCGATAAGGTTTTCCATACAAAAGTCGTATGCGAATCTTGCTTACTGGGCAAGATGACTAAATCACCATTCACTGGATCATGTGAAAGAGGAGAAGGATTATTGGACTTGGTACACACAGATGTATGTGGACCATTCCGATGCGCTACAAAAGATAAAAATTGCTACTACGTTACGTTTACTGATGACTTCAGTAGATTTGGATATGTTTATCTAATTAAACATAAGTCCGATACTTTTGAAATATTCAAAAGATATCAAAACGAAGTAGAGAATCAACTGGGCAGAAAGATAAAGGTACTCCGATCCGATAGGGGAGGAGAATACCTTAGTATCGAGTTTCTCGATCATCTTAGAAACCGTGGAATAGTTTCACAGTTGACTCCTCTTAGAACACCACAACTGAATGGAGTTGCGGAGAGGAGAAATAGAACCATGTTAGACATGGTTCGATCTATGATGAGTCGGACAACACTTCCAATAAGCTTCTGGGGTTACGCATTAGAGACAACCGCACATATCTTAAATCAAATACCCACTAAGAAGGTTTCAAAGACACCTTATGAGATGTGGAAGGGAAAACGTCCTTCTCTTGGTCACATCAAGATTTGGGGTTGCGAGGTTTTCATTAGACGAGAAATTCAGGACAAGTTAGAGTCCAGATCTGAAAAGTGTCTTTTCGTCGGTTATCCACAAGAGTCGTTTGGATATCTATTTAACAGACACAAGGAAAATGTGGTGTTTGTAGCTCGAAGAGGAGTGTTCCTCGAGAGAGAAATGATATCTAAAGAGGACAGTGGAAGTAAGATAGATCTTGAAGAAATTCAAGAATCGACTGATGAAGAACCTATAGTAAACACTGACACTCAACGAGAGGTGGTGACACCTGTTGAACCTGAAGACATATCCTTACCCGTTTACAGAACAAGTAGTAGAGTTAGCAATCCTCCTCAATTCTATTATGGTTTACATATTGAAGAAGAGGACAAGGTTAGTGATAGTACACTAAGTGATTTGGATGAGCCTGCTAACTACAAGGAAGCGATGGCAGGCCCTGAGGCTGCCAAATGGAAGGAAGCTATGAAAAGCGAGATTCAGTCTATGTATGACAACCAAGTTTGAAATTTGGTTGACACTATACCCGGTCTGAAGACGGTGGGTTGTAAGTGGATCTTTAAAAAGAAGACAGACATGGATGGGAAAGTACACACTCATAAAGCTAGGTTGGTAGCGTACGGGCTATACTCAAACCCATGGGATTGATTATGAGGAAACCTTCTCACCAGTAGCTAAGATAAATTAGGATAATGCTTGCGATAGCTGCATTTCATGATTATGAAATATGGCAGATGGATGTCAAAACCGCTTTCCTTAACGGAAAACTTAAAGAGGATGTGTTTATGGCACAACCAGAGAGTTTTGAAAGTGCAAAGTATCCTAAAAGAGTGTGCAAGCTTGAAAAGGCCATTTATGGACTTAAACAGGCTTCTCGTAGCTGGAATCTCTGCTTCCATGAGAAAGTCATGCAGTTTGGATTTTCTAGAAGCGAAGATGAGTCCTGTATATATGTCAAAGTCAGTGGGAGCGTTGTAGTCTTCCTAGTATTATATGTGGATTATATACTACTCATAGGAAATGATATCCCAACATTACAAAGTGTAAAAGATTGGTTTGGAAAATGTTTCGCTATGAAAGATTTGGGAGATGCAGCATATATTCTTGGTATAAAGATTTACAGAGATAGGTCGAAACGTCTCATAGGACTCAGTCAGGACACATACTTGGATAAAATTTTGAAAAGTTTTAAAATGGAAAATTCGAAGATAGGGAATCTACCCTTAAATCATGGCATAAAGATTAGTAAAGATCTATGTCCGAAATCTAAAGAAGAACTGGACAGAATGAGTCGAGTCCCATATGCTTCGGCAATAGGATCGATCATGTATGCCATGACGTGTACAAGGCCTGATGTCTCATTTGCTTTGAGCATGGTGAGTCGACATCAGCAGAATCCTGGTGAAGGACATTGGACAGCTGTAAAGAACATTCTCAAGTATTTAAGAAATACTAAAGACAGGTTCTTAGTTTATGGCGGAGAAGAAGAACTCAGAGTAACAGGTTATATTGACGCAAGTTTCCAAACAGATAAAGATGATAGTCGGTCACAGTCTGGTTGGGTATTCTTACTGAATGCGGGGTGGTAACATGGAAAAGTTCAAAGCAAGATACAGTAGCAGACTCCACATGTGAGTCTGAGTATATTGCAGCTTGCGAAGCTTCAAAGGAAGCCATATGGATGAGGAATTTCATTGGAGATCTTGGAGTTGTTCCAACAGTACAAGACCCCATCGATATATTCTGCAACAATGAAAGTGCAGTCGCTTTGACTAAAGAACCCAAGGATCATGGGAAGTCAAAGCACATAGAAATGAAATACCATTTTGTTCGAAGAAAAGTAAAAGAAGGACACGTGATTGTGAAGCATGTACGATCAGAGGATAATCCAGTTGATCCATTTACAAAGGCACTGGCAAGGTCCAAACACGATGAACATGCTAGGAGCATAGGTTTAAGAGATAATATAAAATTTTAGTTGTTATTTGAATCTGAAACATTATAGCAATGATTGAAATGTAATAGATTTGGTGATTAAATAATGGAGATTTATTTATTTGAAATAGTTCTACCATTTACTATTGTTTATCATTGTGTTTCGTTTTGCATGTTTAGAATTCACTTCCCGAGTAATTAGTTTTACTCAAACATCCTGAGTCGTTCATACTACAGGAAGTTAGTGTTGATTTAAGACTGTCATGGAGTGTTAGTAAATTGTCTATGGAGATTAGACATAGCATGGAGAATGCTGCAACACTCATGAGTCCTTGATGGGGATTTAAGTATATGAGAGACCTGTACTTAAAGAGATCACTTCATGGGTTGAAATCACGAGTGATTTTAAGATGATAATATCCTCTATTCTTCAAATGGAGATACATTGAGTTTTTAGTTTATCAAATCTGTTATACTTTAGTTTATTCAAACGCTGCGCGTAAATGCCAGTTATAAAGGGTATGCTAGGTGTAACATGATGAGTTGACTAGTACTATGTAGTCGAAATTTATTTGTTCCTTTTGCCAAAATGGAAAAGCGATATCATGGGCCCTCTGATGATTAAAAGTTGACTCTAAAGTGCTAGGCCTAGCCGAGACTAAGTTGATGTGCACAATTCAGTAGTCTCATATAGTCAAAATAATCGGAAATTAGAAAACATAATCTTGAATCTTGAGATTGATTAAAATTCATGTCTCAGGTTCATACGATATCCGTAGAACAAAGGAATATTTGATCACTTATCTAAGGGCTGTCTCTAGATATGATTCAGAGTTCGGCAGTTGCGTTGGATGACACTCTCTGCTTAGTTAATGAGATAGACTTAGACCAATAATAGTTGATGACTTGTCCAAGTGGGAGACTGTTGGATATAGTGTCCAAGTTCATAACTAATTGGTAAGTATATCATTAAAAGTAGAGTCCTTTTTGGGTCGCCCTCAACGAATAGTTAAATAGAAATAAATGAGAGATAATATTAATTGGAATTAATATTATGGTTAATTATTTGGTTTATTAATTATCATAGTTGATGAATTAATTAGAAACTAAAAGGAAAATTCTTGAAATCAAATCAACCGACAGTTGAAATGTTCAACCGGCGGCTGGAGCATGGCGGTGGAGCACGCGGGTCGTGGCTCGGGTATTTGGGCAGAAAGCAAGCCCAACCGGCGGCTGGATAATCCAACCTGCGGCTGGATAATCCAACCGACGATTGGACCCCGAAATCAATATGTCCCACATCGGCCCATAGATAAACCCTAAGCTTCCCTCTCCCTATATAAATAGAGGGCATGCCATGGTTTCAAGGTACACAATTCTCTCTTTCTCATTCCTCTCCTTGTAAGAGTTTACTCGATTATATTTGGGACCTTAGGAGTTGGAATTTTCTCTTTGGTTCGTGGGTGTGAACCATTAGAGGTGCTCTGGTTTGAGTACTCGCCTCCAAGTCAAGAAGGTCTGCGTGTGAGAAATCCGATTTTCTCAAGGGTTAGTATTTTTTTATCTATTTATTTTTGTTATGTAGCTTATTATTATTAAGTTAAGATCCATTAGGGTTTAGTTTCCTTCATGCCTTAGATTAATTGTTATTTCCGCATTGTATGTTAATCTAGTAAGAGAATAGAATACCCATAAGATATTGTAAGTTTTAGATAGCGACACGACACATTATAATTCTTTTTCTAGTAATTGTGTATATGTAGATTTACCAATGAATTTGTAATTATTTGTTATTTGGGAATATATATATTTCTATTTGAAGACTACATTTATTAAATTGTAGTTGCACTTGCTCTGTTAAAATAGTGGTTGGATAATGAGTTATAGTCGAAATATAGTTTAAGGTTTTACATATATGAAGAACACAAGAGGTCTGTGAGAGTTTGACAGTGGTCATTCAGAGGAGTGTTAACAACTTTGGGATAACAGACGTAATGATGATTGATATTAAAATCATGCATCCTTCACCGAAATATGAATGTGTTCGAAAAATAATCAGGTGGATCTCCATAAAGCAATGACCAAAATAATCTCTTAAATAATTCCAATATCCCTTGTAAGTAGGAGATTATATGACATCAGTTAGAGATACTTAATAACTACATTCATGTTTGACTTGAATGTCCGAAGTGGTTACCAAAGCATATAATTGATATAATACAAGTAACCCACAAGATCACTAAACATAAAAATTTATTGACTGATAAATTGTTTCAACATGTAAATAAATAACTTAAAACCTAAAATGTTGTCGGGAAACGGTAAACCAAATATTAAACAAAGTATTGCTTCAAGATTAAAAAAAACAAAAAAAACAAAACCATTTACTCAAGTGTTCATGAAAAGAAAATCCCTTCCAAAAAACAGACGAATATCAATCTTTCTCGACTTTTAGGATTTTTAGTTTTGGGACTTCTTGTGCATTGTTTGATGTGGATGATATAATAAGCAGGTCATCCTCTTCGGAGTCTATTTTTCTTTTTAATGTCGTGACATAATTGCTCAATAAAGAAACCTGGTTAAAAAATTATATGAATATTAACAGTCTCCTGTTATAACTTCAATTTGGTATGTTTCAAATCAACACATACCTGAGGGGGGGGGGGGGGGGGGGGATTTTTCCAAAACGCATTTATGACATCTGGCTCATCATTCACTATATCAACAGTGTAGGCCCGATAATTTTTAGCAAGATTGAAACTTGAAATTTTAATCTTGAACGCGCATTTTTTCTAGAGCATTGTGTCCAATTCGTCGGGGTATGTCTTACATTCTTCATCCCGAAGTTGATGATTATTATCAGTACTATTACAATAGTTATAGTCTCACATAATAATTTAACTACTGATAGTTGAATTACCTGGTTAATTTTCGCAAGTAAATAGGAAGCAGACTTGTTGATAAGTATGGTGACCTCGCGTTGAAACAACCAAAAACATATTGTTCCAGTATTATCTTGAACTTGAATTTGCACCTTGATTCTGCAATAGATGTATATCGTATTAAGTTGACCTATATAGATCATTATACAACTTTTATAATATATATACGAACAAACTTCTTCAAACTATTTGTTATATATATATATAAAATTTTGAAAGAGAATTATACCTATTATAAACATCATAAACACCTTTACATTTAACACACTGAAACGGGGCAAGTGGTTTATTGGTCTCTGATTCCACATGGCTTTTCTCAGTTTCTACAACCTTACCGTTGCACTTCCGACAAGCAAGATAGTACCAGCCTTGTTCCGGCTTAATTTTGATTATCGTTGCAACAACAACGCACCCAGTAGCCTGCCATATTTAGCAACCATGTTAAATAAGCGCCTTACTGAAATATAAAGTGATGCATACATTCAAGTAGTTTATTCAAAAACATGTTAGTGTCAATTTGTTACCTCTTTTATATCAATTAATTCATTGATATTCTTCAAACTAAAGTTTGTGAAATAATCATCAGGGTTTGTGTAGATGGTATTGCTTGAGAGTTTAATCTGGGTTTCCATTAGACCTCCATCAACTTTCTTTTCTTGCAAACTAATAATATTACATGTTCATCCATGTATCAAATATGCATGTGAATCAAATCAAAGTGGTGTATAAAACAGTATTTAAAATTAGGGATAATTACATATATCCCCTCTTTAAACACAACAAATAATATATATACCCAATTAAACCTAAAAATTACATATATACCCAATTCCTTATTTTTTATTATAATTAAAAAATTTACATCAATAATAACTATCCCCAAACCCATTAAAGACATATATACCCCTAATCTTTCTCCCAAAATAAGATAATTCTCCTTTTTTATTTTTTTACTCTAGCCGATCGACAACCCTAAAAATCAAGAGGATAGTGTTTAGCCCAATTAATTCAAGTCTTGATTCACACTAAGTCGTTATTGATAGGTTATCACATATAAATAATATTTTCTTGTTTAATTTGTGGTTTGTTTACGTAATAAAATGCCAAACATGTCTTATTTTTCATTTACTTTTTTCGATGCTTGTAATAATAAGACGATCATGAGAAAACATCCATGAATTCTGAATTTATTTGTTTGCACAGTTTTAGTGGTTTTGTTTCACCTTTTCTTCCAATCATGTGTTGGAGGGTTTTCAGTTTGTGAAAGAGGAAGAAATAAAGGGAACAAGGTTACAATTGTCATTAAATAAATTTCTAGAAAAATATTGGTAAATTTTGAATTTTAATTAAAATTAAATTGATAACTTGGGTATATATGATATTTTTAAGTTTAGTTAGGTATATATGTTATTTGTTGTATTTAAGGAGGGGATATATATAATTAGCCCTTAAAATTAGAAGCATAAAGCACATAATAATACTCTTTTTAAGTTACCTTTCCCTAAAAGATGAGATAATAGGAATGTCGTCGTTTATTTAAACTTTGGAGCCAAACATGCAGTTTGAAACTTGTGATTTTTCTACAAAAAAGTAGTAAGTTTCAATTTTCAAGACAGACAAATATAATATAACATATTATTATTATTATTCAATAGAGTTTTAGAATCATACTTCTCCACGTGTTAAACTTGGCAAGTTGGATGACTATGATAATAGGTGTCGTTCCTTCTTTGTTTTCTGATATGTAAGTATACAATTTTATAGCATGTTCATCCCACAATGCACAAGCAACCTTCTCGTCACTGTTTAAGAGCAATATATATAAAATCTTGAAACATTGAATAAATTTATCAAATATTGTTATTACTATCTTATATTATGATTTATATACTATTGCCTACTTAAAAAAATTAAAATCACCCTAATATCCTTAATTGAGATTACTTGACCAACAACATCTATGTTTACATTATTAATACATACAATAAAGAAATATGTCAGGCACACAATATGTGTAAGGATTTTATACAAATAAGTGTAACATTTAAGTGATAAGACTAACCGAATGTAAGGCTTTTGTCAATCTTCTGATCTAAAACGTCCTTTATTGAAACGAAGTCAAAAGCGTCAACTGAGCATTTATAATTAGTACAATTTCGAACCAATGTATCTTCATGAAAGTTTATCTTTGAAGCATGATTTGCCAATCGAATGACAAAATTGTTTCCTTTTACTTCAAAATTTGAAATTATGTATATACCACCTTCTTGCAGCAGATATTCAAACTTTGGAATCAAAACATTCCGTATAGTAGCATTGATTTTTTTACCCTAAAACAAAATAAGTACAATTGTTATGTTTCTGGAAAATAAACAGTCATAAAATTATAATAAAATGATTACATTACCTTTTCATCCATCAAAATCATATCAAGGCTTGCTACTTTAGTCGGGTTGTTGTTGTAATGTTGTTCCCATAGAAGCACAACCTTAACTTTGATCTTCCATAGCATTGTGCAACTGTTTATCTCTTCTAAATAATTAATTGTTGCAGAATCCATGAGAAAAAAATTGATTGATTAGTTGGCAACAAAGGAAAAGTTAACGAAAGAATAGAATGAAATCGTATGGTTTATTAGTGGAGGCTACATCGTATATTTATATAGCATATTCGGGAGTGTTTTTTTGTTTATGGTAAGGATTTTAATTATGCCAGAAGTATGATTATTAGTTAGATTTTGTATATGATAAGGATTCTTAAAGATATCATCTAATTTTTAGTGATTATCTTTTTGCTGTAAAATATAATGCTTTATCATCTAATTTTTAGTGAATATCTTTTTGTTGTAAAATATAATGCTTTAAACAATTGACCAATTAATCACTTTTTCTACCAGGATTAATTAACAAAAAATAACCAAATTAACGTTATATAAATGTTCTTCTTTTACCTATAAGAGTAAGGTTCAAATGAGTACAACAACTTTGAGTGAGAATAGGGGAGTCAATCTCAACCATTCATTTTCATCAAGTACCCATTTCTCCATCTTTTTAAAAAGTAAATATCTCACAAACGACAAGTCGAAAAATTATGAAAATCTCACCATAAAATTTAGCATTTTCTCCTCTTTGATTTAAGATCTCACAAGCTATACTTTCGACGAGTTTTTTTTTACATTTTTTGGTTGGTTTTACAAATTAGTAACACATGTGTTACGTATTAGTTGTACATTTGATTTGCGGTTAGGGTTAGAGCTAGAGTTTAGGGTTTAGGTTTTAGCATGGTTTAGGGTTTAGCATGGTTTAGGGTTTAGGTTTTAGCAAGGGTTAGGATTTAGGGTTTAGGATTTAGGGTTTAGGGGTTAGGGGTTAGGGTTTGAGGTTTCAGTTACATAAATTTAACCTCATAAATATACAAATGGCAGTAGTTGTATCTGAAGGTTTTTTCTATTTATAAATTCTATTAATCATTCAATCTTCCTTTCTGGAACTATTTATATATTCTATTAAAATTTCATCGAAGATATATATATATATATATATATATATATATATATATATATATATATAAAGATACAGAACACATATATGTATTAGAATGTAATTATTATATACCTTAGCTGAAATAGTTGGAGTTGGATGAAGATGAACATCGGAAATAACAACGTAATCACCGACGACGACGATGTTATTGGGAATTTCTTGGGGGAAAATTTAAGGATGGTGGGGATGAGAAAATGAAGAGATAAAAGGGAATCATTTTTAGTGTAGTTGAGTTTTTGATTGGGTAAATCCTGAGTATTTGTGCTGAATATTGAAGAGTGATGAAAGGATTTGGGGATGGTGGGGGAAGATTTGGGGATAGTGAGGATGAGGAACTGAAGAGATGAGAATAATAAGGACGGAATAAATTCTGGCTACTGATTGGTTAATTAAAACTCAATCGCAAATGTTAAGAAAGGTTAATTGTATATTATATCTAAGATATAGTGACTTTTAAGAATAGGAATAAAAATATTTGAATCATAAAAGTAGAAAATCAATTATCATATATGGAGTAAATTTAATCTTAATTTTAAAAATAAATCATAGTAACTTTATGCCTTTATATCATTGATTAAGACATAAATAGTTAATGTAACTGCAAATCATCAACGTTAATTGGCTTTTAAAAGTTACAATTCAATATATGAAAATGTATTATAGATAATATCTATACTATATAATAAAAAGTTAGATGTAAAGTCTTAAAGAGAGAAATAGTAAATAACTATTTCACCCTTTAGACCATTTCATTTAACTTTTAAATATTTCATTCAAAGCAATTTATTGTGAAAATTAATACAACTCGATTAATTTTGGTTACATAATATATAACATATAATTAATTGTCATTTTATGATTGATGTAACTTATATAACACATAAATGGATATTAAAATGTTTCTTACAAGTGTTTTAACATAAATGTTAGTTGAATATTGGAAAAAAATTACTATATTAACCATCTTCTAAGTTTTATAATCTATATTACTCGAGTAATAGAGTTCTTGAAATCATAAGCGATTAAAAGAAACATGTGAACTTTCTTTATTTCACTTTTAAGCATAAATGCAAAATGACTGGGTCGGGTCAGCTGAGGTCACACGTCTAGATGGGTTTGGGTCTAAACGGGTCCGGGTCTAGATGAGTCATTTAGGAGGACGAGTCTAAACTAGTCCGGGTCAAATGGGTCACAAGTCGGGTTGACCCCATCGTGTTTCCATCAAACTATTTTTTTATTTGAGTGAATAATGAAAAAAATAAAATGAGGTGTTCAATTTTTTTTACCCGCTAGACCCGCCAAAATCCGTTGGTTAATTGTTATACAATTGGAGGTTATATCAAATACTCATTTAAACTCATCTAAAAAAATAGAGTGAGGCCCAATAAAATCTTTCATCTCATAAATATTACTCAACTTGACCATAAATAATTCATGTGTTCAAAATTCTCACCTTTACTTTTAAGTACGAATTTACACTTAAAGTTAATAAGTATTTATATAATTTAATCTATCTATTACTACTATACGAAGAGTTTGACAATTTGATTATCTTAAAAAAATTACTTTTAGTTAATAAAACATCTAATGTAAAAAGTACAAACATTTTGTAGTTAATTTTAATTATTGTAACTTAATTTTGTAAACTATCAATTAATATAATTAGGGGTTGCAGTTCAGATCGAGTCAAGTTTGCGGTTTTAATTTGTGAGTCAATAGTTCACAACCTGAACTCAATCTATTGGTTTGATCGGTAGATTAGCGGGACACACAACCCCCATTGCGTTGGTTTGCTAGTCATCCCGGATCATAACTCAGTCATGACCAGAATAATTAAATAGTTAGCCCATTTTTATTAGTCACCTGACGGGTTGAGGATTCAATCCTAAGCCACATATTTTTAGTGTTAGTTCGAATTTTAAGTTGTGACAATAATTGGTACTTAGAATAATTTGAAATATAAAAGTGTAGTAGAAATTGGTATACCACTATCATCTTACTTTTCACTCGTAGTAGGATGTCGTTCAACAGAAAAATTAGCATAAGTAAAATTTTTTATCACCACCTTTTTGCGCGGGTAAAATGTTAGTTGATATTAATAGGTACATTGTATAATTTGATGTGGTGAATAATATTACATTGAATATATGGTGTAAAATATTGTTGTGAATAGTGTTATACTAAATTATTATGCTATTGTAGTATAATTTGAGTTCTGATATATAATTGAAGAGGTATTACTACTGGTATACGATTGATGATTTATTATGTGACATGAATACGTAACACAAATAAACGTGTATAAAATGGAGCTTAACAAGTTCACTTAGTACTAAACAAGTTACATGTCAAATAGATTGAACCCCATCAACTTGTTGGATTCGGGATAAACCCGTCAACCCATTCAAAATGAAACTAAAATTAATATAAGTTAATATTTCTAGTACAATCCTCTCATCCGAGTAATGATATATAGACTTAATTAGATAGACATAAAACTATACATAATTCATTCATTGGTTAAATACTTTCGATCTCTTAATTTTATTGGGTTAAGTTGACAAGTGTAACATCCCGAATTTTGCTAAACTAAAAGTTAAGTCTTCTGTTATGCGACAAAAGGGTTAGTGTCGCAGGTAGCGACACTGAACCTTGTGCGACCCTAAGCTAGTGTCGCAGTGTCGAGTAGAGAGGCGGTTAGCAAAGGTTAACTATGTAATTAAATGAGAAATTAAATATTACCTTTCTTCTAAACATTTTCAGAAACATGTATCAAGTGAAGAAACATATTTTGTATGTGCTTTGAAAGTTTTAGAGAGAGAAAGTAAGCAAAGTCAAAGAAAAATCAAGAATTGTTAAAGAATTGAGTCTTGAAGGTGTTGATTGATAATTACAAGCTATCTCAAGGTAAGAATCCGAGTTTATTATGAATTTGAAAGTGTTAGTTTGTTGGGTTAGTGAGGATGAAATTAAAATGTAAAAATTTAAGAATTGGGTAAAAGGTTTTGTTTGTTAAAGTAAGCTTGGATGAATTGTGTATCTGTTTTATCATCTACAGAAACTTAATTGAGTTAAAGAGTGTGAATTTTTACTCAGAAACTTGTTAAATTCGAAAGTTGCTGCTGTCCTGTTCATCATTGCGGCACAAAGAGTTAGTGTCGCAGCTTGTGCCGCAATGATGGTGTCGCAAATAATTAATACGAACGTCTCGACAGGTATTTCGGGTAGCAAGTCATAAATATCTGAGTGTCGTCCTCGAGGTAAGTAGTAGGAAAGGAAAGAATTCAATTGTATGATTTTGTTAATAATGATTGTGTTACAAGGTTACATTGAATGACAATACTTAGATCACGTGTGTGGTTAAGTATTGAATAACTGAGTATACCTATGAGTTGAGTGGCCAATTGCTGAGTGAACAATTGTGCCCATGAGAATGAGTTGAGTAGCTAATTGCTGAGTGAACAATTGTGCTCATGAAAATGAGTTGAGTGGCTAATTGCTGAGTGGTCAATTGTGCCGTAAGAGTAACGAGTAGACCAATTGCTGAGTGACCAATTGTGCCAATTGAGTATATGCTGAGTGCATTAATTGTATGAGTGAATGATTAAGACATGAGATGTCTGGTTTGTGATACTTTTGTGAATTAAATCGCATTCCTTTACTTACTAAGCGATGAGCTTGTGTTTTGTTGTATGTTGTGTTGATAGGTATGTCTAAAGGAATGAGAAGCGGGGATATGGGCAAACAACCTGAAGGCTGCTAGTGATGAACTTACTATGTTTAGATAGTAAGGAGACGGACTCGTAAATCATGCTCTGTATAATCATATGATATTTTGTGAAGATAATGTATAAGTTGTGTCGGACAATGTTAATGTTTGATTATATTAATATATAAAGTGTTTTGTAAAATTTATATGAGTATATATATATATAAAAAAATCTGGGACGTTTCAACAAGTGTCATTCATATCTTGTTAAGTCTAGTTTTAGGTCCATCTAAGTAGATTTATTTATTATTTCTTTAAACAATTTAGATAAACAGGTTATATGTCACGTATAGATTGATTGTTTAAACATTTCAACCCGAACTATCAAAAATTAAACACGGATAAATAAACAAATCTTGTTTGAGTTAAGATAATTTCAACTATCTAACATGACACGTACATAAATTACCACCCCTTAGAGCATGTGAAATGGAAACAACTCATTTCAACCACTTTTGACACATATGTACTACCTAGCTTTCCACTAACTTTTTTTGTCGATCACTTTTTACCATAATGGAACGTTTTCCCATCAACCACTTTTTATCTTGAAAACCGAAAAGACTCGTGAATGTTGGAGTTCTCGAAAATTGCACAAGAAAAAATATTGGAAACTGAGTCACGATTTAAGTTGGGGACGCCAACACCGAATGGGCCGCAATGGAACTCTGAGAAACCCGGATACGAGGTCAGGGAATCCTGACCCCAATACGTGTGGTTTTAGGAAGTCTTATATTCTATCTTAATGAACGTGTGATATGTCAAACTAAAATTTTTGATCTTTCGTGATACAAATTACACACAAGATACATCAAATGAGTTTCAATAGCCTAATTAATATCATCAAAATCAATGTCAATTTATAAAAGCCTAAACTAAGGTTGTTGTTAAGATCCCGATTATGATCATAAGATCTTACGATTTTACGATCTCCAAAAACGAAAACAATCCCGATCTTGCATAAAATCTTAAAATCATAGCATCCACTTAGGATCTCGATCCTGCACATACGATCTAAAGACATCGATTCGATCCGATCTTACTTAGCATGAATTAATGAGTTAAAAAATATAATTATGTTGATTTTATCTAATAAAATGCTAGGCTAACCATTTAATCAATTAATAAAATAAAATTAATCAATATTTCAATTACAATAGCTTAATACGTAATATATATATATATATATATATATATATATATATATATATATATATATATATATATATATATATATATATATTTAATCTTTAATAACAAATATAATTAATTCGCATGAGTATTGAACTAACGTTATAGTGTTTAAACCATATAAGTACTAATTAATTTATCATGCATTTTATCTTTAAAATGTATTATAATATACATGTACGAGACTAGAGTGTCTAGATAAGATATTAAAATTCTGATTCGATCGTACGATTATAGTTTTAAAAAGACGATAATGATCTTAAATAAAATCTCCTTACTAAACATTTACCGTATTATAGTTGTCAAATTCTTAATGTTTAAACAATATTTTATTTTTCACTTTCCAATTTTTATATACGGTCATTATTTTTCCTGCTATACACACACATTCCCCCCCCCCCCCCCCCCCCCCCCCCCCCAACCAAAAATGCTATCTTCAATCCAAAACCCTCGCATCCTCCTCCGCCACTGCCGTCGTTCAAATCCCCACAACCACCATTACCCCAAATCATTCCACGTCACTTCCCAAATCCAAACAATCCAAAAATCAATCCTTTCCCGCGAAAAAACAACCCGCCAATACGCTGAAGAATTCTTAACCCGTATACGACTCACCGACCCACATCTCAAAAGCTTCCTTCACGTTTCAGAAACCGTATTAAACGAAGCTGATGAAATTGACCGAAAGATTGACCGAAATGAAAATGTGGGACCACTTGCTGGAGTCTTTGTTGCTGTTAAAGACAATATTTGTACGGCTGACATGCCGTCCACAGCTGGATCGAAATTGTTGGAGAATTACCGGCCGCCGTATGATGCGACGGCAGTTAGGAAGGTGAAAGAATGTGGTGGAATTGTTGTTGGGAAAACTAATTTGGATGAATTTGGTATGGGGAGTACTACTGAAGGATCAGCTTATCAGGTTAGGGTTTAGTGGGATCGTTTATTTGAAGTGCGTTGTGCGTATAGCTTATTGCGTTTTGTTTTTTACACACATTTTAAGTCATGTGTGCAATGTGATATCTGTTTCTTAGGTTATTGTAGATTAGAGTGAATAATAATAGTGAAATGATATTTAGGCCTAAAAGTTGGTCTACGGCCAGATGTCAACCATCAAAGGTGGTGTTAATGTATGATGGATTTGTGTATCTAGGCCAGTTTTTAGGCTTAATGAAATGATCAAAGTAAAAAAAAAAAAGGTAACATAGAGACTTAAAAAAGCTCGAAATAGAAAACCAAAGATCATATCCCACGATAGTGGAACTAGATGTTCAATTTTTGCTAGAAAAGGTAACTTTGCAACAATATTGAACATTATCGTGTTTATAACAAAATTGAACATTATCGTGTTTATAACAAAATTGAACATGTGGTCCTCTTATTGTAATTGAACATCCAGTACTACAATTCTAACAAATTGAACAATATGGAGTCATAGTGTTTTGTAGTTTGATCTCTGGTTCCATATTTTGAGCTTTTTAAATCTTACGTTACTTTTTATGATGTTTGCCTGAATGAAATAGAGGTACCGGTTAGGGTATTGGGTAAATTTGAGTTATATTTTATGGATAATGTGTCGAAAGAATGTAAAAGGTACAAGTTGTTAAATTGTTTTAGTTAAGATATCGGAGAAATGATTCGTGTAGCAAACTACACGAATAGTTAGGTGCAACAAAAACATATGAGGGGCTAATTTTGTGTATTAAGAAAAGTTTATTGGTTAGAAAATGTATTTTATATATTTACTCTCCATTTGAGTCACATAACTTATATGCTAAGTTTATTGGTTAGAAAATGTATTTTATATATTTACTCTCCATTTGAGTCACATAACATATATGTTGTTAACTGCACCTATGTTAATCCCAAAAATATTAGATTTTTAATGTAATGTTATGTTGTTGGTAGTTAAGCATAAACAAATTGTATATAGAGAATGTTGAAACGGTGGCCAAAATGTTTTCCGGTCAACCCCACCGACCTATTTTGATTGTACAAAAAACATGCGTTTTGACCTGTTACTGACTTGGCCGAACCGTCTGTATTTTGTAATCTCTACAAACCTCGTCACTTATTTTTGCAAAAATTAAGATTTATATTGAAATAAGATATCCTTATATCTGACACATTAGTTATTATTTAGAACTTTTTTGGGGAATGAGGGTTTCGGGCCAACCTGGATGGGACCAGACAGTTTTCGATCCTTACCAAATTCACTGGTTTTTGATCGTTGCAGCTTTACCAGTTTATAATCTTTATGTATATCCTGTCTAGCTTGGTTACAAAATTTGGTTCAGTGAAAGCATCTTTGCTACTCAATAGGTTACTGCAAATCCATGGAATCTTGAATGTGTACCAGGGGGTTCATCAGGAGGGTCAGCAGCAGCTGTTTCTGCTAGGCAGTGTGTAGTGTCATTGGGGAGTGATACTGGTGGAAGTGTGAGACAACCGGCATCGTTTTGTGGTGTTGTAGGACTAAAGCCAACGTATGGTCGTGTGTCACGATATGGGCTGGTGGCGTATGCATCATCATTGGATGTTATTGGATGTTTTGGCTCATCGGTTTCTGATGCTGGAATTCTCCTACAAACAATTTGTGGTCATGATAAACTTGATGCCACTAGTAGCAAGCGGGTATGAATCATCCACTGTTTGTTTTACATTTTTTTTGGTGAAAAATTAAGATGCTGTGTGAAATGGAGTCAAAGTATATCAAATTAGGTTACATGGTATAGATAGGTAATTAGATTTTACCAGTTTTGTTGCAACTGTTTTGAAAATGATGATTTGAATTCACTAACACTGAAAACCGATGTTTGCGACTTCAAATTGCAACAATTAGATAACTTTCAAAACACAATTCCAGGCACCCTGTTCTTGTGTTGTACCCTTGTTTATGCATTTTTTTCTTGCATTGTTTAGTATATATTGCTACTTGGCGCATAAAACTTGTACTGAATCGGACTGCAGGGCATCCTGACGCAGAACAATAAATGCAGTAAACCTGTCAGATATATTGGGCCATATGGGATTTTCCCGTTTTAATCATTTTTGCTGTGATGTTTATAAATGATTCAGAATATTAAACATAATGAATAATGAAAACAAGCCCTAAATTTATAAGATGAGTAGAACTCTTATTTACTAAATAGCTAACAATCTAATTTGACTAGGAAACAAATCCTAGACTTTTATTCAAACTAAACTGATTAATAAAATCCTAAAAAACGATTAAAATAGAAAATTGCTGTTTTGAGGCCCTAAACGACTCTGGATGGCCAAAATTACCCCTGGGTCCTGGGTAAGTGAGGAGTTCTGTAAGTTAGGCCGTTTTTCAGTGCATGTGCGAATTTCGTTCAACTCCGAGATCATAAAAAATCAATCCGACAACTATGATGATAATGATGATGTCACTCGAATTTCAATCCTACTAGTCGTGTTTTACTCCCAATTCTTCACACATTTCCCCGCTCGAATTTCTCCATAAATCGTATCCACTAACTCGTTAATCGCGTCCTCGTCATATCCACTGTAATTATTCTGTCAAGAACATTTAAGAAATTTGCCTAGATACATAAAATTTGCTGTTTAATCAATAACTAACTGGTGATTTGCAGTTTGATGAAGTTTGTTGGTTTCTTAATGAAGAAATGTTTTATCCTAACCATATTGCAAAGTCTGTGCTCTCAGGAGGTTAATGACTTCACGTCACAGTTTATTGCCAAAGATTATTTTGAATCACAACCTTTAAAAGGACTACGAGTTGGCGTAATTCGTGAAACTCTTGGGGATGGAGTTGATCAGGAGGTTGTTTCATCAATTCGTGGTGCTGTTTCTCATCTGGAAGAATTAGGATCTACTGTGACAGAGGTTGTCATTCAATATTCATATTAATATCTGTAAGGCTGTAAGAAATAAAATTATAATTAGTGAATTTTTTTTTTCCTTTGTGATAATCGATTACAGGTTTCATTGCCATCTTTCTCACTCGGATTACCAGCTTACTATGTCCTTGCTTCATCCGAATCTTCTTCAAACTTGTCTCGATATGATGGTATTAGGTGATGTATATTATCCACATTTTATAGTTGGATTATTAGAAGCAAATGTGTTAAATTTGTAAAAATTTTTGATTATTTTTCACTTGGTAGCCATTATTAGTTTGTGAAATCATAATTGGAAAATAACTTTCCCTTTGTAAATATTAAACGAACATGAAACTATAACCTACATTTCAATACCAAGGCTTACACCATTTTAGTAAAATCCTTTTGTCTTCCTTCAAATGCAGGTACGGTAACCAAATTGTTTCTGATGAGCTGAGTTCCCTTTATGGGGGTTCTCGTGCTAACGGTTTTGGTCCAGAGGTGTGAACAAAACTGAAGATTTTAGCATGTATTGCAGCTGATAAGCTTGCTTCATAAATTTTACCGGACTGTAGATTTTGCTGGTTGTTTAACAAAAAATGAAATTTTAAATAATATTTTGCAGGTAAAAAGAAGAATTTTGATGGGGACATATGCCCTTTCCGCTGGTTATTATGATGCTTATTACAAGCGAGCTCAGCAGGTATCTCCCAATTTTTTTTTCTTTCTTAAATACGCTTATATTTCCATTAAGTCTTCGTGGTTTTGGTTACTATTTTGATCATGGTTATCCGGTGGCTTAGGTGAGGACAGTAGTCCAGAAAAGCTTCAAGACAGCACTAGACGAACATGATATTCTCATTTCACCCGCAGCTCCATCCGCGGCATATAAAATTGGTTACTTTCTTTAATTTTCAACCTTTCTTGATGTCAGAGTAATATTTTATATGGACTAATCTTTTTGTCAACTGAATATATACAGGTGAAAAGAAAAACGATCCGCTGGCGATGTATGCTGGGGATATCATGACTGTAAGTTCTTATAAGCTTAATTATCAACTTCAGTTTCCTTCTTTTTAAACAGTACAATTCTAGATACTTGTATATAATTTACAGGTGAATGTGAACTTAGCCGGATTGCCAGCATTGGTTTTGCCATGCGGGTTTGTTCAAAATGGAACATCTAAACTTCCTGTTGGCTTTCAAATAATTGGTGCTGCATTTGATGAGGTGGAATTATTTTCTTGATACTATGTTTTCCATACTCACATGTTCTTTTACCATGAAATCAAGATTTTGATATTTATATACATGATTACTATCTTAACTGCAGGAAAAATTACTTAGAGTGGGGCATATCTTTGAGCAAACGCTTCAAGGTTGCAGCTTTATCCCACCGCTAATTGCAGATGAATTCAAATGCTAGCAACAATGGATTATTTACGTCTTCATTGTTGAAGAATTTTTGGTGAGTTATCAGTTAGAATGACAGTTGCAACAAATACCTTATGTATTCAGATAGTGCATCAAATAGTTTTAGACATAAGGAGATTCTCAAAGATGCACAGAAACTTCATGGCTCATTGAATGTAGATTATTTGCTGAATCGACCATGTATTCATTCAAAAATTAGGACATCTCTGTTCTGATATACCTTTTGTCCCAGTTCTGTCAATATGAAGGCCAAGTGTGGAGCTTTTTTTTCTTTTATAGTATTCAGGAGCTGCTTGGTTGGGACTATTTGGAGTTAAGGAATAGGTAAGGTTATGATTGAATGAGCTTGGTTAAGAGGAATATAATCATTCATTACCTGAAAGTAAGCAACGGGGCCATTACCCATCAAATTGTTGTGGGTGGGTTTTGTGGTGGGGGGGGGGGGGGGGTCTGTTCTACAATCCCTTTATATATATACCTTTTCATCGTAAAAACCAATTGTTACTTCGATGCTTATCTACTCTCTACTCTGATGACCTTTAGTACGTGACTAGTTCCTCCCTCTTATAGACTTTTACTGGCTGACCCAACCTTGTGCAGCTCACGTCATTTTTCTATATCGTAGCAAACCATACCCCTTGAGATCCTTGTCCTCAGGGATTGAGATTGAAATCTGGAAAGCGAGGAGCAATATCATAATGAGTTTTCCAGGTAGCATCTTCCACACTGACATCACCCAGTGTATCAACATATAAACCACACCAGTATTTCCCTTTTTAACCAACCTTCGAGCCAACACAGCAAAATGTTTCGCTGGAATTAGTTCATCTTAATCACAATGAGGTAAGCTACCCATTGAGAGATGTCGGCCATTACAACATTTCAATTGAGACATAAAACGGTGAATTCTTGATGTGGCAGTCAAGACAAGTTTGTAAGCTACCCTAGCAATCTTAGAGCAAAGGGAGTAGGATGTCAAATTTTCAGGGTTCAATCAACTTGAATGCTGGGATCGGCGTTCACCCACTCTCCACCGGCGTTCAACTTCAGCGTTCAAGTACAAAGTTCTCGGAAGCTGAAACCTTTTTTTCTTTTCCTCATTCGTGATTGGTTTAAAACTATTTTGTGGGACCATTTGAACTTCGAGTTAAACATTGAACCACTCCCCTCAAAATCGCATCTGTTTTAAAATTCAGTGTTCAATTGAACATCTAGCTGAACACCGAGTATCATGTCAACCATTCCTCGTGCTCTTGGGCTCAACTTGAAATGGACCATAAAATTTACAGGATAGCTTGTGATATTGCCCTTGCCTAACTGAAAGGTTGCATCTTGAGATAGACCTCATCCCTTTACCAAAATACCCTCTCTTACATGTGCTTATCCATGATCATCATTCTATATTGGGCTTGTTTTTAGCTTCCCAATAGCTTGTTCCTTGACTGCAAGCTGGTTTTTGCTGTAACTCTTGAATTTTTTACCCGACGCGTGACCCACTGATCCGACCCATTTCAGTTAACTTTGATTTTCTTCTTCAGTTACGATTTCTTTTTGAAAATCATTAGCAACTGTTGTAACTGTTGTGAAGACTTGATGGCCATGATATCAATTAAGGGTGGATCATAAAACTGTTTTATGACAATCATTCAGTTTCGATTGCTGAGGATCATATAAAGGGAGTCATCCTCCTTCTGAGATACACCAAAAATCAATCTCAATTTCTCTCTAATACTCGTACACACTCAAACTCTGATGCGCTTTTTTAGACACGTCAGTAGCCCGGAAACGGACTCGAAATATGTTTTAAGGGACCTGTGTTCAACACAAGCTTAAACCATTTGGAGCACATCAACACTTGGCTTGTCTCTTTCTGCTTCCATTTGTTTAGAATCTGCTTGAACTTCAGTTTCATTTATGCAACTTATTCCTACAATCTCAAAACAGATTTATATACAAAACTGATACTGATTTCAATTACAAAAAAAGATTGTTCAAACTGTTTTTACATTGCAATAAAATTAACTCATTGGCGTAAGCTGTTTTTTCTCAAAACACTTTGTTAATGGTTTCAGTGTAAAACAGATTTGATATAATAGTTTCTTTTGCAAAATCGGATATGACTTTACACAGAAACATATTTAATTATTTAATTATTATTTAAAAAACAGTTGGAACTAAAACCATATTGTAATTGTCATATTACTTTCGCAATTCCTTTGAACACTTATTTGTTTGAGTAAAAACTTGATTAATACCTTTGGTATTTTTTTCAGGATGGAAAGTCAGCCTATGAACATGCAACCGATTATCACCGTTATCCTTGTGATGATTGCACCGTTGTCTAAAACGGCAGCAAACCATGCTGAACCTAGAAGTTAACCGGATTGAACTTCAAACGTTGGCAACAAAAGTTGTTATTTTACTTGACAACATAACTTTTGTAGGTTCTCGACTGACTCCGCTCCCCAACTTAATGATGGAAGGGTTGATACTCAAGCTGTGAGTGTGGGTAGATGTTCGAAGCATTCAAATTTCTTGTGCCGAAACTATGTATTGAACGGCTTGGTGGTTCTATTGTGTAATGTGTATTGCAAGACTAAGACTTCAAAAAAAATATGGGAATCAATGGAACGCAAATACAAGACCGAAGATGCCATGACCAAAAAGTTTATGGTAGCTCGATTCTTGAATTTTAAAATGATGGATTCAAAGACTGTCATTAGTCAAATTCAAAAACTCTAAGTTATTCTCCATGACATCCATGCCGAGGAATAATACTTGGTGAAACTTTTCAAGTGGCTGCAATGATTGAGAAGTTGCCATCAGGTTGGGTAGATGTCAACAATGACCTAAAGCACAAACGAAAGTAGATGACGGTTGAAGACCTTGTTGTTTGTCTTCGCATTGAGGAGGAGAACAAGTTGGCTCAAATGAATAGCTATACGTCCGATTCGGCTAAAGCTAATGTGATCGAATTAGGTTAATCTTTTAAAGGAAACAGAGGCAGAGGCAAGGGGAAGGCATTTAACCTCGGTCCTAATGTGGAGTTGTGAAAAGTAAGTTCCAAAGCTTTTGCTATAATTGTGATCAACCGGGTCATAAGACTGCAAATTCTAAGATGTCAAAGCGTGCTTATCTACATTAGCCTAACAATGTAGAGGGTACTAAGGTGGTACTCCTGGTAATGATTTTAGACTTTACATTGATAATATTGGAAGTGAATCATGTGGGATTGAATTCTAAGGAATGGTGGGTTGATACCGGGGTCACATGTCTTGTTTGTTCTGATAAGAGTCACTTCAACTCATTCAAGGATGTCGGGAATGGTGAGAAACTCTTCATGTAAAATTTTAACTTTATTTGAACAAACATGATGTACGACATGTGGTGTAGGTATCAACCCACCGTTCCTTAGAGTTCAATCTCACAAGGTTCACTTCTGACATTTTCATCGTAATGTCACAAATCTTCGCCACAAGTCCCACCTCATAACCCTCTACATTGTTAGCTTGACGTGAATTATCATACTTTGGAAACGTACAATTTGCAACATGATGACCCGATTGGTCACAATTATAGCAAACATGTTAGAATTTCTTTTTCACAAATCCCACCTTTAAGACGGAGGTTAGATGCCTTCTCCTTTCCTTTGCTTTTGTTACCTTTAGAAGACTGACCTTGTTTGACCATATTTGCTTTAGCCAAAACGGATGTGTAGTTATTCTTTTGAGCCAATTTGTTATCCTCCTCAATACAACGACGAACCACAAGGTCTTCAACGGTCATCTCCTTTCGTTTGTGTTTTAGGTAATTCTTGAAATATATTCAACCTGATGACAACCTCTCAATCATAGCATCCACTTGAAAAGTTTCACTAAGTATCATTCCCTCGGCATGGATGTCATGCAGCATAGCTTGGAGCTCTTGATTTTGACTAATAACGGTCTTTAAATTCACCATGTTAAAATTCAAGAATTACCACAAACTTCTTTGTCCCGACATCTTCAGTCTTGTATTTGTGACCATTGACTCTAATAATTCCTTGGCAGTCTTAGTCTTGCAATACATATTATATAACGGGTTCATCAAGTTGTTCTATACATAGTTTCAGCCCAAGAAATCCGAATGCTTCCAAGCATCTATCGCACTCACAACTTGAGCATCAGTCTCTCCATTAAGTTGGGGAGCGGATTCAGTCAAGAACCTAGCAAGGTTAGGTTGTCAAGTAAAAGAACATTTTTTTGTTGCAAACGTTTGAAGTTCAATCCGGTGAGCTTCAAGGTTTTTCAGCATGGTTTGATGCCATGTTAGGCAACAATGTAATCATAATTGGCTGCGTGTTCTTAGCCCGGCATTCCATCCTGAAAACAAAACGAAGGTATTACTCAAGCTGGTTTATCAATTTGTTACAATCTGGTTATTAATTAAATCTGAATACTGCAGAAATATTATTGTAAGTTCCTGGATAAAACCCGAGTCAAGCATATTGTTACTGTTATATGACATGCATAATCAATGAAGTAATGCAAAGTTTCTGTTTCAATTCCAATAATCTGAATTAAACAAAACATAAGCTAGAGCTGTTCATTTTTTATATAAAACTGTGTTACGTTAACTGTTTTGACATAAAACTGTAATCCTTTCTATATTTGCTGTAAACAAAAGCTTAAGAACACTGCTTTTTGTAGATGACTGTCAAGGAAGAATTATGAACTAAAGCGAAAGTAGTTTGAATGTAATGAATTCTTTTTCCGGTTAACAAACTGAAACCTTTAATGGCCGGGAATTGCAACGTACCTCGCGGAAATCTCCAATTATTCGTGTCTGATCTCTTGTCCAATCCATTACAAAAAATAGTAAGCCTACTTATATTTTCCTAATAAAATAAAAATATACATTTCGGTCCCTGAGCTTTCATATGTTTCAAACTTGCCCAAGTAATAAACCAACTTTGACACAAGTCCTTGAAGTTACATGCATTTAACAAATATAACAGTATGCACAAATAATAACATCAAATCAATTCCTTTTCTTCATATTTCATTTTAGATTACAAACATTTGGTTGTAATTTTAACAAGACTAATAGTTAAATTACCTGGACAAAATTAAACTAATAGACTACGATGAAAATGGGATAAAAGAAATAGAGTTTTTCTTTTTTGTTTTTAATCTACGATGATAATTTACATTTTTATCTTTTTACCTTTCTGAAACGTTGTACTATTTTATGTCTTGCATGGGCAATAAAACTTGATTTTTAGATAAGTTCGAAGCATTATTCACACTATCATTTGAAAGAGCCAAGAAACTTCATACTTGAAGGATAATGCGAATAATGACACGAACTTATATGAAAGTCAAGTTTTATTGTTCTTGACAAATTATGCTTCAAACTTCATTTTAACTTTTTTTCGAGTTAATCGTCTATCTTAAAATTGTTATCTGTAAAAGTGATCCGGTTAACCAAATCGAAAAAAAAAAATCGGTTGGATTTTCGATATGGTTCAACAATTTTCGGGTCTATTTTCTGATTTTGGAAGATACGAGTCTTGAAATAGAAATATATTGAGTAAATTATATTGACATTCCCTATGGTTATCCCTGTATTACAGACCCAATCTTCGATTCTCGTATTGTGCGGATTCAAAGATTCAATCCCTTGATCCGATTTTTTATTTTATTACCGTTACCTTCTCCAATTAAGGTAAGGGTACAATAGTATATTTCTTATTTTCATATTATATTATATTATCCTTGAATAAAATAAACTAAAAAGATTGTTATGGATAAATATAGAATGGATGTCCATATCTTTAGATAGAGTTTGTATTCTAGTACGAGATTGATTACTTGTAAGCTAAGCTATTTGTATCTATATACATACCTCCTTGATGAGATGAATAAGACAATTCTATTATCTTTTGTTCATTATTCTCTTTACTTTTATAACACGTTATTAGCATGAGTCTCTGTCAAATTGAGTTCGCAGTCGTCAATTAATTTGAGGTACGGCCTAAAAACTTTCGTAAACTTAGATCTCGTTATTATATTCAATTGCATGATATATGTTTCTTGAATAAGGTGTTATTTAAAGTTTTAAACTAATAATTGAATACGTACGTGGCAACATACTAGGAATCTTAGGAATAAAAAAAAAAAAGTGTCCTGTGAATTCTATGTGCCCATGGATGATTTATTTCAATTGATTATATTTAAATGTAAAATCCTTGTATAATATCGAAATTTGTTAGTTAGATTTCATAAGAACATTAAAAGTTTTGAAAACTTAATTTATTCGTATACTTTTTTTCTATGAATCAGATTAATAACATATAACTATTTATCAACTTGTGATCATCATCGCTTCAATATAAATTTAGATTACCAGTTACTCGATTCACATGAGTTCATGGCCGGGTTAATGTTATTTGTTATTGATTTAGTTAATAAATATTACATGTTTAATCATTGTTATCATGATACTTGACCAAAGATTAATCCAAAGATTTTAAAAACTTATTTTATTCGTATACTGTTTTTTTGACAATGCAATTTTTAATCTTGTTCTTGAATTCTATAATTAGTTTATGATTTGCAGTTTAAAAAAAAAAATCCTCATATTGCTATTTTGTTTTATTTTGTGATAAATTAAAAATTGTAGTCGAAGAAGTAAACATATTTCATTTTATGCGTAGACATGATTTTATATAATATATTCGTTTGATTAGTTTCTAAATGAAACAGACGATGGTTTAGGTCTTACCTTATAAGTCACATCATAATTTATCATATTATGTTATTCACTTACCCAAAATAATTTTGGGACGTTATTATAATTAATATATTTACCGTGACATACTTTTTTTACGTGTTATTCGCTTGCTATGTTTAAGTCTACATGTTAGTCATGATATAAACATCTTAAGCTTATGATCCTATGTAACTTCGAAAAATATGTTTACCTAAAATGCTCGTAAAATTTAGAGATACTGGTTTGATACCTATATCTATGCATAAAAATCAGTATATGCTTAAGTTAATTTTATATATTATATATGTCTTATAATTTGGAACATCTATCGGTCAATATATTTATGGGTACGTGATTTAGCTTCTCTTCATGAAGATTATCACAATCTCTAGTGTAACTTATTGTGAGGAACAAGAATGTTTGCATTAAGTTAATATAATATTCTTTGAATATTCTTAATCGATAGTTCCATACCACTATCTAGGATCGATCATATATATTTGAATTTGAATGGAGAAGTAAATTCAGATGAAAACTACCAAGATTTTTGTTAGTGCTTTGTTAGTACAAGAAATAAGAGTTATAGGACAATTCGTGTTTATTAGATAGAAGTCCTCACTGTGAAATAAGATTCATTGCTGGATTAACAACCCTTATAAATATAATAATTTGAAACGTCAATTAAAGGTTAAAAATCGGTGCGATTAAAGGTTAAAAAATCGGTGCGCTTGAACGGTTCTTATATAATCTCTGTATCAATTAGTAACTCTACAAATGGGAATTGTGAGGTATGTTCTTAGGGACTTAGACAGAATCTAGTTGAAGTGATGTACTCATGTCATAGACATTAGACATAATAACTCAAAAAGAAACCGTTTTTGCATATAACACACATTCTGTGTAAGTTTACGAAGTTGATTTAATATAATTATGATACGATATAAACTTCTTGTAGTTAGAATTTTTTGATTGGCTTGTTAACATTATAATGGCACTATTCGGTTAAATAGAGTGTGCTATATTAATTGATTTTGAATAAAAGTAGTAGATGAATCATTACAAAGTTAATCGTTAAATAAATTTTGTTAGTATGTTTTGTCTAGAACTGTTACGATTTAAAATTAGTGGTGCATTATGCTATTATACGAGCTTAAGGAGCAATGTACTATATTGTAGATGCCAAAGGTCGATATATAAAAATAGTTTTGACTACGAGATTAAGGAGAACATTTCTTTTTCTAATACAAATAATAGATTAATTAGTCATTATGGATACAGAGGCGATTAGTTTACAATATAAGTGATTAACATATTTACTAGCATATATGAGACAGATAATCCTTTTAAGCTCTTCATGATTAAATCACATATGATTGTCAAGTATTAAATTTTTAGATGAGTTTAACGTGGCCATGTAATTACTTCTCACTTTATATGCAAAGATAATTATTTATGAGAAATATTTTGATAAGTACATTAAGAAAAGTTTTGAATTTGTGATTTCTTGGCACTAACTAAAATAACTTGTTTATGATGAAAGACCGTGAAATTAAAGATGTCTAAACTGGTAATATTCTATACCAAATTTTATCTATTTATAAGTAAGAACATAGAGGATAAGACTTGGTTTATACTCATTATACTTGCACACATCATATTTGATCATACGATAAAATAATAATGCTAGTATCTTTATTTATATCTATTGATGTTAGTGAGTACATTATTTGATCGAGTATATGTTGATTGGGTTTTGGTTCATATACGGAAATCATTGTACCCCTATGTTTATGTGTTGCACATTTACTCTTGCATATATATCATTGTGCAAAATGATGATTGATTTTAAGCATGAGAAACGTTCTATGGTAATGACTTTCAATTTGTCAGATTTTGTTCATATACGAATATGATAATTATTTGAAAAAAAAACTTTAAGCATCTAGTACTTATTTTGATCCTCATGGCACAATATAACGAGATATAGTTTGTCTTGATATTTTTTTATGCAACTACAAAAACGACTCCCTAATTTTTTAAGTGATTTTAAAGGCATTACTTGAGTTTACTTGATTTGAATTTGTAATTTTGACACTATTAGACAATTATGACATTATACTCCGATGCTATATTAATGCTAAAGGTTAAACATATGATCTTGATCACAGACATATTTAATGTGATTTTGTACAGCCCGACTATGTAATATTTGTCATATATGTTTTGCTTTGACTTGATGATAATTTTATCTGATATATTGCAAATGGTGAAATATATATATACTAGTTTTAATCCCGTGCGATGCACGACAATTTAAAGCATACAATTTTTATTGTTATTAATTTAATTAATCAAATCAATTAATTATTAAGCGATTTGCTAAATATAATCGTGTTTAGTACATACTATTATTACATTGTGAGATGTTCATCGTAATATGATAAATATTATATACAAAGTCCATGTCATTACACTAATATAAGATCGTAACTAAATATATGTCAAATTGTTTAATGGTATTTTATTTTCTAATTAATTATTATTATTAATAATAAAATTATAATATTAATTAAATAATTTGTAGGAGTTTGTTTTCATATAGGACTCATTCTTTTCATAATAAAATTATAATATTAATTAAATAATTTGTAGGAGTTTTTTTTTATATATGACTCCTTCTTTTCATATTAGTATTTATATTATTTATATTAGTTTTAAGCCCCTGCGATGCACGGCAATTTAAAACATACAATTTTATTCCTACTAATTTAATCAAATAAATTAATTATTAAGCGATTTAGTAAATATAATTATTTTTAGTACATACTATTATTACATTGTGAGATGTTCATTGTAATATGATAAATATTATATACAAAGTCTATGTCATTACACTAAATATAAGATCGTAACTAAATATATGTCAAATTGCTTAATGATATTTTATTTTTTAATTAATTATTATTAATAAAATAATAATATTAATTAAATAATTTGTAGGAGTTTGTTTTTATATAGGACTTCTTTGTATATTAGTATTTATATTTATTAATTATTAAATACTAAAAAATAATATAATAATAATTAAATAATTTGTTAACTGAAGTTAAGATGTTAACACGTGGCATTCATATTTACGTGGCAAATTCTGGAGCTTTCTTTTATACTTCTTTAGTATTTATATATATATATATATATATATATATATATATATATATATATATATATATATATAATGATGCATGCATCGGGAAAAGAAGAGTGCTAAGTGATGATACATGCATTATTTATCTTGTATGATATGATTTGTACTAAAAGATCAAGTGCAATTGAAGCATGTATATATGGTCATAAACTTAAAGTTTAATAGACCTAGATTATTATATAAATTGGCATGACCGGTAGACCATCCCGAGTCAATGATGATGCGAAAGGTACATAAGAACCGAGAGATTCTTAAGAGTGAAAATTTTACATATATTGTATGCTCTCAAAGAAAGTTAATCATCACCAACTACAATTGAGGTTGATTAAGATTTTGGATATGAAAAATGAGGATATATGTAGGCCTATATATCCACCTAACGGACCATTTAGAGTTTTAAATCGATGCATCGTATAAATGGTTATGAAAATCGCAACTTGAGTTTGCGTGATTGAGTGACTCGGTTATGAGATTGCGAGCACATATTTTGTCATACTAATTTTGATAATATCGATGAATGTAAATTATGTTGAAAAACATATTGAGCGTCTTCAGTTGATTGTAATAAATATTGAACATCTATTAGTTCTTACATAGATTGCTTTTGTTGAAACGCTCGAAAGTATGTAATTGATTGGAAAAGTATGACTATGATGAGAGCAAAACTATTACTGGGGCCATGTTAGTATACATGCAATAATATGAATTCGCATCGGGCCAATAAAATTATGATTTCTCCCCATTATAATTGATTTTTGATTATGTGAAAAGATTATTGTTGGGAAAAACAATGATCAAACCTAAGTTATAAATCTGAAGAGTCAAAATCTAACTTAGTTGTATTCAGGAAACTTAGTGAAATTCCTGAGTCTGTGTTCCTGAGTCTGTGCTACACAGACTGAGGAATTGCTTCTGAGTCTGTGCTGCACAGACTGAAGATTCTCACAGACTGAAAGCCATGCTCTTCCTGAAGACTTATGAATTCATCATCTGAAGAATGAAGATTGAATACAGAAGGCTTCACAGACTGAAGTTCACAGACTGAAGATCACAGACTGATGAGCACAGACTGAAGAGCACAAATTGAAGAATGAAAGTACAAATGTACAGGAGATATTCTTCTTTCCTTAGGCTAGATACAACTGATAAGATTTTTGAGAAAGGTCAAACATCATACAAAGGTTCTCTTCTCAGCAAAGAAACCTTTTACCTTTTTGCTTTTTCTATTTCCAAGAAAAGCAAAAAGGAAGGCGTGCAAAGTTGCTCAAGATGCATCTGTTATCCCTTGGACAACTATGTAAGCTGGATAATATAGAGTTACATCCAACTCTATAAATAGCAGTTCAAAAAGCACTGCTATTATCCAAGAAATTCAAGAGAATTAGTATACTAGACCTTTGAGCTTAGGCTAAAGCATTACCACACTTACTGTGAAGTTTGTAGTGATAACTGTATCTTTGTATACTACTTGGATCGTATTCAAACCATCTGTGTGGGTTTGAATACTTTGTCATCTTTGTGAGACAAACACTTTATTGTGAATAATACTTTGATTCATAATAAACTCTGTGTCAAAATTAATCTTGTTTTCCGCCTAGATTAATTTAAACTTGTTTGATATAAACTTGGATATAAACTTGGATATAAACTAACACGTTAAGATAATTGTTATTTAATCTGTATCTAAGTTTTGGGAACCCTGTGACCCAACAACTGGTATCAGAGCGAATAAAGATTTCATCTTTAACGATCAAAGGAACCCAGTTTATCAAACAATCATCTAAACCCATTTTTTCTCTACATTTTCTTCCTTGAAAAATGACTTCTTCTATTGCTATGGCTGGGAAGGGAATTCCACTCTTCAATGGTGTAAATTTTACCCACTGGAAATTGAAAGCTGAATGGTTTCTTGCTAGCATTCATGATGAAATTGTTAGAGTCATTCAGGAAGGACCCATTATTCCTGGCAGAATAGTTCCTGCAACTTTAGATGCAAATGGTATTATTTTGACACCTGAAAAAATTTTTGAGGCTGCCAAAAATACCTGGACTGATCTAGACAGGCAACTATATGCTTTAGACTTTAAGGCCAAATCCATAATGGGCAATGCAGTTACTGAGCCTATCTTTGCTAAGATATCTGGCTGCAAAACTGCTAAAGCCATATGGGATATGCTAACTGACCAATATGATGGTGTAAGTTTGGTACAATCCCAAAAGAAGAAGAATCTCATAAGAAATTATGAGAACTTCTCTGCTGGCCAAAATGAGTCATTAACTGATATTCATACCAGATTTCAGATCTTAATCAATGATCTTGAAAGGTATAATATCATCAAGGGACAGTTTGAAATCTGTGCAAAATTTTTTGATGTCATTCCAAACACTTTTTCTGAAGTTATCACTTCATTAATTGTAAGTGAAAAATTGGAGACATATGATCTCTCTGGCTTGTTTGGACTTCTACTAAATTTTGAAGAAACCAAAGCCAGAAAGGATCTAAATGCCAAAAGGATTGCAAAAGATCCATCTGCTGCCCTTGTTGCAACAACAAGGAAAAATAGAGAACTTTTCTCTAGAGCAGATTACCATCTTACTCTTACAGACTCAGAATCAGATGATGAAACTGAGTCTCTAGAAGCTGAAATGGCATTGCTAGCCCAAAAGTTAGAAAAAGCAAGATTCAAAGGTTCAAAAGGAAGGCCAACTTTTGATCCTAAGAAAGCTACTTGCTATAAATGTGGGCAAGTTGGTCATATTTCTTCTGACTGCAGAGTGAAGATTGCAGAATCTTCAAGTTCTGATAAGTGGGAAGAAAAGGCCAAGAAGTACAAGAAAAAGTACTTCAACTCCAAGAAAATTGGAGAGAAACAACAACCAAAAAAACTAGAGAAAGCTTTGGTTGTTGAACAATGGATAGATGAAGAATCTTCATCATCTGAGGATGATGAAGATATGTGCTTAATGGCTATCACAGAGAGCCAGTTTGACAAAGATGTCAAATTTGCAGAAAAGGCATGTGTTCATCCAGACTGGGACAGAGGATCTGCTTACAATGTAAATCATTTTAAACTTTACTATAGTGATGCAGAAAAACAGAAAATGTTTGAACACATCTATGTAGATTTTTTGAAAAGACTGGAGGAAATACAAGATTTAAAAACCAAACTCAGTCAAGTTCAAAAAGATCTACAATCAAAAGTGAATGAAATAAACCAAAATAAACAGTACAAACTTGAGCTTGATGCTCAATATGACCTTCTCAAAAAGATCAAGCTGGAAAAAGAAGCCTATAAAAACAAAGCTGATCACTATGAAAGGATCTGTAAATCTTGGTGTATTTCATCACTTAAAAATGTGGACTGTTTATCCAAACAGATTCCAGCTCAGATACAAGCGGTCATAGGTGATGAGTTTGATCTTAAAAGTCACATAAATTCAGAAATAAACTCAAAACCTACTATATTTGTACCTGAGATTTTACCTCATACTTTTAGTCATACTGTGGGAGACAAAGTTATATTGACAAATGCTTTTGTTAGACCAAAAATAGTTACTAAAGAACTAGTATATGAGACAGAGTCAGACTCTGAAGACACAGACTCAGAAATCTCAGTCTGTGAAACTTCTCAATCTGAACAGCCTGAACTTATAATCACTAATGAATCTTTAGAAACTATAGAACTTGAAAAGAAAAGATTTACAGAAGGCAAAGTTAATATTCCCACAGTACCATCTTTAAAAAGACAAAAAGAGGTAAAAGGAATCAAGAATAAACAGAAAGGTTACAATGTGTTTGAACCTTCCACATCTCAGTCTGTAACTGGTCCAGACAATAATATGCCAAATGATAAATCTAAAGGCATAAAACCAGTAACAAAGGAGTTAAAAAGATCTCAGTCTGTGAGATCTAACTGTCAGTCTGGAAAAATAAATTTTCAGTCTGGCAAACTTAACTCCAAATCTGTTTGTGTTAACACTTAGTCTGACTCTCAAAAGTCAAATCTTAACAACCAGACTGAGACCATTAAGCTGCTTAGTGAAAACTTAATGAAGTTAACCACAGATTTTAAAACATTTGTTGAGTCAAAACAAGAGTTTAACAGAGGATCTAGTGCAAATAACCCAAAATCCAAAAGGACCATTATGTTGAACAGAAAATGTTACAACTGTGGAAATCTGGGACATGAAGGTATTAAATGCACAAAGTCCATTCTTAAACAGCCAAAGACTGCTTTGATCAAACAAATGTCTTCTACAAACAACAAAATCAAAAATAGAGAGGTTAAAAGTCAACTTCACAAACTTAGCACCAAAACTGCTAAAAAATTGACTTCAACCAACTCTAAAGAACCCATCAAAAGATGGGTTCCCAAAGATAACTAATTGATTTTGTTTGTCCTGTGCAGGGTAACAGCAAATGGTACCTAGACAGTGGATGCTCAAGACACATGACAGGTTCCTTGAAGAATCTGTCAGAGTTTGTAGAAAAAGAAGGACCTTCTGTCAAATATGGTGACAACTCTGTTGCCAAGATAAAAGGTTATGGTGTGGTGAAGGCTGGCAACATCAGAATAACAAAGGTGGCCTATGTTGAGGGATTAAAGCATAACCTGCTTAGTGCTAGCCAGATTTGTGATGATGATGGTGAAATCAGAATCAGAAAGAAGGCTGCTGTTATCTATAATTCCAAAGGCAAACCTATATTAGTTGCCAAAAGAGAAAGAGATATCTATCTCTTAGATCTTTCTTCTGCAGACAACAATGTAGAGACTTGTCTCTATACTCAGTCTGTGCCAGAACTAAGCTGGCTATGGCATAGGAGGTTATCCCACCTGAACTTCAAAAATATTAACCTCCTGTCAAAGAAGAAACTGGTTAGAGGTCTGCCTGATGTTACATTTGCAAAAGACAAACTTTGTCCTGCATGTACACTAGGGAAACAGACCAAGAACCATTTTCCATCCAAATTGTTAGCTACAATTGAACAACCACTGCATATGCTCCATATGGATCTGTTTGGACCCATGAGCATTAGCAGTTTGGGTGGAAAGAAGTATACACTTGTGGTTGTGGATGAATACACAAGGTATACTTGGGTCATCTTTCTTAAAGCTAAAAGTGATGCTCCTGAAGAGATTATTAATCTAATCAAAAGGGAAGAATTGCAGAAAGATGCACCTGTCAAGCAACTCAGGAGTGACCATGGTACAGAATTTAAGAATTCTACTCTCATTGAATTCTGTACTGACAAAGGCATTATTCAAAACTTTGCCTCTGTCAGAACTCCTCAACAAAATGGTGTTGCTGAGAGAAGAAATCGTACACTCATAGAAGCTGCAAGAACCATGTTATGCCATGGTCAAATGAAGATTTATTTTTGGGCAGAAGCAGTTAACACTGCCTGTTACACCCAAAATAGGTCTATTTTGGTCAAAAGGCATGGCAAAACTGCATATGAGTTGTATCATAAGAAGGTTCCAACCATCCATTACTTCCACACCTTTGGTAGTAAATGCTATATTCTCAATCAAAGAGATCAATTAGCTAAGATGGAACCTAAGTCTGATGAAGGAATTTTTGTTGGCTATTCATCTATTTCAAAGGCCTACAGAGTCTACAACAACAGAAGGAACAAAATTGAAGAAACCATCAATGTCACCTTTGATGTTTCCTCTGCTAATGATGAACATGTTTCTCAGTCTGATGTTCATTTATTAGAAGATTTATCTGTTGTGGGATCTGAATCTCAAATCCAAGTGGTTGCTAACCAACAACAGGACTCTGAAAGTGAAAATGAAGATGCTCAACCTACTCATTCAATGACAGTACCTTCATCAACAGAAGATGAATCTGTGTCCAGAGATTCAAATTCTTCTGATACATGTGTTCAGTCTGGTAGTTTTCAGTCTGTGAACTCTACAGACTCAGACTTGCCCTATGTAGAAGATGATGCAGAACTCAGTCCTGCTTTTCTTCCACCAAATGAGAATGATTTACCATCAAATGATGAATCACTTCTAGGAGTCAAAGAACACAAGTATCATCCAATTACAGAAATAATTGGAGATTATGTTTCTGGTGTACAAACAAGAGCTAAAGTGTCAAACTTATCTACTGCAAATTTCTGTTTCTACACAAACTTCCTGTCAATCATTGAACCAAAGAAAGCTGAAGAAGCATTGAAAGATGATGATTGGATTGAAGCAATGCAGGAAGAGTTAACAGAATTTGACAGAAACAATGTTTGGACCCTAGTTCCTGCTCCAAAAGGGAAAACCATTATTGGAACTAAGTGGGTTTACAGAAACAAGATGGACAAGGATGGAGTGATAATAAGGAACAAAGCAAGGCTAGTTGCTCAAGGCTACAAGCAGGAAGAAGGCATTGATTATGATGAAACCTTTGCCCCTGTAGCCAGAATTGAAGCAATACGGTTATTCTTGGCATATGCTGTATTCAAGGACTTCAAAGTCTATCAGATGGATGTCAAGAGTGCATTTCTGAATGGCAACTTACAGGAGGAAGTCTATGTGAAACAACCTCCAGGTTTTGTAAGTTCCACTTTTCCAAATCATGTCTATAAATTGCAGAAAGCACTATGTGGACTAAAACAAGCTCCAAGAGCTTGGTATGACACCTTATCATCCTATCTTCTTAGTAATGACTTTACTAGAGGATCAATTGATAAAACTTTGTTCTTCAAAAGGAACAAGGCAGATGTCATACTAGTCCAAATCTATGTTGATGATATTATATTTGGGTCTACTGATGAAAAATTGTGTAAATGGTTTTCAAACTTAATGTCAAAACAGTATCAAATGAGTATGATGGGTGAATTAACATACTTTCTTGGTCTACAAGTACATCAGAAACCTGATGGTATCTTCATCAACCAAGGTAAATATGTCAATGACCTACTTACTAAATATTCTTTAAAGGACTGTTCAATTATGAAAACACCAATGAGCACTGCAGATAAGTTGGATAAAGATCAGTCTGGCAAGTCAGTCTGTCAAACCACTTATAGAGGTATGATAGGATCTCTACTATACCTCACTGCAAGTAGACCAGATATCATGTTCTCAACATGTTTGTGTGCTAGATATCAATCTGAACCTAAAGAATCGCATCTAAAAGCTGTAAAAAGGATTTTTAGGTACCTAAAAGGTACTCCCAACCTGGGTCTTTGGTATCCCAAAGACTCTGGTTTTGATCTAATTGGATATACAGATGCAGATTATGCAGGTTGTAAATTAGACAGGAAAAGCACTTCTGGTGGATGTCAACTGCTAGGTGGCAAACTAGTCAGTTGGTCAAGCAAGAAACAGAATTCTGTTGCTACATCCACTGCAGAAGCAGAATATGTGGCTGCTGGTAGTTGCTGTGCTCAATTGCTATGGATGCAACATCAACTAGCAGACTATGATTTGGTGTTTACAAAAACTCCAATCATGTGTGATAACCAAAGTGCCATTGCCATCACTGAGAATCCTGTGTTTCACTCGAGGACAAAGTATATTGAGATCAGACATCACTTTATCAGAGATTGTGCTGAGAAAGGTAAAGTGATTCTCAAATATGTGCCCACAAATGACCAATTAACAGATATCTTTACTAAACCTTTAAATGAAGATAGATTTTTGTATCTGCTTGGTCAACTAGGAATGCTCAACCCCTAGTAAAACCTTGAATCTGTATGATTCAATTCTTAGTCTGTGTCTGCTTTTCAATCTGTATAACTGTATTCTCAGCTACATACAGTCAAAAAGCACAGACTAAGAGATGTTTTTGTACATACTTTCCAAGAAAATACCAAAAAGATTTTATAACTTATGTTATTTTCTCTCAGTCTGACTGATTATATGTTTCAGTCTGTGTGACTTCTTCCAGATTAGCTACACAGACTGACCATATTCATTCAGACTAGACCCTCTATTTTTGTGCTTTATTAATTCATAAGGTTAGTATTTTAGTACTGTTAGTATTAATACTGCTAGTTACTTTTAGTACTGCTGGTTAATACTGATAGACTTTTTAATACTGCCCCCATGAATTCGTATTTTAGCACTGTTAGTATTAATACTGTTAGTTACTTTTAGTACTGCTGGGTTAATACTGATGTTTTTTTTCTGCTGGTAAAGATTGGTACAATTAACACTGTTAATGTAGCAAGTTACTACTGTTAGTTAACTTTAGTACTGCTCTCACCAGTTACCACTGTTAGTTAACTTTAGTACTGCTTTCGCAGTTACCACTGTTATTTGATTTTAGTACTGCTTTGGCAAGTTACCACTGTTAGTTAACTTTAGTACTGCCTTCGCAAGTTACTACTGTTAGTTAATTTTAATACTGCTTTCACAAGTTAGTACTGTTAGCTATATCAATCTGTTACCACTGCCGGCACAACCTTCTTTTATTTTTATTTTTATTTTCTTTAATAAAAATAAATAAACAACAATATCTCTGCATTTAATGCTAAAACCATTTTTGTAGTAATAATCATTAAAAGTTTTGGCGCTTGTTGTCTATTTATCTGCTCAATACAAAAAGTGCACATGCTTCAGCGTTACTGTTGCAGAGAAAGGGATAAACTGTCAAGTGGGTCCCATTTAACGGAAATTTAATTTCTTCAAATACCCACTTCTGTTTTCCCCCTTTTCTTCTTCACCTGTACTTGCACATCCAAAATTTCACAGAGTTTGTAAGCCCTAACCTAAATCGCTCAACCATTTTCGAAACCAATCTCACAAATTCTTCATTTAAAATGGCTGATCAATGGGCTTACACGGCACCTGCCAACATCACTGCGGCTAAACCCTTCAAACAGGGTAAACAGGTAAAACTCTGTATAAATAATCAAGTAGCTACCATTTCCATTCCTGACTCTAAAAAGAATAAAGGGTTTGAGGAACTAACTGCTTTTATGTCTGCTCATCCATTAAGGGGAGCATTCTTCAACTCAGTTCCTCAAATATACCCAAATTTTTTGATGGAATGGTGGTATTCCTTGCTCCTCAAATAGTACCAATACTGCAATTACTGGTACTATTGATCATGGTAAACGGCAGTTACCATTGATCAGGAGCTAATTAGGAATGTCTTAGACTTGCCTTTGGGAAATAATTTTGCACCCATTCCAACCAAAGAAGCAGCAAGGGCTTCTCTTACTTTGGTTGGATATACCAAAGAAAAGGGCACCATTTTGATGTCAGGATTCACCCCCAGATGGAAATTTTTAATCTCTGGCATCATTAGAAGTCTAGGAGGAAAATCTGGTAGCACAGGGGAGTTAAAGGAGTTTGAAACTCAACTGTTGAGCTCATTTATCACAGGTTTAAACATCAACTTTGCAGAGTTGTATTTTCAAGAACTTTTAAAACTGGTGAATGAGTCACAACGAATTTTTAATGTACATTTTATAAGGTTACTCTCCCTGTGCATCCAATCCTGATTATCTGGGTCTGTGTATATGTCTTTCACTAACAAATCTGCAGATATACCAGTACCAGTGCTCACCTACAAAGTGTTTAACCATCCGGTTCCACTTACTGGAGCACCTATCACTGCTGCTATGCAGCAATGGATTGATCACCCATATGTTGCTTCTGCATCTATGGAGGGTGATGATTCAGGTGATAGTGAGGGTACTGAGACCCATGCTGTTGAAGATCGTGTGGCTGAAGCAGAGCACACAGACTCCGGGGATACAGACTCAACTCAGTCTGTGCACTTGGAGTCAGACTTACACATTGCTGAGTCTGTTCCATCTTCAACAGAAGATGCAGGTAGTAAATCTTCTTCTTCTGAGGACATGGATACAGATCAACCTTCTTATCCTAGCCCATCCTCACCCACAAAAGAGAGTCACAAACAAACAAACCCAGATGAGTCACCACTCACTCTGGAGGAATCACCAGACTCAACTCCAAAAAGTATAGTACAAGTGGAATCATCATCCATGGAACTGGATGTCAATAGAACACCTTCCAGTGCTGTAGACCATTTCATTACAGCTCTGCTAGAGTCTGTGGTGCCAATGGCTACCCAACTGACCCAACCTACACCTAGTTTAGTCAGCTTGGATACCCACATTACTGCTACTACACTGACCCCTGTAGTAAGCATTGAAGAAGATGCTCCAATCCTGAGCACTACCACCCCCCTCTTTACCCCACTCACAATGGCTGAACCCATACTGACCACTAGTCCTGTACTAGTTCACATTCCAGTGAGTCTTTTCTTACACCCCTCTGCACAGATTGCCAATGCCCCAGTCATGTCACAGACTGAGGTACAAATCTCAACTTCTTTGCTCCATGATCTACCATCTTATCACCAGATGGTTAGTGAGGGCATACAAACTTCAACATCAGTTGCTAGTGATACTGTTCCATTACACCAGGATCTGTTTGAGGCAACAGGTGCAACACACTCATTTCCCAGTGATGTCTTATCCTATCACCGGATTAGATCTGAGGGAACAACTACACCACTCAATGCCTATGATCGCTTTTCCATGCACAGGACACAGAGTGAGGCAAAGAGTGCAACCCCAAAAGATTCCAGTGATCTTGCTCAGTTTCAACATGAGACAAGTGAGGAACACATACCATCACCCAATTCTAACCCCTCTAACCAAACCCAGTCTGTGCCTTCTAGTACACTTAATGATGTGCTTTCTGCCATCAACAAGTTGTCTGAATGGGTACAGACTGAGTTCAATAATAATAAGAAAGAGCTAGAGAAGATGAAGCATCTAGTCTCTACTATGGTGGATAAAGTGGATATGCTGGAGGAAAAGGTATCCAATAGGTTAGATGAAATGCAGACCACCCTCTCAAACTTAGTAGATGATGTCAAAAAGGGGGAGAAGATGAAGTATGGGTCTGCAGAAGCTAAAACCTCAAAAGATAAAGATTTAAATAATAAATCCTTAGATTTAGGGGGAGATAGCAGTGAGGGAGATGATGGAGATGATGGACCCGAAGGTGCTAGGGTGAAGTCTCAGACTGAAGCTCAGTCTGTGCCACGGAATGAAGATATGAGTGCACAGACTGAGGGGGAGCAAGAGAGATTGCAGTTAGGTGAACATGTTGAGATGGTTGCACAGACTCAGGGGGAGTCATCCATTGTCTTACACATAGACCCAATTGCAACTATCTCAACCCAAGGTCAGATGGAGTTGAAAAGACTAAGGGAAGAAGAAGAAGAAGATGTTCAACCTCCCTGATTGAGTTAGCTCTCAGTCTGGGGCTTATCTCAGAAGAAGAATACAAGTTGTTCTGCATAGCAAAAAACTTTGTAATAAAGAAGAAGTCTGCTGGGTTATCCACAGAGAATGAGCAGAGAAGGGAGCATCCTCTACCCAAAGGTATTGTTTTCATAGATAGATCTTATGTACAGACTGACAGCATTGAAGGTCTGTGCTATAGAGATATCAATGGGATAGAGTGCTTCCAAGATCAAAATAGACTATATACAGAGTCTCTGCTACACTGTATTGCCCTGCTGAAGGAATGCAAACATTCTCAAGCCAGACCATTCAGAAGAAGACTGATCAACTGGTTATTCAACAACCTTTCCCAACTCAGGATGATGACTGGACTTGAAGATATCTGCAAGAAGATCATCCTAGAATATCAAGAATTTGAAGACAAATCTGATAAGGAAATGGAAGAACTGTTGAAGAGGAAAGTGGAAAAGATGAAAGAGATCAAGGCTCGGAGAAAGGACTGAAGATTGTTATATTTAAAATTTTTACAATCTTATGTAATAATTGTAACATTTTTGTATACTAACTATGACTTTGACTCTATATATAAGTCTAAAGATTCATAAGTTATGTTGTACTTTAGTATTTATTATTTCTCCTTTATCTTTTGTAAATAGATTTTGAAATCATCAGATAGGGGGAGATTGTTGGGAAAAACAATGATCAAACCTAAGTTATAAATCTGAAGAGTCAAAATCTAACTTAGTTGTATTCAGGAAACTTAGTGAAATTCCTGAGTCTGTGTTCCTGAGTCTGTGCTACACAGACTGAGGAATTGCTTCTGAGTCTGTGCTGCACAGACTGAAGATTCTCACAGACTGAAAGCCATGCTCTTCCTGAAGACTTATGAATTCATCATCTGAAGAATGAAGATTGAATACAGAAGGCTTCACAGACTGAAGTTCACAGACTGAAGATCACAGACTGATGAGCACAGACTGAAGAGCACAGATTGAAGAATGAAAGTACAAATGTACAGGAGATATTCTTCTTTCCTTAGGCTAGATACAACTGATAAGATGTTTGAGAAAGGTCAAACATCATACAAAGGTTCTCTTCTCAGCAAAGAAACCTTTTACCTTTTTGCTTTTTCTATTTCCAAGAAAAGCAAAAAGGAAGGCGTGCAAAGTTGCCCAAGATGCATCTGTTATCCCTTGGACAACTATGTAAGCTGGATAATATAGAGTTACATCCAACTCTATAAATAGCAGTTCAAAAAGCACTGCTATTATCCAAGAAATTCAAGAGAATTAGTATACTAGACCTTTGAGCTTAGGCTAAAGCATTACCACACTTACTGTGAAGTTTGTAGTGATAACTGTATCTTTGTATACTACTTGGATCGTATTCAAACCATCTGTGTGAGTTTGAATACTTTGTCATCTTTGTGAGACAAACACTTTATTGTGAATAATACTTTGATTCATAATAAACTCTGTGTCAAAATTAATCTTGTTTTCCGCCTAGATTAATTTAAACTTGTTTGATATAAACTTGGATATAAACTAACACATTAAGATAACTGTTATTTAATCTGTATCTAAGTTTTGGGAACCCTGTGACCCAACAACTATCCCATCTTAAGAGTTTAATTTCTTTGTGCGATATGTATATTTTAGTTGTTCTACCACAATGCACACAGAATATTGGGAATATGTATGGGGAGGGGATAAGCAGCATAAACTTGAATTATCAAAATATGATATTGATCCTCATAGTGAAGAATAAGAACTCAGTTCAAATTATAATTCATATTTAATAGTTGCCAGAAATATACATTGACCGAAATTGAGTGACTAGGTCACCTGTATAAGCTTCTCATACTCCGGTTAAGATTGGTAATAAGTCCATGGAACGTGAAACGTGGTAGATTAATCGATTCCAATAAAATCCTCAAAGTAAAAGAGGAGCAAGAAATTATGATGGTCAAATCGAGGTAATAAAGACCCCTTGAGAGTTTATTAGAGAGACACTAGACATGAAGGTTCTAGATGAACCTCGAGTACCCCACAAGTGAAAATCGAATAGTGAAAATATCTTAATAATTTATAATGTGTCTCGAAAAGTGTGAAATCGAATAAATGAAATCGACGTCGTTAATGTTTTGTATAATATAACGCTAGATATTATATACGAGGATCGTGAAAGCATTCCTGCCAAGAAGTGCAGATGTAGATATTATTGGCCAATATGAAAAGACGCATTAACTTTATAAAAAGTGAAATCTCTTGATGTGAGATGGGTGGACTATAAGTCCCTATCTGAACGTGTAAAACATGTCGTATATAATTCGGTCTTCAAAAGCCCATTGACTATGAAACTAGGTGATATAAGGCAAGAGTGGTGATACAAAGATTATTTGAAAAGACCGAGATTTATATATTAGTAAACATTTTTTTATTGATGGATGCAACAATCTTATTGATTTCTTAAAAAGTCTGGCAATAACAGAGAAACTTAGATCGCGTCTGTTGGATATTGTTAGAGCTCATTTACTAATGAAACTCCGTGAAGGATATGAAATGCTTAAAGCATGTTTCATGATTAAAAGGTGTTTTGATAGAAAGAAAGGTTCTCGAGAACACTAATTGATCAAATTGAGTAAGTCCTTATATCGATTATATTGATTGGGCTAGTGATAAAATAGCCCCATTAAATATTTCTTGACAAAGTATGCTATGTAAAATTATATATGTTTGCCCATATATTTTGGAAAGACGTTTGAAAATGCACGTACATTGTGATACATATATTTGAACTATGTGGGAGCTTCTAAAGGCGATTAACGCTTGGAAAATAAATTGAAATGAACGATTATTATGAAGACAGGGTTTTGTCATGGGTTAAGTATTTAAAATCTTATACTAAGCACTTCAATGGTTGTATGATTATTTGTTTCCTTTCGACCCCCGAAGGATGCGATAAAGTTATTGGTCAAGAAATATAATATTACTTTATCATTGAGCGTTGAAATTTCATATTTAATTGTTGGCGAGATATAATTCCTTTCACTTGAAAGGCATTCAAGTTCTTTAATACGCATAACGTATTGTCCAACTTAAGGAATGATAAATTTTCGGTGACGGGGCTATAACTTACATTGCTAAAGTTATATTATGCTCATGACTTGTGATAGAGTAAAATGTGATGATATTATCCGTCAATAAGTTTGTACAAATGATGAGATTAAGTTATGTTCTCATCAGGGGGAGAAAATACGCGTTGCGCTCTTTTTCCCTTGACTACGATTTTGTCCCATTGGGTTTTTCTAGCAACGTTTTTAATGAGGCAACATCCCCAAGCGTATTGAAAGAATTATATACTCTTTTTCTTTAACTAGATTTTTGTCCCTTCAGGTTTTATCTGATAAAGTTTTAACGAGGCATAATCTTTATACAGTGGACATCCAAGGGGGAGTGTTATGGATAAATATGGAATGAATGTCCATATCTTTAGATAGAGTTTGTATTCTAGTAGGAGATTGATTACTTGTAAGCTAAGCTATTTGTATCTATATACATACCTCCTTGATGAGATGAATAAGACAATTCTATTATCTTTTGTTCATTATTCTCTTTACTTTTATAACAGATTATACATATATCCAAATATATAGTTGTAGAATTCAAAGCAGCAAAAGGAAAGCAATATTTCTTATTTTTTCCCCGTCGATTCCATTCTAATTTTTTATATCAACATACATATGGTTAATAGACAAATATGTACTTTGCCAAAAATGTTTTGCCAAAAATGTTTAAGTATGTTACTGTACTATTAATTTGTTCAATTGGATTACTAAACTATTTTCATATTTAAATTAGACCTTTTTGCATTGTAATATTTATAAGTTAAGTAACTTACTTGAATTCAAAAGTTAAGTAAAATGATCTTAGTGTTAATATTTATAAATTAAGTAACCTACATTTCATGTTTTATTAAGTTTAGTAATTCAATCGAACAAATTAATAGTCCAGTAACTTAGTTAAACATAATCACAAAGTAGAGTAACATATTTGTCTATTAACCCGTATTCATATATCCAAATTGATCACAAACCCAGCAAAAAGAAAGAAAAATATTCAAATATGTACTGTCATTAGAGAAGAACCGCAGACGTCGAGAAGAATCAAACTGTCGTCGAACCACCATCGTGAAGAACCGCCATTAGAACCGGTAGCAAACGCCCTCCCTCTTAGTTCTCTAGTGCACACCTCCACCTCAATCGTTCACTTCATTCCACCGCCGGAGTCGTTACAGGAAAAGACAACCGGTGATGGTGGCTACTGTGATCGAAAAAGTAACATCCGATAGAGAGAGTTGAAGATGCAGCTGTAGATCTCTAGTGGTGGTAGAGATTGAGAGATGAAGGTGTTGATCCCAAATTACACTTATGAGTTAAGTGTTTTGGAGTCACGATGTTCAATTTGTAAATGTAAAGGGGTGAATACAATTTCTCTTTTCAATTCAGTTTTTAATGGATTGGGTAACAGTTTATCATTGAAAGCAATAAACAGAGTGTAAATTGTAATTATAAAAGCTTGTAGGTAAAGTGCAATAGTGTAAGTTGAAAGGTGAATTTATCAAGAACAAATTACACCAAAACTGATTGTGGAATGATCTAGTCAAAGCTAAGATCAAATCAGTATTTCATTAACTATTACAGTCGCTGAAATGATTCTAAATGAACATACAAGTTAGAATCACACTCGCTAACTCGTATTCGTACTTAAACAAACTTAATCACTGACATACAGATGGTTAATACGAAAATGACAACTTTCTAAGTACAATATGTCACTTTATTTATAGACAAGATATGCCCGTAAATATTTCATATAAATTCGGAATATAAAATGACATGTGTCACTGCTTGATTGGCTTCACTCTAACTGAATCCGTTAAATGAATCTTCTGTAGACCCTTTTCTAATCATGCGAATTGTGTGACTTGAAAATCTACTAATCACAAATCAACCTTGATGTCATGCACTTCATCACGTGTATTTAATTTAGATGTTGCTAACGTCATAACATTAGGGACCACAAGCTAGCTTGTACTTACCAGCAATGTTTATTAATGTTGAAGTCACTGGAGGAACAATACTCTTCTTCACTCACTGCGAGCTAACATGCTCTTGTAGAATGATTCGTCTTATCATCTTTCAGTGACCACCTTTTATTCAAGAACAAGGATTGTTGTTTTTATTAGATAGTATTAGTACCTTAAATCTCTCGTTGTCATGAGAATGGCCAACAACTACACAAGTTGAGTTCAATCACTCTGCTAATCATTCAGACATACACAAATGATAGTAGTGATCTTCTTTTTCAGTGACAAAAGTTTGACTTCATCATTTCTAGTGATAGCATTACCAGTGATTGGGTTGGTCAGCGACAAGTAAGCCTACAGAAGGTGTGGTTGCTTCGTTGCCGGCAACAATGATAGCCGTCAAAGGTGGGTGGTAGAGAAAATGAGGTAATGTTTATGTGTCGCACCCCCAAATTTGATGTGCAGCGGAAGTCGGGTCGGGGCGCGACTAATCATGGATCATTACACAAGTTATCACAAACGACCTCTAAATGAGACATTTAGAATTACACTCCATAAAAATACATTGTTCACTAAAAATACACATTTGTTCTACCAGCGAGTTCGCATAGAAGCCTAGAGATCTTAGTACATAACTACCAATACAAAAATAGTAATGCAGGAAAATCTCTCTGTTTGTTTGTAAAGCATGCGACTCGAGCTAGGATTTCCCTGTAGGCCATCCTACTATGTCTGTGTACCTGAGATTACATACTAAAATGGTCAACATAAAGTTGGTGAGTTCATAGGTTTGAAACAGTTATCAAAAGTAGGTAATAATCACAAGATTTAATCAGTGTTGCACGAATGCAAAATAAGTGTATACTATTGCCATGAGTCTCACAGTTCGACGCTTAACCTAGTTTGTGCCTCGGGCAGATGCATAATCCAATACACCTGTAACAGTCAAATATTAATGCGTCCGTGGGTCGGCTAGAGCGACTAGCCCGGACGGGGATGTCAATCCCCGATAGATCTATCCAATAATACTCGCGCTTATACAATTAACGAACCATGATAAGGTGAGGACTTTTAGTGGATTAAAGGTCTCATGCAATCCGTATAAAAGTTGTTTCAGTTACTTGTGATTATAATAAACAGTGTATGTAATCTCACCCCATAGTATAAAACAGTAAAAGTGGGGCTATGAGACTCACCTGAGTCTTGTAAGCGTGCGTTTAAGTTAATAAACGTTTGTCCAAAGTGTAACCTTCTGGCGCCCTAAACGCACAAGGTTATGTATGAGTGAATGTCCCAAAAAGATCATTCATGCTAGTTGTCCACTCAACTAGTTATGTCCAAGTGTTTGATTATCATTTGTGTTTAGAAAAATGTGTACGGCCCGTTGGTGACGTTTTGTAATAATAATTCTCTCAGACATTATTATTATGTTTCGTTTCGTTGTATACTTGTAATAGTATAGGTGTTGTGTGTTCAAGTAGCGTCGTATATGATATAGTTGTTGTTCCCGAAAACGTCCCTTAGTAAATTAGGTTTTCAATCAGACTGTTTATGCGACACAGATGTTGTGTCGCTATGAGGTGTTGCGACATGAGGGTAGTGTCGCTGAATGTGAATTTAAGATAATTTTGCGACATAGGTATTAGTGTCGCAGGTCATGATTTCTATAAGTATGCGACACAAGTCGTTGTGTCGCTAGCCTCAGCGACATTGAAAATAGTTAGCGACGCAAAGTATGGTGTCGCTAGTTTTGGCGACATAGAAAGTAGTGGGCGACACAAGTCTTTGTGTCGCTAGTTTTGGCGACACAGAGGCTACTTTGCGACGCAAGGTTTGTGTCGCAATCGCCTTGGGCCTTCTGCGACACAGACGGGCTGTTGTGTTTTCTTTGTTCGGGAACTTGGTCAAATGTGCTCGGTTTGACCCGAAACTTTTAGGGAAGTCTTAAATATGTTATTAGTGCTTAGGAAAATTTTCGTTACGTTTTATAGTTAACCCGAAAGTGTCGTTTCATCTTTGTCACAAAATCAGTCCCTTTGGTTTGCTTCTTAGTTTTTGAGTCGTTTTTGGGGCTCGTTTTGACGAACCAAAGTTCCGAAATGAGCTCCAAGAAAAATCACAGTTGTTCCTACATATCTTAGCTACTTCCAGTAAAAATTTCATAACTTTTGGTCAAGTATAGCTCCCGAAATCGTCCAAGGATTAGACAAAGGTCCAGCAGGTCGATTTTTGGACCTTTGCTCAGTGTTTGGTTCATATCTCACGATTTACAAAACTTCAGAAAAAGTACGAGTACAATTTTGAAAGGTAACAGAAAAAGCAAACTTTTCCAAGTGGTTACAGTCGTTTTGGAGTTGTAGATCTCGAGATATGATTTCCCAAAGTTGGTCGATTTTGCTGTCCAAAATGACAGTCCAGACACATCTTTTTGTAAAATCGTTTTCGTATATCAAATGACCTCAAAAAATCGTCAAACCACTTGGGTTCGAAAGTAGACTCCTTGAACTTGATTTTAGACTCAAGAATCGTTCGATTTGGTTAAGAAATGAGTTAGATATCTCGTGTCAAAGTCGGGTTAAGTTTTTGTCCGAAGGTTAATAGCTTTACCCGAAAGTTTTTAGCTTTATCTTTTGGTTTTCGGTTTAGATCTCGGACATAATTAGCATAAACGAACTCCTAACATGTATATTAACATCATCCAAGGAAAATGAACAAGATTTGAAGGAATTCTTACAAAGAAAACTCGATTTAAAGTCGAAATGAAGAAGAAAGGGCTGCTGCGACTTGGTCCGGGTCCTTTTGCTTGTTCTTCTTCTTCGTAGTGGTGTAAATGGTGTTGGTAGTGATTAGAGCTCTTGGAAGGGGCTGGAAATGATGGTGGTGGTGGTGGTGGTTTGGGCTGGAAGTTGAGGGAGAGAGTGAGGGAGTAAGAAACAAGTGAAGTGAGTGTGTAAAGTGAGGTTTGATTTAGTGTGGGAAGGTTTTAATAAAGAAATGGTCCAAGGGATGTTGGGCCGAACTGGGCCTGGCTGGGCTGACTCTGGGCTCGGTCCAATGTTGGTTCCCGGGCTCGTGACTCGTTTCCTCGATTTCGTGTTACGTTACTCGTTCGGTTAAACGTTAATCGCGTGTTTTAAAATTTAATTGTTAACGTTTAGTTTTCGTGTTTATATTTGAATACGACATTGTTATTTTAAATTGGCAAAATGTTCCTTAATACCTTATTGAATCTTTTTAACATATTTGGCGGGTTTCGTTCGGTGTCGGGTTTGATTCGCGCGTTTTCGTCGCGTACGATACGTTTTGTAGGAAACGTGAAACGTTTTAAATATTATCGTAATAATATAAGTTAAATAACAATTATTTATCATAATTAGGTTATTTAGTAAAAATGTTTTTCACCAACGTCCATATTTATTGTGTCGGATTGCATCCGATCGAATTTGCGTAATTTACAGTTAATTACGTACGTGCGTATAATACAATATACAAGGTGCTATCGTAATTAGTCCTATTTCACACTAATTACATGCCATAATGATCTATGATTAATCACTAATGACGGCCTTATTTGTCGGGTGTCACATTATCCCCTTGTTAGAAGAATTTCGTCCCGAAATTAGTTTGTTGCCGTGGTTTGTGTGGTATCTGAGAATAGATGTGAGTATTTCTGTCGCATTTGGTCCTCCCGTTCCCAAGTGAATTCAAGGCCACGCCTAGAATTCCACCGGACCTTAACGTTGGGAATACGACTCTGTTTTAAACGTTTGACCTCTCGGTCCATGATCTCAACGGGTTCCTCGACGAAATGAAGCTTGTCATCGATTTAAATTTCGTCGAGTGGAATGATAAGCGTCTCATCAGACAAGCATTTCTTAAGGTTAGAAATGTGAAAAGTGTTGTGCACGCTATTGAGTTCTTGAGGTAGCTGCAGTCGATATGCCACCGGACCAATCCTTTCCAGAATTTCAAACGGTCCGATGTACCTAGGGTTAAGCTTTCCACGTTTACCAAAACGAATGACACCTTTCCAAGGTGACACTTTCAACAGTACCTTGTCCCCGACTTGAAACTCGAGGTGTTTGCGTCTCACGTCAGCATAGCTCTTCTGACGATCACGTGCGGCTTTCAGCCGGTTTTGGATACCTACGATTTTCTCAGTGGTTTCATGTATGATTTCGGGACCGGTGAGTTGGCTATCTCCCACCTCGGTCCAACAGATGGGTGAGCGACATTTTCGCCCATAGAGTGCCTCAAAAGGTGCAGCCTTTATGCTGGCGTGGTAACTATTGTTGTACGAAAATTCGCACAGAGGCAAGTGATTTTCCCAATTCTTACCGAAGTCAACTACGCAAGCTCGTAGCATATCTTCTAGGGTCTGAATGGTTCATTCGCTTTGGCCATCGGTTTGCGGGTGGTAGGCCGTACTCATATCCAAACGAGTGCCTAGTGATTTTTGTAAGGATTGCCAAAAGCGAGAAGTGAAACGGCTATCTCTATCTGAGATGATCGAGATGGGTACGCCGTGTCGAGCGACGATTTCTTTTATGTAGATGCGAGTCAAACGCTCCATCTTGTCAGTTTCCTTGATTGCCAGGAAATGAGCAGTTTTGGTGAGACGATCGACGATCACCCAAATGGTATCGCAACCGCTCGGTGTTTTTGGCAGTTTGGTGATGAAGTCCATGGAGATCTGCTTCCATTTCCATTGAGGTATTTCAGGTTGTTGCAATAATCCGGAGGGTTTCTGGTATTCGGCTTTAACCTTTGAGCAGGTAAGGCACTTGCTAACGTAAGTAGCTATGTCAGCCTTCATGTTGGGCCACCAATACGACTCTTTGATGTCGTGATACATCTTGTCGGCTCCAGGATGTATAGAGTATCGAGATTTGTGAGCTTCATCCATCACCAAATCTCGTAAATTTCCAAAGTTTGGTAACCATATCCGGTTAGAGAAGTATCGGGCTCCATCGGATTTGATTTCGAATTGTTTATCCATGCCTCGAAGGGCTTCGCTTTTCACGTTCTCTTCCTTGAGTGCTTCGAGTTGTGCGGCATTGATTTGAGTGGTGAGGTTGTTATGCACAGTCATACCGAGGGCTCGAACTCGCAGCGGTTTAGCTCGTTCCTTTCGACTTAAGGCATCGGCCACAACGTTCGCCTTGCCTGGGTGATAGCGGATTTCGCAGTCGTAATCGGTAAGTAGCTCGACCCATCGGCGTTGTCTCATGTTCAGATCCTTCTGATCAAAGATGTGCTGAAGACTTTTGTGGTCAGTGAAGATAGTACACTTGGTACCATATAGGTAATGTCTCCAGATTTTAAGTGCGAAAACCACAGCTCCTAGTTCCAAGTCGTGAGTCGTATAGTTTTTCTCATGGACTTTGAGTTGTCGGGAGGCATAAGCTATGACTTTTTCTCGTTGCATTAACACACAACCAAGTCCCTGGTGTGAGGCGTCACAGTAGACCACAAAGTCATCGTTGCCTTCAGGTAACGACAGGATGGGCGCGCTGCAAAGTTTTTGTTTTAATAGCTGGAATGCCGACTCCTGTTTGTCAGTCCAATCGAACTTCTTTTCTTTTTGAGTCAGTGTGGTTAAAGGTTGAGCTATTTTTGAAAAATTCTCAATGAATCGCCGATAATATCCAGCGAGTCCTAAGAATTGACGTACTTCGGTTGGAGTTGTGGGCGCTTACCAGCACTTAATGGCCTCGATTTTCGAGGGATCGACATGTATCCCTTTACTGTCGATGACGTGCCCTAAGAATTGTACGGTTCGGATCCAAAATTCGCATTTGGAGAATTTGGCGTATAACTCCTCGCGTTTGAGTAATTCGAGAATGGTTTTCAGATGTTGGCCGTGTTCTTGTTCGTTGCGAGAGTAAATCAGGATGTCATCGATGAACACAATGACGAACTTGTCGAGATATGGCTTGCACACCCGATTCATAAAATCCATGAATACTGCCGGTGCGTTGGTTAAGCCAAATGGCATGACCTGGAATTCGTAGTGACCGTACCGAGTTCGGAATGCGGTTTTCGGGATGTCACCGTTTTGAACACGCAATTGGTGATAACCTGAGCGTAAGTCAATTTTCGAGTAGACACTCGATCCTTGAAGTTGGTCGAATAGGTCATCGATTCGGGGAAGTGGGTACCGATTCTTAACGGTCAGCTTGTTCAACTCTCGGTAATCGATACACATTCGGAAGGACCCATCTTTCTTTTTCACAAATAGGACCGGAGCTCCCCACGGTGAGGAACTTGGTCGAATGAATCCCTTATCCAAGAGTTCCTGCAATTGAGTAGACAACTCCTGAAGTTCGGAAGGGGCTAAATGGTAAGGAGCTCGTGCCACGGGTGCAGCGCCGGGCACTAAATCGATCTGAAATTCGACTTGTCTGGGTGGTGGGAGGCCAGGCAAGTCTTCAGGGAAGACTTCAGGAAAGTCTCGGACGATAGGCACATCTTCAAGTCGCTTCTCCTCCGACTTCTTCTCAGTTACATGTGCCAGAAGTGCCGGGTATCCTTTTCGTAGATATTTTCTAGTCTTCATGCACGATATTACATTCACCCTCGATCCCCCGGTCTCCCCTTGTATGATTAAGGTTCCACCGGTGACGAGAGGAATGCGAACGAGTTTCTCGTGGCAAACGATTTCGGCGCGGTTTTTGGACAACCAATCCATACCTACGATGATGTCGAAGCTCCCGATTTCGATGGGAATTAAATCTATGGAAAAGGATTCGTTTGCTAAGTTTAAAGTGCAATTTTGAATTACACTGTCGGCCTCAATCAGTTTACCGTTTGTTAATTCCACTATATACTTAGCACCTAAGGTCGTGGGAGTAATATTGAGTAGCGAGCTAAACTCATCGGATATGAAGCTCTTATCAGCACCGGTATCAAATAAGACAGATGCAGTTAGGTTGTTGAGGAGGAACGTACCCGTAACCACATCAGGGTCCTGTCGGGCTTCCCCTGAGTTTATCACAAAAGCTCTACCGCGAGCGTTGTTGTTCCTGTTGTTGTTGTTGTTGTTGTTTCTCAGCTTCGGACAGTCATTTCTGAAGTGTCCAGGGTTACCACATTCATAACAGGTTCGGGGTGTACCGGGTTTGGATGCGGTGTTGGGAACTCTGCAGTACTTGGCTAAGTGGCCCTGTCGTTTGCATTTAGTACAAACGTTGCCACATGGACCATCGTGATGTAAGGTACACTTGGGGCAGTAGGGTCTGCTCCCTTGGTACTTTTTCCTGCTCCGGCCTTCTGTTCTCGTTGTTGTTGTTGTTGTTGTTGGGGTTTCCTTCCCATTTTTTTTTGTTGTCCCCAGACCGGTTTCCCGTATTCGCAGCAGGTGTCCCACGGCGGATCACCTGGGCCATTAAACTGTGTGCCATACGGACGGCACTTTGAATGGTTCCAGGGTTTGAAGCAGTTACCATTCCCTGGATCTTTGCTGGGAGTCCCCAGATGTATCTCTCGATTCTCTTGTACTCGGGGTCCACCATTGTTGGACAAAGGAGTGCCAACTGGTGAAAACGGGTGGTGTAGCTGGCGATGTCGTCGCCTTTAACTGTGAGGTTCCAGAATTCTACCTCTAGTTGTTGTAGTTCCTCCCTGGGGCAATACTCCTCCGTCATCATCTTTTTCAAATCCTCCCAGGGGAGTTGATAGGCGGTGTCGATCCCCACAGTTTGCATGTAGGTGTTCCACCAGGTAAGTGCACCGTCCAAGAAGGTGCAGGTGGAGTACTTGACCTTGCACTCTTCGGTGCAGTCGCAGATACGGAATACAGATTCCATCTTTTCAATCCATCGTAACAGACCGATGGCTCCTTCAGTACCCTTGAAGTTTAAGGGTTTGCAGCTCATGAATTCCTTGTAGGAACAAGGTTTGGTTGTTGGGGCAGCATTCGAGGTGTTTTCACTGCCAGCATGTGGTATCGATCCAATATTTTGGTTTGCTCCCTGAGCAGCCAATGCGTCGGCTACTCCTTGAGCGATGAATTGCGCGAGTTCCTCAGCGCTGAAAGTTTGTCTTCTTGGCGGCATGATTCTTAAATGAAAAGAAATCAATGTAGGTGAGATGGTTTGTACGAGAAGCGTGTTTATCACAGAGGTATATGCATAGGGTAATATACAATAGTACAAAGTGTCAATTAGCGGTGATAAAATGATAGAATGGTAACCACTCAAAATAATAGTTCCAAAGATCACAGAGTTCAATGTCTACAAAAGATGCCGGGTATCATCGCACCCGGACTAATTACAAGTGGTTAATAGATTCGTTACATGACGGTTACTACCCTAATCCCGACGTCGATCTGCCTGTGGTAGCAGAGTGATGATCCGATCGATCGCTTCTGCAAGTCTGCCAGCCTGTCGTGCACTCTCCTCAGCTAGCGTTAGTCGTTGCTCTAGCATACGCGAGAGCTGTTCAGCCTCCTGGGAACGCTGCTCACATTGTTGCATTCTAATCCGCAACTCCATAAGCTCGTCCCTCGTATCCGTTGCTAGGTCGTTTGTGAGGTTCACGACTTCTGCTATATCCTCCTGGTTCTGGAGGGATTGAGTCATGTCACCCCGTAATTCTCTTTGCTCCATTCTCATTGTCTCGAGTCTCCTCTCGTGACGGTGAAGTCTCGCAGCTAACACTGGAACAGTGTGATGAGTGGGTTCCTGAGTGTAGGGAGAAATATCCATGGGTTCTACGGTTGATTGGATCCCTTCCTCGTGTCTCCAGGTCTCTAGTGCGTTTGACAACCAGTCCCACTCGCGTGTTTTCGCTTGACGATGGTCTCTGACTCGAATGCCTGCGGCGTTTCTCGACCGAGGTCTGGCCTGGTTGGCTCTGGTATCGCTCCTGGTGCGTGGGCGACGGGACCCTGAAGGAGCACGGGTGGATGAGTTTGGAGTTTCGTCTCCCTCGGTGATAGTCATGCGGTTAGGAAAGTCTGTCATTCTGTGGTCAGAGTTTTAGTACGTGAGAACTATATATATACGTATGACACACAATACTCTAATAAGTATAGTATGGAATACTTTTGTCCTGCCCCTAATGTTATCAAAGTCGTCTAATGTATTCCCATTTACCATAACCAAATCAAGTCCTGCATCGATTCCCTTTTAATTGTACATAGTTGATCAGGCTATGTTAATTAAAATTGAATGATGAAATTCCTGAGCTAGTTATGCCTAATGAGGAATACTACCTAAAAGTTATAGTCTAGGTCCACTAATGCAACCTAGTTCGCTATAACTATGGCTCTGATACCAATCTGTCGCACCCCCAAATTTGATGTGCAGCGGAAGTCGGGTCGGGGCGCGACTAATCATGGATCATTACACAAGTTATCACAAACGACCTCTAAATGAGACATTTAGAATTACACTCCATAAAAATACATTGTTCACTAAAAATACACATTTGTTCTACCAGCGAGTTCGCATAGAAGCCTAGAGATCTTAGTACATAACTACCAATACAAAAATAGTAATGCAGGAAAATCTCTCTGTTTGTTTGTAAAGCATGCGACTCGAGCTAGGATTTCCCTGTAGGCCATCCTACTATGTCTGTGTACCTGAGATTACATACTAAAATGGTCAACATAAAGTTGGTGAGTTCATAGGTTTGAAACAGTTATCAAAAGTAGGTAATAATCACAAGATTTAATCAGTGTTGCACGAATGCAAAATAAGTGTATACTATTGCCATGAGTCTCACAGTTCGACGCTTAACCTAGTTTGTGCCTCGGGCAGATGCATAATCCAATACACCTGTAACAGTCAAATATTAATGCGTCCGTGGGTCGGCTAGAGCGACTAGCCCGGACGGGGATGTCAATCCCCGATAGATCTATCCAATAATACTCGCGCTTATACAATTAACGAACCATGATAAGGTGAGGACTTTTAGTGGATTAAAGGTCTCATGCAATCCGTATAAAAGTTGTTTCAGTTACTTGTGATTATAATAAACAGTGTATGTAATCTCACCCCATAGTATAAAACAGTAAAAGTGGGGCTATGAGACTCACCTGAGTCTTGTAAGCGTGCGTTTAAGTTAATAAACGTTTGTCCAAAGTGTAACCTTCTGGCGCCCTAAACGCACAAGGTTATGTATGAGTGAATGTCCCAAAAAGATCATTCATGCTAGTTGTCCACTCAACTAGTTATGTCCAAGTGTTTGATTATCATTTGTGTTTAGAAAAATGTGTACGGCCCGTTGGTGACGTTTTGTAATAATAATTCTCTCAGACATTATTATTATGTTTCGTTTCGTTGTATACTTGTAATAGTATAGGTGTTGTGTGTTCAAGTAGCGTCGTATATGATATAGTTGTTGTTCCCGAAAACGTCCCTTAGTAAATTAGGTTTTCAATCAGACTGTTTATGCGACACAGATGTTGTGTCGCTATGAGGTGTTGCGACATGAGGGTAGTGTCGCTGAATGTGAATTTAAGATAATTTTGCGACATAGGTATTAGTGTCGCAGGTCATGATTTCTATAAGTATGCGACACAAGTCGTTGTGTCGCTAGCCTCAGCGACATTGAAAATAGTTAGCGACGCAAAGTATGGTGTCGCTAGTTTTGGCGACATAGAAAGTAGTGGGCGACACAAGTCTTTGTGTCGCTAGTTTTGGCGACACAGAGGCTACTTTGCGACGCAAGGTTTGTGTCGCAATCGCCTTGGGCCTTCTGCGACACAGACGGGCTGTTGTGTTTTCTTTGTTCGGGAACTTGGTCAAATGTGCTCGGTTTGACCCGAAACTTTTAGGGAAGTCTTAAATATGTTATTAGTGCTTAGGAAAATTTTCGTTACGTTTTATAGTTAACCCGAAAGTGTCGTTTCATCTTTGTCACAAAATCAGTCCCTTTGGTTTGCTTCTTAGTTTTTGAGTCGTTTTTGGGGCTCGTTTTGACGAACCAAAGTTCCGAAATGAGCTCCAAGAAAAATCACAGTTGTTCCTACATATCTTAGCTACTTCCAGTAAAAATTTCATAACTTTTGGTCAAGTATAGCTCCCGAAATCGTCCAAGGATTAGACAAAGGTCCAGCAGGTCGATTTTTGGACCTTTGCTCAGTGTTTGGTTCATATCTCACGATTTACAAAACTTCAGAAAAAGTACGAGTACAATTTTGAAAGGTAACAGAAAAAGCAAACTTTTCCAAGTGGTTACAGTCGTTTTGGAGTTGTAGATCTCGAGATATGATTTCCCAAAGTTGGTCGATTTTGCTGTCCAAAATGACAGTCCAGACACATCTTTTTGTAAAATCGTTTTCGTATATCAAATGACCTCAAAAAATCGTCAAACCACTTGGGTTCGAAAGTAGACTCCTTGAACTTGATTTTAGACTCAAGAATCGTTCGATTTGGTTAAGAAATGAGTTAGATATCTCGTGTCAAAGTCGGGTTAAGTTTTTGTCCGAAGGTTAATAGCTTTACCCGAAAGTTTTTAGCTTTATCTTTTGGTTTTCGGTTTAGATCTCGGACATAATTAGCATAAACGAACTCCTAACATGTATATTAACATCATCCAAGGAAAATGAACAAGATTTGAAGGAATTCTTACAAAGAAAACTCGATTTAAAGTCGAAATGAAGAAGAAAGGGCTGCTGCGACTTGGTCCGGGTCCTTTTGCTTGTTCTTCTTCTTCGTAGTGGTGTAAATGGTGTTGGTAGTGATTAGAGCTCTTGGAAGGGGCTGGAAATGATGGTGGTGGTGGTGGTGGTTTGGGCTGGAAGTTGAGGGAGAGAGTGAGGGAGTAAGAAACAAGTGAAGTGAGTGTGTAAAGTGAGGTTTGATTTAGTGTGGGAAGGTTTTAATAAAGAAATGGTCCAAGGGATGTTGGGCCGAACTGGGCCTGGCTGGGCTGACTCTGGGCTCGGTCCAATGTTGGTTCCCGGGCTCGTGACTCGTTTCCTCGATTTCGTGTTACGTTACTCGTTCGGTTAAACGTTAATCGCGTGTTTTAAAATTTAATTGTTAACGTTTAGTTTTCGTGTTTATATTTGAATACGACATTGTTATTTTAAATTGGCAAAATGTTCCTTAATACCTTATTGAATCTTTTTAACATATTTGGCGTGTTTCGTTCGGTGTCGGGTTTGATTCGCGCGTTTTCGTCGCGTACGATACGTTTTGTAGGAAACGTGAAACGTTTTAAATATTATCGTAATAATATAAGTTAAATAACAATTATTTATCATAATTAGGTTATTTAGTAAAAATGTTTTTCACCAACGTCCATATTTATTGTGTCGGATTGCATCCGATCGAATTTGCGTAATTTACAGTTAATTACGTACGTGCGTATAATACAATATACAAGGTGCTATCGTAATTAGTCCTATTTCACACTAATTACATGCCATAATGATCTATGATTAATCACTAATGACGGCCTTATTTGTCGGGTGTCACATTATGTTTGGTGAATGTGGTGTTACTATTGTGGTTTGATAGGTGAAGAAACATGAAAATCATTGTACTGCTTTGATTTGTTGTAGATATGGAGAAACATGAAAATCGCATGTGCAAGTGTTGGGAAAGGTTGTATGCACGTGAAAGGTTGAAGATGAAATGATTTTGTACCTTGTCATATATTATTTTTATTATTTAAATAAAACACATAATCAAGGTTTGACACGTGAAAAGGAGAAAATATATAATAATTAAAAAGATTTAAAAAAAAGGTTTAAGGGTATTTTAAGCATTTCATTTGAACCCATATGGACAGGGACTGGCAATGAAACAAAATATCGAGTGAGAAGACCGGACTCGCACAATATCTGATCCGGAAATGGTAGGGATGACCACATGGGACCGACAATGTAATTTAGGGGGTGTTCCTGAGTCGGTTTGTGGCCATTTTTGCCTAAAATTGAAGTCAAACGGAAAAAACTCGGTTAATGAATTCTCATAGCTATTTGGTTTCAGTTAGAGAACGATTCACATTTTCGGTCACAAAGTTATTATGAGACGGTTATGGTTACGGCTCGGTTTTCATATTTTAAAGTGTTCGTTTGGTTTGTTTTACTTATATATATCAACAAAAACTTAAGCTAACATAATAAAAACCAACAAGTGGATGATTTAAACAAATAAATGTAGCATACCTTTAGCTAAAAAATTATCAAACTTTAAAAGTTAAAGTCTAACAGTACAACCTACAACAATTTTAACTGAATTCTAAACTAGATAAATTTATAAACTAAAATTCAAACTGAAAAAGATAACATGAGACGTAGTAGAAAGTGAAAACAAAGTATCAAAAATGTTGCAAACGTAATAATCGAAGAACTCTTCGATAGGTTTTAAAAATATAATATAAAAATATCGTATATAAATTTATAAACTGAAACTACATAAAATGATATTTATCAGTTTGGTTCGGTTATATCAGTTTTTTTTCTAAAAAAATACCATCACCATAACCGAATCAAAACTTTCGGTTTCTAAAATTTTCAAAGTCATTTTTCTAAATGGTTCAATTTAACTCGAATCGGTTATTTTGATTAATACGGTTTGTGGTTCGGTTTCTCCACCTCTAACGTAATTTACTCAAATATGTAATACTCGCGTGAAAAACACCACCAAAAAGGGAAAATACCAATTTTACCCTCGAATGCTGACGTCAGCAGTAGATATTGGGTAGGAACCTGGCCTATTCACATACCCAATCAAATATTCGCCGGAAAATTAGTCTCCGATCAGTGGCTGACGAAACTTCTCTGATTTTCGATTAATTGCGGTCACCGATCTTCGTCTGCCGGCCCCAACTTCAGCCACAGGTAATCCCCAGCTACACCTTTTATTTGATCGTATTGATCCATTTTGTTTGTAATTCAATTTATTAAATTCCAGTTCTCAATGATATGATGTTAATTCTACGTAATTTATAGTATAAGTGTTGTTTTACTAAAGAATTTAGGAATTATATAAAATTAGGTCAGATGTTCAATATTTTCTTCTATTTTTTTCACACAAATTTTTGTAATTTATCAAAATTAAATACATCTGTTCAGGTTTTATGCAAAATTAAAATGTGATCTTTTTTTCACACAAGTTTTGTAATTTATCAAATTAAATGCATCAGTTCAGGTTTTAAGCAAAATTAAAATATATATTTTGTATTTTTCTTCTTGTTGTCAATTTACTAATTGTTAGTCGTGATTAGTGGTTGCTAAATATTGATGAACTAAGGGGAACTTGATGTATTTTACTAATAGATCAGGATCCAATAAAAAGCATCATTAGCTTAAAAAGCACCTTTTTTTTCATACCGATGAACAAACATCCACAATTATAAAACGTAGATGCTTGTTTCGGTCTTGTTTATCAGTTTGACTAAAAAACGTGCTTTTTACGCTTTCTAGTTTCTAGGTCGATGATGCATTTGACAGGATCTGACCCATCGGACTAACATTCTTTAAATGTGAGTCTTGTTGACATGTTGCATTGACGTTGGGACGATATAAATACGCTTTTAGAGTTAATATTAACAGGGCTTGTACTGAAAATTTTGTTATAAAATATATGCAATTTTTGGTGCTTCCTGCAGGGACGCAGGGTGGTATTCCAAAGATGAGATCAGGATCAGGACGTTACGCAATGGGCGAATGGGGTACAAAGTCGATAAGAAAAATCCCTTCTTTGGTTGATCTTTGTATTCAGAAAGCTGTAGATAATGTTAGGTACCTAGGGGATGTAGGAGAGACAGACCAACATCTTTTAGAGCGGATTTTACCACATTGTACTGTAGATCAGTTGATACACATCGAGGATTCAACTGAGGTAATAAATCTCTTTTAACAAAGTTTTTTATTTTAGGGTTAAGTGTATGAAAATGTATCAAAATTTACCCAAAATTCTATTGTATGTATCAAACTTTGAAAATTTCTATTGTACGTGTCAAATTCAGTTATTGCTATTTCATGTATCCAATGACTTACTAATCAGGTAACTGGTATTTTTATCGGTGCCACGTAGCCGGTTTACCAGCTATAAGAGGGAGGATACATGCAATAGCAAATATTGGAAGTTTGATACATGCAATAGAAACATTTTAAGTTGGAGACATACAATTTTTGGTTTAAGTTGGATACATCTTCAAATACTTACATTATTTTATTTTAACTTCCAAGAAACAATTTGTGTTGAAACTTGAAAGTTTAGAAATTTAAATTTTCAATGTTATGCAGGACCGAGATCTTAGCCCAATTACTGATAAGCTATGGAAGAACTTTTACACACAACAGTTTGGTTCTAAGAGTGCTAGTGTTGTAGTCGATAGAATGAAACAGAAGCACGTTTCATTCAGATGGAGACAATTGTATGAGGTGCTAATATTTTTCTTTTCCTTTCTGTTTTATTATTGTTTGCGTTTCATAGAATGTGATTTTGGGTAAGAATATGTCAATAAAGTATTTGGAATAATTTGATTGCTCTATCTGCAGGCAAAGTCAAAGGAAGTGGAGGAGGCCCAACAGAAGTCATTTGAGCGAATAAAGCAACTATACAAAAAAGAAGATGCTAGTAAGTTTTTAAATCTTTTGTAACTTAGGTTGCGATATCTGTTATTCCATGGTAATCCAAAAACGAATATTTTTGTTTTGAAGATAAATTTCATAGTATTGTATGTTGCGAATATTGTTTATATTGTTATTTTACTCTCTCCATTATGTTATGGCAGAGAAGCAAAGTAGGCAAGTTCAACTTTGCACCAAGGTGCCACCTTCCAGTAATAAAAGGAGTTTTTATGGAGGTACGCTACACAGATTGCAGCTTTCTAATTCAATATGATCGAAATTTATTAGCTTTATGTCGTTTAATTAAATTGCTAGTGGCAGAAGCGTCTTTTTGGTAGGCTGACTTGGTGGTGTAACTTGTATGTATGTAGGCCCTGGTATAAACTTAGGCAATACAAAGAGTGGCTTGATGAAGAAGGCGAAACTAGAATTTCTTAACAGGTAAGTGTTGACAACCATTGAAAACATTATATGTTAACGTTTAATATTCATTGGTTTTGTTTCTGTTGCTTTTCACAGTCGAGAGGTGAAAAACCTATCAGCTATGAAGAAAACCGTAGTGCGTAGCGATCACAGGTACCATCGTTGTTAATATCTTGTGGCTAGAGTCGGAAATATCGATCCGTTTAGTTATGGACGGGTTGATTCGGGTTATGTTTTTATCTTTCATGGGCAAAATAATAAAAAGATTAGCTTGAGAGGAAATGGGTTGAATAGGCTGAAAATTACCTAAAGTCTATTTATGGCATAAAATTTCCTAAATTATTTTATTCAAAAGTTATATCATTACTGAACCAATATATTATTTGTTATTATATCTGACACACTGCGTTTTTATAAAAACTAAACCAACCCGACTTGACTCGTACCCCGTTTTGACCTGCCCACTTTGCCACCTCTATTTGTAAATCGTGCACCTAACCTCATTGAATCTCACTATTTATAATATAGTGTCACTCCTAGTAGGAAACCAAGTCATTTTCCTGCAAAATCTGCTGCTTCAAGTTCCAAAAACAGTACATCAATACGACCACCAAGGAGATTCTGAAAACCGTATGCAAATCCTGCACCAATTCGTAGTTGTGAGCTATATTTGTTAAAAATGTTCATAAGTTAATAAAGATAGTGTTCTGTTGTTTCAATGTACTAAATCTGGGAAAAACAAAAAAAGTTATACTTATGTGCATGCTATTCTCAACCAGTATCTTGTTTATACTATCTCCACCCTAAAAGATTTCCTTATGACATTGCATATCATGTAATCCCCCAAATGCAGTTTAGAATTAGTTTATATACATTGCACAGGACCTTGTGCCTCTGCGTTGATATGGTACGAGGGTAACGATGATAATACAGCAGTGGTGTTAATTTAGTGATGTTTAAACTGTATACTATGAAAAATCAAAGATTAAGATGTCAAACTTTCTTTGATTTATTGTATAAACACTCAATCGATGCTTATTAGTTGATCTGTTCTTACATTGGGAATACAGGGTGGTTGTCTATATTGACGGAGCCAAAAACTTTTTCCACCGAGTTCAAAACCATTAAGTTCTGATAGTTTGATATAAAAGCAGCAGGTTAACCAAAAAATTATGTACCATGATTGTACCAAATTTTTAAGAAATTTTTTTCTACTTAAGTTAATTGATTATTATGTAAGATACATGACTTGATAGAAAGACGTTGAGACGCAGAACTATAACTGAAAATTATGCAACCATAAAGATAATCAAATGTCGAAAAATGAAAATAGTAAAGATATCGGTTTTTGGTATACGTACTTAAAAGTTACACTTCGATGTCGATTCTTGAATGAGTTCATAGCAAATTCATGTCTAAGAATCAACAAAAATCAAAATACTTTGATGTAAAATGTAAAGATGTCTTTCTAACTCTAGTAAAGAAAGCCTGTGAGAAGTGAAGTCGCGTCCATAATGGATATCTCGATGAAGATCGTAAATTTACTTCACATGATATTCAGAAGAATCATGCACATTATGATTACAAGTCATATGTTAATGTTGACACAATTACACCGAATATGTTGCAATCACACTTCCCAATTGCTACACACTTTCGTATTGAAATAGATATTCACACATTCGAAAACAAACATATCCCAAATTAAACATCTACGATCATAAATGAGTAAGAAGAAATGAAGTGTAAAAAACAAATTTAATAAAATACACAAAATGGAAGAGTGGGAAGGATCATATCATATGCTTTTTTTGCACTGTGTCCATAACGAAAATGTAGCGAAAGGGAAGTTACTAACATATGCAAATAAGTGTGAAGGTGCTTTTATTGTCCATTGACAACCAAATACTATAATTCATATAAAAAGGAGTTCAACGTGAACTTGATCATACATATTATTATAAGCACCATACAATAATCAAATAGATGAATTATAATTGAACGTGACCTATTCGAAACACACAGATGATGAACCAGCAGAAGGCATAAGATACGCCATCAAAATATAGGTCAAATCCCAGAGCCAGATAACCTCCTTCTTGTGGCATTGGAGACCGACAGCTGGCCTAGTTTATCTACTACAGCACCAGTTGACGACATCCGTTCTTGCGCAGGAATGTAATGGCGCATCCATACACCCGTGTATACCTGAATAAGACAGTGCAACACAAATTTTTAATAAAACCCGAATGATACTTTTACTGAAAAGAGGAAACTGTCTCCATCATGCTTAACTTAACCGTAAATCAATAATCAAATCCACCGTAATAGTTGGTTTTCTCCTAATCCTTACATTTACATATGAAGTTGCTTCATTATGAAAATTATATTTTCTAGTCTATTAGTATAATTTTGGAAGTACCACGGATGTTTGTTTTTAATATGTAAATGCCATTGTTGTCTATTTCACAAATTAAGCCGATAGAGCTAAATTTTAAAGAAGCAAACCTGTGCGGGCCTCATGATCTTTGTGTCGGGATCATCAAGCGACTCTCGCCAATGAGACAAATAGCCAGCCATTCGAGGTATTGCGAATAGAACAGGAAAGAACTCAGTTGGGAAACCCATAGCCCTATTTCAAAACAGTTGGCACATTGTTAGATAAATTGAACATATAGCGAACAGAATTGGATGAAAGCAAGACATACCTATAGATCAGCCCAGAATAGAAATCAACGTTCGGGTACAACTTCCGTTTAACAAAATACTCATCTGATAGTGCAGCTTGCTCCAGAGCAATAGCTACCTGTTGAGAAAATGGTAGTCAATGAGTATGTCAAATAATAAGAACTAGAACACTATCATTTTAGCAAGAGCTATAAAAGTATCATTTTATAAATTTTGAAATACCTCAATAAGCGGATCCCTGCCTACAATCGAGAAAACCTCCTCAGCCAGCTTCTTAATAACCTTCGCTCTGGGATCATAGTTTTTGTACACACGATGTCCAAAACCCGACATTTTTCGTTTCCTGAAGATATATGACTCATACACGATCAGGAATCAACCATGGAAAACCATCATCATCATCATCAATCCCACACTGATCGACATTTCTTGTCTTAAAATGTCAGTGACTAAACAAACACAAGATCACTCACCTGTTTTTCACACCTTCAATGAACTCTGGGATATTGTCAACAGAACCAATCTCATTCAGCATCTTTAGCACCGCCTAAAATACCAGAATAAAACATAAAGCTTAGTTATTTCCATTTTGACCATTTAATTTTTAACTTTGCAGATTCATTCATTAAGGTATCAAAAGAAAAGAGGACATGCTTAAGTCCCCCAAAAAGTCAACATACCTCATTTGCTCCACCATGGAGAGGACCATACAGTGCTCCAACGGCTCCAGCAAGAGCTGTGTATACATCAACACCACTGCATGCACATTCCGGTCATTGGTTGCTATAACATTTGAGGTGGAAAATCGGAGGGTTGGGTAATGCCTCAAATGTGTGTGTTTAGTACGGGTCAGATTGGGTTGGGCCAGAACACTTCCATCCCAAAACTTCAGATATTTATCAGTATTTAGTGCGTACAGATCACAAAGATTATAAATTTCAAGTATAACTTTAAATTTTTATATACACTGATTTAGGAGAATTTATGCATTAAAATACAGTTTGGTGACTATCAACCTGTTAAGGTAACTTTCTTTTTATTTGACCCCTTGGCCCTTTGACCCGTTAGAGATCATACATAAAAACCCGAATCCACTGAAAAATGTCACCTAAATATACCATAGTCAAATAAACGGTTACCTCGATGCGAGATGCCTGGCCGCTGCTGTGGAGCAGTTCATCTCATGTTCCGCATGCAAGATAAAAAGAATATCGAGTACTCGAGCAAGTCTAGGATTGGGTTTATAAGACTTATCACCTCTGCAAAGTACATGGATCAGATACCACAATCAGGCAGAATAAAGTCTTGATCAATTAAAAGGTTGCAAGATGAAAACGGTATGACACCCTTAGTTCAAACACAATTCAGAAAGATTATTTACATATCTTTGGGCCACAAGTGAACATACAATGAATCTAGCATAATGGTATCTATATCTATTGAATCAGTAATAGCACGGAAAAATGCCACAAGTGAACATACAATGAATCTAGCATGTATAAAAAGTTCTCCGAGTAAGAAAGGTTGCTGGAGGGAAGAACGGGAGGCCTTCCTGCCATCCTCAGATATGCCGCTGCTGCGATAGTGGGCGCCTGACCAATAATCAATAGTGCATAAGCTCTATTTACTGACAGAATATGACAAACTTATAAACTAAAAATATAAGGAAAAAGGATATGGATGAAGTGTGAATAGCCAAACCTTCCCAAGTATGCGAACTATTTGCTTGTCACGCACTGGCTTGGATTTGTACAGATCTTGACCCTGTATCAACAAAATACGATTGAGTTAATTATCTCAAGCGAGTCATAGATAGTGTGGTTAAGGGTTTATCATTTATGTAAAAATTTTAATGTGCAACACAAAGAAGGATTACTTACTCTAAGAGCAGGGTTTGCATCGGGATGGAATACAGAAAGCGCACTCATTGCACTGACCAGAACACCCATTGGATGAGCATCATGAGGCATAGCATGAATTATATCCTGCCACAAAAGTTTCATGTTTTTAGAAAAAACAAAGATACTCCACTTTCTAACTATTAATAAAAAAACTTATACCCTTACAGAATAACTTATTTGTTATACAAGGAAAAAGGATTGCATCAGCTCTATATAATCTAGTTGTAGCCAACTAAAACCATTTTAAAAGATAGCAGCTCAATATATTCTATCCACATTGTATACAAAATATACTTGTAAAAGCATCTTACCAAGATTCCCTGCGGAACGGCAGAATGTTGTGCTACAGTGAACTCCCAGTCTGCTAACTGGCTCTGAGAAGGCAAGTTCCCGTACACTGCAAATGACAGTGTTGGTAAATTGAAACAGTTTGTAAAACAGTTTGTATTTGTTAAGTTCCCGAACACAGTCCCGTACACCAATACAGTTTGTATTTATTAAGGTTTTAGGAACTGTTAGTACATAAAGCAAACAACAATTGTTCATTTTCTACTTATTTCAGACGGGCCACATATATGCAGATATACAAACTCTTGACGAGTAAAAAAAAAAGTCGGCACTTACTTAGAAGGTAAGCTACATCTAAGAAGGAACTACTTTCAGCCAACTCTTCAATCGGGTACCCTCTGTACCTCAAAATCCCTTCATCACCGTCAATGTAGCAAATCGATGACCGAACAGGAGCCGTGTTAAGATACCCCGGATCATAAAGCTTCAAACCCTTATCATTATCTCCTGTTGTTATCTGCAATAGTAACAAATCACACATACACCATTAGCTTCACCTCAATGTATACAATAAAAATATTCAACTAAAACACACATTTACACCAACATATAAATAACTTGACATTAAAAAAAGAAAAATAAAACAATGACTTTAAGGGTTAAGCGTTTAGAAAATGTATCAAACCTTTACTGAAAATTCCATTTTAAACTTGTAAACATTGCCATCGTATGTATCCGATAACTTTTTCATCAAGTAATCAGTAACTTTGCACACATGACTGCCATATTACAGGTTTACAGGCTATAAAAGATAAAATTCATATAATAGCAATAAGTGAAAGCTTGATACATATATTTATAAAAGATCTAAATTGGGATACAAACAATAAAAATTTGGTTAAAGTTGGATACATTTCAAACACTTAACCCAAATTTTGATCCTAAACATTTCTGATCTAGTACATGCATATATGATCATTACAAACCCTAATTATTCTTTATAAGTAACTAAATAAAGAATATTGAATTTTCATAACAGGGTCTACTTAACATTATCAAAATAAAAAACAAAAACATTTCTGATCCAGAGTACACACACAATCAATATAAACCCTAATTAATAATAAAGATTGAATTTTTAGAACTGGGTATACCCTTTTTAAGTCGGTAGCTTTGACGGTACCGTGATCGGAAACTTGAACTTTGTACTTTTTGCCTGTTCTTTCATCGGCGATGGTTAAAGAGCCTTTTAAATTGGGGGGTGGTGATACAAAAACTTGAGCAGAAACAGGTGATGATTCAAGAACTGGTGTGAAATCATTGGGTTCAATACAAGCAGAAAGATGAGCTGATAATACAGCTAATCGCCCACGAGCAACAATACTTGAATTATTATTATCTGATGCTACTAATTCAGCTCCCATTTTTTATGTCGAATTGTGAAATTTGATTAGTTATATCTTTACATGGAAGAAAAGAAATGGAAGATGAAGATGGAATTTGCTTGTGAAATTGATCAACCAAACTTTTAAATGCTAATTTGTATTTATATTGTTTATTAATTTACTTATTATTATTATTATTTCTAGGGAACGGTACCATTGACGAAAATGGTTATCTTTATCTTCAAATATGTATTATTATATATCTTATTATTATTATTATTTTATATTATTATTATTAGGGGATTAAAAAGGAAGAAAATTTAGGGTAGGTGGGGATTAAGAGGGTAGCAAAAAATTGTGAAAAGTAGGAAAGTTACACATTCATTTACGATAAATGATAATCAAACCTAAAAGAACGTATTTTTATCAATAAATATTAATCAAAACCGCTGTTATAACTACTAACATTCGTCTATAAACTATTTTTTATAACTTATTTTATCATATGATGAATATTAAGGGAATGCATTAACATTCATCATGGATTAATGTTAACCAAAGTGGATATTATCAGTTCAAAATTATTTCTTTGAAAAATTATTCGTTAACATTAATTCACAATGAATGATAATCAAAACGTAATAAAATATCTTTTTACCAACAAATATTAATCAAACTCGATATTAGAACTACTAATATTCATCAATAAACTACTTTTTATAACTTATAATATCATACGATGAATACTAATGGAACTCGCTAACATTAATCGATGATGAATGTGTAGCTTCCTTACTTTTTCAAAAACTAGTGTTTCCCTCTGAATCTGGCTATATATATATATATATATATATATATATATATATATATATATATATATATATATATATATATCAAGGAGTATAAAATTTTGCAATAAATGTCTAGAAGCTAAAAAATAGGACTGTGCACCCGAATTTATGGAGAAAAAAGAACCGAGGACCGGACCGCATAATATGGTTCGGTTTTGGTCCGGTTCTATGTTCGGTCCAAACAGTTCGGCTAAAATCCCGACCCGAGAATGGGACAAACCTTATAACTCACGGTACACTATTTGTAACTGTGGAGCCAACTTGTTATAACCGTAATTTGGAGCCAAAAATATAAACTTATGGTAGACTAAATACTATACAAGTATAAAATGGGCAAAACTTGGTCCGCCTAGTTTGGTGAATTCGAATTCCCTGCTAACAGTTTTATTATCTCATTACGTGAATTCCACTACGAATCACAACATATAAACAATAACTTGCGAAACAAAAAATCAATACCTTTTTAAAATTTTAAGGTCTAATAATAGCAGTAAATCAAATAATAGTCATGTGAATTCAAGTATAAAGGTCCAATAAAAAGTACCAGATCAAAGATGAAAATGTCTAATGAAAGACCAAATCAAAGACGCTAGTGATAAAACTATTCAATAAATAAAAAACGCTCTCATTTGCAAGTCTTCTAATCTTCCAAAGTTCCACCATCACTTGATTTAATACTATCCAAGATATCTGTACAAAAAAAAAAGATTAAGATTACTACATAATACTACGTTAGATAATAATAGTTAACAAATAACATACAAATGGTGTTAATTAAGCACCTTTGGCAATTGAGTCAACGTCATCCAAGTACTCATTCATATCAATAGCATTTCTTGATTTACGCACCCAATCTTGAGTGCATATCAAATCTTCTACCTTGTTTGAAGACAAAGAACTTCTAAATGCATCCAGGACCCGACCATCCGTACTAAATGCTGACTTGGAAGCAACAGTTGAAACTGGAATCTCCAAAATATCTAAAGTGGGCAACAACTAAATTTTCATAGCATAAAGATATAATGAGTTTGAATATATAATTTTTAATTTAATTATATTACCTTTCACCTGATAGAATTGGAAACCTCGAACTAGGATCTTTCCACCATAATAAGATATCAAACACCTTTATCATTTTTTCACGAGGCTCACTCTTATATTTGTCCAACTCCGTTGCCGAGTCAACATTACTATTATCACCATCCTTCAAAAAAGCTTCAACAAATTCATTTTCTTCATCATATTTTCCACATTTCCTTGATTCTTAGAATTATCAGTTGAGCTTCCCGCTTCATACATAATACGGTATTCCTCATACAATCTTTCATCGCCTTTTCAACTATACCAACTTGACTCTCTACCTCTTTATTCTTTAAAAGTTCAACTCGTTCTAGAAATTCTTCTGGTGATTCATCTTCCAAACATTTATATACTTTCATATCACAAATACGTTTAAAACCAAACCTCACAATTGGCAGTTCATTCGAGGGTCGAGCACAACAGCAAAATACATCAAACTTATCTCTCATGTCAGCCGCCATCACTCTATACTTCACATCAGGATCCTTCTTTAATTTATCTAATTAATAATCGAGATCAGCCACTTCATTGAAAAATGAATTAGCAACAACATAAGATGTCCCAGATACCTTTTCGATTTTGCGTTTAAAAATCCCTAAAAACTGTGTGAGCTTCTGAATACCATACCAATCAACAAGTGTTGGAATATCTTTATCTAAATCGTGCACATAATTGCGATCTTTACTCTCATATAAATCAAAAGCTTCCTTCAACTTTTCGGCGGTTTCCAACATGTCATACGTAGAGTTCCATCTAGTTGGACAATCAAGATGTAACATAGCTTTGGACTTCAAGTTCAAATCATCCACGCAAGCTTTAAAAATGTCACCTCTAACTGTAGATTGCCTAATATATTTAATTGCTGCACGAACATGCTAGAGTGATGACTTATACGTTTTCATTCCATTTTTAACAATCAGGTTAAGTATCTGAGCAGTGCATCTCATCTGAAGGTATTCCCATCCCCCCTTCTGCTATCAGTTTCGTATCTTTTTTTTCAAAAACACCAAAGCTATATTAACGAGGACGCATTATCTGCAGTTGTTGTCATCAAGTGGTCAATACCCCATTCATGCAGAGAATCTAAATTTCCCTTCCAATATCCTCACCCTTGTGGCTATAAATTGGCTTGAAAGTAATTATTCGTTTGTGCAATTTTCAAGAATCAACAATAAAGTGATCTGTTACAACCATGTAATTCACCCTTTGTATGGATGTCCACGTGTTAGTTGTTAGACTAACATGTTGTTTACTTTTCCTCAAAATAGCTTTTAATTTCATTTTTTCTTCTACGAAAAGTTCTGACACATCCCTAGATATGGTTGTACGTGACGGGATCTTGAAGGTAGGGCAAGCAACTTCCATGAATTCTTTAAAACCTTCCTTTGCTACAAAAGAAAAGGGGAGTTCATCGACAATTACCATCTTAATCAATGCTTTTCGAATTCCAACACTGACAAACTTTCAAACTTTTGCACTACCACTGCCATCTTTGTCTTTCTTAACGAACATGGTAGTTTGAGTCTTGAGTCTTTCTGAGTGGTTAGGACATTTTCTCATGTGTTTCATCATTCCAGAAGTTCCGTAATTAATTTTATTTGTCCTATATTTTTTGTCAGGACAATAGTTGCACTGCCCGTATTCTACACCATCAATCTCAAGTGGCGTAAAATGCTTCCACACCTCAGACCTCTGCGTTCCTTTTCCTTTTCCAGCTCCACCTGTATTGGTCTTTTGTTTCTTCTTTTTAGGTTGAACAGGTACGTCCTCTCTTTCTCCTTAACTTGATTCATTATCAGATGAGATATTAACATTTTCTTGCTCCATCTAATAATATAAATAAATATCGGTTACGCATATATTTAACTATGTTGATGCATAATACATAAATAAGCAGAAACAAAAGATACACACGAATTTGACAAATTGATCAAGACTAAGCAGAAAACATAAGATATACACGAATTTGACAAATTGATCTATAATAAAATTACTCTAACACAAAAGATTTTTCAATAATTAGTATCATTTAACTTAGTAAGATTGATCTCATTTATATATCAAAAATTTACTAAAAGTTTGTACAAAGTCATAATATTATTTGTATACGATGCCTAGCTAGTTGACTGATCTAGTATTTCATACGCATAAAAAATATAGCTTAAATGCATAATAACAACTACGGGCTCTTAATAGTGGAGTATGAATAGAAATGATTTGGGCCTCATGTATTAAATATTACAGCCCAACCGTTTTTTATTAATTTGTAGCCCAAAATCTTATAGCCCACCTAAATAGAATATCATCTTCCTCAATCTCATTAGGTTTAAAACTCTCTCATGAGTCCTGAACAACAAAAATAGAGCTTCTTAAATCATCCAAATTAAACACCTTAGAGTGCCATACATATACATGAGAATATATAGTCCATACATACATACATATTGAAACAAACACAAAACCAATACAAAGAAAAAAACACATGACATCGAACAAAAATTAATTCGTCATCACGAATTTACATATAAGAATAAACATATTTGACTTATACACAAGATAATGAAACTTACTTGAACAATGAAGATGACTACAACAATGCGCAACAACAGATTATGGTTTATGTAACTATGTTATGTAAGGGTGAGTTTATGAGAAGATTTGGCAGTATAAATAGTTTTAAACGATAGGAATGATCGTTTGTTTTTTTTCTACGATAAATATGGAAGGGATCCACGATATATAAGGAATGTATACTCTCTTTTTCGGTTCTAGTCGATTTCTTTGGGTTTTTCGGGTCTGGTCCTGGACCGTCCCATAAACCGAAAATCTAGAAAAGTATGGACCATGGACCGTCCCAGATGTATTCGGGTATTCTTGGTTCCGTTTCGGTTCTTCTCGGTCCTCGGGTATTATCGGTTCTTTCCGAAAAATGGAGGTGCCTAATACACCCTTAACGAGACTTGATTTTACTTATTATCTTTCTTCATATTCATCAAATATTTTTTTATGTCTACCAATCATCCTTTTAGATATACTTTTAGACTAGACATATTTAGCATTTTTCTTGTATTATTATTACATTTTACTTACAAATTTACGTAGGTTTTTGGGTTTTCTTCTTTTTATAGTGGTATACAATTACATATATCTATTTACATTGTATTATTATAGTTTTTTTATTTTTTTATTTTGTATTATTTTATGGAGTAGTATAAAAATTGATTTTCGTTTTAATCTCATCTCAATGATATATGACTTAAATATTAAAGACAGTTTGAGGATAAAATTTCAATCAAACTAATAAATTCGGTTTGACATTTTCTCAAACAGAGCACCCAATTTACTATATCATACCAAACCTATTAAAGCAATTGAAACTTGTTCGGCACCATCAATCATGGTTTGAACCAATTCTTTTTTGTATTTACTTTTTAATAAACATTATGTTAACTAGCATTCAAATTACATAATACGAATAATAGTTTGATTATTATTATTTTACTAGCTTTTAAAGATATATACATAATATAATATTGAGTTAATTACACCGATCTTCCATGTGGTTTACACGAAATTACACCGATCGTCCCTACATTCGAAAAATTACACCGATCGTCTCTGAACTACTTAAATGTGAACGGCGCTAGTCCCTCCCACTAACGCCCGTTAAAAAGCTCGTTAAGTTGGGTAACATGAGGGTATATTCGTAATCTAAGTCCTTCTCCATAATTCATCCCCACCTACCCTTTCTTCTTCCTCCCAAAATCATATTTTTACTTTTTTTTCACGGTTAATCTTCGTCCCCGCAAACCGACACCTTCTCATTTATCATTTTAAGTGCGGCCGTCGGCCACCTGCAATCGCTACTACGCTGCCTCCACCGGTCACAATGATCGTCGCCATGAATACATCACACAACCAAGATTTGTTTTTTTTTTTTTGTTCTTTAATTAAAATCAATATTTGATATTGAAGTTGATGATAATAATGATGATGTTTCCAAATTGATGGTATACTGTTTACATTTTCCTTAATTACATATTGGTGTTTTACGACTTGAATTTTGATAGAGTTTAATTTGTAGCATATTGATATGATTATGATGATAGTGGAAGATGATAATAGTGATAGGTGTGGTCAAATTATTGTTATGTGTATTTGTTAATTTTTTGGTGGAGATGAAGATTGATGGTGAAAGTAACAAAAATGGTGGATTTTGGGAGGAAGAAGGTTGGTGGATGAGTTTTGGAGGAGGAGAAGTTCAAATTACGAAAATACTCTTACTTGACCGAACTTAACCATTTCTTTTAACGGTCTTTAGTGGGAGGGACTAGCGTCGTTCACATTTAAATAGTTCAGAGACGATCGGTGTAATTTTTCAAACGTAGGGACGATCGGTGTAATTTTGTGTAAACCACGTGGACGATCGGTGTAACCAACTCTATAATATTGGTAAAAACAAGTTCAACAATATCAATAATAAAAACTAACATTCATAACATTGTTACGTACTCGAAAGTTTTCTTTTCAATTAGTTGCATAATTGTTCTAGTGGTTTGCATAATTTGAACAATTTGAATACCATATAAGAAGCAAATATGGAATTTATTTTTTAAAGAAATGCTCAATCTTTTAAATTAATCATATGTACCTAACGATTTATGTAAGAAAAAACAATGCGATTCTGTTTGTTTAGACATCCCGTTTAAGCCTGAAACCCCAAAGGGGACCATATATGACGGTATAGAAAAAGCCAAACCATTAGACCAATTATGAAAAATAAACCCGACCAAACCGGCCAAATCACTTCATTTTGACCGGTTTAAACGGTTTCGACCAAACCATGAACATCCCTATTCTAAAGGGGTGTTTGGCAATGATCGTACATCTTTTAGCTTATTAGGTTTAAGCTTAGAAAGCTAATTCTAAAAAGCCCCATCTCTTTGAGTTCACGCTAAACAAGCTGAAAAACCAAAATGTGTTTGGCAACTCAAAAGATCGGGATACCGTCCCCTTTATCAATAAAACTCAAAAGATCTTATTGGATTTATGGTAATACAATAAGCAAAAAAGCTTCCAAAAAAAGTAAAAAAACTAATCCAAAAGTAGCTTGTTAGCAACAAATGGTTTATCCTTAGTTTAGCTGTTGCTAACATTTTTTTATCAACTTAAATAATTTTATGAATATGTAATGTTCTAAGTGGGAAATTATTTAATTATATTAAATATGTAATAATAACAGACATAATTTTAATACGAGTACTATCTTTTTGTATAAAAACTTACAAGATGAATGTTTTAATCCATTTTTACTCTAATCATTTATCAAATAAATTGGTTAAAATTCATTTTGGACCTTTTAATAATAGAATGGATCCGTGTTCATCCATAACGAGTGCCTAGCCCGTTCTTATAGTTGATAAAATCATAAAATGGACCCGTATCAACAGATGAGTATGCGGCACGCTACAAATTTCCTAGATGAGTTCAGTAAGAGCTGATATTAAAACGGTTTTCGTCCCATTTACGATTGTGTACATAAGCAAAAGTGTGAGAAAAAGGTAAAACTGAGAATATGCTTTCAAATAGGACTAATAAGTACCAAAGGTCATTGGCCTAGCAGTATCGAGGTATCGAGGTGATCCTCAAACTTTGAGGTTGGGGGTTCAAGTCCTGAGGACAAGATATATTGTAAATATTCATGGGCAATTGTATATATTCGTGTGATAATAATGGTAGGATACTTGACTTTCTAAAAAAAATAGGACTAATAAGTGCTTGCAAAATAGTGCAAAATGAGAACTATAACCAATAAGTTAGGAATATAATTATACAATCAGGTTTGACAACTATAACAAAGAACCAGCAAAACCGGTTAGACACGACCAAACTAAACTACGGATTTGTTCAGTTTGGTTAGGCAATATGGACTTCCCTTTATGATACCAAAAAAGTTTTTATAAGATCCATCAGCATGAAAAACAGAAACATCATTGCAATTTCCGAGAGTAAAACATATACAAACTACATTGTGCTCCCAAGATGTGCAACATTTGGCAACCAGACTGATAACTTATTGACAAAAAGAACAGCTAGATGAAAAACATCTGTATACCGCACACCATCTTAAAATTGGTCAAACAGCGCATTTAAACTCAAAGGGAAACTATTGCCTGTTTTTAACACCGAATGCAATGAAATTGACACCGATGTCATCAGTAAGAGACCACTGACCAGTCAGGGGGTTATACGCAAATCCAGCCATCTCTTCAACCTATAAAAATGCATTCAAATAACAAAAGGAAAATAAATATAATTCTGTAGGTATACGAATCCATGTTGAGCAGAAATGATACGCATTTTCTTACAGAGATAGAAGCACGCTGCAGTGTTAATACTAGTTCTTCAGGAGTTAAGAAACTCGACCATTCATGTGTACCCTTGGGAAGCTGTCAACAAATAACTTCTCAGCATACAAAACCTCTAAAACTTGGAAGTATAATTAATAAGGAATAGAAAAATATGTTATTTCTCAGTAACTAGAGGTTGAACAATGTGAAGTGAGTGCTGATCACAAAAAAGTGAATTTCAATGTTTTAGCAGTAAACAAAGTTGTGATCATACCCAATGCAGGATGTACTCTGCCGCTACAATGGCAGTTGCATATGCTCTCATAGAACGGTTAATTGTTGAGATAACAGTAGCTCCATGAGACACAGTTAAAGCTGACAAGGATTTGCAAAACTCAGCAGGATCTGCTACATGTTCAATCACCTGAGAATCGTGTAGATACTTTCAGCATATTAATACTCTCAGTCAGGAAAACCATGGGATTAGCAATTACCACGTTCAAAGGTAAATTAGATCCAAAAGAACTTTTAGCATACAAGAGAAAGTCATTATGATAAATAACACATTATTATGGTTCACAACCAAAGGATACATCATACCTCTAAAGCGATAACCGCATCAAATTCCTTCTGCTCTTCAACCAAATTTTCTGTTCACATAGTTGTAACAAAAACATCGTAAAATTGAACTTGTAAGCAGACAGATATTGAAAATATATGAATGAATGGATGACATTTTCTTCACCAAAAGAATAACAATATCATAAAACTTATATGAGAAGATAAAATATAGAATGTTCAAGGAGAGATGAATGATAAAGGGGCAGAGTTACATAGAGCACAGGAGGTACCAGCTGTAGTGCAACGATATTCAATTGAAGAAGCTACTGGGTCCAAATCCTAAACAAATCAAGAAATTGTGGTGTACTACATGTCACTATGTACCCAATAAAAATATAAAATAAGGATATGCTCACTCCGTCCCTAAGTAAATGCAACAATTTCCAATTAGAGAAGTCCCAAATTATAAAAAAGCAACGATGCCATTTTAGGCAATGTTCCAATCCAAGATACAATTTTGCCGATTCATAATCTAGCATAGAATCTTGATACTGCTGATTTTAGTCAACAAGTTATCATATTTTGTCATTATAGAGGGTATTTAGATATTTGGCTGACAAACTATGTGCCTAGTCAGACATATTATTGCCTTTAAAAGAAAAGTTCAAGACATCTCATTATCTTGGGACACAGGGAATGAATGTTTATGAGAACTCCATTTTAACTAATCATACCGCATGAAGACGCGCAATCTTGATATTCTTGTCCACAGCATCAACTCCTGTCACCGAAGCCCCCATGCGAGCCAAAGACTGAAGAGAGTCGACAAAAATTTCAAAAGATGACATTAAAGTTATCTGGTGGTTTTAAAGCACATAAAAGGGAAAAGAAGTTCTACTTAAATCTCCATGTTAATCCTTTGTCGATGCATGTGTGGGAACATAAGTTCCACTTGTCCTATTTTGCAAAGCCTCTTAACAGTGGCAGAGCCAGCAAATTTCTTTGCTGGTGGCACTAACTAATAGCTTTTATATAAATTAAAAATTAACTCCAATTAGAATAGTAAAACCTAATATATGTGGCTTATGTGACAGATCAAAACATGTAATAATAGGAATAACTAAATTTTTTCTTATCTATACTATTATATAAACCATTTGCACTAAAAGTCTTAATCCTTAAAAAAAGGACAAGACAAATTACCTTTCTACCTTCCTACAATCTTTAATAGACATACTACAATCACTTAATGCAATTAATTATTATTTCTTTGTAACGGTCATATATTTAATTTTTTTAATTAAATATGTATATTAAATATCTGTAACTTAATATTTACAACTTCCAATTGTTAAAATTATGGGAGACCATTTGAGTGGTGTCGGATTAGCACGTTGAGGTTAGCGGGTCAAAAGTCAATTCTCAACCCAAACTCGAATTATTTTTATTAACAGGTTGACGGGTAGAAAGTAATAAATCTGGACATGACCCAAGTAACTCACTTATGTAAACGGGTTGATAGGTATTGCGGTTGATTTCAACTTCCCAATTGATTTCAGATCAATTGGGTTAAAATTTGTGAGTTTATATGTTGGTTTGGGGTTGAAATTTTCCTTTCAAAATAAAACTTAAATTTTTTTACAGCTTCACGGATCGACCCGTTAACCATTCACCCGATCTTAACCATAAATTTCATTCCGTGTCAGTTTCAAATCGAGTTTCAGATTGTATTGAGAAACATAATGTACCACTATTTTCTGATTTTCCATTCAAGGACGTCATGTTTTTAAACGAACAAATTAACGTATGTAAATCTTTAATGGCCGCTGCATCGTGGGGGTAAAATGCTAGTTAACTTTAAAAGTGATAAATACTATTTAAACAGTTAGACCTATCAAAATAAAATAATCTTACAAAAATATAAGAAATGTTTGCTCTATAAATATTAGTTTAGTTCTCAATAGTTATAATAAAAAAACCTTAAGTGACATAGATGAGTGCGTTTTAAGTGGGCCTCTTTGTGTGGCTTTCAAAACCAACAGACTAGATACAATCGTAAACCTTGAGTCCACACACATTCAAAATGGGCCTATTGCCTTTTCTTCTAAACAGGGCTGAAAGCACGTAGGTAAAACTTATATCATCCTTAACAATATTACAATCTTTTACGGATGCTCATATTCACCCAGTGGTGGCACGTGCCACCACATAATATAACATGTCCCTCGGAAAATTTTATAAATGAATGAATATGCATTACAATTACAAGAGATTGTGGAAAAACCACATAAGCCTTAACCTAACGCTAAGCATGAAAGGTTAAGGACATATACATGACAGGCGGCCATGTATATGACAACCACACTAACAACCAAAAAACTCTAAGACCAACAAACTAGTTAATGATAGTTTGTTATCATATTGATCACAGAAAGAACATGAAGTTTGCTATCATAATAGTTTATTATAGTTAGAGTTACTCTCGTTATGCTATTAGCACTATCCATACTTACTAGACGATAGCCCCACCATCATCAACGTATCTTTGTTCAAAGGATATAGATACAGGGATACAAGCATGTGATACATGGATATCAATTTTAAGGACTCCGGAATTTTGGAGATATATGGGCATGCTCATATACGTGTCTATGTATGTGCATACATTACTATATTAACAATCACATAGACAAAAAAGAAAGACTATGACACAATTTTAAATGACAATGACTTGGATATGAACTTATACCTCAGATAAGATACCTCCTCCACACCCAACATCAACAAACCTTAGTCCTTCAAATGGCCTTGCAGAAAATGGATCCTTGCTGAGAAAAGTAACAACCTTTATTAAAGCATCTCCAATGCATTGGGTTTAATACACTGCCACATTAGCATTTCATCAATTCCAGTAAAAGTTCTACATTGCTTTGAACTTAATAGAATTCATTAGACTGACACATCAACGTACTTTTTTTAACTACTTACTTTATATTTATACACACATATATATACATCTATCGTTTTATATGTATTGTGCATAAAATTAAACACTATATTAATTAAAAAATTAACAGTTGAGCATATAATAAAGTATTGTCAGATATCATCTGTAATCATCATCATCGTCATATCATATATAATATAACAAGTGAAAAGCTATGTTTGGAAAATGTTTTTAACGTAATTAAGACAATGAATTCATAAACAACAAAAAAATAAAAAATAAAAGATAAACATGAAGTATTAATTAATGGAATTGATATAATCAAATTGTCACTCAGCTATCCCAAATTCAATATTTATGTTATGTAGTATCTATTGTAATGGTAAAAAGAGAGTTTGGGCCCCACATGGTGGGTTTTATACCCGTGTGTAAAAAGACATACGCGTCTTAAGACAGCCAAATAGGTGGCACTCCTACAATGGCATTGCACACATCCATGTCACTAAAGTTTAATGATTACACTTTGCCAAATAGATGCATTGGAGATGCTCTTAGTAAGTGCTATGGATAATACAAAGCATGAGGTATGATCATGTGGATTATGTTATGAAGATGCTTTTAAGACATTAAGTGGTGCATAAAGGATGCTTGAGTTTTTTAAATGATGATAACCGTCGTCTATCTACAGATAAGAGAAGAATTAATGACATAATGGCACCACAATCCACCCATAATAGATTAACTAACACAGAATGACACAAACACTGGTAATATTAAGAATCTAGACTCGTGAAAAAATGTAGGATGGAATTACGTATTCCTAGGAAAAACGGTTAACAAAAAAGACCACACACTAACCTATCATATGATCATATCAGTTCATATACTAACATAGAACTATTTGTGCGTTCTTTTCCTACAAGTACCTATTGTTTACTCTCTGTGCTAGGACTTCAAGGACTCCGGAGTCCGGATACTCAGAATTTAGAGATGGAATGAAAATCATGAATAAGAAGTGATTTCCTTCAGGACATGCCAATAAAAGAGTGAATAATGTGAACATAATACCCAAAATGTCTGCACAGCGTCGACCGAATAAAAGCCAGCCTTGTAGGATTCATGACATGTAATGGCTTAAAAGGCCCTTCCGCATCCCACCTGCCCAAAAACAATATCTTCTTATTTAAACACTTAATGATCGAAATCGTTAATGGTTTCCTACTTGCTTTGTGAAATTCAGAGATTAAACATCAGACATGCCAATAAACTTCTCAAAAATAAACAACATCAATATCTAGACCAGCCAAGTTCTAATAGTGCCTACAATAGTCAAAAGCATACGAGCTTACCAACTGTCAGCTATAGCTGCAAATTTGTCTAGTTCAGTTTGATTTAAAGAAGAAGCAGAAGCAGAAACAGCAGGTTGAGGACTATTCACATAAGACCTATTCTGAAGAAAGGGCTGTAAAGCTGCAAGAACTGCAAGTTTGGAACTTGAATCATGTACAGATAAACTACTGATTCTTGATAATTGTAATAAACTCCTTGAAATCATCCTTCTAAACATTGACACTGCAATAAGATGTTGTCTGCTCAATCTTCAGCTTGTTCTTCAAGTATCTTGTTTATTAACTGTCATGTAAACATTTCATCAAACACTTGGTGTGCAAAATATAACATACCACTAACCAAAGGGTTCTATATATAACTGGAAAAGCAACTGGGCGGGCAGGTCGTTTTGGGCAACCGGGTCAAAATGGGTTCGGGTCAAAACGGGCAGATTTGAAGAGTAAAAATAGCCTAAGAATCAGAAAAGGAATATAGTTGAGGGATACAACATATTGTATGACTATTGTATCAATGACTATGGATCAGTGGTCATTGTTTTGTTATCTCAGCAACATACCAGAGGTATTAAATTGCAGACGTATTATGCTTAAGAAATATGGTGGCTGATTTCTAATGCAAGGCTGACTTTAAAAATAGAGACTCGTATGAAATCCATATTGCACATCCCATCTATAAAAATAAAACACACAAAGATGTAATGACCAGTATCCATGACATTGGAAAAACAGCATTCACCTACGACAGATACAAATACATAATTATGTTAAATGATCAAACACGTGAAAATTAAATGGAATTTAGTTCTAATTTCCTACTTCCTACATATTGTAGCAACAATCTTCATTTGCATGGCACCACCTAAATAACACCAGCAACAGCAGATTTCTCATAGGAGTCCACAGCTACTGCATTAAATCGATAAAACACTCGTACATATATAAATCTACCCACCAGAAAAAGTATAATGAAACAATAATTGGAAGGTAGCATGGACCAATTTGAGCAAACAAATAACCAAGATATGAATAAAGGTCAAAAAATGTTTAATTATTTCGAAACCCTAATCAAATGTTCGTAGTCGGTACCTTGAAAGCAAGGTCCAAGTGTTGTTGTATATGTACTGTAATTCAACGAAAGCAGCTTTAAATTGAACACTTGGAATAAGTTCTGATAGATTTTTGGCAGCTGATTTGAGTGATTGAATACTGATTTTGGGCTTCAATTTGTTCCTAGTTCGAAAGGAGGAAGCGCTGATGAATGTTAGTAACTTGTTCACAAACTGTCATACAAACATTTCATCAAACAGTTGGTGCGCAAAAATAATAACCAAAGGGTTCTCTGATGCAACAATTACAAATTCGTTAAGGATGATGGATTTTAAATATATATTGATTTGGGAACAGTTTGATTGATCGGAGTTATAGATTGATAGTTTTCAGTAGGATTTTACCTGGTTTTGATGGCAGAACTGATTTTGGTGCTCAAATGTTTGAAGGGATGTATCAAAAATATGAACTTTGAGTTTGAGAGAGGAGAACTTATATTTAAACACGTGATTTGATTCATACACGGAATGAAACTAAGATGCAAATTGTGTGGGTCTTTAGCGGAACGTGTTTGTGATATAGCCCTATATGCAAACAAGGTTAGTTATTCGCGCTTTGTTGCGAGTTTTAAAGCACAATACAAATTTTAATTTCGAATTAAGCTTTTCAATACATAGAGTACAAATAGATAACATAATTTTGTATGTCAATAATCATCAATATCAATAATAATAATAATAATAATAATAATTATTATTATTATTATTATTATTATTATAATTTATAAGAATAGTTTAAAATAATAATAATAACAACAATGTTAACAATAATCTTGGAGAAGTTAACAATTAGTAAAAGGATAAAACATGCAAATATAATCTATTCATGGGTTGTTATGTACTTTAATTAAAGTTAAAGGTGGTAATTAAGAGTAACTTATAGCCTAAACTATCTAAAAATACACACATATAGAACTCGATCCTGCATCTTGTAGCAAAATTAGAGTGGTCCTACCAAAATGGCTTTTGTTTATATCTTTGATTATTTAAACTATATGTTATTAAAAAAAAATAAGAAAAGGACAAAACGAAACTGTTCGTAACGTAATCACCGTAGTTAATGATTGAGCCCATTTTACTAGCCATCTTATTTCCAACCTTACCCTTTTTTTTCGTGAAAAAAAGAAAGAAAAGAAACCTTTTATTTTCACATCTCATAACCGATTTCAAAAGTCACCAAAACTCTGCTTCTCTGGCGAATTTATACATCGCCGACGACCGTCATCTCATGCTCATCCATTCCACCAGTTATTTCAATTTCATATGTCTACATGTTTTGTAGGTCACGATTCTGGCAACGACAACACCACTGGATTTGCTGTCGTCACTTGCTTGTCTACTGTCGTCACCTACTTCTTGTCGGTACAGAGATGAATTGACGTAATTGTTGCTTTCTTTATGAGATACCTTTCATTTTCACCTAGATGTTGGCGATGAAGAAGTCGAAAATTGACTGGGTTTTCTTGCTTGATATTAAAGCTATGGATGTCGGTCACAAATAATTGTGGGTTAGAGGTTAGATTTGCAGTGGCTTTTGTTTATTAAATCATGAGAGGGAAATCAAAAGAAAAAAAGTTTTGTTTTTATAACAAAAGCCTTACTAGATTGTTTGTCGGTTTCTGATGGAGAGATGCTCAGATGCATTTGGCGTAATGGGATTTTCTTTTTTTAAATATGGTGCATTGGGTTAATAATGGTGTATTCGGTTTAATAATAATCAGTTGTTGTTAAATCAAATTTATTTTTAAGTATTCTTAAAATGCTATTAATAATTTTGGACAAACATTTAAAACCATTTGAAGGTTATTAGAATTAATATTAACAAGGTATATTTGGTATCTGTATAAATTGATGAGTTATACTAGTAGATTTCTTATTAAATAAAAAAAAACAATAATGATATAGTATATGGGTAAAATAGTCATTTTTGTCATTCAGACCCTTTATTCAGCACAAAAAGTAAATAACATTATTCATTCACTTATTACCGGATATAGTCATTTTATACCCATACTGTCATTTATATCCATATAGAACTTAATGAGAAAAAGAAGTAAACAGCCCCTTAATCTCGTCATACAATAGAAATAAACTGAACTTCAGTGATATGGGTTACTTGCAGAATTTATATCTAGCATTATGCGATGTTTTAAGAATCGGTTTCGTAATTGAACCGGCGAAGTGTCCGGTTCCTATCGGACCGGTTCACCGACCGATCGAACCGATTTAGTAATATTATATCTATCTATCTATAGAAAGGAATGCCTTTTTACTGTAGCAGATTTAGAAGCAGCCACGTGTCATATTAAAAAAAACTTGAATGTGTTTAAATATAAATTAAATAACAGAGCAACTAATTATCAGATGGGTGGCACAAAGAAGCCCTTTTTTTACTGTAGCATCCTCATGGGTCGCCATGTGTCATCTTTTGTTGGCCCACAAAAAACAAATTGACTTCCTATATATTAATATTAATTAATTAATGAAACAAATTAACAAATTGGTTGCGTAGATTGGTTTGTAGGTGGCACACACATTTGTTCTGAAGATTAGAAGTTCGAGTCGACAAGTTAAATTATGTTTTCTTTCCTTTTTTTTCTTTCCTTTTTTTCTTTCCCGGATAATATCTTTTTTCTAACATTCTTATTTTTTTTATAATAGCTATTTATTATTACATTACCTTTTTCACTCTTAAAAATTATATTATACAAAAAATTATACTTTTAGATAGCTATTTATTAAGTATTACATTACCTTTTTCACTCTTAAAAATTACATTATATAAAAAATAATACTTTTAGTGTTTATATAGTTTGTAGTTTAGCTTAATTTAAGTTTTTTCCTTCTTTTGTATTTTATAGTTTAGCTTATGATATTTTTAGATTAATCTACCATTTTCATAAATGTTAATGAAGATTAGTGGATAACTCTTATATTAATTTCTTGTGGTGCAACGATAACTCTTATATTAATGTCAATTATTTTTTTATTCCCATCAAAACATATTTGATTTGCTATGCAATTTTTATTGTTGAACTTTCCCGATATGAAATTTCATAATATTGTTAAGAACTAGGTGAGTCTTCTAATCGGCCATCATTTACCTTATATTAAACCCCAGGTTAGTAAACATTATATATAGGTTAAATGTATGGTATAAAAATCAGTGTAATCATGGTCAGTGTTAACAATCCTAACGACCAACAAACAACCACAATTTTGAAATATGTGGTCAAAAATAAATTACAGTATATCCTCTCATACATGGTCCTTTTCCTTTTCATCTTCCATTTCATACTTATTCACATCGGTAGCATATTTTATTTTGTATAATTATAGATCTAATAATTATTTCTATTAAAGTTTCAATTATCATATTTTGGGCCGTGCATATGCACGATTAAAGACTTCCCTAGTACTATATATATGTACTTGTTTGTTTTCTTTGTAGTGCATCACACTTTCTTACATTTTATTATTCTGCCACTTATTAAGAATCTTATACACAAAATATCTTTTTCCAATGTCCTATCTTCCTACCAAATGTACACTTTTCTTTTTCTCAATATTTTAGTTTTCAAACCTTTGACTTTAAAAACGTTTTTTTATCGTTCCTCACATGACTCCATCTCCTTCATGCTTCTCTCTTACCTTCAAGACTCCATCTCACTATGCTTCTCTCATACCTCTCACTAGCGCGGAGCCAGAATTTGACGATTAGGAGGGCTTACTCGATAATTATATATCAACAACAAAATTCTATACATCCATCATAACAAATTATTATTATTAATAAGAGAAATGAACAATGATAACTGTTTTAAATAGGAGAATACATCCGAGTTATAGAAATAGACAAGTTTGCCAATCTAATCTTCAAGATATTAACTAAACTTCTACACACTCATCCATTTCTCGTTAATAATCCGTTCAATATAGTTATTAAATAGTTAAAGCACTATCATAAGTTAAATATTGATAAACATGTAATGAAAAGTAAGTTCTTTAAAAAATTGTAAGTTGCGCATTTGAAGTCGGACAAGTCTACGTTTCTCAGAAGCGAAATCATCTATTATCTTATATGTAGAAAATATCTCTCCAATATCCATCTTAATATAAAAAATCAAACAACTTTTAAGAAAGTTGCCACTCATGATGCTACAAAGTCTTGTTTTCACAATTTTTATTGCTAAGAAAGCTCTCACTTGTTATAGTTTGAAACCGGAAGAATTTATATAAGACGAATCAATCTATCAACATTATCTTTTGGCTTGAAAAAATCAAGAATTATTTTTTGGAACTCATGACTCAATCTAAGATCATAAAGTTAAATCATATTAATTAAAATGAAAACAATAGTATAACTTACTTAAATGTGAAAAATGTTAAATAAAAAACGAGATAACATTATAAAGACTAATAACCGAATAATAGACAACAACAATTCGTTCAAGAAAATAAAATATAAAATAAAGAATAATTATTTATTCTTTAGTGAAGTAGTTACAAATAAAATAATGAGAATTCAACGAATGTTTTACTGGAATTGAAATTGAAATTTTTAAAGAAAATAAAGAGAGAAGAAAACAAACCACATTTGTCTCATAAAGTTCTAATTTTGTTCGTTTCGTAAAATTTGTATTTGACGCAATCAATTCGATGTTGATAATTAACTAAAACTTGGGCTTGGGCTACTTGTTTCTTAATGGAATTGGACAAAGTGGAAAAGCAAGTTATCTAACATAGTTCAAGTAAGGGTGGCTTAATAAAACTATTGGAGTTGGGCTAATATAAATTTGTTGCAATTGAGCCGGTTGGGGGAGGCTGGGCACCCCGGCACCCCCGGCCCCTAATAACTCCGTTGTTGCCTCTCACCAATCCACCATCACACAACTTCCAACAATGCCACCATCGTAATCTTTTGGCATCACGGGCGTACAATTGAACTTATAACAAACACACCCATCACTTACAACAATCCAACAACTCCTTAGCACCACCACCGTTGATGGTTGTCGCCGGTGAAGAATCATCGTTGGTGAAGGAAGTTGAAAAGAAAGAAGAGGAAAACGGTTTCAATCCCGGTTCCGTTTTCGGTCCGATCGGGAACCGGGCGCTTCTCTTGAATACGAAATCTGACCAAAAACTGATTTACAGCGAACCGTAAAACTTGATTTTTCTAGTCCGACAGGTTTGAACGGGTTGGTTCAACCAGTTTTTATAACATTGGCATTATGTCATTTCTAGTACCTAAATTTACTAGATTTGTTATGAGAGATATATTAAACTAGTTCTTTAACCCGTCCGATGGACGGTTAGGTTCTATTATAATGATGCAATTTAAATTAGGATAATGGTTAAGATGCGTAAATTCACATTCTCTGGTGTTTCTCTGGTGTTTTCTCTGGTGTTGCAAGCGTATAAGTGAACGTATATGAAACATTACGGTTCTATTAAAATGATTTAGTCGAAATTGATAAGAGTACATAGTCAGATGCATATATTTACACTTAGAGGGTGTTTGGGATTGAGTTTAGAAATAGATTTTTAGATTTTTACGTTCCCAAATCACAAATAATCTAATTTATAGTGTTTGGCAAATAGAGGGTGAAAATTGCTTATTTACGTTTTCAGGATGCCAAAACGTGAAAATTGAGAAGTAAGTTTTCCCTACTGTTTCAGAACGCGGTTATCGAAAATTAAAATTCCCGCTCTATTTTTACCTAAATACCCCTATAAGAACTCTTTTCAATTAGACCCTGTGAACTCACCGCCCCTTTCTTCTCTTTGTGCCTTCTCCGTATCTATTCTTCAACTCATCATTTGAGGTAAGGATTCTTATTTTTTATTTTTTTAATACTTTTTAATCAACAGTGATTGTGATAAAATATTTTGCTTCTCTCTGATTAAATTTTGCAAATAAAATTATATGTTCATGAAAATATATGTGGCTCTTTTCATCTTGTTTTTTTCTTTTGTTTTTTCTTTCTTTTTGATTTATGATCCCAACGTATTATGTTTAAATTGATTACGTTCATTGGTTTCATATAATTTTATATTATATCAAAAATGAAACTTGTATGATTTGTGTATTAGTCTTATTATATGTTTGTGTAATGTTCTTATATTGTCCATCGATTATGCTACTATTGCTACAGATCTGTTATTCATATATATGCTTTCGGTTTTCTTGGATGTGCTTATTTTTTATATATCTGTATGGTTACATTTGATAAGACAATTATTGCATTGCTTTGAATAGATTTTTTATAGCGATTTGTGTACCTATTTTTATCCTAAACTAGTACCTGATAATCCGATTTTGTCTTTTAGATACACTATTTTTCTCTACAATTGATGTAGTATTGTTTGAATGTAATAAAAAAAGTAAAATAGATGCTTGTTGTTATCGTTCAAATTGGATCGTATGACATTATTTCCATTCAGGTCATGGAATCAAACCATGATAATGCCAATGTTAAGAAGTCTACAAAGGTCAACCCTTAGAAAAACAGTTTGGGATCCTGACACACATATCATCTTTGTTGGGTTTTGTATCGAGGAGGTAAAAAATGGAAATAGACCAGGGAGCCACTTCACTAAGGTTGGATGGACAAACTTGGGAAATAACCTGAAAAATTGGACCGGAAAAGATTACTCTAAACTACAGCTGAAAAACCACTGGAATTCAATGAAGAGAGATTGGAAGTTATATGATCGATTGATGAGAATTGAATCTGGGCTTGGATGGGATCCTGTGAGAAAGACAATTCAGGCAACAGCTGAGTGGTGGGATGAGAAAATACAGGTAATATATCAAATGTACTACATGCACAATTCTATATAGTCTCATTAATAACAATGTGTTCCTTTCTTTTTTATAGGCGGATCACGATCTTGCAAAATTCAGATATAAAAATTTGGAGATGTATCACATGTATTTCGAGCCTTTATTTCGAGATTCGGTTGCCATTGGAGATAAGACAAAGACTCCTTATCAGTTGTAGGATGAAAATAGTCCTAATATTGTTCAAGAAGATATTAGTGTTGTTGATTTAGAAGGGAAAGAAGATAGTGGATGAAGTGAGTTTAGGTGATGATGTTGAAATATTATTTCCTGAAAGTAGTTCGGTTAAGAGGAAGAAACATGATAACGCTCATGCTCGTTCAAACAAAGGGAAAACTATGTCAACTTCCTCTTTTGAAGTGAAATTGGATATCGTATTGCAAGCGATAACATCAAGAAGCACACAAACCATTCCACAATTGAAAGATGTACCTTCTATTTCAGATTGCATGGACATTGTTTCAACATTTCCTGGTTTTGAACTAAGTACGTCATCCTATAACAAAAGAATACGAATCTTTTGGAAGAAGGAGGCAAGAGAAAGCTTCATGTATCTACCAACTACCGTGGACAAGATTAACTTTCTCTACTCACTTATGAATGAGTGATAAGATATCGATGGTGTTTTCTTGTTTGATCCTATTTGTTTGGTTAATGTTCTTTGGATATTTGCTTGTTACGTTCTATTATTTGGTGCTTATATATTTGAACCTATGTTTCTGCTAAGTTATGAATAATATTTGGCATGTTGGTCTTGCTATATGATGTTATGAAGAATATTTGAAATTTATATTTCTATTTATTGTGTATTTTACTAGGATGGATATATCGAATGATGAGAAATATATGAACTTGGACAATGACAATGACAATGACTCATTTGAGGACGATTGGATAGAGAATGAGAATGAATGGCTACTATTATGCGGTTGAGCTGTCAAAGGGGTAATAATAGGCCATAATGTGTTGAAAAAAGCTCGCATCCCATGTCGTACATCTTGTCGCACGGGCAATATTTTTATTCAAGAAATACTAAATACCATCCTAGACGTTGTTATGAAGATTTTAGGTTACACGTTGATGTGTTCAAGAGCTTATGTTTGGACCTCAAAATGCATTATGGTTTAATGCCTACACGTAATGTATCTATCGAGGAGTCGGTTGGTATTTTTTTGTTGATATTAGCACATGGATGTGGAAATAGATTCAAGAAACTTTTAATCATTCTGGAGAGACTATTCATCGGCATTTTCATAAGGTTTTGAAAGCAGTGCTTAAAGTTAGTGGAGACATTATTAGACCAAATGCAAATTATAATGAAGAAGTACCTCCACAAATTTTGAACGATTCTCGTTACTATCCCATGTTCAAGGTAAGTTGTATATATCATTCTAGTTTTAATTTGTGTCACTTTATCTATAAGATTGTATATAACTTATCAACGTGTTTGTTCTATAGGATTGCATTGGAGATGGCACACATGTAAAAGCATCCGTTTGAGAGCATGAACAAACGAAATATATAGGCAGAAAAGGTTATGCGACCCAAAATATCATGGCAACATGTGATTTTAACATATGTTTAACATTTGTATGGGCGGGATGGGAAGGAACCGCACATGACACAAGAATTTTCCTTGAAGCCTTACGTAAACCAGAAGTGAATTTTTCACGTCCAACGGGTGGTTAGTATCATTTTATAGTTTTACGTTATTTTGCTTTCTTCATTGAAATGAATAACTTAATATCTGTTATTATTTATAACAAATAAATACTATGTAGTTGATGCGGGTACCAAATACTAGAGGGTATCTTGCTCCATATAAAGGAAACGATATTCGGTTTCATATACCCGATTTTCGTCGTGGTCAAACTGCTACAAGACGTGCTCCTAAAGGACCAAAAGAGACTTTTAACTATCATCACTCATCTTTGAGAAATGTGATTGAACGAACGTTTGGAGTATGGAAGGCAAGATGGACAATTTCAAAAGATATGCATGTAAATTACTCATATGAAACTCAAGTCAACATTGTGATAGCATCTATGGCAATTCACAATTATATTAGGATGAAAGGTCAACTTGACGAAGCATTTGACAAGGCGCAACAAAAAACTTACCATCCAACTCGGAATATTGATAATGGATCGTCCATTTGTGCTAATGGAACACAAGATATGAGTACACGTCGAAGGAATGATGATCTATATATGAAATTGGTTAGAGATAGGATTGCGAGAGATCTTATGCAATCCAAATAAAAGCTATATAACGTATTGTTAGCAGTACTAGAATTTTATATCGTCATCATCAATTTAATCTACTTGTGGTCTTATTATGAATAAATATTAATTATTAATGTTAAAGTTTTTTATGTTCTTCAAATATCTTGTGATAACAAGGAGTTGTAATTATAAATCAGTAATGTATGGGAGTGTCCTTTTTGGTAATTTTACTTGTTAAGTTACCCAACAATTTAATTTGCCAAACGCTTAAAAAACTGATTATTTGATTATTGTGATATTAAAAAGAATAATCAAATCCAAACACTATCTATTTATAAAATGTTTTGTCACAACTAATTATTTGATTCTAATTATTCAAAACGTATAATCTGTTCTTAAAAATCAAACTCAAACACCCCCTTAATTGTTAATATGAGTATTGGAAATTTTAGTGGTTGTTATACTGTTGTATATTTGCAATTGTATGTTCATAAATAGAGCTAAAAGTAGCATTATTGGAAAATTTCAACGATGTCATCAGTATATTTTTAATTAACTGGACCAAGCTGATGAAGTACATGTATAGAAATCAAACACCACTAATTAAGAAAAAAAAAAAAAATACCAAACGTACACATTATATACAAAAAGAGGATGATTTTGTAATGACGAAAAACAATAATATGAGTCTTCGGTTATTTAAATTTTGTACCTTATACATACATATTTGAACATGCATACCATGGCCGGATACATATTACACCAGATAGATTGTATCAGCAACTATAAGCAAATCTCCAATTAATGAAAACATGTAACAAATAAACAACAAATAAAGAAGAGACATGTCATATAGGACATCTTATATCCTCTATTAGTTATATAAGTAGATATAAAGTTAACTATTTTCATTTGTTAAGAATTAAGAACTTGCTATTATTGAATATATTGATGATATATTGATATACTAGTTTTAAGACCCGTGTGTAAACACGAGTTACAGGATTTCAGCTGTAGTTTATAGGCCGTTAGGTCGGGAAAACTGTCCATGTAGCTAAGGTAAAGCCAATTGTTCGTTGCATTGATTTGACTTCTTTGCTTCTGCTATTGAAGCGAAAAACCCCAAGAAAACATGAGATGTTATTACTCTAAAGGGGGCTTCTTCTATTTATACTTGCCCATCAGGACCCTTTGCCAGCTTTCCCGGTTTGATCAGGTGGCAGCTGTCGGGGTACTAGTAACTAGCAAGAAGGTTTCAGTTTCATAAAGCAAGCACCTCTTTCCAGCCTTAGTCAAATAGCCACCGGAGGCAAGGGGGCGCAGTTCTTAAACAGAAGAATGGCGATAAAGCCGCCCGTTTTCATTTCGTGGAAGTCTTCGGCAGAGGAAAGGGCTGCGCTTTTGCCTGGAATGACTGAGGTCAAATGACACATTAGGCGGTAGCCATTCAAAAGCCCAAGAGATGGTTGATGTATCAGACTCGACCCTATCTTTCGTAGCATGCATTCCCATCCGTGTCAAAATAATACTTATTTTAGTTTTTGATTGTATTAAGCATAGTTTTTTTTTTTTTTTTTATCAATATAGGGTTTTAAACCCGTGTATACACACAGCTAACGTAAAATGAAACTAAGTATAATTTTTCTTTTATTAATATAGTGTTTAAATTTTAAACTCATTTATGCCCACAGAAACTGTTAAATGATCTGTTCATTGTATTTAATATATAGAGTTTTAATTTAAACCCCTGTATACACATAACATAGCTAATGTAAAATGAAACTTAAGTATAGTTTTTTATAATTATTATCAATATAGAGTTTTAAACCTATGTATGCACACAGAAACTGTTAAATAGATAATTCATCCATTCGTTGTGATTAAAATATCGAGTTTTAATTTAAACCCGTGTATACATATGACACAGTGAATGTACAATGAAACTTAAGCATAGTTTTTTTAATTATTATTCATATAGAATTTTAAACCCATGTATGCACACGATTATTGTAAAATGAATACGTAATTCGTTTATTGTAAATATGTAATGTACTAAAATAAATATTTTTGTTTGTTTCGTAAAGTTTTAATGATAATAATAATAATTAATTAACTAATATTTAATATATTTAATTAGTTCTTGAATACGTATCACTTGCATGCTTCACTGATGTGTAGCAAGTAACTTTTAATTAATATTTATATTGCTTGATAAGATATAAGTTTGTTATTGTTAATATATATAATATAATTATTAAGATAAGGTTTATGGAGAATTATTTTTGACATGATTTTTTTTCTATATTATATTATTTAGGAAAAATAATTGATTAGATTTTTTAGAAAAATTAAATGATTTGTTTGGTCAATTGGATGTTTAATGAAATTAAGGAATTTGATTGGTTAATAAGGTTTAATTTTGCATAGAAATTTTTTAGGAGATATTTTCTTTTATTAATATTTAGATTTAGATTAGATTTTGCTAGTTACAAGGAGGTATATAGATAATTTAATAATTTAAATGTTCTAATTAAACATTTATTTTCTCTAATGAAATTCATCGATAAAACTCTTTATCCAAGGGAAAAAACAGAAGTTGAGTAGCTATTTTTATATACCATTTGTAACACCCCAAATTTATAAGTTATTATTTTTATTAGCTATGTTATTTAAATATATTATAGAAGTATCTAGTGTTAAATATAAATATTATTGAGTTGGGATAAAAATTATAATAAGATGTAAGTTTTATGGCTAGAGTATTAGTGTTAAGTCTTGAGGGACTAAGTTGCAAACCGATAATATTAAGAGGGATTATATTGTTAACTAAGAAAATATGAGGGATTAACAAATAAATTAAAATATATATACACACACCCACACTTGGTGAAATCTCCAAACAAAAGAGAGAAAGTATGAGAGGGCGTTTGGGGCGATTTTTGAGAGAGCAAAAGAGGAAGAAGAACACAAGTAAATTGACTGTCAATCTTTGTTAATTTGAGACTCTTAATCTTTTATTCATCATCTTGGAGGTAAGAACAATACACTAACTCTTTTAATTTGATTATTTTTGATGATTTGAACCCTAATTGTGATTTTGGAGAAAAGAGCGCTTTTGAGTGTGGATTGTTAAATAATTGTTGGTGGGTTTTAAATAAACATACTTGAGTTGATAATTTTGTTATAATAGAGTTAAATAGAGATGATAGAAGCAATTGGTAATTTTTGTATACATATACATATAGATATGTTGATGTAATGAGATTGTTGTTGTTGAAAGAGGAGGTAAAACTCGATCTTAAAATTTTTATGTGTTTTCAAAAGAAAAAATTGAAACTAAATGAGTAATAATCATGGGAAACTTGAGTTGTAAACATGATTGATTTGGATTTTTAATCTTGCTGGAAATCAGTCCTTAAAGTGTTAGTTAAGTTGGAGTTTATTAATAAAAGCCTTTTAAACATAGTTGAGTTGATTTAACACGTTTTTGGTGAAACTCGAAATTGGACAGCAAATTGTGCAGAAAATGAGTTGTTTTTGGACTATCATTGTAAACTAATTGTAACTCATATTTAAACGTGGTTGGAGTTGTTGGAAAGATATGTGAGTCTACTTTTCCGTAAAATTTATCTCAAGAGCTGAAACTGAGTTAAAGTGGGTCAAATAATTAAAATGTTACAGGCTGTCCAGAATTGAGAAAGTGTGTTTTGAGTTGAGACACATGAATTGAGATAAATGAGTTAGTAAGAGGGTGTGAATGAGTACATATTGAGTTATTGAGATGTTTTGTGACCTTGTGTATATGATATTATCTATAGGTCCATACAAGAGTTGAGGTGTTGCTTGAGCTATAATAACTAACGTTTGCAAGGTAAGTAATGGGGGAGGGAATAATATGATGACAACACTTTGATTACGTGAGTTGTAGTCGAGTGTGTGTCATAATAAGGTGGGTAATATGGTGGTGCCATTGAGACATATGAGAGTGTTCAATGTGCACAGCTAAACGGTGGAGAGCAAATGGTGACATTGAGGTTTGAAAAATCTCAATTGTTATGCCTTGACACCATGAGATTATATTCCTTTGAGTATGAGTCAATATGAGATTATATTTCTATAAGAAATCATTTATGCTTTCCAATCTGATACTTTACTTTGAAATTTATTTAAGACCGCATTACAAGTTATCGACCTATTCATAAAACCACCAACCGAAAGACCAAACATATTTATACGGGATTGATTCAACACCACACCCTATCTCTTTTGCCTACATATTAACTTCTTCATCACAAACTCCAATTCCCATGATTTTACTCTTTCACATATTCACCCTCAAACCCGAAGCCAATTGGAAGCATTTCAACAAAGACATTAATCTTACCACAATATTTACACTTCACTCCCTAAAGAAAATAGTGTCATCTGCAACTTGAAGGTGAGAAACCATTTCACCCTCATCCCCCACCCTCACACCTTTAAACGCCCCAAATAACCTTACTTCCTTCATTGCTACATTGAGACCCTCTGCCAACATAAAATAAAGAACGATGATAATGGGTCACCCTAACGAATCCTCTTAGAAAGCCGTATCTCCTTAGTTGGTGACCCCATAACCAAAACCGACGTAGAAGACAATGACAAACATGCTTGAACCCACTGATGTGTAAAATCTAGTTACAAAAATAAACTTAAAAATACTGCAATTAACTATTACACAACTAGGTAAGTGTACCATATCGTGTATAGTATAGCTACATAAAGTCCAGGTTCGTTTCATATGGAATGTGAGATTAAGAGTTTTGAGAAATGTAATTAAACTAAACAAATAAGTAAATGTGGGGGTTTTGCAACCGAACTGTTGCTTTGCAAGTAAAATTATTGGAAATATAAAGAATTAGATTATGAAGAATCAGTTTAGAAAAGTTTATCTTATGTTTAAAACGGCACTTACTTGGACTAGCTTACTAATGATGTCGGGGTGTTTGTTAAAACCAGTTTACCTACGTTGAATTTGCAAATCTAATTAAGTCACGATTAGCGTTCACTTTTCGTATACCTTAAGTTCAATTTACTAACTTATGATTTAGTCCTGTAAATAACTTCCGTCAACTTTACTAATTCGCACGTTCAAGTCTAAATGATTATCCTATTTAATATCTACGTCCGCAATCAATCAACAATCACTCATAGATAAATAATTGTAATAAGTTACTAATATGAAAAAGCTCCCGCTAAATTGATCATACACTAATTTACCAAAAAGATAAATCAATTGAAATTAAACTTGAATACACAAAGGTTTCGATTAAACGTAAATTATTCAACAATAAACTCAAAGGATTAACATCCCTAATCACTAGTTTTCATCATCCAAGCAAGTGAAAGGGAAATTAGTTCATAATTACACTAGAAAGAACAAGATTCATAATTAAAATCAAAGTAAACTTGTTTTGAATTGAAAGAATGTTAACCGAATGATTTAAACGCGATGTTGATCAATCTCCATGACCGAATGATTAGGTAGATGGAATGATCTTCAAAGATGATGAAAAACTTGCCAAGAAACCCCAAAATTCGTCTCTTAAATCACAGGTACAAAAGATGTGAAGTTAGGGTTTAATTTTCGTATTTATATCAATTTTCGTATTTATATCAATTTTCGTATTTATATCAATTTTCAAAATCTGAAACCGACCCAAGTACCCGACTGGTAGGGCATGTAACCGGCGGGTACTTTTTCATACACACACGTGTATAATTTTGAGCTAAACGGGTATGAGTATCGCGTATAAACTCATCTACCTAGCGGGTATTTTCTAGGCCAAATTCCCTGCTCACTTTTCTTCATTACGTACGCGACTGAACAAGGCATACCCGGTCGCGTAATACGCCTTTGGGTAGCATCCTAAAGTTATCCAAAGATCAATCATCAAAGACGGACGAAGACAAGGCAGAGATGGCTAAAGTTCCTTATGCGTCAGCTGTTGGAAGTGTAATGTATGAAATGGTCTGTACGAGACCGGATATTGCTCATGCAGTGGGAGTTGTTAGCAGGTTTATGTCTAATCCGGGAAAAGAGCATTGGGAAGGTGTCAAGTGGCTTTTACGTTACTTGAGAGGTACTTCTAAAATGACATTATGTTTCACTAAAAGGAATGTCATTTTGAGAGGTTATGCGGATGCTAATTTGGGTGGATGTGATGATTCGAGTAAGAGCACTACGGGGTTTGTGTTCACAGTTGGTAAAACGGCGTTTAGTTGGATGTCTAGACTTCAGAAAAATGTTGCTTTATCAACCATGGAAGCAGAATATATGGCTGTAGCGGAAGCAAGTAAAGAGCTTATTTGGTTGAAGAATTTTCTAGAAGAATTGGGCAAGAAACAAGACGATTGCGTTTTATACTGTGACAATCAAAGTGTTGTACATCTCGGAAAGAATCCAGTGTTTCATAGTCGTACGAAACACATTAAGTTGAGGTATCACTTCCTTCGTGAACTTGTGAATGATAGTACACTGTTGTTGCACAAAATCCCTGGTACGAAGATTCCTGCTGATATGTTTACCAAGTGTGACACCCGGCAAATTAGGCCATTATTTATTACCTAAGATAGGTAATTACTACATGTAATTAGTGTGAAATAGGACTAATTACGGTAACTCATTGTATGTTGTATTATACGCACGTACGTAATTAATTGTAATTACGCAATTTCAATCGGATGGAATCCGATACGGTAAATACGGACGTTGGTGAAAAAAAAAAAACTTTTCTTAAATAACGTAACTATATTAATTGATCGTTATTTAACTTATATTATAATAATACCTTGTACGCGCTGTAAGTAAATGCAAACACGCGAATCGCGCCCGACAAATAAAAGGAGAACTCAAATGATAATATAACAATTCTCTTAAAACAAACAAACAAATTAAATGAATTGGGCAAGTGGGGGAAATCGGGTGGAGCCCACAATTGAAATAGAAGTTCTGCAAACCCAAGACTTCCTAGGCCGGCCCCCACACTTCCCAATGGAATATCATCATTTTGGTTACTTACACACACAACTTAACCCTTCATTGGTCAAAACTTTCAGAACTTTACCCAAAACTTTCTCTCATTTTTCTCTCCTCACGGCAACCACAACCAGAAATCTTTCCATCTTCATTTTTACTCTCAATTCTCACCAAAAATCACAAGAAAGCTTACTGTAACAAGGAGTCAAGCTTCACCATTTTCCTACACATCTCGTTCGTCACACATTTCGGGTAAGAACACACTTTTCTCAACTTATTTTGTTATTCGTAAGATTTTGTTGATCTAACGTGCTAGCAAGTTCACTCACAAAGTCTAAACTAGAAACTCACTCGAAGTTACCCTAAAACGAACATTTTAAAATCTACCAGAGAATCGTTTGTATTTCTGTGCCAAAAATCGAACACTCTCGGGATTACTAAAATATATAAACTTTACTTCCTACGAGTGCGAAAATATTAAGATTTAACGCATAAGAGTTTTCGAGTCTAAAACGAAGTCGTTAAAATCAGAACCCTCAAACAAAAGCAAATTTTCAGAAACGAATAGTAGAAACTAATAACGGGCAGTAGAAATATACTAGCAGTAGTAACCGAGTAAACGGACTAGCAGTGATAACCAAGGAAATGAACTAGCAGTGGTAACCGAGGAAATGTGCTAACAGTAGTAATAAAGGAAAACGTGCTAGCAGTAGAAACTATGAAAAACGTGCTAACAGTGGAAACTAGGTAAAATGCACTAACAGTGGAAACTAGGTAAAATGCACTAACAGTGGAAACCAGGTAAAATGCATTAACAGTGGAAACCAGGTAAAATGCACTAACAGTGGAAACCAGGTAAAATGCACTAACAGTGGAAACTAGGTAAAATGCACTAACAGTAGAAACTATGTAAAACGTGCTAACAGTGGAAATAGTGATAACAGAGTCAAACACACCAACAGTATTAACAGTGGGAACTAAGTAAGCAGTAGAAACTCGATGCGACACAACCCGAGTGTCGCAACACCCACAACGAACAGCACAAACCCGCGACACTACCCTTGTGTCGCAACACTTACACTAGCAGTACTAACTAGCGACACAAAGACCAACAGTATTAACTAACGACACTAGCCTTCGTGTCGCATTAACCTTAGTGTCGCACTAGCCAAACAGTATAAACCCTAGTGTTGCACTAATCAACAGTGTTAACTATTGAACACTAAACCAACAGTAGTAGCTTGAAACTCCAAAAAGGATCAATTAACCACACTTGAATTAAACTCTTAAATTAAACACAGTCCCCGGTAGCGGCGCCAAAAACTTGATGTGTAATATCTAGTTATAAAATAAACAAAGAAATACCGCAATTATCTATTAAACAACTAGGTAAGTATACCCTATCGTGTATAGTATAGCTACAGTAATTCCAAGTTCGTTCCACAGGGAATGTGAATTCAAGAGTTGTATTTAAACGCAATTAATCTAAACAAATAAGTAAATGTGTGGGTTTTTGCAACCGAGTTGTTGCTTTGCTTAAAACTACTAAAATTTTGAAAACAGGGGACTCAGGAATAGTCAAATTTTTTTGGTTGGACTTTTAGATATTAAAATTACACTTACTTGGATTACTTCACTAATGATTTCAGAGTGCTTAGTTATTACCAGTTTATTTAGCAAATCTCATTTATCTCAATTAGACTAGGCTTAACATTCGCCATTACCTACACCCTAATCCAGATTAACTAACTTACAATTTAATCAAGTGAAAGACATTCTCCAAAATCACTATCTTATAAAGCTGAATTTAATTGTCTAACTTATGCCAAATCTGCATCCGCAATCAATGGTTCAATCATACATAGACATACAATCGATAAATGAAATAACTTTGTGACAAACATTCGCTATAATCACTAATTAAATCATCAATAAGTTTCAACAAATCATGTAAACTCAAATACATTAGGGTTTCGATTAAACGTAAATTAAATTGCATAAACTCAAAGGATAACACCCCTAATCATTAGTTAATTCATCCAAGCAAGTTTTTATTGATTTAGCTACTCATATTAAAACTAGAATAACCAAGATAAATAATTGAAATCGAAACAAACATGATTAAAATAAAAAGGTTTGCGAGATGATTACAATGATCTAACGATGATTCGTAATAGCCGAATGATTTAAACGCGATTGGAGATCTTCAAACTTAGGAAAAACCCCAACAAAAGCTCTCAAATTCGTAGCCTCAAACCCCTGGAAAACCCCTCTGGTCGAATTAGGGTTAATGGTTTCGTATATGGAAGTCTAGGGTTAAGGGTTCTATTTATAAGATTATGGGCCGACCTTCCAATCGGCGGTTGGGCTTCAGATCCACAATTCTTCAGTCTTCGTTCCAGCCCACTCATTCTTGGCCCAATCCAACTTTAGCTCGATCTTCTTTATTTCCAACCATTTTCCTTTCTTTTTCGATTCAAGCTCCATTTAAATATCGAATTGCAAATATTAACAAAATCAGTATCTAACACTAAATAAATGCAATATAAATGTATATAATTGGGGAAATATTATTAAATAAATGTGAAACTATTTGATGTTATCACGTTGCGACCAGATTTCTTCGCAACGCGAAGTCTGGTCGGCCAGCTGACTTATTTTCCAAGTTGTTTCCTTTTATTCATATTCTTATATATTGTAACCCTCATTGATGTAAACCCTAAGCTACGAAAATCATATCAAAATCTCTCTAGTTGGCCGTGAAGTAAAGCAATCACCCCGATTGCATATAACCACGTTAATTCCTCGTGTCGATTTACTTTTACGCATTAGTTTTTTTCGTTTGTTGATTATGCGGTTACAATTGTGTGCAATTGTTGTGTTGTTTGGGTCCTAAATGTTACACCCTGTTCTCTAAATATCATTTTATATTCGAAATATCGGAAGCGTCTGGTCAAAACATACTTTTACAATATATGTTAAAGTTATATCGTTTATAAACATAAAACATACATCAGTTTGGGTGTTATACAGTACAATTCCCATCATTATGTATCAAAATAAAATCAGAGTAGCTGATCGTCAAACATCCCATCAAACAAAAAGCTTCTTGCCCATCCCTTAATCAAACATTAACCTGCAAGAAGTAGGGTGGTGGGATTAGCACATGGCTAAGTGAGAAGAACTGTAACCAACAGTCTAACTCAGAAATAACAAATCTGTTACAGCGAATATCGTAAACACACAACGTCAAAGAGGACCGGTGGTTCCTGAGGTATCCTCCAAGGAACACTTAAAATCAACTGCAGGCCAATACAGTGATTAACCGATAGCTTGTTACTATCTTCACCAACAACAGTTCCTATCAACTATGTGTATAAGGAACCCCTGTTTGGCCAAACAATAGTAACTAAGCCCAACCAGTGTTGACCTCTGAATATACATATCACATATGCCCAATGGCCAACCATCACATAATCCATAATCATCATGGATAATATAAACAACTCAGACTAAACAGTCTATCAACAATAGTATTACATCACCCGTTGTAACCAAACATGTTACAACTGAATCACACTGAGGATCACAGATCCACTCACCTGTTGGTCTCAGTCCCACAACTCAGAAATCTAATATCACTGAGTCTTCTGCTGATCTGAGAATACAACAATTAATGAGTTAGATAACTTCCATAACAGACTCATTCTTATCACAAAGTCATAAACAGTATTAGCTACCACATTTGAACATTCAGTGGAAATTAACTTCCAACAGTGGTAACTGCTTCATCTATGAAAGTCTAAGTATAAATTCAACTAACAGTGTTAATTACATAAACAGTGGAAACTACTAACAATTCTTAACTAACAGTGGTAATTACATAAACAGTGGAAACTACTTACAATTCTTAACTAACAGTGGTAACTACATAAACAGTGGAAACTACTTACAATTCTTAACTAACAGTGGTAACTACATAAACAGTGGAAACTACTTACAATTCTTAACTAACAGTGGTAACTACATAAACAGTGGAAACTACTTACAATTCTTAACTAACAGTGGTAACTACATAAACAGTGGAAACTACTTACAATTCTTAACTAACAGTATTAACTGCTTCACAATCAAGTTCTGCTAACTGAGTTCATCTTCAAGCTTCGAAGTTCGCTGCTGAACCCAGAAATTCGAACTGAATTCTTTCAAAACTCACGAATTTGACTTCCTATCATTCAAATAAGCTTTCTAACAACTTATATGCATCAAATAACATCATATAACATCTTTTAAGCTTAAAATTCATATCAATTCGAGAATTTGCTAATTTCATCAAAATACAATTATAAACATCCAATACTTACAGGAACAGAGTGATGATGAGGATGTTACTGGAATTCGTTTTTGTAACAAGAGGGTGATTATTCTACTGTTTTAAGATTTCACAGAAGGTTTCTTTCAATTTTTGGGATTTCAAGTCGGTTCGCAGGAATGTTTAAGAAGTGTGTATATTTGTGTAGAAGAATTGAGAAAGTATGTATATATATATTAATCTAACTCAATACCATTATAATTTTAGTTCCCTTATTAATCTATTATCGGGAACCTAAAACCATTTTGTGAAAACCAATTATTCTACTTTAGTGTCAACTAATTCGGTTTAAAACAATTAATTATTTATTAGTCACAATAACTCAATTAATCTCTTGACTAACATTATCAAATAAACATAACATATCAAATATTCCTAACACATTAAATAATAAATTTAAAGTTAGAAATTTACCCGGATTACTAGGCCCTTAGGGTGGATGTTACAAATCTACCCCCTTAAGAAGATTTTGTCCCCGAAATCTCATCTTAGACAAATAATCTAGGGTAGCGTGATCTCATGCTTTCTTCAGTCTCCCACGTAAGGTTTGGACCTAGACTATGATTCCATTTAATTAGCACCATAGGTATCTGTTTCTTACGCAATTTGGTCACCTTTCTATCTAAGATCTCAACAGGTTCTTCAACTAATTTCTGATTCTGATCGACACACAATTCTTGCAAAGGAAGAACTTGAGACTGATCTTCAACATTGCATTTCCTCAAATAACAAACATTGAAAGTATCATGAATTCCAGCAAGTTCCGGTGGAAGATCAAGAGTAACTGTCTGATCATTAACAACGCGTCGAATTTTAAAAGGACCAATATATCTAGGAGCCAATTTTCCTCGTTTTCCAAATCGGATTACACCTTTCCATGGGGAAACTTTCAAGTACACCAATTCACCTTCGACAAAAGAAACGGGTCTCCTACGCGGATCAGCATATTGTTTTTGTCTATCTCGGGCCGCTTTTAATTTCTCGCGAGCAATAGCTACTTTATCAGCTGTAATTTGAACAATATCTGGACCTGCAAACTGTTTCTCCCCGACCTCTAACCAACAAGTTGGTGTTCTGCATCGTCGCCCATATAACATCTCATAGGGAGGCATGCCAATACTCGAATGATAAGAATTATTATAGGCAAACTCAATTAATGGTAGATGCGAATCCCAAGACCCACCATATTCTAATACACAAGCACGTAGCATATCCTCAAGTGTTTGAATGGTACGCTCTGTCTGGCCGTCTGTCTGGGAATGATAAGCTGTACTCAAATTTACTCTGGTGCCCAACTCATGCTGTATGCTTTGCCAAAATCGAGATACAAATCGCGAATCTCTGTCAGAAACAATAGATAATGGAATCCCATGCCTTGAAACAATCTCATTAATATACAACTGAGCTAACTTGCTTAAAGATGCTGTCTCACTGGTAGCAAGAAAATGAGCACTTTTCGTTAATCTGTCCACAATCACCCAAATCATATCATTACCTCGTGGTGTCCGTGGAAGTTTAGTCACAAAATCCATAGTTAGATGTTCCCACTTCCATTCTGGAATCTCAAGTTGTTTCAATGACCCATACGGCTTCTGGTGTTCAGTTTTAACTTGAGAGCAAATGTGACAAGAATTTACAAACCGTGCCACGTCTGTCTTCATTGTAGGCCACCAATATAAAGGTTTCAAATCATGTTACATTTTATTACTCCCTGGATGAACCGATAATCGAGATTTATGAGTTTCAGTCAAAATTACATCTCGAAGACCCCCTATCAATGGTATCCAAACACGAGACTGAAAAGTTTTTAATCCCCTTGAATCATCAAGTAACAAATCTTTTCTTTTCAACATGATTTCATATTTCAAGTTATGATCTATCAAAGCCTCTAATTGGGCAGCTTTTATTTGATTCATTAAATCAGAAGAAATTTCCAAACGCATAAAATAAACTTTGTCAGAAGATACCTTTCGGCTCAAAGCGTCTGCAACCACATTAGCTTTTCCCGGATGGTATCGGATTTCACAATCATAATCTTTTATCAATTCCAACCATCGTCTCTGACGCATATTCAGCTCTTTTTGTGAAAACATATACTGAAGGCTTTTATGATCTGTACAGATAACGCACTTGGTAGCATACAGATAATGTCTCCAGATTTTCAAAGCAAATACAACAGCCGCAAGCTCTAAGTCATGGGTTGGATAATTTCTTTCATGAGGTTTAAGCTGACGAGAAGCGTATGCAATAACCCGATCTCGCTGCATCAAAACACAACCTAAACCAGCAAAAGATGCATCACAATATACAACAAAATCATCAGACCCATCAGGTAATGCTAACACAGGAGCCTGACACAACAACTGTTTCAAAGTCTGAAAAGCTGATTCCTGTTGTTCATTCCACTGGAACTTTACATCCTTACGAGTCAATTTAGTCAACGGGCCAGCAATCTTAGAAAAATCTTTAATAAACTTTCGATAGTAACCCGCTAACCCAAGAAAACTCTTAATCTCGGTGGATGTTTTAGGTGCATTCCACTTCATTACAGCTTCAACTTTAGATGGATCCACTTTAATCCCATCTTTACAGATAACATGACCCAGAAATTGTACTTCCCGAAGCCAAAATTCACACTTTGAGAATTTAGCATAAAGATGTTCCTTTTTTAAAGTTTCAAGAACCATTCTCAAATGTAGTTCATGCTCAGATTCAGATTTCGAATAAATCAAAATATCATCAATAAAAACAATGACAAATTTATCAAGAAAAGGTCGACATACCCGGTTCATTAAATCCATAAAAACTACAGGAGCATTTGTTAACCCAAATGGCATAACCAAAAACTCATAATGACCATACCTAGTACGAAAAGCAGTTTTTGGAATATCTTCCTCACGAACACGAACCTGGTGATACCCTGACCTCAAATCAATTTTAGAATAGAAAGAAGATCCTTGCAATTGATCAAATAACTCATCTATTCTGGGTAAAGGATATTTATTCTTTACTGTTCTTTTATTCAATTCTCGATAATCAATGCACATTCTAAAAGTACCATCTTTCTTCTTCACAAATAAAACTGGTGCACCCCATGGGGAAGAACTCGGTCTGATAAACCCCTTATCTAATAATTCCTGAATCTGATTCATCATTTCACGAATTTCTGTAGGAGCTAATCTATATGGAGCTTTAGCTACAGATGTTGAGCCTGGAACAAGATCAATGTGATATTCTACCTCTCTAACAGGAGGCAAGCCAGGTAATCCATCGGGAAACACCTCCGAGTATTCAGAAACCACTCGGACATCAGACACAAATTTCTTTTCTTTCTTAGCATCAATAACATAAGCCAGGTAAGACTCGCACCCTTTTGCCAATGATTTCCGGGCTTTCATCACAGAAATTAAAGGAATATGCCCATTCTCCCGTTCTCCTCGAGCCACGACATATGACTCATCAGAAACAGGGATTTTTATTAATTTCTTATGACATACTATATTTGCTTTATTATGACTTAACCAATCCATACCAATAACTACATCAAAACTAGAAATTGGCATTAACAGAAATGAAACTGGAAAAGTCTGACCCTCTATCGATATACTAGCTCCAGTCACCCAGGTGGTAACAGGAACCAATTTGCCACTAGCTATTTCTACTTCAATAGGATTGGTAATCACAATAGGGGTCACATTCAGTTTATCACAGAAATGAACAGATATAAAGGAACAATTTGCTCCTGAATCAAATAAAACACGTGCCGGTACAGAATAAAAAGAAAAGTACCAGTAATGACGTCATCTGTTCTGACAGCTTCATCAACTGTCATCTGAAAAGCCCTACCAGCTGCTGGTGGTGGTTTCTTGCGTTTCTGGCCAAAAGATGAGGAACCACTGACCAATCCCGATCCCGATCCAACCGCCTCTGGACACTGCCCTGCCCTGTGCCCCTCCTTTTGACAATTCCAGCAAACAAAATTTGGATACTTACAATCCTTAACATGGTGTCCAAATAATCCACATTTAATACATCTAGCAGTCTGAGGAGTACACGGTCCAGCATGTCTAGATTTACAGTTGGTACACCAATTGGACCTGTCAGTTGTATTACCAATAACATTTGGTCTCCTGTCCTGCTGATTACTCTGCCATTTCTTTTTCCCTTTATCTCCAGAAAATTTCCCTTTAAACTGATGTGAAGCCTTTTCTTTATCATGTTTATCCCGAGCTCGTAAGTCACTATCCACAGAACGAGCTAAAGTAAAGGCCTGAGAAAGCGAACCTGCTAGTCTCACTGTAGTCCGGTAATCAGGGGGTAAAGTTCCAACAAAATGCTCCACCTTGGTTCTGTCATCTGGAACCCACTGTTGCACAAATCTCAATTTCTCGGAAAACTGAGTGATAAGCTCATCAATAGACATTCGATCAGTCATATGCAGATCCATAAACTCTCGCCTGGTGCGAGCCATGTCAAAATCAGAACAGAACTGTTTACACATCTCGTTATAAAATTCTGGCCATCTGATGGATTCTCTTTGCTGCTGAGTTAAAGTTGCTGTAATAGAATCCCACCAAACCATTGCTTGACCCTTTAGAAGCTGAACTGCATAAGGAACTTTAACCTCTTCCCCACATTGACAAACCTCAAATTTTCTTTCAATATCTCGTAACCAATCCAATGTAACTGAAGGATTAGTACTCCCATAATATTCTGGAGGTTTACTGGACATAAATGTTTTAAACGAACAAACCCTCTTCTGTTGTTGTGGTAAAAATGAATAAGACTGCCGTTGCTGATAACAGAATGGTAATGACACCGGTATCTGAGAAAATGATACTACAGGAGGTGAAACAGTACTACTAATAGGCTGCTGTGACTGTGGAGGCTGCTGAGAAGATTCAACCTGTTTATCATGTAAAGTCTGCTGTCGAAAATTTCTGAGTTCCTGTAATTCATCCTCTAATTGTAATATGTACTCACCCCTATCTGTTTCCTCACTAGCTACAAAAGAGGTATCAGACTGTCCATGTCTCTCTAGAGGAAGGGCATCAGTTCTAGAGGCATTATTCCGGGCATTGGTCGGCTGCTCATGTTCTGCCATATCTGTACTCACAACAATATCTCACAGATTGTTAATTGTTAATACATAACATATTAAACAAATCCCACACCCTGGAATGTTTGACTAAACAACGCCGATTTGTGATTGAACACTTTACTCCTGTTCAATTCACACAAATCTATGCTCTGATACCAACTTGTTACACCCTGTACTCTAAATATCATTTTATATTCGAAATATCGAAAGCGTCTGGTCAAAACATACTTTTACAATATATGTTAAAGTTATATCGTTTAAAAACATAAAACATACATCAGTTTGGGTGTTATACAGTACAATTCCCATCATTATGTATCAAAATAAAATCAGAGTAGCTGATCGTCAAACATCCCATCAAACAAAAAGCTTCTTGCCCATCCCTTAATCAAACATTAACCTGCAAGAAGTAGGGTGGTGGGATTAGCACATGGCTAAGTGAGAAGAACTGTAACCAACAGTCTAACTCAGAAATAACAAATCTGTTACAGCGAATATCGTAAACACACAACGTCAAAGAGGACCGGTGGTTCCTGAGGTATCCTCCAAGGAACACTTAAAATCAACTGCAGGCCAATACAGTGATTAACCGATAGCTTGTTACTATCTTCACCAACAACAGTTCCTATCAACTATGTGTATAAGGAACCCCTGTTTGGCCAAACAATAGTAACTAAGCCCAACCAGTGTTGACCTCTGAATATACATATCACATATGCCCAATGGCCAACCATCACATAATCCATAATCATCATGGATAATATAAACAACTCAGACTAAACAGTCTATCAACAATAGTATTACATCACCCGTTGTAACCAAACATGTTACAACTGAATCACACTGAGGATCACAGATCCACTCACCTGTTGGTCTCAGTCCCACAACTCAGAAATCTAATATCACTGAGTCTTCTGCTGATCTGAGAATACAACAATTAATGAGTTAGATAACTTCCATAACAGACTCATTCTTATCACAAAGTCATAAACAGTATTAGCTACCACATTTGAACATTCAGTGGAAATTAACTTCCAACAGTGGTAACTGCTTCATCTATGAAAGTCTAAGTATAAATTCAACTAACAGTGTTAATTACATAAACAGTGGAAACTACTAACAATTCTTAACTAACAGTGGTAATTACATAAACAGTGGAAACTACTTACAATTCTTAACTAACAGTGGTAACTACATAAACAGTGGAAACTACTTACAATTCTTACCTAACAGTGGTAACTACATAAACAGTGGAAACTACTTACAATTCTTAACTAACAGTGGTAACTACATAAACAGTGGAAACTACTTACAATTCTTAACTAACAGTGGTAACTACATAAACAGTGGAAACTACTTACAATTCTTAACTAACAGTATTAACTGCTTCACAATCAAGTTCTGCTAACTGAGTTCATCTTCAAGCTTCGAAGTTCGCTGCTGAACCCAGAAATTCGAACTGAATTCTTTCAAAACTCACGAATTTGACTTCCTATCATTCAAATAAGCTTTCTAACAACTTATATGCATCAAATAACATCATATAACATCTTTTAAGCTTAAAATTCATATCAATTCGAGAATTTGCTAATTTCATCAAAATACAATTATAAACATCAAATACTTACAGGAACAGAGTGATGATGAGGATGTTACTGGAATTCGTTTTTGTAACAAGAGGGTGATTATTCTACTGTTTTAAGATTTCACAGAAGGTTTCTTTCAATTTTTGGGATTTCAAGTCGGTTCGCAGGAATGTTTAAGAAGTGTGTATATTTGTGTAGAAGAATTGAGAAAGTATGTATATATATATATTAATCTAACTCAATACCATTATAATTTTAGTTCCCTTATTAATCTATTATCGGGAACCTAAAACCATTTTGTGAAAACCAATTATTCTACTTTAGTGTCAACTAATTCGGTTTAAAACAATTAATTATTTATTAGTCACAATAACTCAATTAATCTCTTGACTAACATTATCAAATAAACATAACATATCAAATATTCCTAACATATTAAATAATAAATTTAAAGTTAGAAATTTACCCGGATTACTAGGCCCTTAGGGTGGATGTTACACTAAATTGCTAACGTACACTTCTATCCCTACATAGGGGTGGGCAATATACGGTTTGAAACCGTTTAAACTGAAAAACCGAACCGAATAAAACCGATTTTAGACCGAACTGATTTCAAATTCGGTTTTCGGTTTGGTTTTAACCGAAACCGAATTCATTAAACGGTTTACAATTCGGTTAATGGTTTCAAAAAACATTTAAATGGTTAAACGGAACACCGAATTCAAAAATTACTATATATATATATATATATATATATATATATATATATATATATATATATATATATATATATTTTTATATATGTAAATTAGTAATGATAAATAATTCTTATCTAATATGTAGTATTACATACATGATACATTCAAGCACAGATCCTAGATACATCAAATTAAAAAGCCCAACTAGTAAAAAACCCTATACTTTCTAACATTCTAACCTAATTTGACATATACCGACACCGTAACACGGATCGCCCTCTCTCTCTCTCCAGCGGCCTTTTTCTCAAATCTCTAGTAAGACCTACTCCGTTTCTTCGATTTTTACTATATATTTTAGTTAATAATTTCGCATTAAGATTGTATGTTTGTTTTTGCATTAAGAAAAATGGTATGGTGTACTTTAGGACTTAATACTCTTAATTCTACATTTGAATTGTTATTATAAAATTATGTCATAAAAATGCAATTCGGTTTTCAGTTCAAAACCGCTTTCAAACCGAAACCGAACCGTATTTCAATTCGGTTTTCACATTCCTCCATTCGTTAATGGACTCTTTATGAGACATTAATAACAAAACCTATCCCTCCACCAACGAATCCGTCTCCCACATCGAACAATTCTTTGTTTCCAAAATCCTACCCCATCTTTCTGCCACGTGATAACTCGCTCCTCCCACGGCCACCTATGGATTGGCTTTCCGATAATGCTATCCCACGTGAGCCGGTAAACACACCTTCTTCAACACCCCATTTCTTTAAATCTTTAACCCAATATCTAATGTCATGATTCTCGTCTGCTAACACATTTTCTATCATCTTCATCGACAAAAAATTGATGATAATATTCAACCCTCCCATGAACTTAACCACACATTCTCTTATAACTAATTTCGAGCACAATACCACCCTCTCGATGTGTTCCAATTTCTCGACTCTTCCCACGGTACGCGTCTCCAAGAATTCATCCATCAAAGCGTTTGTGTTCCACACCACCTCATCCATGGTGTTTCCATCATTCTGATTCTCAATCTGAGCTAAACCATCACCATCTTTATTGAAAACTGAACATGTCCCAATCTTTTCTCTAATCTTGCTTCCGTCCGAACTGTTTTTCTGGTGTTGTTCGCCTCTTTGAGCAACAGCACTGTAAGAAATAATTCTCCCTCCTGTTCTTTTGGATAATCTCATCTCTTCCAGTAACATGACCATCCATCACTCTACCTTTATTTTCATTTGGAATGAAACCCTAAGCTTATAGTCATCGATCCAAATACTATCCAAATGTTTCGCCATTTGTTCCACACTCTCGACCTCCTTGAAGCTAACAAACCCGAACTTGCACCGTTTGGTCAGAAAGGTGTCATATGAGTGATATATTATTTATGTATGTTTGTTTACTTAATTTTCCAACCTGGAAAACCAATGACGTGACTCTTCAGCAGGCCCTCATAGTACAAGTTGTTCATGAGCTGTATGGTGTACACCTATCTAATAATGATGTGGATCTATGGTTATGTAGGTGCTCATGGGTCTGTAAGTATACGACTGTACATATTGGTTTATAACATTAATAAAAGTTATTGATATTTCTAAAAAAAGTCTGCCAATTCATTCATTCCCTACCATATTGAAAACATGAATGGGTCCAGATTTTATTCGTAAAGCTTGAGAACAAATTAACAATGTATTTTCAGATTAAATCATCATCTCCATCTCAACTTTCCCAAAAATCAAAATGAATAGATAGTTCATCATGATACAAAGGAGTTCCACGTGTACATCTCCATTTATATAAACAAAACGTACGCATTATTAATTCGACTACAAAATATTGAAAGGACAATCTCGTGTGCTGAATGAGTTTTTAGCACCCACTGTGTTTTGAATTTGGCAGGGAATGTATGGATTTGGAGAGGAAAATGCTCAGTTTGAGTTTGCTAATTAATAGATTTCTTGTACAGGATAATAAGAGCATATCCAACGTATAAATATGGTAAGTTGGTTGGAGTCTTGGAGAGATATTTTTACGTGCATACACTAGATATGTTTAATATGAAATGATATCGACTAAATTAGATAAAACTCGGTTGAATGGAAGTGAATGTTTTAATATTTAGTTTATTATGATTTTTAAAATATTTTCTCTCATTTTCAAATTCCTTTTTATAATATACCACTAGTAAAATACCAGCACAAGATAATATACGAGTAAAATTGATCAATAGTGAGGAATTGTGACAATGATATATCTTTTCTTAATGGATTAGTCACGATAATGGATTAGTGATGGTAATATGATCGTTTGACTCGTAATATTTTAGTGATGGTAATACTTTACTTGATTAGTCACGATGATAATTTCGTGATAGTAATACATTACTAGATTAGTTATGACGATGAATTAGTAATGAAGTATTTAGTGCATATGTTGGAGCTACACGTGAATGCAACTTGTCCAGTTTTTGGTTAAAGTAGTAAATTCCCATGGTCATATTGTACCTGCGACTATTTCGTCGGGTATCGCGACGGATAAAATGCCAACAGGACGAACAACTCACTCGCGATTCACGATTCCTATCAATCTAGATAACAACTATGTGTGCAACATTAAAAAACAATGTGAGACTTCTCAACTACTTAAGTCTGCCGAAATAGTCATACGCAATATGTGGAGGCGGTATAGCGATTGGTGGTTGTGTGCAATGGTGATGGTTGTGATTGATGTTGTTAATTTGGTGTTGGTGATAGATCAATAAAAGTTGTTAATTGTTGATGAAATTAGAAAATTGTAAAATTAGGGTTTGAGAGGAAAATGAAGGGTAAAATTAAGATTTGAGGAAGAATAAGGGTATCTAGGTTAATGGAGAAAATTAGAAAAAAAATGGACGGAAGGACAAACACAACAAAATTTGAAAAACCACTTTGACACAAAATGAGTCAGAAAATGTAAAATGACAAAATCGATATTCAAGCAGTACCACATCAACAAAAAATATAATTATAATTCTTTATATCTCTACTCTATGTTTCATCAACTCAATGTTTCTACACTCATGTTATTCCATCATTGAGCAAGTTAAATAATCATACGGAGTATTTCTTTCACCAACTAAAAGACAACTAACCTAATATCATTTTTCTAGATAAACCAAAATCTTAAACATAAGTCAAACAAACATATTTCAAATCAAACCTACACTTTATTATTTCAACTTATATGTTAGACCTAAGGTTGCCACTTTTATCCGAATCCGAATAATGCATTCGATTCAAATTCGAATTAAGTTAAATGGATTGGATTAATCGGATTATGGATTGCTTAATCGGATTATGGATTTCTTAAACGGATTACACAGATCGGACAAAAGATCAAAATTAATTTAATGTTATTAATTAAGTTTAGTTTAATTTTAGCTCACATGAGTTTGTTTTTCAGAAGCTATTTGTATATCTATTTGAAGCTCTCTACATTTGAAGGATGTGGGTATTTTTATTTATATATTTGTATACTTTATCTGTAAAAGCTTAAATATGTACTATTTGTTTGTTAAATTTGGTCTCAATTGATATCACACATTCAACTTAAGCTAATTAGGATAAATCCATTTAATATGAACACTAATTCGAATCCGTTTAACCTATATCTCATTAATCCAATTTTTATTTGGTTAGAATTACGAATTAACTTGTGATTATTCAAAATTCATAAAATTTAAAGCGAATAATTTAAAATCCGAATAATCCAAAATCCGAATAGACCCACATCCCTGACCAATGGCTACAAACAAAAACACACATACATGTGATCTTTCTCCAAATAGTCGGGGGTTTAGATTACAAAAAAAATGAATTTGATTTTCACCTCAAAACCTATGCATACTAAAATAGCTTCACTCGTTATAATAAAATGCTTTACACTTTAGCCCCTCCAAATCAAATCCCCAATTGTTGTTTCCACACTCATTCAATCAAGTTTCTTCCTTTATCATCATTATCATCACATCATATTCGTAAACCCAACGCCGGAATTCCACCACCTAATTTCACTACCGGAATCTTTTACTCACTTTCCGCCATTGACAAACACCAACAGCCGCACAATCATCAAAATCAACACCACGAAGACGATGATTTCGATGATTACGATGATAAAAGTGACTTCTTTAATCGGTTATACGACTCTTCACCCATCTATTTGAACGATACGGATACAAATAGAAGAAAGATTGTCGAAATTAAAGGTGAATCTAGTAGCGGCATTTTATCAAACATGTGGTGGGCAGATTTAAAAGCTGCAGTTGGGCAAAGATTTAATGTTGAAGGACTACTTTTTTCAGTTTCGGTGATCACTAGAAACAGAAATTGGGTGATGCCTCATGTATCTGTGCCTGATATTAGGTATATTGATTGGGCTGCTTTGAAAAAAAAGGGGTTTCAAGGTGTTGTTTTTGATAAGGATAATACTCTTACTGTCCCTTATTCTTTGGCTTTGTGGGGTCCACTTGGGGCTTCTTTGGAATCTTGTAAATCTGTTTTTGGGAACAATATTGCCGTTTTTAGTAACTCTGCAGGTAATAATTTCGATTAGCTTAGCGCTATGGATGATTATGTTTATGGTGATTAAAGTGTGGTTTTTTGTTGTTGTTGGAATTAGGGCTTCAGGAGTATGACCCTGATGGCAGGAAAGCTAGGGCACTTGAATTTGTTATTGGAATTCGAGTAATTAGACATAGTAAGTTAGTTTCTTTCACTTTTATGGTTCATTTGTAAGAAAAATTTACATGGTTTTGCTTATTGATTGTCACATAATGTGATTAAGACTATCTGAATCCAGCCTTTTGTCACTACTATAAAATCTAGACAACATATAACTATGACTTTGAAAGGTTACTTGAGCTTGTCATTGGAATTCAAGAATTTAGAAATAGGAAGTTTACTACTATGCTGATTTCGATCACTTTTGTGATGCATTTGTAAGAAATGTTTGTTGTTTTGCATGTTGATTCTCATAGTTCGATCAAGATTACACTTTTTTGCCATTTTACAAAATCACAAATGACATTGAAAAGTATCTTGCAAAAGAGCCTGATACTTGTAGTAATAACTTTATAGGTTAGATTCGTTGTATGTATATACGACTAAACTATTGAACGAGATTAACATCCTAGTTTGAGAGCCTCCGTGAATTAGTTGTGTATGTTTCATCAGCATCTTATATCGACTAAAATTTTTTACTGGGAAGTATGAGACATTACTGAAATGAATTTGTATGAATGTAATGGTGGCAATACCGTATTTGTAACTCTGTGTAGCCTGAGATGAAGGTAATTGTCTTTCAATAATTCAATATGAACTGGAACTGGTAAAGGATGGAAAAATTTGTTACGAGAGCTGATCATGCTCAAACTAGTGATATTGAGAAGCCCAGATTATTATTTGAAATGTCCCGATTAGAGGATTTCCCTAAGCGAGCTTAGAGAATGCTCCAGGAAAAGTGAAGTTTGACTCTTAATAGTGTGTTGCAAATAAATGTCTGTGTTTCTTGTAAAATCAGATTTGTAATTGCTCTTGACTAGTTGTGGTGGGAGATAAATTAATTATGGAGTAGGTAGATTCATTGATATTAACTTAGTATTTGGTTATATGGGTCTTTCAGTCTTGCCCTATTAGAATTGTATTAAATGCATATGTCAATCTCAATAAGAGTACAATATGACTTTGCCAGATCCTAATTTGTGTGTTGACTTGCAATTTTAGGTTATGACTTGGATTATCACGTGTGTTTTTTTATTGCCAACATTCATGCTTAATCCTGACCATTGAATCAGACTGGACTTATATCAGTATGATTCTGTGGTCAATAAAAGTTTTAGGGGACCTTTAATAAATGATTGTTGAAACTGATGGCATATGATGACTGGAATCTGCAACCACTATGCACCTCAAAGAGTTATTGGGCAGTAACAATCATGTCAGTATTGTGGAATGGAGAATGTGGAGGAAGTATGTAGTTTTTTTAGTTTATAATATGAATTATGTGGTTTAGTAACATGTTTTTCATAGTGTTAGCCTATGGAGCCCCAACTTGGGTAAGACTTGGATCTCTTGCCCTGTAGCAATAGCCAATTAGGAGCCATTTATAAGAATTACATTATGACTTTTAAGGACTACTTTAGTTATAGATGGGCCAGGGATAGGATATATTTGGGGCAATTTTGGTCAACTGTTAATCTGCTATACGGTATATCCCGTACCAGATTTTACCACCTAGGATCTCGATTTGGGGGCTCTTTTCAAGAACCCTATGCTTTGTGATTTAGTCTGCCCTAGATCAAACATAGGTCTGCAGCCCCGATCCTTTGGTCCTATTTTGCGAGTGAAAATTTGTTGGTTTAATTTGTAATTTTCACACTTATGATTCATTGTTCATTTCCTCACATTAACATCTAGCAGTAATCATGTAAAGCTAAACTCTAGGAGGCTGTTTATCATTTAGAAATATGTCCTGCCTCATTTGGTTTAAATAGTTCAGTTCTTGATTTTGTGAGGTGTTAGAGTATGCAACTGTAATTATGCCATCAGAGTATGTGTTACACGCGCTTTCAACTAAAAGTTAATAGTTATATGCAATAGGAATGTAAATATTGCAATAGATAGATATAGTTTCAATAGAAGTCCTTGAGTAGTTGAGTGTGTTGCTGAGATATCTTGGCTTCTACTCATTTCTTCGTTTTTTTCTTTAAAAATTACATTTCTTTATGTATGCAATGTTATTTTGTTGTGATAAATTCATAATTTAAGGTTTTGTTTGCATGAATCAAGTAGTACTTGATCACAATTCTAGAAAATGTTTTCCACTTGCATCTATAGCTAAAATATTGTTTTTCTTTTGTGCTTTTGTTTGTTTAAACTAGAGGTGAAGAAACCAGCTGGTTCAGCTGAAGAAATTGAAAGACACTTTGGATGTGATGCATCAAAACTCATAATGGTACTCTAATTATTTTCTGAAGTTTTTTAATACGGTGTTAATTTTATCTAGACAAAACACTTAAACGGCACTACTTGTTTCAGGTGGGTGATCGTCCCTTCACAGACATCGTTTATGGAAACAGAAATGGTTTTCTTACTATATTAACTGCACCATTGAGTCTTGCAGAGGAACCTTTCATTGTTAAGCAGGTATGTTTTCCATTTATCATCTTTATGAAATTTTAGTTTGACCCCCACCAAACCAAATTGTTGTAAACTATGACAGTTTGATATTAAAATACCAAACAGATTAAGTTGCCACATAGATTATATCATATATTAAAGTACAATTAAGAACAAAATTGCATTAATTACTTATACATCATGCATAGTGCCATAGATATGAATGCTGATCATTCTTACCGAGGTACTTCTATGCTATTTCTTTTGAAGCTGGTCACAAAATAAATAGGTCACAAAATAAATAGTAAAATCAAAGTTTCAAACAAAAGACACATTAAGGGATACTAGTACTAGTATAAAAAAAATAGTAAGTACTTCTAATCAAAGTGACTACCAAAACTATAGTTCACTATCTAAACTTATGGTACATGCATTGTCTTACTTGTATCCTCTAACTAATATACTTTGTGATGTATTTATTGGCCTTATTCATGTACCCCTAGAAGTTATCTAAGCTATTATTGTTAGTACTTTTGTTACATTCTATGCAAACATAGATAATGTCAATATGCAAGTGAAAATTTGGCTCCATTTCAGCTGCAAACATTTGGTTTTACCCATTGTTACTATATTTATGACATTTTGATTTATAGATGCCAGAAAAAAGTGATCTAATAAAATTGTTACAGGTGCGGAGAATAGAACTGGCTCTTGTAAACCGGTGGTTGAAAAAGGGTTTAAAACCAGCCAATGTGAGGCTTCTTCCTGACGCTTTGGATTGTGTGAAAGAGCTACCATCTGTGTAAGGAATGTAGTAGTAAATGGGAAATTTAAGTCATTTTATTTGGCACAAGCTGCCTGTGATTCTTTTTGGTACGTTATATTAAATGAAACTATATGCTGTGTTGGTTAGCTAATAGGATGATGCATCTCATATTTGCAAATGACATCTCTCTCTCTCTCTCTCTCTCGGCAAAACAAAATACGAAGTATTCTTTTGATATCGGGTCTCAAGTGAGCGCTTAAAACCTATTTAACATGTAACAATTGCTTCATGAAAAACCCAAAATAGCAACTTTAAAGTGAATACTACATCAATGCAATCTTTTTTTTTTTTTTTAATCTTATGCCCTCTGCATGGTGACAGTTACAAGCCATAAAAGAATGCTTGGATGATCATTGGACATTTGGACTTGCCATAAAAGAATATATAGACTGAAGTCTATTAAGGGCCCAAGATCAGCTGACACATTTTCATACTACATGAATTGGAACAAAAACACAAAAAGAAATATTAAAACAGTCAGAAGGTTCATAAAAGTCGTACACAAGAACCTCATGGTCATCTTGGCCCAGATAGAACAGAAGGAAACAATGGTGTTTCATCTTTCTCATCGTCAACTGTTGTTTTCTGCAGTCTTGGATCTGTGAAGTTGTAGTCCAAGTTCGATTCAACTTTCAACATACCTTCTAATACTTTAATCACCATTGACATTGATGGCCTTTTCATAAAATCAGTTTGTAAACACCATGAAGCGACTTTCATCATCTCTGTAACCTCTGTACCGTGTACCTGCATATCATCACTGTGCTTGTCAACAATCTCTAACAACGTCTTTTGTTCCCAACATTTTTGAAAGACACAGAGTAAGTGCCAACTTTCTTCTGGCTGAGATCTGTCAAAATTCTTTCTCCCACATAAAATCTCTAAGAGAACAATCCCAAAGCTATATACGTCAACTTTTTCAGTGATAACCGAGCTCAACCATTCTGGAGCCAGATAACCAGGGGTTCCTCTCATTGTGGTCATCACTTCGGTTTCATTTCTGTCAATGAGCTTAGACAACCCGAAATCTGAAACTTTTGCGTTGAAATCGTTGTCAAGGAGTATGTTTTGAGGTTTAATATCAAGGTGGATAATTTTTTGCCTACAATCTTCATGGAGGTATGCTAAACCCTTGGCTATGTCAATAATTATTTTCTTTCTACATTCCCATTCCAGTACATGCTCTCGATCTCCATGGTAGATCCACCGATCTAATGATCCATTACTCATGAAATCATAAACGAGAAAGCGTTCTGATCTCCATGCACAGAATCCTCTAAGTCTAACCAGATTCACATGGTGAATGCTTCCAATGGATTCAACCTCAGCCAAAAATGACTTGTTAACCTGCCCAACACCCTCGAGACATTTTACTGCAATTTTTGAACCATCTTCAAGAGTCCCTTCAAAAACCGAACCAAATCCTCCTTGACCAAGCTTTTTACTGAAATTCTCTGTTGCGGTTTTCAGTTCTGCATACGAAAACCGCGTGGGCATTCCTGGTACTAATTCTATGTATTCTTCCTCCATTTTAGCCTTCCTTCTTCGCTTGCGAATTACATATATAATAAAACCTACAACTGCTAGTAGAAACAGAACACTTCCAACTAAGGAAACTACTATTGTTGAAGCCCGAATTTTTATCTGTGGTGTATAGGAAGGAGGTGATCTTACATTCTGGACCTTTACAAAAGCCGAAGCATTGTAGTGAATTACATTGGGATCAGCATTCATCATCGTAAATAAGTCAGAAGGTAAATAACAATCCCCGTCTGAAGAATTCGTACCATACTGAAACATAGCTGCTTTGCACGAGCAATTGCTGAGACATGCTTGTTTGCAAGTCACCATATCCACTGTTTCCATGTCTCTGATAAAGGTGAAATACTTTACGTTCTCAAGTTCAATAAAAACATGATCTTGAGTGGCATCACATGTAAGAGGAGTAATCTCAGAGCATCCAAGGTTCGGTTGTCGATCGTTCACAGCTCTAAAATAGTCTATCCTGGGAGAACTTGATACAGGACAACTACATTGCTGATTAGTCGAACAAACGCCATTTCGCCCACAAGCCAAAGGATATTCACATTCTCCAAGAAAAGGGCTAAATAAATCAGCAACTTCTGTCCACCCTCCTTGCCATTCAAATACTCTCAAATGCCCATCTGGCATTAGTTTCATAAACTGAGCCGATGACGCCCGAGGTATGGAAATCACACCGCCTGGATCACTCGGCTCAGCAGAATGAATGAATAACGACAAACTCCCATTTAACAACCGTGCATAACCCTTTTCTATACTTGTGTTTGCATCACGTACCAAGTTACTATAATATTCTTGTGGCGGGTTTGATTCAATATAACCGAACAAACCTGTTTTACTAATGACTTGAAGAGAATACAGATCTTTTTGAGTTGTCCAATTAGTTGACGAAACACTAGGTATCAACTGCTGTCCTTGAAATAGTCTTTGCCCCGGCACCAAACTATCAGTTGGGTAATCAAAAGATTGCCAAACGATAGATCGATTAACATCAAACAACACTAAATTTCCGTCATCAGTTATGTTCATACCAGCAACCGATTTTCCTGTAGTGTTGGTAGTCCAAACTGTGCTTCCATCGACATCTTGTAGGACTAATTCTCCCGTTAAAGTAAAATTCAGCATTGCACCATAACTAACTGGATTGTCTCGATTTGCAGACCAAACTACTTGAGGGAACCCTATAGCGGGTTGAACAATACTACCACCACTGTTGGTCTGAACGATAAAGACTGCAAAGAGATACGACGTGCAGTCTCCATTGCAGTAGAAACCGCAAGCGAATCTTGGCCCAAACGTTCCTCTTAAGAGGACGGCTCGGACCGTTGAGCCATCAGTGAAGTTAACAGAATGGGGGTGCAGATTCAATGTTAGTCCACGTGGTAGAAAGATTTGCAGTTGGGTAATCAAAGGGCTGTGCAGTGATCGAGTAGTAATTTAAGAAGATAAATAAGAAAAAACTATAACAAGAAATCATCCATGGTGCATTCATGACCATTAAAGCACATAAGAACCTATGAATTGGAGATGCTTCATGAGTTTAAATATATATCAGATCTACCATTATATGATTACTTGATTAGTAATATTAAAGTTGACTAATGTAAGTTGAAGTTTTCTTGTTATTTAATCATAAAACCGTGTGCTGAGCTTATCCTATTCAATATCATTTTCAAACAGGCCCACTATACATTTCTTTAGTCCACACAGTTTTACAAACTTTTATATGGTCAAAAAAATGTATATATGCCAACTATTCTAGAACACATATAAAAAGTAGGGTAAATTACGTTCCCCGTTTTTCAAGTGCGATTAATTTTACTCCTCGTTCTTTGGTTAAATTTTTTGCTGGTTCACTTCCTTGATCCAGTTTTTTATTTAACTCTCCGTTCCTCATTCATCATGAAATGACTAAAATATTCTTAAAATTTTAAGACATTTTTACCCTTTGAGAGACGAGGAGTAAAACGGAAAACGGGTCAAAAGACTGAACCCGTAAAAAATTCAAACTCGAAAATAAGGAGTGAAATTAATGACATACGTGAAAAGGACGGGAAATTTAATTTACTCTTAAAAATTATTTGTGAATTGATTGACCAATTAATAAACAAAAGGTAAATAAAGTATAATAAAAATTGGTTGGCGTTAGGTGTTAGCTAAAGCGATATATCTTATTATATATTCACGTTGGTTTTTTTAACTCTGCGATGCCAGATAAAAATAATTTATAATTATACGTTATACAATATTTTTTATAGTTTATGTCAAAAACTTAGAATTAATACCCAAATAGGAAAATAATAGCTTACATTAAAAATCAAAAAGGAATAATTTATAAGTAAAACATCAATCGAGTATCAAGTTACATGCATCATTTTAACTTTTACATAGAAAGATAAATTAATTTACTTACTCGAGCATATTACATTTAAATAAATGATAATTAAATAAATTACCTACCATGAATATTTTGTAAGAGGGATAATAGGTAGGCACTATGTTTCAATTTGAGTGACACGTAGAATCTTTTGGGAAGATGTGATAATGATAAATATGATTTTTGCTTATTTGTCAAGGAGATAGAATTTTCACACAGGAAATGGACTATCATCTATTAGTTATATAGGTAGATAGTAAAATAATCAATTTAAGAAATTTAGCTAGGAAAAAAGTGAAAGTATGGATCATTTTCATTAATAGTTTCATGAAGAGACCATTTCAATTGGAGATTTTTGTAGTTTACACTTGTTTTTATGTTGTTTGTTTCCACATCTATTAAATGTTTACATTTTTTCTAATGATGTGATTTTGACACCACATTTAGTATCGACTATTTTACGGAGATTATTTACCGTTGTACATACTTAATTCAAATAAAGCTCTCCCTAAGAAGATTGATGTGGCCTTTAAAATTGTTGCACCAGTGAGATTTAAACTTTTGACCTCCTCAAATGTGAAAATTTACCATTTAGTCAACTTCTAGGGGTTTATTTACAACCATGTTCTACTAGCTGATTTATTCGAGAAAAAGAAGAGAAGAGGAACCAAGTAACCAACCAATACTTTTGAGGGTATTAAGGGGTGAAATGGAAAAGGTAATGAATGATGGTGCGTGGTTAAGGATATTAGTGGGTAATTACTCATTTCCCACTAAACTGAGGGTAATGGATATCATTATAAAGTATTATCCCAACCAATGACATTTATATTTTCATTCCAACCAGTCAACATGCTAACTCAAAACCCTCCAACCCCTATAAATTTCGGTCAAGATTCGGGTTAACCGGTCGATCCATTAACGTGAAAGTAACCCATCAAATTTGATCTATTTGACCCGAAACCAATCCACCAACCTAAATTAACATGAAACCACCTAGCAACTCGGTTAACATGAAACGATCCGCCAATTCATTTATCAAATCAGGTCGGGTTCGAGTTGGGTACTTTTGACTCGTCAACCAATTTATTAGATCAGGGTTCGGGTCGGGTACTTTGAACACTTAACCCGACCCAATTTGTTAGCCTACTCATGATAAGTAGTTTTATTAATCAAGCTACATCGATAACAAAAATAATATTAAGGGACGATCATTGCATTGTTTAGTATTCATTTTCCTTTTCCTTTTCCCATTCTCAATTCTCACTTTCACTTTGACTTTGAACGAAGTGCACCCTTACTATATTTCACATGTTTTTAGATGTATAGTAGGAACTCTTTTGAATGCAAGCTATCCACCTTTTAACTAAAATTCAATGCAACCGTGTTAACTAGCCTAAATGTTACTGGACACTTGACTACCCTAAGATTGAGGACTAGCTTCCAATATGGTATCCATTATGATTTGCAAAATATCAAACTAAGGCTATTTAATTGATCCATAAAGCAGACAAATCAAGAACTAGAAGTTCAATTGGATCTAGAAGAAAACGACATTACAAATTAACATGCATAATAGTTAGCCACAAAAGCAGCGTGGTTACTCATCTAGGGCCGGATAGAACAGAAGCCAACAATGGTGTCATATCTTTCTCATGTTCAACTGCTTTTTTCAGCAGTCTTGGATCCGTAAAGTTGTAGTCCAAGTCCGATTCAACTTTCAACATCCCTTCTAAGACCTTAATCACCATTGACATTGAAGGTCTTCTCGTAAAATCAGTTTGTAAACACCATGAAGCCACTTTCATCATCTCTGTAACCTCTATACTGTGTATCTGCATATCTTCACTGTACTTGTCAACTATATCTAAAAGTCTCCCTTACCAAGCAAGTGCCAACTTTCTTCAGGCTGAGATCTGTCAAAATTCTTCCTCCCACATAAGATCTCTAACAGAACAATCCCAAAGCTATATACATCAACTTTTTCAGTGATAATTGAGCTCAACCATTCAGGGCCAGATAGCCGGGAGTTCCTCTCATTGTAGTCATCACCTGGCTTTGATTTCTGTCAATTAGCTTAGACAACCCGAAATCGGATAATTTGGCGTTGAAATCATTGTCTAGGAGTATGTTTTGAGGCTTAATATCAAGGTGGATGATTTTTTGCCTACAATCTTCATGAAGATACACTAAACCCTTGGCTAGTTGGCTATATCAAGAATGATTTTCTTTCTGCATTCCCATGCGAGTACGTGCTCTCGATCTCCATGGTAGATCCACCGGTCTAGCGATCCGTTGCTCATGAATTCATACACAAGAAATCGTTCCAATTTCCATGCACAGAATCCTCCAAGTCTAACCAGATTCACATGGTGAATGCTTCCAATGGATTCAACCTCAGCCAAAAACGACTTGTTAACTTTCCCAAGACCCTCAAGACATTTTACTGCAATTTTTGAACCATCTTCAAGAGTCCCTTCGAAAACTGATCCGAATCCTCCTTGACCAAGCTTTTTACTGAAATTCTCTGTTGCGGTTTTCAGTTTTGCATAGGAGAACCGAGTCGGCATTCCCCGTACCTCATTTATGTACTCTTCCTCCATTTTAGCTTTACTTCTCCTCTTGCGAATGATGCTTATAATAAAACCTAAAACCACAAGCAGAAACAAAAAACTTCCAAAAATGTAACCTGTAACTACTACTGTCACCCGACCTTTTTTCTTTGGTATTTGAGGTGTAGAGAAAGGAGCATGTGGTCTTACATTCTGGACTTTAACGAAAGCTGAAGCATTGTAAATGTCATGAATTACATCAGGATTAGCATTCATCATTGTAAAAAGGTCAGAAGGTAAATAGCAATCTCCTTATAAAGAATTCAAACCATACTGAAAGAGAGCTGCTTTACACGAGCAATTGTTGAGACATGCTTGTTTGCAAGTCTCCATATTCACATACTCCATTTCTGCGATAAAGGTGAAGTACTTGACGTTTGCAAGTGCAATAAACGTTTGATCTTGAGTGTCATTACATGTGAGAGGAGTAACTTCAGAGCAACCCAAGTTGGGCTGCCGATTGTCTACTGCTCTAAAATAATCAATCCCAGGAGATTGTAATGTTGGACAACTACATTGTTGATTAACGGAGCATAGGGAATTTCTTCCGCAAGCTAAAGGATAACCACAATCTTCAACATCATATTTAAAAAGATCATCAACCAGTGACCACCCTTGTGTCCATTCAAACACTTGTAAATGCCCATTTGGCATTAGTTTCATATACTGAGTCGATGATGCAGGAGCAATACTAAGATAACCATTAGGATGATTCGGTTCTGCAGAACCAATAAAAAGAGACAAACTCCCATTCAAGAACCTAACATAACTTCTTTCTTTACTTGTATTTCTCCCATCGGCCCAATAGCTGTAATACACTTGAGATGGGCTAGTTCCAACATAAGAAAACAAACCTTTATCAGTGACCTGAAGAGAGATCAAATCCTGTTGAGATGTCCAATTGGTTGCGGAAACACTAGGTACCAGTTGCTGTCCTTGAAACAGTTTTTGCCCCGGTAGCAAACAGTCTGTTGGGTAATCAAATGATTGCCAAACCACAGAGCTATTAGCATCAAATAATACTAGGTTCCCGTTATCAGTTATTTTCATACCAGTAATAGATTTCCCAGCAGTGTTGGTAGTCCAAACTGTGCTTCCATCTACATCTCGTAAGACCAACTCTCCAGTTGCAGTGAGAATTAATATTGCACCATGCCCGACTGGATGGTCTCGATTTGCTGACCAAACAACTTGAGGGAACTCTAAAGCTGGGAGAGTGTCATTAGACACAAGGTTAATTGTCACAAAGAAGATGGCAAATATGTAAGAGGTGCAGGATCCATTACAGAAGAAGCCACATGCAATTTTAGGTTCCAATGTTCCTACAAGAAGGACGGGTCTAACGCTTAAGGTATATGTGAAATTCATTGAGCGAGAAAGAGATTCATCGTTGGTCCATGTGGTTGAAATACTAGCAGTAGCGTAATCCATGGGTTGACCCGTTGCCGAGTAGCAGTTTAGTAATAAGAGATATATGGTAAACAATAAACAAGGAATCCATGGTGCTTTCATCACTAATGAACATATGAACATCTACTTATGATTATGGTCAATTAACATATGAAAGAAGATACATCGTTTAAGTATGTAGATCTACTATACGAGCCTTGAAGAAGAAAGAAGAAGTCAAGTCAATGCCACAATTGACTCACTTAATTCCATCAGTTTCCTACTAATATAATAGAAAGAAAAATTCTTGATGAACCTAATTATCTAAACCTAAAAGTAGACCTAAAAATTTGATTGGTGCACTTGTTAAAATGATTGGTAAATATAATGAGAGAGAATAAGTGGAGTACATGTGTCAAAAACTGTATGGTTAGGTCTAGATTTAGTCATCATCATTTCAGATAAGGCCAAAAATATATATAAATACTATTCCAACATACCATCAACCAATCTGACGTATGAGTTATTTGACTTTATGTCTCTATCCCAAATAAAGAAAACCTGCAATATATTAATCTGTAATAGTGGCCCTAATTAAGATGACTGGTTTATGATAGAATCCTTGTGAATTGTAAAATGATTTTGATAAAATAGGCTTGATAAGGGTCAGACCAATGCAGATAATGTACAAATCTAGCTCAGCTAACAACAGCCAATTAGATGGTAATCAAGATACTGATTGGCATTAGGACTGAGCTTGAGATACATTTCAAATGTCTCCCATCTTTGTAATCATCTAGGCTACACATTATAAGGCTACGTCCTATATATCAACCAATCCCTTACTATTGATCTTTTCAAGATATTCATTTCTAGCTGAGTCACTGAATGACTTTTAATATGGATATTTTTTTTTGCCAGCATAAGGAGTATATTATTCTAATATAGCAGAAGAAAAAGGTAGGTATTAGCTCAACTCTTTGAAGCCACATTCTAATAAAGGATATTAAAATGGGCATTAAATATGGGCGGGTCGGCTCTGGTTAACCAAAAAATATGATGAATTGATGATGATTTAAGCTAAGTCGCCAAGAAGTAGAAAACTGAATCACTTCACTTGCTGCTGCGAGGATTTATTAGCATTCAGCTAACTAGACCTGTGTGGCAGCATGACCCATGTTGACCCATTCTAAGATTTTAGTAATATTTTAAATCAGTCATTTTGACCTGTTTATATGATGCATGGCCCAACCTGACCCAATCAGAGTTAGCACATAATGTTCGTTTTAAGTTTAAACGTTTACCGGAATAGGAATGGTTAGCAATTTTCATCTAATGGACGAAGGCATACAAGAGTTATACAAAATCACATAATTGGGATACAAACTGCTCCTTCTAAGGTTCCTTACAAGGAAAGTAAAGAAACAACACACCGTTATACAGTATGATACAACAGTTTACAAGCTAAAACAAACCAATAAATTATTGAGGTTTCCCATAACCACATTAAAACTTTAACTTACAATTTCATGTTTACAGCTTACTGGACCAGTTTACACACTAAATTATCAAGATTTCATAAACAACAAGTAATGTTTGAAACAAAAAGTAATCAATCCAAATATTGGTAGTAATTCATTACAAGGGAAAATCATGTTTCTATTATGATTTCAGTGTACATATAGGTTAATACTAATACCAAAAACACAACTTTTATTCATATAACACAACAATGACTAAGATTAGTATATTACCACAAACTGAACTCAAGGTTAAACGAGGATCTTCACAAATGAGATTCAAACCAATCAAACATTTGCTCAGATTGCAAGCTCGTCATTTCATGATATGCAAAAGCAAGATTCAGTTCCTCCTGAATGCAATTAACCAAAAGCTTATTGGGTAAACTGATCTTCCTCTCATTCATGGCTTCTTTCCAAGGTATCACCCGTCCATCGTTTATCAAATAACCTTTTTTGTTAATAAATTCTTTTTCCTTAAACATATTAAACAACTCTACTGATATCTTCATGTCAAGCCCGGGAACTCTATCAGCAAGAAAATTTGGCGACAAGGCCAATTCTTTACACTGAACTTCAGCAACATCTACACCTTCCCTTTTCATCATTTCAAGATTTACATCGATTATTCTCTTCCTAACTTTATCTTTCGGCATGTGAACAAAAAGTGTAGGCGGGTAGTCTTTAGTAACATCAATTTGATCAAAAACGCCTTCAGCAATCATGATAATAATACTACTAAACTTCATCTTACTTGCTAGCATTGAAACAAAATAACCACCCGATGACGCCCCTAAAGCTACAACTGGCAAATTTTCAAGATTTTGTTTCTTAACCCAAAACTTAATAATTCTTTCCACAACAATCGTTTCCTTCATCATCGACCAACATTTTCCTTTACTCGAAACCGCAACAACAGCAAAGTTTCGAGCAAGAGCTTCAAGAACAATAAGTCTTTCTTCCGGCAAACCAACACAATGATCACAGTTTAAAGATTTATCCCAAAAATTAGCAGCCCTACCATTACACCCATGAGCTAAAAACAGAATCGATTTGGGCGAATTGGGTATTTGCCAAATCACTTCAGTCTTATTCAAGATTTCAACTTTTGGGTCAAACTGAATCAAAGTAGACTTTTTTTGATTAATTAAACCTAATTGTGAAGTGGGATTGTTTTTATCATTTCCAAAAATCAGTAGTATTACAAAGATTAAAGTAATAAGAGTAATGAAAAAGGGTAACTGAATATTAGGTAATTTAGTGAATCGTTTTTGCCATTTGATAGTATCTCTGTTATACATACCTGTATTCAAGAAGTGGTTTTCTGGTAGCCTTGTGTGACGGTCAATGCTGATTTCGTTTCGATTTGTGTAGCAACCGATCGAAAAAAGAGAACGATGAACTGTTATTATACTCGATATTCTAAGAAAGAAGGGCAAATATCAAAAAGGTCCTACATACTAGTACATAGTGAATGTTGATTAAACCGTTCCAACAATTTTTGAAGTTGAAGAAACCACCAAGTGTTGTTTCACCCGTTAAATCAGTCTTTTATAACTTGTTATACGCTATACGCGATAATTTACGTTTAAAAGTAATCAAGTATAGGAGCATCATAGTGCATTAGACTCTTAACTATACTGCCAAATTACTGTCACGTCTATCATCTTACTTTTTATCTAAAACACTCACAATGCATTGAACTTTATACAATTCATTAGACCGCCACATCATATTAATACTTTAATTTTAAATCTTCTAATTTATTGTGTTCAATAACTATAAGACTAAAATTATTTATACATAACCTTATAAAATTTAATAACTTGACAGATCAAATTATTTAAACTATTTATATTTCATAAAACATTAATGTTAAGTACGTAGGTTTGTTTTTATGAAGTTATGGTTCAATTAAACATTAGATTTACTATTGTAATAGTGGAGGAATAAAAGAATTGAATTATTATTACTTGATGGCCGCACCACTTGCGTCTTAAGATAGGTTGTAGCAGACATTAACGCCCCTTTAAGCACAGCATGATGTGGAGAGCTACAATGCATTAAGTGCATGCCACCTTGTCATGTTAATGTCTATTGCACGATGCCACATAAGAGGATTGTAGATACTCTAAGGAATAAGGATGGTCTGATCCTTCTACTCTATCTTTCGCCAACGGACGCCGTTCAGTTTTGTCAAATCAACGTCACGTCAGCAGTTTACAAGACTGACACAAAACTAACATTATACTGCCAACGGTAACATCACTTCAGTTTTTTCTGGACCCCGTATATTATTTACTTTAATTATTTCAACTACAAAATTAAATAAAAAATATTATATTATAATAAAAAAGATTACATTAAATAAAAATAAAACATTACAATAAATAAATAAAAAGTACATTTATTGAAAAATAAAGTGCAACTACTCGTCTATTCCGAATCGTCGAGATCTTCGGCTTCGTCTTCGTCCTCATGTTCCTCCTCGTCCGAGTTCGAATCAATTTCTTGGACCGGAACTGAACCCGAAGCTTGACCAAAAACCGTTTGCTAATCCGACTGATATTTACTTAACACGGTATTTCGCACCTCTTGGAGATTTTTTTTTCTCCTTTTTCTTAAGACCCTTCGGTATTTTTTTATAAAGCATTTTCCACGTTTTGAGAATGGTCTTTTTTCCGAATTTGATTCGATAGTAGACAATATTTTTGTTGTGCTTCTGCGGATTTGATATTAGCCAAACGTTCTTTTTCCTTCAAACTTCTTGAAAAAGTAGCCACATCACTCGAACCCGAACTCTTTTGACCTTTTCTTGAAATTCCACGACCGGGCGGACGACGAATCCAATTGTCTTGGAACAACCGTTCCATGTTAGTGGCAAGAGGATCATATGAAGGGATGTCAACACCAAAATTGATGGGGTCGATTTGAGGTTGGTGTGTACGCCAGTTGGCCATGATCCCCTCGTTCGAATAGAATTTCAGATAAACTTTTAGCACATCTCAACATTTCTAGTATATAAATTTGTGTTTTTGTTGGGACTTAAATAGTTTATAGCACGCGTCAACAATGTTTTTTTCCGAAGCCCCGCTTGGCCTCGGGTCGGTTGTGTGGTTGTAGATGGCGATGAAAGCTTTGACATCTTTGCGGATTTTATTCCACTTTCCTTGTATTTGACTGACCGTACGTTTTTCGGGTGCCACTTTATTGTAGTCGTTTACTACTCTTTGCCAAAAAGTATCGTAGCTTTGTGAATTGCCTTCACGACTCTTTTCGGATACGTGGACCCATCGTTCGGACAATATAACCGCCTCCTCGTCCGACCATTTTACTTGTACCCTTTTTCCTTTCCTATCTTCGGGTTCGGGTTCTGGTTGGTGTTCGGGTTCGGGTTGGTCTTGGGGGAGTGTATTAATGTTTCTGAATTGTGGATAGTTAATTGAGGTTGGTGAAAATGGAGAGAAAGCCGATGGTGCAGGTTGGTGTTGATAAAATGGTTGGTTTCAAAAGTCGAGGGGGTTTGGGGGAGTGGATGATAAGGTGAGTAAGGTTGATAATTTTGGTAATTTTGGTGTGGTGGGAGTTGTGAGTATGATGCAAATTCGAGTGGTTGACTAGGTGAACAGTTGCTCGATTGAGCGGAAGATGAACCCGTTGGTGAAAATGGTGGATTCGGTTGAACATTTGGTATCAAATTATTCATAAGATGGTTTCACATTTCGGATTCTTGTGAAATTGGTGGTGGTGTATTTTTGTTATGATTTCTTGACATTTTTGAAGTTGGTGGTAGTGTATTGAAGATGTAAATTTGTGTATGAAAGAAAGTAGATAAGTTATAGTTGGTTGTAGTGAAAAAAGATGTATGGAAAAGGGGTTTACTTATAGTGTAAGAAAGGTAAATTTTTGAGTTTACAAAATATGGTCAAAGATGATGTTGCAGTCGGCTAACGATCATCTTCACTTTTGCTACGGTTTTTTTTTTGCTTTGTTTTACTCTTGCTACCGCTTTGCTTTGATTTTTCTGCTGTTTGAAGATTCATTTCCCCTTATTGTCGGATGTCTTCAACAACAAGATAGTTATAGATAAAATGTTTTAAGTTTCTACTTCAGCCTGAGCTTTCGCGATTTTGCCGCTCAGACTGCGGGGGTATTAGACGGTGGTTTTAGATTTGATTAGTCGGCCCAAGCCCGATTATGGGCTTAAGGTCCGGTTTTATGCATCTTTCTATTGTTGTAATGAATCAACATACAGGTGTATTTTAGTATAATTAGGCTGTGTAATTTACGTACCTGTAATTGTACACAAAAACTATAGTACTATACACTTATTACCAATTACTAACATAGATAATAGAAAATGTCAAATTACATAAACTCTTTTATAATTGTAATGAATCAACATACAGCTGTGTCCTGCTAATAAAATTTGCAAGACCATATAATTAGACCACAATATATAGCTACTATTGTGTTCGCATTGAAAGAATTGAAGCCCATATTTCTTTTTATTTCCTGTTTGCTTCCTTTTCAGCCTGCAACAACCCACAATTACAATTAGCAAAAAGGAAACCAATTTAAAACTTGTTTAAATGATTAAAACTTATTTACTATAGATTTATTGTTTATAAAATGTGATTCTGCTTTATTTTCCGATGAACTAGCACCGATACTTGTTAACGAGTGATAAAAGGTACATTTGTTCTTATATTAATAGTTCTTATTCTTATATGAACATATTTCCTAACTGAGTATATATGATTTGTTTTGAAGATTTCTGAAGTTGCAAATGAAATGATGAAACTTTGTTTGTTTCACTTGATGCATCCTAAAATACATTAGGCAGGATTCAAATTCAAGACTTAAGTGGTAACATGGGCGGGTCGGACTGGTTGAATAGCAGGGTAGAAATAGTACAATATAAGTTTTGTTGGGGTTGAAACGGGTCAGGGTGGGCTACCAATAAACACTTTTCTTTTAGTTGTACTAATAATAATTGAAGTGTAAGATATAAATACATAAACTATAAACTATATAAGAATAAGAATTCAATAACTCTTTATAAAGTAATAAAAATATAATTTCTGAGACTTGTCTTTTTTTGTTGAATTTTGACCAATTCACTCAAAAAACAAACATGTTTTCTTTTTATTTAATATTTTAATTTTACTCCACCCTCCTAAAAAGGGTAGTGTACGAATCACCGCTCTTTACTTAAAAATGGGTCAAAATTGTCACATTAGTACATTTATGAGACCAACAAAGGTTGTAGGGCCATAACATTACCGCTTTGACTACTCGATCAAACGCTTCAGGCCCGTATTTTTCAATGTAACGCTCAACAGACTTTCGAGCATCCAAGCTCATCATTTGGAGGACTTTACGCTGCCCTTCAGGGTATTTTGAGCTCACATTGCTTCCAACCTTAACATATTTCCTTGCTACATTTGCATAAATGTATGCAGCCCCATTGATCCCCGGTAGAACCAACCACATACAAAACAAAAGCTTCAAGTAGGGCCAAAATGGAAGCCTGTTTTTTTTTATAACGATCAAATTTCAAGTGAATATGAAGTGTTACCAAAAAGAAATTGATGCCCTGTATAGCAACTCTATCTTGATCTTACGGGTTGCTTTAATAGTTCCCAATTTACGTATGTGAAAAAAAAATGAATTACCATTGGAGTACTTTCCAAAAGGAAAGCTCGAAGAGAGTAATGAACGAGTATAAAACCCAATAGGTGAGCCATTGCTGATCATCTTCGGTTGTAGATCCCTGCTCGATTGCTAGCATTGACGCGTACCTTGTCGTAAAGCCGTACAATCATAGACATTACTTATACATTCAACTAGCAAACAATTTTGTTTATTGTGTGTATTCATTATGCTCAAATAAACCAAATGTTTAGAATTAGAAAACAGATCATTTCTCAATCTGGAATCGTTATTGAATGAATAAGTATTGTGGTAAAACCATTACTGACTGATAACATCATAAATTTAATGTCATAGTTTTCTTGGAAAATCATGATGTAAACAATATACTCCATCCGTCCCAAATTATTTGTCACCTGACAAAAACATACAGTTTAATAAAAACGTAATCATTATTTGCTTTCTCTTTTTTACTTTTTACAGAATGACAGTTTTACTCTTAAATAATTAATTATTATTTCTTTAAATTTTGTAATAATAATTTAAAGTAGGAGCAATATGGTAATCTCGATCAAACTTCTCTATCTATTTTTAGCAGTGGACAATTAATTTGGGACAACTCGAAAAGGAAAGATGGACAATTATATTGGTACGGAGGGAGTACCATTAGACTTTTCAAGAAATTTTTGTCAAATAAAAATTAAACTAAAACAAGATTAAGGCAGAAATTTTGTATTTTTGATGGTTGAATAAAAAGTTATTACTTGAATATAGATATGAACAAAAACCGGGTTGGCCCAACCCGACCCGACCCGGAAACCCGAACCGGATTTTAGTCAACAAAGAGAAACCCGGGTTTGACCAAACCCGACCCGAACCCGACCCGATTTTAAACCTAAAAAACCCTACCCGATCCTAACCGGTTGGAACCGGTTTGAAACCGGTTCGGGTTGAAAACCCGGTTCCAACCCGGTTTTTTATAAAAATGTATATTTTTTCGATCGTTGAGCGTTTTAAGGAAAAACAATGTATTTTTTGATTTTTTTTCATTGAATTCATAAAACATTAGTAATGGAAACATAATTGATCAATAACTTAACCAAAAAGCTTCTAAATCTTCTTAAAAATATTATTGAATCCAAAAACTCTATATAATTCAATTTTTTTCGAGCGTTAAGCGTTTTAGGGAAAACAACGTTTGGGCCAAATTTTTTTCATTGAATTCATAAAACATTAGTAATGGAAACATAATTGAACAATAACTTAAACAAATGTCTTCTAAGTCTTCTTAAAAATATTATTGAATCCAAAAACTCTATATAATTCAATTTTTTTCGAGCGTTAAGCGTTTTAGGGAAAAACAACGTTTGGGCCAAATTTTTTTCATTGAATTCATAAAACATTAGTAATGGAAACATAATTGATCAATAACTTAACCAAAAGGCTTCTAAATCTTCTTAAAAATATTATTGGATCCAAACTCAAGGTTTGTATATATAGTAAATTTGGAATGGCAAAATGGTAAAAAAAACAAAAAAAAGATCAAAATTACCAAAAAACGGCTAGAAAAAAAACCGGGTTGGAAACCGATTTTTGAAATCGGGTTGGAAAAAATCGGTTCGGAACCGGTTTGTAACGGCTAAACCCCAACTGTTGCTAGAGTTGAATACTTGCTAAAAAGTAGAACAACAAAACCACGAAGTTAAAAATTAATAGACCAAAAGACTATCAAGATTCAAGTATTCAACAAACAAAAACCATTAAAAAGAGAGTATTAGCTATGAGCCTATGATGACCCATTGGACCATACCATTATTTTTCACTGGGTCAAACAGCCCAATTAATGGGCTTCAGTTTCCCCTTCTCCTTTTTCTTTTATTATTCTCTTTTAATTTTAATTTAATTTAAATTATAATATAATCTATGAGTTCCCGCAACCAAATAAGTTTTTCTCTCCTTTGAAGTTAGAATATGTGTGGCTCTTTCACATAAATCTCTAACTTAGAACATTGACCCTCAACATGAGTTGACATTTGTCCTTACGTTACTATTTAAGGACTAATTATCTTTATGCAATCGTTTATGAACAAAAAGCGTATAAAAACACAAAAACAGCCGAAACTGTATTTGAGTTAAGGGAAGGTGCACTTACAACGGGAAAAGTAGCATTACTCCGGGCCTGGATCAATTTAACAAAATGAAACAAATTAGTCAAACAAAAAAAGTGAAAAAATCTTCAAATCTTTCGATACATGCCCTAATACTTACCCGACTAGTGTGTCCAAACTTCTAGCAACAGTTGCAAGAAGCCCCATTGTTATTTTTCACTTTCAATGCCGTTTACTTGTTTTCAAATTTAACAAATTTACTATGTACATGACTTCATTGTGCATCTTCCAAGTTATATAAGTAGGTTGATTTGTTTGTTTAACATGAAGCAAAGCATAACTTTTGGGTATAATCTTCTTTACTTTAGTTACAAGTAAGAAACAGAGTGCATGGTACATGGAAAAAGTCTATGAAACTGGCTTTGGAATCCTTTCAAATTGTTCTAATAGACAGCTTGCTCAAATGAATATAGGAGCATGCTCATTGATACCTAAATGAAAGAATATCTATGGGCAGGTGGGAAAATTGGTCAAGTCAAAGTATGACCTAAAAAAAACTTTTGAGTAAATATAAAGAAATAAAAAAATTAAAAATTTTAAAAAATAAACTTAGCATATATCGTTGCTAAAGATCATAATATCATACCTAGTTTGTTTATCTTAGTTTTAAATATCATATATTTTATTATTAAACTTTAAATTTGATATATTAATTATTTATGTTCAAGATTATTATTATATATATAATAAGGGATATCATATATGTATGTTGTTGTGTAGTGTTGAAGCCTTTCTAGCAAAACAAATTTACATATTTAATCCTCGAAGTTTCTGAAATATACATAATTGGTCTCTCGTTTATATCTTGTTACACGTAACAATACACACAATTTTGCTGCATGGATTATTTTCTATTTCACAATCCATATATCAACGAAATACATAGAGTACCAGCGTAAAGCATGATTACCTCGTACAATTTTCGTTATTTCAGTGGCATAATATAAACATATATATTTTTTATTGGTCCGGGTTATATTTTACGTTCCTAATATTTAATAAATAAAAAAAAATCTTTTTTGTGATGGATAAATAATTGCTCCGTATTTTGTTTTAAAGTGTGTTTGGCAAAACTAGCTGATAGTTGGAGCTGGAAGCTTATAGCTGGAACTGATAGCTGGAACTTATTTTTGAAGTTGGAACTGGAGCTTATTATTTTTTATAGGTTTTTGGCAAAGTAGTTGTTGGAAGCTTATAGATGTTCATTGACTTAAAAGTACAAAGGAATACATAATAAATAATTATATAAAGGGTATTTATGTAATTTACCATTTCATAAGCTAGAAACTTATTTTAAAAGCTAGTTGAACTAGCTTATTTTTCTAGAACTTATTTTTTCTATAAACTCTAGAATTTTTGTCGTCCAAACAATTCTATTAGCTTGAGCTTTTGAAAAAAAAAAAGATTTAGCTCTCGTAAGCTAGTATAAGCTTGTGTGCCAAAGATACTTATTTATAAGTGAAACTAATTTGAAAGTGATTCGTACTTATTTGGAAACTTATTTAAAAGTGAAACGAATGTAGTACTTTTCATAGATAGAAACCATATGCATGATTGATAACTTAATACAAGAATAAAAGTCAAAAGTATGGTTAATATACTAAAATTTTGATTACTTAGCTATCATTCTATAACCCATTTTATTTATTATACAAAAACAACTTAATTTAGAGGGTAGTACAAGTTATTATAATATAATAATAATAATAATAATATAATATAATATTCATATAAGCCAAGTTAGAGAATATTATTGAATAAGTTAAAGTTTATATGAAAGGGGTTTTAGCCGAAATGTAAAGCGTCACGGCCACGTTTTAAGTAGTGCATGAAAATTACTAGACAACTAACAGCCAAATACGTGGAAATGTGACATGATTGGAAGGTAGCTATTAGATAAACCATGTGAATGGGCTATTCTTTACAATGACATTTACCGTGTTGCTTTGTTTGCAACAATAATACTTTTGATCTATTTTATTTTATTTTATTCTTATAGCATGATATCGTATCGTACAATCGACTAAGAAAACGAGGTTTGAGGCCGTCATCGCAGTCGATTTTCATTTGAGTAAGGCGAAAGTGATCGGTAGTGATTGATAGCAGAATGAATTGAAAGTGGTGGAAAAGTGATATAGATAAAATTGATGATATCACGCTAAGGTGGTAAAAGTGATTATAGGCTTTTCCGTAACGATTGTAAATACTCATTAATTAAATGTTTATAATATTATTTGTATATTCTTTTATTTCAATTTACATTTTTCAGTTGCAACTCGATCTAACTAATTTGTCAAACACTTGTAAAAAAATATAGCCTCCACCTTCGATCTCTAAACAAAACTCGTATTTATAAACTCCAGCTATAAGAGTATAACTACTTTTATAAAAAATTACTCTATATGATCATGAGTTTTAGGATTCTATCATGAACTTATAAATTATTATTTCAAATTAATTCTTTATATGTCTAGTAGAATACTAACAATATGTTTGTGACAAATAAATTATTAACAATAAATTTATAAACAATGTCATTTCACTTTTCGATACTTAATTGAGTTTGATTCAAAAAATGTTTTCATAATACTTACGTTTACTACTACTATACCAAAAAGAATAAACTGAACCACTAAAAATACAATAAATATATAGATTTATCATCAATGTGGACGTCAAGTTGACATTTGATGTTACCATTGCGATCCCCATCACAATCGAATGTTTTTATATATATATATATATAAGTGCATTTGTCATATATAATCAAGTAAATTGGTTATTTATTGATGTATAAGATAAATTTTCATTTGACTAATTACTGTATGTGACATTCTTTATTAAATCTAAGTAATAATCAAGTCTGCCATAAACCTTAGAAAACGCAGCCTTTAATTCTAGGAAACAAATCTCAAACGAAATATGAAACAAATCAACAAGGGCTAAATAAAGCTCGAAAAATAGAAAACACCATTTCAGGCCCCTAAATGGCCCCGAGCCTCCAAATGGCTAAAATCTGACCGGGCTCACGGCGAAGTGAGTTTTTCACCATGCTAATTTTGTCGAATTCCGCCACCAAAGTCAACTTCAGTAAAACATATGACAATGTATTTGCTATTATATCATTAGGTCAATGGCTCTTTGTTTTAACATTTTTTTCTATATATCTATTAAAGTTGAAGAAATTCTTACAAACACTAGCTTGTTAACGGAGTAGGAGATATTCAAAGTATATATATATTGATCATATATAATAGATATAGATTATCGCACATAGATATATTGATATGGATGAATGTGATAAGCTATAGATATCGATTATCGCACATAAATATAGATATTGATATGGATGAATATGAAGTCGTATTGATACATACATGGATTTTTGCAAGTCATATACATATGACAAATAACTAAGAACAAAGTTTCTACCAATATTTATAATTTATTAAGTTTGTATATGTGAAACAAATAAATACAATTCGTATCGAATACAAGGAGAAAGAATATACATATATACGAAAATATACATGTAATTAATTTTACAAGATGTACAAAACCATAACTAGATATATACGTATATACATATTGATGGCTCACTTGATTGACGACAAGTTGTAGTTATAATTGTATGTATTCATGGGCACAAACGGTGTATCATGGATAAAAGTCGATGGATCAAAGTCTAGGAGCCACGACTCAAGGTTCCTGAGCTCAATCTCATTAACATAGTCCATGACTCGATCTTGTGGCCATTGCACTAACTCTTCAGACGAACAAGTACTGTAATCAAACGGCATGAACATGTAATCAAGACTAGGATCAGGGCTACAATCGACGCTATGATCAAGAGTATAATCAAGGCTAGGATCAACGCTAAAATCAAGGCTGGGATCAGGACTATGATCAAGACTACAATCAAGAATATGATCCATGCTAAAATCAAGGCTAGGATCAGGGCTAGAATTGAAGCTATGATCAAGACTACAATCAAGGCTAAGATCAACGCCAAAATCAAGGCTAGGATCAGGGCTAGAATTGAAGCTACGATCAAGACTACAATCAAGGCCAAAATCAAGGCTTGGATTAGGGCTATCATGGTCGTCAATTTCAATCACATGAGTCGGTTGCAATGACACAATAGGCATAGTAGTAGGAGGGGAGTAAGAAGATATAATTGGAGATTTTGAAACGTTGCCGGTAAGCTTTTGAACCAAAGTTTTGAAGTCGGATGAGTTAGTTATGTAAACTTTTGGTTTCAAAACTTTTATGAGACTATTGAAATGTTGTGTGGGTTGTTTCTTGGAGATTTGGAGAGAGGGTTGTTGGGGAAGTCTAGTTTTACCCATTGTTTTCTTTGGAAAGATCAAAGAAATGTTGATTGTAACGAAGGAATCAAAGAGATGGTATTTGTATTAAGGTAAAATTTGAGTGAAGACAAATGAAAAGATATTTAAAAGATGCTTATAATGATGTTTTTTCTTCACAAAGGTTTGGGATTAGTATTCAATGTTCATCGCTTTTTTGAGTCAACACCTTTGCAAAGACTACTTGGACATCTTTTACCTTTGAATAGATACTAGTACTATAACTCTCAATAGGATATATGACTAGTTTTTGGTAAAACATATAATAACATGATGAATTGCATGTATTTTTATTTACTCTTATTTTTACACATCATATCAATGTATTTTCCATCAAATTATGTAGTTTCAACGATGTGTTTTCCTTTTATATAAACTAGCATAATATGCTAGCTATTAATCTATCCATAATGGCGACCTTCTTTATAATTGTAAAGCATAAATTAAACTAGCAAGGTATCCGCTCGAAACAGCGGGATACTTGTACCATTTAATCTCGTTATATAAGCGAGATACTTGTTCCGTTTAATCTTGTTATGTAAGGAGAATAAATTGAATTTCATAAATACATAGTTACAAATTTTTTGATTTTTTGATTTTTTGATTTTTTGATTTTTAGATTCAATTTATACGTATATTTTTCATCCCCGTTGATCACGATCATGTTTACATGGCTCAATAGCTATTGAGAGCGAACATTCACAAATTACATTGATGCATTATGTATACATAATTATAGTGACTTTTAAGAATATGCATAAAAACATTTAAATACTAAATGTAAAAAATCAGTAATCACGTATGTACTCCGTAATAGATTCAATTCTAATTTAGAATAAATCATTGTGATTTTCACATTGATTAGGACATAAATATACAGGTAATGCAATATTGCTGGGTAAATCAGTAACTCTGATTAGCTTTTAAAAATTAAGATTTAATGGAACATCTTAACTTCGCCAATACAAATATGTAGTGTAATGATTCAGGGGGAAACACTTCTTTTGGGGGAAGGGAGAAGTGTAATATTCATCACGAAGCATCTTAACTTCGCCAATACAAATGTCAAAAAATAAAAAGTGAAATTTAATGAATGTTGATTGTTGGACCCTTAGTACTGGACCCAAATTGAACCGATCAAACAATTGAAAGCGTAGAATACAATCAATTGAACAATGCACGTCAACAATCACACGAAACTAGTCGATTAGCTTTTATATATATCAATCACAACGAATCAACCAAATACAATCAATACCTCACAAATAGCTTGAAAACTCTCTAGGTTCGTCAACCATAGAACTGAACCCGTAAGTCTCTATTTATAGCCAAACACTAAACACTCTGCGACACAAGCTATGTGTCGCCAAACCAACCTATGCGACACAAGCCTTGTGTCGCTATTGCGACACAAGCTCTGTGTCGCCTAAATAGTGACTTCAATTATTTATATATTTAAACAAATAACGTTTTATATCACTGAACACATTATTACAAACTACTCAGACCTAGACCAACTGACAGATATACAAAACATGTATCAACATTGATCATAAACAATGCTATGAATATTAAGCTTCCTTGATAAAAAAATTTTGTAGGCTATAACATCAATTGATAAATATTATATTCAAAATCGTTAATATTCATCGCGGTTAATGTTAGTTAACATTCATTATAATAAATGTTAAAATTAAAAATATTTATCAAAATGTTATGTTTTAATATTTATCGTGAAAATTGTTAACAATTTATTAAAAAAATATTCATCAACTAATGTTATGACTTAAATATATATATATATATATATATATATATATATATATATATATATATATATATATATATATATATATATATATATATATATATATATATATATTGTTGGGTGTGAAGATTGAACGAGAAAAAAGGAAAAAACAAAATTTTCGAAGACATCCCAGGGGGATGACTTTTATCCCGGTGGGATGATTAGGAAAAACGCGATTTTCATCCCGGGGGGATGAATATTTATCCCGAGGGGATAATATGGTTGGTTAGAAAAGTTAATTTTTCTTGTTATGCAAGTTTTCCACACCCTATATAATGTAACCCTTATTCTTTGTAAATACTAACCTACGAATTTAATAAAGATTTCACTCTAGTTGACCGTTGATTAAGTCAATCAAGTCGATTGGGCATAACCACGTTATATTGGTGTATTTTCTTAATTCGACAGACACTTGATGTAGTTCGACTTTCTCTGGCCAAGAATGTCGTCTACAATATTGTGGGGGAAACCACGACTGCATGTGTGATAGCGGCGTTGTCTAATATGTATGAGCAACCCTCGGCCTTGAATAAAGTTTTCTTAATTCGACAGTTAGTGAACTCGAATATGACTGATGGTGTATCGCTAGCGGATCATGTGAACGAGTTTAACTCGATTTTGACTAGGTTAAAATTTTTAGGGGTTATATTTGAACACTACAACAAAATGGGGCTATTGGGACTTTTTCTGGAGAGTTTTTTTTAGTGGCGTCCTAAAAACGTATTTAATAGGACGCCATAGTTTTTTATTTCTTCTATTGTAGTATCTAATAGGACGCCCTATTATTAGTCCTATAATATTATGCTTATAGGATGTGTTTTCGTAGGAGTCTTATAATTAAAGAGCCTTATAGGACACTATATATACGAGTATTATTACATTAAGTTTTATAGGACGCTTATCTATTGGCGTCGTTTCATTCTAGAGTCAAATAAGACATTTGATATGTGAGACGTATTACATTAAGTTTATAGGACGCTTATTTGTCAAGGTCTTATTATTGAAGAGCCTAACACGATACTTGATATGTGAATCTTACTACGTTATGTTTATAAGATGCTTATTTTTTGTATATCATTTATTAGTGTATTATAAAAGTTTATGTATAATATATTCAAATTCTCTTATAAGATCAATGAGTGAAGAGTTTAGAAATGGTAAATCTCGTCTTTTTCTGGAAAAAAAGAAACATATAATGGAGTTATATTTTATTGAAGGAGAAGCTTTAAAACAAGTTTAATTTAGCTTGAGTGGTAAGCAAATCGTTAACGTTAGACATAAACCAGGTTCAAGCCTTGTGCTCTCTTTTGTTTTTAGAAAAATAAAAGAAATTTTTTTCCATTTAGTTAGCAGTACAAACAATTTTAACACCCATCGTAAACATATGGTAATTCTCAAATTCAAAAATTCCTTTCCTCCAAAATCCACCGCCAATTCATTTTCATCAAAATCAAAAAAAATTTACTTCAAAGACCACCTTCGTTCTAAGTTCCCATCAAACCCTTCGTTTGGTTCCTCTTTTGTTTTTTTTTATTGGATTTCAAATCTTTATCTAAACCGTCCACAACCACTTCTTTCTATGTCATCGCTCTACATCTGTAAGTATGCATTAGGGCTTTTATATGAGCCGCCACGTGTAAGGTAGGGTCGACTCTGTTGACCCCTTTAGCCTATCGAATACGTTTGGCCTTCAATACGTTCACACCACTCTTCTCTGTTTTGTTGTTTCAAGTTACCACGATTAATCGGCTGTGACCACTGAAATTGAAATTAGGTATCTTTTCTTTCTTATGTCTATTTATTTGATTGTAGTTGGGTTTGAATGTATCTACTTCTTACTAGTACTGCCCTAAGGGGCTGTCGCTTTTTGATTTGCTATTTCTTCTAAACTGAAGACTACATGTGGTTTTCATTAAATAATTGAATTTCCCTTTTCTATGATTAGGGATGTTTGTGATGAAAATTGATTTGTCTATTACCTCAGTTAAGCTACACTTGAATAATCTTATGGTTAATTTATTCTTAGAAAATATTAGGTAGAAACGTCGTAAAAAGAGTAATTGGACTCGATTCAAATCTGATTGCGATTCATGTTGCCTTTTTTTTTTATCAAGTTACGTATTTCAGATTAACATGTATTACATAGGGATGTGTTAGAATGATATAAATTTGCTTACCTGTTGTAGAAAGGCAGGTTTGATGATGTGTGACACCCGGCAAATTAGGCCGTCATTTGTGTTTAATCATAGATCATTATTACTTGTATTTAGTATGAAATAGGACTAAGTACGGTAACATTTTGTATATATGTAAATATATATACACGTACGTAATTAATTTTAATTACGCGAATTCGATCAGATGGAATCCGACACAATAAATACGGACGTTAATGAAAAACATTTTCTTAAATAGCGTGACAATATTTAATAATCATTATTTAACTTATATTATTTCAATAATATAGCAAACGTTATACGTTTCGTATAAAACACACCGTACGCGACGAAAAAGCGCGAATCGCGCTCGACAACTGAACAAAACTCGATTTATATTTCAATATCTTAAAATGAAGTATTTTAAATAAAACTTCAATCAAAACTTACGCGAATAAATCGTTAACGAAAAACATAATTAATAAACGTTTAATGTTTAAACGAACGACGAAACGAACGGGTAAACGGGTACCACACGTAACGTAAACTTGGGGAACAATATTTAGGCAACCCACACCATGTGGGGGCCCACCAAATCTGCCACCATCCCCATGTCATGCCCAAGACACCCCATTCTTTCCCCATACCTCCATCACTCCATTTCATCAACTTCTTTGTAAGGAATTCATCTCCCTTCTATTTTACTTGGAACATGCTTATTTTCATGTTAAAATGTCCATCTAACAAAATCATGTCCAAAAACAAAGTCGAAAAACATTTTTGAAAACACAAAAATGCTAACAGCTTCTGGGCAGAAACTTAGGCCGTTTTCAAGGAAAAGATTCGTACTCAAAACTTAATGAAAATGAACGATTCAAAAGACAAAACTTAAGCTTAATAAGTTAGCTTTCATTTCCAATGGTTTCGTAATTTTTCGACACCGTTTGATACCCGAAAACAATTTTACAAAAACGTGTCGCAAATCTGTCTCGGATGGCAGATTTTTGTGCCAACTTCTCGGGTCCATAACTCGAGCTACACAACTCCAAACGACATGAGGTTTTCGCCTAAATCTCTCAAATTTCGTTAGCTTTAAAATTTGTATGATTATGTCTCGTGAAGTTTTTTAGATTTTTCTCTGTAAATAAAACAATGGACATGTGTCCAAATTGGTCACGATTGGACCTCAGAGGACAAAGGGAATTATTAAAAATACTTAGACTTATCCAAAAATTCTAGAAAAATTACTGAAAGTAGCCAAGACATAGAGGAACAACTGGTACTTTTCTTGGATTTTATCTCGACACTTTGATTATCCAAAACGAGCCATGAAAAACGCATACTTTTAAGGAAAAATGACCCGTGGACTGATTTTGTATAAACTTTGAAACGACACTATCGGGTTAACCACAAACCGTAACGATAATTCTCCTAAGCTCTAAAAACATATTTAAGACTTCCCAAAAAGTTTCGGGTCAAACCGAGCACGTTTGACCAAGTTCCCAAACTCGAACACACAACAGACCCTTAGTGTCGCATCAGGCCCAAATCGAGTGCGACACTAAGCCTGTGTCGCTAAATCATAAAACGGTACTAACCTGCGACACTAACCTTGTGTCGTAATACCATTCGAGTGTCGCAACTTGCGACACTAAGCTAGTGTCGCAACAATTTGAATTAACAGTGGTAACGCTTGTGTCGCAATGATTTTAACTAACAGTGTTAATTGGTGTCGCAATACCCTGCGACACTAACGCTTGTGTCGCTAAAACAAAATCGAAATCACAACTTGCGACGCTAATCCTAGTGTCGCATAAATCCCAACTTTCGAGATAATTGCGACACTGACCTAGTGTCGCAATATGCCCTAGTATCGCACCTAGTGTCGCTTAAAATAAACTTAGAACATGTTTCACAAAGTATTAAAAACGCGTAACAACGAATAGTTATGTACGACACTACTTGAATACGCAACACATATACTCTCATAAGTATACAACGAAAACCAACATAATGATAATTTCTTCGGGAATTATAACTACATAATGTCACCAACGGGCCGTACATGTTTTCTAAACACAAGCGATAACCAAACATTTGGACATAACTAGTTGAGTGGACAACTAGCATGAATGATCTTTTGAGACATTCACTTACACATAACCTTATGCGTTTAGGGCGCTAGAAGGTTACATTTCGGATATACGTTTATTGATATAAACGCTCGCTTTCAAGACTCAGGTGAGTCTCATAGCCCCTCTTTTACTGTTTTTAATTATTGGGGTGAGAATACATACACAGTTTTTCATGAACACGAGTACAGAAACACACATATACGGATTGCATGAGTTTCACTATCATAATCCACACAAAAGTCCTCTACACATCATAGTTTCGTTAGTATGGATTTTAGCGCGAGTATTAATGAATAGATCTATTTGGGATTGACCATCCCCGTCCGGGTTAGTAGCGCTAACTGGTCAAACGGACGTATTATTATTTGTTCATATGGATGTTCTGGATTAGGCATCTGTAGGAGGCAAACTCATATCGGTTAAGCTTCGGACTATGAGATCATGGCAGTAGTATACATTATTTTGCATACGTGCAACACAATTAAATCTCGTGGTTCACATTTATACTTTGATATCTAAACCCATGAACTCACCAACATTATTGTTGACCGTTTTAGTATGTATTCTCAGGTTCACAGCAACAGTAGGATGGCCTACAGGGAACACTAGCTCGAGTCGCATGATTTACAAACATCGGAGATTTTCCCTGCATTACTATTTTGTATCATTAGTTATGTATTAGAATCTCTAAGATTATTCGCGAACTCGCAGAGTATTGTAAACACTTGGAATGTCAATGTATTATTTTATACTATTTTCAAAATGATGCATATAGCGGTCGTTCAATGTAATCTTATGTGATGATTCCTGATTAGTCGTGCCCCGACCCGACTTCCGCTGCACAGTAAATTTGGTGGTGCGACATGATGCACCCCACTTGCTTGATAAAATGCTTGAATGACTTGAATATTGATGTCTTATCCTCTGTATTTTGATACTCATTCGTATTCTTATTTTTGTTTAAGTGTCTTAATTAGCTACATGATAAAAATTGCAGTCTTGTGTGAAAACAAGAGCCCACGAGGTACGATAAAACTCGTTCTAGAACTCAAAATATAAACAAACCACGGTGTCATGGTCTATAGCTTTTTGGTTATGAGGTGGACCTGTAAGTACTTGCGTACTTACATACGTACACATATACAATGTATTTGCAAATGGTTGTTTACTTATTATACATTTGTTGGCAATTTGACAAAATTATGAATGCTTGTTGATCACTTGACGATCACCAAGGTTGTGTCGTTAGTCATTTTTAAGATACAACCTTGCACATATTTATGAGCAGTTGAATAGAGTTTTACTAGACATTACGCAATTAAAAGTAAGGAGTTACTTGCACTCAAATATATTGAAAGAGGAACAAAGGTATACGATAATAATTTCTTTAGCCTATTTGATTGTTTAGTTAGTTATCGTATTGGTGCAGTATTTAAATAATTTGGCTTGATTAGTTTAAATTTCACACCGTAAATTGAAACAGTCAGCCTTTTGGTTTAGTTTTCTTTTCCTGTTAGCAATGATCTAGAAGCCATTATCATTCTTTTTTAATTTCTTCTTAATTTGGTGCTCACTTTATGATGATTAAAACGCATTTGTTTATCTTGATACTCTTGCTTATTAATTTTTTCAACAGATTTTGAAGAGAACGAAGTGTCTGAAATGAGATCTTTGGCTTTGTGTTAAACTTGATCTCATGCTATTCAAGTTATACTCTAATTTCCTACTATATCTGATTTGTTATTGATAACCTCATGCTTGTTTTTCAGAATTATGAAAACGTTCAAAGGGAAATCATCAATCACAAATCACGCAGGCATCGAAAATTCATTACGTTCAAGTGGTTAGTTCAAGCCTCTACATAGTACACATATATTCCCCTTTAACTTGTTAATTATGTTTCTAAATTGTAAGCATCATAAGGTATTTGTGCCTGATCAACAAGGAGTTGAAAATATTTAATAGATGTTTAGTAGTGTTATTATGATTCTTACATTTAATTGATTTATATAGTATCTTAAAAACTAAGTTTTGCTTTATTCTTTTTTTTTTTCCCACATGCAATGAGAGAGAATGGCATATTGAAGAGCATGATACACAATTGATCGTTTTCGAATTTACTACTTGTAAAATTAGTTTTGATCAATAGTATGTACATGTATATGTATTATCATACTTGTACCTGATAATTAACAAATCTTTTTAGAAGTAATAAATTTTGTCTTCTTATTTTTCCTTTTGTGTATTTATTTTTTTGATAGTAGAAACTTAATATTAGACATGTATACTTGTAGAAAAATGGTCAGTAAAAGTCCTCTTCTAAGTAAAACAGGTGTCGTATAATGTAATTTATAAGAATGCTACTGAATACTTTATGGGATGCTTCTGTGATTTTAGAGCATTTTATAGGACCAAATGTGTCTATGTTAGTACGCCATAAATTGGTCCTACTAGACTTTTTAGGACGTTTGTGTGTATCTCAAGACATGAAAGTAGGTAAGCATGTATTAGAATTTAAAACACCAAAAAGTGTCCTATCATGTGATATGTTAGGACGCCACCTTTGTTGTATTAAACATCTTATAGGACATATAAAAATGTTTTATAATGTATATTAGGACGCGTAATACTTATTACAACGCATTTATATAAGACGCTTGAATTTTGGTCCTATTAGATAAAAGGTCCCATAAAGTAACATTTTAGGACACTTACGTGTGTCTTATAAGACCATTTTTGTTGTAGTGGAAAATGAGTTGGAGGCACTTTTCTTATTATCTTCTTTGCCCGAGAGTTGGTTCGGTACTGTTATAGCTGTTAGTAGCTCATCTAGAACTACCAAGTTGACTTCTGAGGGGAACCGTGATTTGATACTGTCACACTCCCAAAATTTAGAATAATCATAATTAAGGCGGAAGCGCGGGGCGTGACTCGATCAATCGACAATAAATCGAGAGCATATAATTATCACAGAACATCTAATATATTAAGATGCCAAATAAAGTTTTACAAAGTTACGGCTTATCAAGCCGTCAAAACGGTAAGTGTATTTGAATACATTGTTTTACAAATGATACATTTTTCATAAGATGACATCCTAATTATCATGGAAAGTACGGTCCCAATAATGCATGAATTCCTGCGGCATGGCTAATTCCCTGAAAAACATATTTAAAACGTCAACATAATTGTTGAGTGAATTCACAAGTTTAAGACTCAATCATAAACCATTATTTATTAAAGTTCATCAGTAAATCAAAAAGTGGCATCAAAGGCCTAAGGTACGATTATATAATGTTTGAAACAAAGACGGTGATCCCCCAATAGGTTTGCAAGTCCTATGAGTTAATATGCCGAAACTAAGCCTATAACCAAACCACGACTTATAATGAATCGTTGCCTTGGACAATGTAAATATACGATCCTCGTTGCGAAAACAATGTCGCTAGTTAGCGCGACTAACCAAAACAGTGGGGGGAACGTCACCCCGATAGTACTATCCGTATATTCAGTGGCTAGCGTCATCTAGCTAATGGTTATAGTCATTGTAAGCAAAAGGACTTCTATGCACTACAACTTGAGAACTTAGGCTCCCATAAGGATTCGTTGTCAGATTTCAATAATCGCATAAATCAGTTATATGTTTTTCACCCCAATATTTGAAAGCATTAAAACAGTAAAATAGGGCTGTGAACTCATCTGAGTCCGAGCGTGCTAGCAAAAAGAGTTTAAGTAAACGAGCCCAAATAAGTCTCTTAGCGCCCTAAACGCGCGAGGTCGAGTTAATAAATGTAGACGACTTAATAGTCTGTCTATGCTAGTTGTTCACTCAACTAGGGTTTTATGTGCCTTATAGGCGTGTGCGACACGTTGTGATCATTTATAGTTTTCAAAATATTAAAATCGTTTACGTTATCCTTTTAATATATTATTATTCATAATATAGTCATAACGTTGATTATTGATTCGTTATATGTATCGTCTCGACCGTATTGGATTCGAAATTCATAATTCCGTCTAATTGACATATAATTGTGTGTCGTACGTTATTATAATATAAACATGTCGCTTAGACATAACATACATTTTTAGTAACTTATAAGTTTTATAATTCATTTTTGTAACCTTTATCGTTAACGTACGTATTAACTCGTTATAATTCGGTTTTCACGATTTCTCGGTCTATACACTAATCATGACTGAATGTATATTTTTATAATAAAGTCCCCTGATTTACAGAGGGTCCTTAACAGCCCTAAAAGTTTCTAAGTGACGGTTTTAGTCCTTGTAGTTTCTATTTTATTATTTTAGGTTGAATCGTTCGGTTTCTTCGATTTTTAACGTGTAAGTTAGATTCTCGACATCTTTTCTTAGGGTTTTCACTTGTGAACAATTAAGTTACTATTTTTAGGTCTTAAGTCCCTGAACTTTCTGATTTTACACTATTAGTCCTTAAAGTTTCTAATTATTTCATTTTTAGCTCAAACTTTCGGTTTGTCGACTTTTAACCACACAAGTCTTGATTTTAACACTCTAAACTATAGATTAAACTTTAATATCATCTTTCTTACTTATTTTACCAACTCAGCGCATAACTTTCTGTTTTTACACTTTTAGTCCCTCTAGTTTCATTTATTCCATTTCTTGCACAATACTTTGGTTTGTTAGTGTTTAACCTCATGGATATTGTCTTAAATCATGGTTTACACTATACTATACATAAATTACTTATTTTCACAGCCAAGGTCCAAAAATTTCTGTTTTTACATGTATGGTCCCTCTAGTTCTCATTTTTCCACTTTTAACCCCATAGTTTAGTTTTCTTGGTTTTTAACCACAAGGGTTTGGTCTTTAACACTTTAATCCATAGATTAACATTATAAACACTAAATAAACTGTTTTTAGCTTTATAGTCCTAAAAATTTCGGAATTTTACATATTTAGTCCCTTAAGTCTTCTTTTTGATATTTTTCACCCAAAAGTGTGTTTAGTTAGCTTTTAAACCACAAAGTTTATGTCATTACAAGTTTATTGTGTTATTTAGTTTAAAATAACTATTTTAACATAAATAAGAGTTTATTACATATAAATGAAGAGTTTAAAGTGTAGAACATATGTTTTGCATTTTTAAAGTCTCTAAACTTGTTTATAGACTTTTTATTTGTTAAACTTACTAGTTAATGTTTTTAAAAGACAAAGTAACTAGTTTAAAAGTATATTTTAGTATGAGTGAACATTTTTAGTATAAACATATATATAAAGTTAAAGACTGGAGAAAAAGTTTCCTTTCAAAGCTTTTAAAGTGAGATTTGAGCAAGATGAGAACTTGATTTCTTGGTGTATGTTTCCTAGCTCCAATATTTGTATTTAACTTGGTTTACCCATGGGAATGTAGTGGTGTTTTGATTTGTAGGTGTTTGTATGTTGAAAGAGCTTTAATTTGTGATTTGAAAGTGGTGGTTTATGGTGGTTTAGAGTGGTTTAGGGCGGTGTTCTTGAAAATCAAAGTGAGAGAGGGGGAGGGGGTGTGTTGGCTGATTTTTGAGATGAAGAGGAAGAGTGAGTGTGTGTGTTTGATGGTGAGGAGTTATAGGTTGAATGAAATGTAAGTGATCAAATAAAAGGGTAAGGGTATGGAGGTATGGTGAGCATGTAAGTTCAAGAAGAGATGCTCATGGGGGGCCCTAGGGGCTGATTTTGGAGAGTGGGGGGGGAGGGGCCCTTTTTGATTTTCACATGTTAGATTATGTGAAGATATTTAGGTCATTAAGCACTAATCTTGATTAATTAAGTGCTAATCATGTGATTAAGGTGATTTAGTGGTAATTAGGGTAAATTAATGGTATTAGAATATTACTAGTCGGTTTTAATAATATTCGAATATTTATCGTTAGCTCGTTCGATCAATTACATCATCTAACTTGTCGTTGTACGTCTTTTAATTTTTGTGAACGTTTATCGTTTATTAAGGTTGTTATGCTTATATATTAGCATAATTACCGTACTATAAATAACTACTATTTATATTCGAATAGATTTATGTTATTTATGAAAATTGATCACTAACGTTCGTGGGTGTCGGTCTCTACCGATTGTTTGTGTAATTCTCAAAGATTACGAATGCATTCCGCATTAAAATTGTGTGCATCTCTAATGCAAACGTAGGCTTTGTGCTAGACTTTATTTCGATGAAAACGAATTCATATTAATTACATAGGGAATTAGCCTAATATGCACGTGATACGATGTACGGAAATTACCGAAATTTTAGGGTTGTCACAGATACTCAGTGAAGGAATTAGGAGGAAAGATTCTAGTAAGTATTTGTAACGCCCCTCTCTTACTATATTATATTAACAATATTTACAAAAGTACATACATATAATGTTTAAAACATTATACTGAAACAGGGGTTATAAAATTCAACTTTCAATATTTATCAAAATATATCAGAGTTGCCAGCCGGTCAAACATTCCGTGAACAAAATTCTGCCTACCCGCCCATTCAAACATGACCTGCAGGGATTAAGATGGGGAATTAGCACGAAGCTAAGTGAATGAATATGAAACTAACAGTTCAACTTAGCTTAACCATTTGTTTACATCAAATAACCGTAAACACATATTATCAATATCAAAGAGGATCGGTGGTTTTTGAGGAACCCTACTGCCGCGGTGGCCCTCAAGAAACGCTTATCACAATCTGTAGTGGCCACTACAGAATATACCGATAACTTGATATTACCACTACACAATATGGGTTTAGTACAACACATGTACGACACCCCATATCTGTAATCTTGTAAATCATCAAGTCCAACAATCTGTTGACCTCTTTACTAGCAATCAATGCCCAGAGGCCACATTGCACGTAGATTCATAATCAGCATATCAGCATATCAGACTAAACAGTCTATTAATTATATCTATGTTTACTTGTTGTAACCAAATCGTTACAACTGAATCAAACATGTGAGTTCCAGATCCACTCACCTGCCAGTCTCAGCCCAACAACTCAGAAGTCTAATGTTACTGAGTCTTCTGCTGATCTGAGAATACAACAAATAATAAGTTAGTAACTCATTCCATAATCATATAACATATTTAAACAAGCAGGTAAATTCCTGAAGTCTAAGAAAACAAACGTTCAATCCGAAGCGAAATTAGAAAGTCCCGAAACGAGGTTTAAAACTGAAAAATGTCATTTTCGACCCCAAATTGGATCATTTTCGAGTGACCATGCGAATCTCGGCCCAATCCGAGTTAGTGAAATTTGTCACTCAGTCGCTACCCTGAAAACACTTGCGCAATTTCAAAATTTGCAAAATAAAATTTTAAAAATCTCAGTTCGCAAGGCACATCTCGGTTCGCAGGGATTCTCGGTTCGCAAACCAGCTCAGTTCGCAGAACCATAACTCGGTTCGCTTCGCAGCTCAGTTCGCAGAACCATAACTCAGTTCGCAAAACTCGGTTCGCAGCTCAACTCAGTTCGCAGGAACTCAGTTCGTTTCGCAGCCAAGCACTGCGAACTGAGTTCATCTTCTGCAAACTCGCGAACCGAACTTGCTGTTACCAAGAAACCCGAACTTTCATCTTCCAAAACTCACAAATTCGATTTCCTATCATTCAAATAAGCTTCCTATCAGTTTATATGCATCAAATAACATCATATAACATCGTTTAAGCTTAATTTTCATATCAATTCGTGAATTAACTAATTTTCATAAAAACTACAATTACAAGCTAAACACTTACAGAAACAAGATGGCGACTTGATTATGTTACTGGAATTCCATTTTTGAAACAAAAAGATGATACGAAATAATATCAAGAATTCACAGAAGATTTCTTCAAGTTTTGGAATTTCGGTTCACTTCGGTTCGCAGTGGCCGAATGTTCGAGACTTTTGTAAAGTTGTTTAGAATGTTACAGAAGTATGTATAAATGTGTATATATATATATATATATATATATATATTTGTTACTCTATTCCAATACCATTACAATTTTAGTTCCCTTCTTAATCCATTGTGGGAAGCTAAAACCATTTTGCGAAAACCAATTATTTTATTTTACCGTCAACTAGTTCGGTTTAAATCAATGAATTATGTATTAGTCACAATAATTCATTTATTCATTTTACTAATATTATCAGACATAATAATAATAAAATAGTTCCTAACACATTAAATAATAATTTAAAGTTTAGGGAAATTACCGGAATACCACTAGGCCCTTAAAGTGGGTGTTACAGTATTCAGCTTCGACCTTGAGTACGATGGGCAGGGGGCATAGTACGAGTAGATCTAAATCGTCGAGAGAGCCATCGGAGAAGAGGAACGTCACATGTTGGAACTGTAAGCAACATGGTCACTTTAGGTATCAATGTCCGAATGGTAAGCCGAGCGTGAACGCGACTATTGAGATGACTGAAGATGCGTTGCTGTGTTGCCAGGAGAATCTTGTAGAATCCTGGGTTTTGGATTCGGGTTCAACTTTTCATGCGATCCCGTGGATGAAAGAAATGACGAATTTTAGGTCTCATTCCGGTAAGGTTCGTCTTGCGAACGGAAGGAAGCTTAAAGTTGCTAGTATTGGGGATGTTGTCCACACCTTGGTACGGATTGGGTTATCAAGAATGTGAGGTTCATTCTCAAGTTCAAGAAGCGGTTGATTTCGGTTGGGTGGTTGAATGATGAACGGTATCATGTTCGTTTTGGCTACCAACAGTGGAAGGTTATCAAGGATAGTTTAGTAATTGCTCGCGGGTATCAACGGGTAACCTTGTATATGGTAGAGATTCCGAATGAGGAATGACTAGGTGGTGAGGTAAGTGTTGGAAATACTAGTCGACTTGAGCTTCACGAGATTGTTGAGAGGTCTGGAACTAGTGGGAGTTCGGGAAGAGTTGAAACTAGTGGGAGCTTGGCATTGAGTGGGAGCATTGGGGTTTCTATGGATTATGTTTGTCATCTCGGTATTACTAGCGTTTTTGAGTCTTCGGGTAGATCATCTCCAATGGCAACAAGGTTGCGACCGACTAAGGGTGGTGAGTAAGATGCTTTTTCGAGAGCTATGTTTAATAATGATTTCGTACAATGGGAGTTGACTCGTTGGGGAAAGATGAGTTTACCAAAATTCATGCGCATGTTTGTGGTCGGTGATCAAATGGTGAAAACGAGAGTGATGGAGTGGATGATCAAGGGCGTGATGGTATTTTCACACGTCTGCCTTGATGGTTATATTCATGAGGTTGTTTTACCTGGTGGTCTTTTCCTTGTTGGAAAGGAAGATCGTGTAGACGAAAAGCTGTATGAATGGGTTGTGTGTGAAACGAAGGTGTTGGAGCCGTGCAGGTCTTCAACCGGCCTTCTCATGAACTAATGAGAGGGCGTTAAACTAGAGAGAGGTCTTGGTCACTGTTTAATAGTGGAATTCTGTTAACTCGTATCGAAAGTCTTCCAATTCGGTGTGATCGTGTGGCGTATCCCGATGGTTTCGGCGGTATAGGTTAGAACGGGTTCTATTAAAGTGTAGTTGACGTGTTGAAGGGTTAAGATTTTGGGATTGGTTAAATTTTCAAGTGGGAGATTGTTGAGTGTGAAGATTGAACGAGAAAAAAAAGAAAAAATGGAATTTCTGAAGACATCCCGGAGGATGACTTGTATCGCGGTGGGATAATTAAAAAAAATGCAATCAGAGGTTTTCATCTTGAGGAGTGAGGGGGATGAATATTTCTCCCGGGGGGATAATATGGTCGGCTATAAAAGTTAATTTTTCTTGTTGTGCAAGTTTTGCCCACCCTATATAATATAACCCTTATTCTTTGTAAACCCTAATCTACGAATTTAATAAAGATTTCTCTTTAGTTGGCCGTGGATTAAATCAATCAAGTAGATTGGACATAACCACGTTATATTCGTGTGTTTGTTTACTATTCTAGCATTGTCTTTATTGTTTTGCTTTGTTTGATCCGTTTATTATCGTGGAGTATAGTCTAGTGATTGTTCGTGTTCTTGTTTGGGTCCTAAATTCCTAACATATATATATATATATATATATATATATATATATATATATATATATATATATATATACTAGTTATAAACCCATGCGATGCACAGCAATTTAAAACATACAATTTTTATTCCTATTAATTTAATCAAATCAATTAATTATTAAGCGATTTGTTAAATATAATTGTGTTTAGTACATAGTATTATTACATTGTGAGATGTTCATCGTAATATGATATATATTATATACAAAGTCCATGTTATTACACTAAATATAAGATCGTAACTAAATATATGTCAAATTGTTTAATGTTTTCTAATTAATTATTATTAATAATAAAATAATAATATTAATTAAATAATTTGTAGGAGTTTGTTTTCATATAGGACTCATTCTTTCAATATTATTAATTATTAAAAAATAATAAAATAATAATATAATATTAATTAAATAATTTGTTAACTAAAATTAAAATGTTGACACGTGGCATTTGTGCTTACGTGGTAAATTCTGAAGCTTTGTTTTATACTCCTTTAGTATATACTAGTTTTAAGCCCGTGCGATGCACGACAATTTAAAACTTACAATTTTATTTCTATTAATTTAATCAAATAAATTAATTATTAAGCGATTTGTTAAATATAATTATTTTTAGTACCTACTATTATTACATTGTGAGATGTTCATTGTAATATGATAAATATTATATACAAAGTCCATGTCATTACACTAAATATAAGATCGTAATTAAATATATGTCAAATTGTTTAATGATATTTTATTTTTTAATTAATTATTATTATTAATAAAATAATAATATTAATTAAATAATTTGTAGGAGTTTGTTTTCATATAGGACTTCTTCTTTGCATATTAGTATTGATATTTATTAAATATTAAATATTAAAAAATAATAAAATAATAATATTATATTAATTAAATCATTTGTTAACTAAAATTAAGATGTTGACACGTGACATTTGCGCTTACGTGGCAAATTCTGAAGCTTTTTTTATACTCTTTTAGTATATATATATATATATATATATATATATATATATATATATAGAGAGAGAGAGGAGTGGGATAAAGGGAGAATGATTTTTAGAGAGAGAAGAGGGAGAATGATTTTTTGTTACTATGATTCGGTATTTTTATTCTAAGATTCAATTTTTTATTATTATAAACTTTTGAATTATAACAACAAAACACTAAATCTTATTAATAAAATACTGAATTAAAGCAATAAAATATAGAATCATATTAATAAAAATTTGAATCATATCAATAAAGTATTGAATCATAGTAAAAAAAAAATTTCTCACTCTTCTCTCCCTAAATTTCCTTCTTTTTTATTCAGTTAGTATATATATATCCCGGACTCTACATGTATGACCTATAGGTTAGGGGTTCGAATTCGTTCTTCAGCATATGCGGTTGATTTGTGGATAGGTGATTTACTCGGCGTTGGTGCTCTTTGCGGGTAGGCAGATGCGTACCATTAAAATATGGTACAGGAGTCGGGGGTACACTACAAATTATCTTTTTTTATAAATAATGATTAATGTCATGGTTTTTACCCTTAAATTCTATTCTTTCAATAGATATGTTGAGTGATAAACTATAGAATAGGTGTGCTGAATTTTTTTTATTAGAAGGGTAAATCTTACACATATTTTACACATTATATATACAAAACATATATTATATACATATCTCTTATGATAAGTCTTGAACTCATGACTTCTAAGTCGAATGATTCATCGTAAAAAACATTTGTCATAATATGAGATAATTACTATCATAAAGTACACACACACACAAAATTTTGTCAGATATTTTAAAGATAGAGTTCTGGATTACTCAAATACCAATATGATATTTGCATGGTAATAAAATATGTAGTGTAAGAATAAATACAGTCGAAAGCATAAATCGGATGCTGTTTTGTTTATTTCATTAACTGTTAATTTTGTGGAATGTTTCAACGTATAACTCTCACATGTTTCGCGTTTTTAGCTTTCGATATTACTTTTGAAACCGATAATAAAATGTACGTGTCATCAAAACTTAACAACTTTAGACTTATCTTAAATTGTATAATTTATCGCAAAAGGTTGATAAGGGCAATCCAGACCGTTTCATAATTGACTTTTTTTTCTATAATGTGGGGTATATCTTGACTCATTAAGTGGTTGTGACTATGGGTGTCGGGACTTGAACCCGTGAATTGAACTTTTGTGTTTTTGTGGCAAAGATGGTACCACCCATTATCAACTGAGTTACGACTGCCGTTGGCTGTATAAAACATTTTGATTTTGGGAGTCATGTAGACGAGTCTTTAATTGTTGAAAAACCATGTCCGCTTCTTCTTTAATCACACGTAAACAAAGCGAAAGAAACTCAGCAAAATAATTTTAGGAAGCTCCACGAGGAAATTTACTTTCTCATGAAACGATATGTCATTAATTAATATGAAATAATCATAAAATGTACAATCATTTCCTTATCTGCAATCCCGTTTAACTCACCTACATTTTGGACATAAATACTTTAATTAGGGGATGAATCTAACTTCAAATGCTGACCCACGAGAGAATAGGAGTTTGACCTTTGAAATTCAGTTACTTGTACTTATATTGGCATTAGTAGTCAATTAGTCAATTGATACATAAAACTGCTCCATATTTCTTTTAGAGTAAATCACATAAATGGTCCTGTATATATTCAATGTAACATTCTCGGTTATATTCAATGTAACATTCTCGGTTCTTAGGCCGGATTTTCTTACGAATCCAGTCCCTTAACTCTGATTTTCACTTTTATCGCCGATCCTTCTCTAAAGTCTAAACAACCGTGAAAGCTTTTTATCAAGTCTCATCACGTGTTTCTCAAACAAAAGTAAATCTGACGTTTTACTTTCACTCAGTAATTGAGATTGTTACATAGGCTATAATCCTACAGTGCTATACCACATGGAACTAATTACTTAATTTATTATAAGTTAAAAAATATAAAATAAAAACGTCAAATGAAATTACCATAACTAAATATGTATAGCAATTTGTGATTATAGGCGATTAAACAAATTGTTATACATCCTTTGTTGTTGTTATTGTAGTTTCAAACATTGGTATTAACATTTTAAAATTTTACTTAGTTATTTTCATAGTAAATTACATAAATGGTCCTATATTATACATAATATATTACATATAACAGTAATATTTCGTGTGTAAAAGTAGATAGGTCATATTTACCCTCGTATGAAAAGCAGCTGATGAGATTTGATGGAAAAGTTTAACAGTCGTTTTGATCTGAGTTCGAAAATGAAATAAAAACTTGGATTAAAGAACTGACCCAGATAATAAGACTATTACATTGAGTATGCCATGTAGACCATTTATGTAATTACTCCGTAGTGTTTTTTTTCTTCTACTACTACTCCTTAGGGATGTTTACACATGGTTAACCAAAACCGGTCAACCGAATTATCGGTTCGTAATTTTTTGAACCTAAATCGAAATTGAAAACTTCGGTTAACCAACTTTTATGTTCAGTTACAGTTAACCAATTAACCGTTTTTTATTTATTAATCATTTAAAATATAAATATTAACACACAAATACAAATTCATTGATTGATATTTGTTATAAATTTTATGTGTTGATCATTCTAACAACAAAATAAAGCATTTTAATTAGGTATAAAACATAAATGCATGAACACTGAATCAAGTTAGTCACAAACTAAAAATTTAACTACTAAAAATGCTAAAATATGAACATGTGGACTATCATAAATACAAAAATATAATAATTCTATTATAAATAGAAGATAATTAGTAATATTATTTATATATATCTATATATACTCATATTAAATAGTTATTGAAAATTTTCGGTTAACTTTTTATGTTAAAAGCTTGAACCGAAATCGAAAAACTAAAAAATATATTGATTCTGTTAATCGAAATTGAAAAATAAAAAAAAATCAGTTTGATTAACCTTATGTATACCCCTATTACTCCTAGTGTTAACACAACCTTATGTCATGATATGAGTGAAGGCGAGTGAAGGCGAGGAAGCTTGAAAATTTTCATATCTATTAAAGGTTTCAAATTTAAACGTCAAGAATACAACTTCACATAAAGTCCAGGGACCATTTCTGCAACTTTTATAACATGCTTTAATTTGTGTAACAGATGAACAAATTAGGGCAAAATTACTTCACACACTCCCCCATTCACTAAATCGAGCACGCAGAAACAATTATTTAAACAAAAAAGATGGGGTGGATCGGGGAGCAAATCGATTCAGTGAAATCGATGCAGTTCAGACAACTAATCACCCAAGCAATTAGCCTTGGTTAATATTTTTTCACTTTTTATCTTACATTACCGTTTTTTAGCGATACAAATTGCATAATTCATATCAAATTGTTGATTACTTCACTTTATTATTGCAATTTCCCATATGTAATTCATCGTAAATTCGATATTAGTCTGTAGATCTTTAAATTTCGTTGATTTAGGGCTTGATTCATACTAACTTAATTGTGAAGATAACTTAAATTTTGTGTAGGTTAAATTACGAGTTGATTATGTGTTAGTTTTTGAACTAGGATGATAGTTTGATTTTTCTTAATTTTATTTTTTATTTGTTTTAATTGTAGGTATGATTGTTACATCTGCATTAATAATATGGAAAGGGTTGATGTGTATTACTGGTAGTGAATCACCTGTTGTTGTGGTGCTTTCTGGAAGTATGGAACCTGGTTTTAAAAGGGTAAGTGACTCAGATATCTGTTTAAGCTTGTTGGCATGTGAATATCGTTTTCCTTCTAACTCTTATCGACTGTCTTACAGGGTGATATTCTGTTTTTGCACATGAGTAAGGACCCAATTCGTGCTGGAGAAATCGTGGTGTTCAATGTTGATGTATGCTTTTGGTTTATTTTCTCTTTTGTTGTTAGAATGCTTTTAGTTAATTCTGTCTTTCGGTTACGGATTCAGTAGTGTCTTGGTTATGTTAGAAATGCGTATATAGCATAACCTTAGTAAACTATGAAGGTCATTTACTTAGATCGGTTAATCTTTATTATCATAAGCTGTAATTCCTCTTCAATTGTTTCTACTTTATCGATAATCTAAAAGGTAGCGTCTTTATATTGATAAATGTTTTATTGTTATTTCTTATGTATGTTCTTTTCCCTTGCTATTTGTATGCAGGGTCGCGAAATTCCAATAGTTCATCGAGTGATTAAGGTATGTTATGTGTTTTATGAAGACACTTGTCTTTTCTTATGTTTCTTTCTTGATTTGTTGCATCCACTATTTTTGAGCAATGGCTGATGTTTTTGAAGAAGATGGGGGCAGGGTTGGGGTTGTATTGAGTAAATCGAGCCTTTCTCCAACTACATGGTCTTTGATTGTTAACTTACTTATAGCTCGCCCAGAGAAAACTCTCTTCTATATCTCGTGCTATCAAGTTACATGTATACTTAGTTATAAACATCATTGTTTGAGACTTCATAGGTTCTACCATGATTTTGTTGTAGATGTTGATTTAGTTACACTTTTGAGTAGATGTTTCTGGACTTACTTATTCTCATTTTTCATCGTCATATTGTGCTTTACTTTTGAGTAGATGTTGATTTAGTTACACTTTTGAGTTGATTTAATTACGCTTTACTCCTTGGTATGTAATAAATTTTTACTGACCCTTACAAAGTTTAACAAGTAGAATAAATTTCAACCTACCTAGTTAACTATAAATGGTTCTCTTTGGTTTTTGACTTGGTCGACTGATGGCCAAATGTTGTTTCTCAAATTACAAACCCATCTTCCAAAAACCATAACTTCAGTGTTATTTGGCTCAGTTACAAAAGCTGTATTCATTGTTTTAGCAATTTAGCTATGGTCAAATGATATTTTTGAGTTATCATATCTTAAAACTGAATTTTTTTTTGTAGGTGCATGAGCATGAAGATGGAGAAGTTGATGTCCTTACAAAAGGTAATGTATATCACATTCATAAACTAGATCCAACTAGCTTTGAATTGGCAATAAGTTAATCTAAATTTTTGTACATCAATAAAGTTGAGCTCACTTAAGATAGAGCAACTTAAGTGGTGTGATGTTTGTGGTAGTTATAGTTTTATGGGTCCTTAAATAGGTATAACAACCGGATGCAAAGTACCCTATATTCAACCTGATTTACCACATATCATGAGTCAACAAATAAGAAAATTGAGTACTCTTTTCGGAAACAATTCTTGAATATTTGGTGGCATTGTGTTCTTCCAGGTGACAACAATTTTGGAGATGACAGGCTTCTGTATGCTCAAGGTCAGATGTGGTTGCAACGGCATCATATTATGGGGAGAGCTATAGGGTAATTAAACTTCAAACTGTTCATTGCTTCAATGTCGAATACTTAAACTTTTATTTGCCATTGAATGAAATTCATGCATCTGGAATTTTTATCTATTTATTATTTTATTTTTTTTTGCAGGTTTTTACCTTATGTTGGTTGGGTGACAATTATTATGACAGAACAGCCCATCATCAAGGTTTAATTTTTGTATAAACTTTGTTTCTTTTCTAGCTATTCATCACGCTATATCTTTAGGAGCATAACTAACAATTACTGATTGATTGAGCTTGTTGTATGCAGTATATTCTAATAGGTGCTCTGGGGCTGCTAGTAATAACTTCAAAAGAGTAACAAGCAAATCCCCCTAACAGAAAGGTCATTCAGTCATTGTAAAACAATCTATATTTTGCGTCTCACTTTGTAGACAGATATATCCTCAATATAAAACCATTTTGTGAGATGTGTATGCTTACACATTTTTTATTCAATCGGAATTACATAAGATAAAATTGCCCAACTAGACCCCATTTGCTACTAAATTTCATCAGATGATCACTGATTACTGACCTAACTAAAATGGTTGTGGGATCAAGAAGATGCTATCATAAAATGTATCTTGAGCTTCGTTGACCAAGATGCAGCGAATGCCAAAAGTGCCAAACTCGAGCCCAAGCATGAGTAGACGGAAAATAGCACATTATAATGATACAGTGCGATAAAATTATGTATCAGATCAGTTGTTTTCATTACTTATCCCATCACTCATTTATTGATTTTATCAAGTTTCACAATCTGTTAGAGGTAGCATGCTAATCTCTTTTAGAATAATTACTGTCGTTTCGTGGGAAAAGATCATATATTTACAAACAACGTAAGCCATTAAGTGATAAGTTTTTAACTGAATAATATATTTTTATAAGAGAAAAGATCGTTAGAGTACTAATATTTTTTGAAAGAACGAAAGTATCAATGAAAATGCGCCACATGTACAAAAATTTATTTATTCCAAGATCTTAAAAATTAATTATCTCACAAACGGCAATCGAAAAATTATGAAAATTGCACCATAAAATTCAGCGTTTTCTCCTCTTCGATTAGACATCTTACAAGGTATACTTTCGATGAGTTTTTTTTTTTCCATTTTTTGGTGGGTTTTACAAATACTAACACATGTGTTAGTGTTTGGTTGTACATTTGATTTAGGGTTACGGTTAGGGTTTAACAGGGTTTATGGGTTAGGCTTTAGAATTTAGCAGAGTTTAGAATTTAGCAGGGTTTAGGGTTTAGGGTTTAGATTTTAGTAGGGTTTAGGGTTTGGGGTTTTGTAAAGCATTTAGGGTTTAGAGTTTGGGGTTTAGGATTTAGGGTTTTGTAAACCATAAATCATAAACCCCAAACCCTAAACGCTAAACTCTAAACGCAACATGTTAACACATGTGTTAGTAATTTGTAAAACCACCAAAAAACGAAAAACAAAAAACTCGTCGAAAGTATACCTTGTGAGATGTCTAATCGAAGAGGAGAAAACGGTGAATTTTATAGTGCAATTTTCATAATTTTTCGATTTGTCGTTCGTGAGATAATTAATTTTAAAAAATACGGGGTAAATGGATTTTTGTACACATGACACAATTTCATTGGTTCTCCATACTTTAGATAATTGTTGTACTCTAATGATCCTATCTCATTTTTATAAATTCAACCTTCTTAAAATACATATTTACCCATGCATTTACACTTGTAATTTTTTCAATTTTATATAAGAAAATCATTTGTTAACTTAAAACAATATGGAGTAAGATTTTCTATTCATTTCTGATCTCAAAAAAGAATTTACTATAAAAATGTGACAATTCTTATATCAACTAAAGTTATAAACCCTTATTAAGGCTGCAGACGAGTCGAACTTTAATCAAGCAACTCGAACTCGGCTTGAACTTGAGCTCGAACGAGTCGATCTTTTATCGAGTTGGAGACGGATCTCGATCTTGAAAATAGAGCTTGAACTATATATCGAGCCGAACTCGAACTTTTAAGAGCTCGGCTCGAGCTGTTATCGGCATTTTCGAGTCTTAATTAATGTGTATCTAAATATATATTTCTATATCTCCTCTTTATATACTATTTATATACTACTAATAGAGGATAGTCAGTTTTCTCCATGTGACGAACAAAAAAAATTCAATGTCTCATCCTCACGTATTCTTAAAGAAATTTTTGCCACTCCATAGAGTATCTTTATTTAAAATTTTAAAATATTTATCTCATACATGTTTTTAAAACTTATCTTATTTTACTATATTGAAATATTATTATTATTATTATTATTATTATTATTATTATTATTATTATTATAGTTCCATACTCCGCCGATCAACTCCATGTCGAAGTTTTTAAATTAATTAATTAATTAACTAATATAATAGATGTGTTACATGTAATAAAATTCATTTTCCTCTATGTTTTTAAAAATTAAATATCTTAAAAACGGTAAGTCGAAAAATTATAAAAATTGCATCATAAAAATCAACATTTTTTTCTCTTCGATTAGACATCGCACAAGGTATATCATGTGAGATGTCTAATCGAAGAGAAAAAAACACCGATTTTTATGGTGCAATTTATAATTATTTGCTTAGTCTTTTTTGAGATTTTTAATTTTTAAAAATTTGGGAGAAAGTAAAGTATGATGAAAATGTATGGCTGAAATTGATTCTTCTATTCTCACCAAAATTTTCATTCTCATTTGAACTTAACTCTATTGTTATTAAGTAACAACAATAATTAGAATTGTAATATATTCTCACGTAATTTGCGGACTATAATGCATATCTCTTTGTGAGGAAGGTTCAAATGAAAATCAATTAAAAGTTGAGAACTTGTGAGAATCACAAGAAAATGTTATTGTTCACATGTGAAAATATTAATATTTGTTCGAATTGGAAAATAAAAAAATGTCAAAAATCATAAAATTACGTAAAAACACGTATGTTCACAACTGAACATTTTACATGTGAGCAATCAGTTAAAGTTAGTTAAAATAAATTCAAACACATAATTTTTTAATTTTCAAGATTTTATTGATTTTTATTAACATTTTTATAATACACATATGAACAATAATGCATTTTAGTAATTTTCAACTTTTAAATGGTTTTTATCTTAACACCTCATGTCTCTTTGTTTGGTTAATGGCCATCTAAATCTTGTAATATTTATTTTGTAAAAATTTGAATGTAATGTCATTTTATATATATTTTGTTGGATGACAAGGTACGACTTTCATAAATATCGAGATTATTGATAATACGATGATATATTTATACAAGGTATGGGGGTTTGCAACTGTATATAGCAGTACGTATTTCTTTGTTAAATAAGTAAATTTGATTTGATTCATCATGAGTTTAAATAAAGAGCCCCCGATAATTATGTCGTTTTTTACTAATTACGTAAGAAGGGATTGACAGTGCCAAGCTACTTTGATTTTATCTTTGTAATAACAGCACAATTGAAATACACTTTTCGATTATTTCGCTAAACATTTCGATTGTTATGATCATGCTCTCGTACATCGCACGGGTATAAAAACTAGTAGATATATATCTATTTTAGATTTATAAATGATATTATTATACTTTAATATTGTTAAACTATTTTAAATGTGTTTTGACTACATTTCACGTTTTTATTTTATTTTATTTGTATGTTTGAACTAATTTTTAGTATTTGTTTTTGTTTTCGAAATAATATTAAATAAGTTTGGTTATTAAAAATTATATTTATATAAAAATTCGAGCTTTTCTCGTCGAGCTCGAGCATGTATCGTCGAGCTCGAGCATGTAATAAATTAATGGAACCGAGACGAGTCGAACTTGGATAGACGCGAATACATCCCACACCCTTCCTTTGATTAAACATGTAACAAAATATAACATAGGAATAAAATGGTATATCTGCCTATGAAATAAAAAATGTGTCTATTCTTATATTAATCCCCTTTGAACTTGGTTGCAACGATTCTTATGATTCTAGCCAAAGCCATTGAAGAATGAATGCAGATTTCAACAGATTTTGTTGGGTTTAATACATTTATCATAGTTACATTAATAATTAATTGATCAGAGGGATTTAGCTGTAATGATCTGAATCCATTCAACAAAGAGGATTTACCTCGATTCATATTTTCTATTTCCGATGGATTTAACGGATTCCACCCCCGCTCCGCCACCGCCACCGCCATCAGAATCCACCCCTGGTCCCACCCTCCAGCCTCCTTCCGATCAGGTACTTTCATCTTCATTATCACATTTCCAATTCAAATTACATTAGAATCAATAAGTTCCTTTATTATTCTGTAATGAAATTTAATTATATTTACATCTTTCAATAACCTAGTAACCTTAGTTTGGTTTTAGGTTTTCAACAATATTATCTCCTATGCAATTTTTTATACATACATTTCATGATACATCATTATACATGATATGATATATAACTGCTACTTGCTTTCATGTTTTGTGATATTAATATGTGATCTTTTGTTTTTATAAATATTTTTTAAAAGAATAACTGATTTTTAACTTTTCTAGGAAGATCATTATGTTGCATCAATAACGGAAGAGCACGAGGTAACATGTTGGGGGTGTGGATTGATTCTTATACTTTCGCCTTATACGCCCATTTTCAAATGTGGGTGGTGTGGAGCCATAACTAATCATAATGCACTTAAAGGTGATATTAACTACTATTGGTGGAGGCGTTTGCGAGATAGGTGTTTTGTCTGTGTTCTCCTACTATTTATGTCCTTCATTATAGGTAAAAGTCTATACCTTGAAACTTATGGCTGGTTTTATAACTTGGGCGGTGTTTGGGATTGCATATTTTAAAGTGTTTTATTCCTTGTAAAATAATTGGATAAGATGTTTATAATGAGTGTATGGAATTGCTTATCTTCTGTAAGTAAGCAATAAGCACATAAGCGCTTAAATAAGCAATCCCCAACATCCCCTTAGACATATGAAAAAATGATTCATAAATAAAAATTGCAGGTTCACATGTTATATCTTAATTGTTTCTTGAACAAGTATAAGTCTTGCCTTGAAAATTCTAAAAATGTTAGCAGACAGGTAGCAAATTAGAACTTAATAACAAACCACACTCCTTGTACATTTTGGGAAACATGAACTTATATATAGCATTAATGAATATGAAGCGCAATTCAGATTCATGGAACATAATATGTGTAATGATAATACTATTCACGGGTTCTTGAAGCGGGATCTTGGGAAGACAGAAAATATCATTTGCTTGTTTTGTTGTGAATTTGTATAATTGGTAGTAGAGTAGCAATGTAGCATCTTTATGGAGGGATGTATGTACTAGGTTAACACGAACCAGCTTTTATAAATAAATTAAATATCATCATCATACACTAAAGATATTATGGATAATAGGATTTAAGTCCTGAAAGGTGACTCCTACAAAAGTTAATTATCATTAAAAATTAGGAAAATAGCACTTGTAACCTAGTTGGGGATGCATATGTGAAGAGGTGGTAAGTTTGACCCAGTTACCTAAATATGAGTGATGAGTCGATTTTGGTTATATTTTCTATCTGACATTATGACAAGTCAAATGTGTAAGGTAACTTAGCTAAATATGAAACAAGTCAATGGGGTTGATATCACCCATTTCAACCTATGTGACTTATAAGCTAACTAAATCGTTCATTTTTACGTTCGTGATAGTTCTTTTATCTGATTTTGATGTATCCAACCGAGTATGCAGGTGGCGGTATCTGGGCTATATATCCAGTTGTCTTTTCAGTAAGTTATTTTTGTGGCATATTCCATATGACCACATCGATTGTCTTATCGATAACCACAATATCTACTTACATACTTTCGGCATTCCGATCTCCTGGTACACCCCCACTCATACCCTGGGGTAGCTACCCAACAGTAGGAAAAGGTGGACTTGAAGGCTATACCTTTTGTAACTACTGTTCAAAGCCAAAGTCATCTAATACTCATCATTGTCGTTCATGTGGAATCTGTGTGTTGGACATGGATCATCATTGTCCCTTTGTAAGCATTCATCTTTGTCACCTTACATGTTATATGGTGTCAAGTATGTATTTATTTTTTTTGTATGATTTTATGAAACTTTCCCTCTTCTGTTAAACTTATTAAATTTTGGATCTTTTTTTAAATTCTGCATTTCAAATCTGTTTTGTTTTGTGTTTTACAAACATTAGGATTGATAACATATAAAGTTAGAAATTTTTAGAAATATTTCAATTTAAGAAGTTAAAATGCAAACTTTTAACGGCAGGATATTTGGGTAAGATTTTGAATTTGAAAAAGTTTTCATCTTCTCTCCTTTTAAAACTATCAAAATTTCGAATTGTATAAAGTTTCAAATCAGCTGTTTAAAATTATAGACTAAATATTGCTTTCTTACTGTATATAAGCAGATTGGGAATTGTGTGGGCGCTGCAAATCATCGGGTCTTCATTATCTTTCTCATTTCAGCAGTGATAAGTAATTTTTATGTGTCACTCGTATCTTCATTCTCGGCGTTTCGTATATGGCCACCATTAAGAAACATTCCTATCTCGGTTTTGAGTAGACCAACTGACTACATGTTGATTTATGCATTTCTCAAGGAAATTGCTTTCTCGTTCTTTACATCCATAGAGTCTTTATCCATAAGAGGTTTTATTCTTATATACCTATTTATTGCAAGTATTTCAGTGGAAATTGGGTTGTGTGTGCTTTTGTGGCAGCAAATGTCTTACATATATGAAGGGAAGACATATTTAAGTCATCTGAGTTCTCGAGGGACTAACCGAAATAGCAAAAAAGACTGCCAAAATATCGTTCGGTTTTTTGGGTGCCCTTTTTCTGCAACTAGATATCTACTAGGTTTTTGGAATTCTAGAAAGATCCACAAGAAGTGAAGCGTTTTGTACCAGAACCATATTATACGAGTCGGGGTGTCATGAAGTCACTTGTTTCATGTTGTAAAAGTAAGGAAGTTTTTGGCTTATCAAAGAAAACTTTTTTCTGTATATGATTTGTTCTGTCTTTAGAGATTCTTTTTGATTGTTTACCATTGTGTAGAACAGGTCTCGTTGTTCAGTTGGTCATTGTTTTGAGCTCAGAAGAATATGTTGGGAAATATCAATATGTTTTGCAGGAAAAGGAGTCTAAATTAACTAAATAAACTGTACAATAGGTTGACATAAATCTATTTAACACAGATAGTATGTATATATGTCAAATGTATATGTTTAGTGTTCTTTTTTATGGTATTTTCTTCTTGTATGCAATGTATGCTTTTGAGAATTGGGATATATGTAGAGGGTTCACGGCGTTGTTTATGATTGTGCGTACAATTGCTATCATGCATACTACAGTCTATAGTGTATTGCAGAATACAGTTTAACTAACTTGTCATGTTACATTTCCTGGTTACTAGAGTGTGAAATGTGAAACCAAAAATATAAATAAAAAAATTAGTGGATCCAAACAAAATCCTGATTTTAGATTAGGGCAATGGATATTTTTGATTTGCAGTATCAAAGATTGTCACAATAGTCAAGTTTAGTGTCAAAAAGTCCAAGCTTGACCAATGAGTAATTAACTAGTGATGTCAAAGTTTTAAGTAAACGTTTTCTTAGGGATGATGAAAATGTTGTGTTTTGTATCTTATTACCTACACTGTCCTGGTAATCTTAGTTCACAAAACAGAAGTGTGTTATTCGCAGCGTTTTGGCATATTTTCAACCTATGGTATATCTAAATGTACATGGTATGAAAAGGGATAAAGGTGAAAGTACACAACATTATTTACGGCCGGGTTCAAGGCTGATATTAGTAGGAAACCAGACTATTTCAAGAAGTGATCAATGAAGGTGCATTAGGAAAACTAACAATCAAATGAACCCAAGGTCTATTTCTGATACTACAGAAACCAATTTATGTCAAGGTTCACATGCAATCGACACCTAAAATCAAACAACAAACAACAGGAAACATGAAGCAACAACCACATACCCAAACGAAAATCTAAACATCGCGAAAAAAGCCCAAAACATCAAACCTAACAATCTATTCTGCCTGATCAACTTCAGCACACGCTGTCTCCAACTGCGCTTGTTCAGCTTCCTGAACTTCCTTCTCAGTCTTCTTACCTTTCTTACACTTGTAGTACACGCTCATAAACGTTCCCACAGCTTCATACTTGTTACGACACTGCTCATAAAGCCCTGCATCAAACATTCTCCAAAACTTCTTCTCATCTAGCTCAGAAACAGCGTATTGTGGCTGGAACCCGTGGTTCTCAATCAACCAACTTTCCAATTTTTGAACTGCCTTAACCCCATCAAAGACTTCACCCCTAAACACGGGTCCTGGTGTGTAGTAGACTCCAACATCTGTGTACATTTGTGCATATGGTGTGTCACCTGGCCTGCGTTCTTGCTCAAAACCTGGCTCGGGGTATATCATTGTCTTAACTGGGAGCTTGTAAAGTCTGTGTGGGCATAGCCAAAGAGGATATATCTACAAATTCACGGTAATCATTATAAAACTGTTGCTTTCATAAAATAAACACGTGTTTGAAGGTTATTATCTGATATTGATTCATCAAAATGACATCATCAGCTGTCATAAAACAGACCGTAGAAAAGTGGACGTGCTTTTGTTGTTTGAAGTTACATACTACCATGATAATATACAATGCTTAGCAAATTCAGATTTTTCAAGAAACTAACGTGTACATTGACCAAAAACTACACTTTTGCGGAAAATAAATAGATAATCGGTTTGTGAATGAAATAACAGTATCCGATTAGGCTAAGTGATTATAAGTTTTGTTTTTGTTGCAGCCGGTACGAAACCAAAACAGATTATTTGAATCCTAAATAACGAAATAAGCAAAAGCAGACCGATTAGCAACTGATAATTGTGACTTAAGATAAACAAGTCGCAATAATCAAATATTACTTGAAAACACAAATCGAACATAATAATATTTTGTAGCAAATAAGAAAATGTTTGTACCTCCATTTCACGATCAACCCATTCTAGGGCATCAGGGACCTTATAAAGAGGGACAAGCATATCTTGAATGACATGCATCTCGTGGTAATAGTTTCGAATGGCTTCACCTTGCGTAGCCTTAAGAAGAGAAACCTTTGGTGGCATCAACCAACCAAACAGATACCTAAACCACCATTGATCACCAAATGGAAGAATTAGCTTTCCTTCCCAATATAAACACCGAGTGTGTCTATGATAATACTCTCTAGTCGGTATGTACTCCACAAACTCGCCTTTTTTCAAAGCCGTTTGAGCATGTTGGTAGAACCATGGCTTGAACCACCACCCGACACTATTGATCGTATTCCCTTTCATCTTAGCCTCTTCTTTAGAGGCGTAGTTTCCCGTCATACAAACACCCTCATGAGGATTGTAGATCATGGTTTCCACAAAGTCGGGAACTTTGTCACTGTATTCGTCACCAAATCCAGGAGCAAAAGAGTCGATATATCCTTGTGCAAGATCTCTTACATTGCCCCTAACAGGTTTGTATGTCAATTTCATGTATTCTTTGATGGGAATAAGCTTAATCTCGGCAGACACGAGTAACCCGAGCGTCCCTTGGGACCATGGGATGGCATAGAATAGATCAGAGTACTCGTTGTCTTTTGTGGCTCGGACCACTTGACCTTTAGATAGAACAATCTCATAAGCCACCACGGTATCAGAGAAAAGACCATATAAATGGGAGCTTCCCTCAATTCCGTAGCCATTAATGAGCCCACCGACAGTTAGATCATCGAGCTCCGCAACAACAGCTAGAGCAAGATTCAGAGGGCAAGTGGCTCGTGTGATCTGACCCATATTGACTAACGGCTCACATTTAGCAACCATTCTTTCTGTGTCAATTTCAAGGATGTTGCGGAAAGCCGAAAGGTCAACTTCAAAATGTCGAGCACGTTTATAGTCAACATTCCTCATTCCAACTGCAATCCAGGGCTTACGAGCTGTACAGACGAGACCGTCTTTTTGTGGGTCCCTTTCTGAGAGACGTTTCTGAACTTTCTTGACGTTTTCTTCGTGTTCCTTTTGGCGTTTCTCATAAGACTTCCAACTGGACCAAACGTCCCCAAGATATGTGAGGAAGTAGAGAGTGAAAGAAATAGGAAGCACCACAAAGATAACAATAATCCATCTAAACTGGACAAAGTAGTCAACCCACACCTTCTTCCTCTTTTCCCTCGTTTCGCGTATTAATGGAGCCTCAACATCCGCCATTGCAGAATATTACGATCTGTATAACACGAAGAACAATCAATACTTGATTAAATCGATCATGAACGGGTATATCGAAGCACTACAGGTAAATTAGATCATGAAGAAAAATACAAGTACTTTGCTACTTGACTACTTCATAGTAAAAATAAATCATAACAATAATAAATAAAAACGATGGACACAGAAGGATGATATTGAATAACTAAGAAAAATACTGGCACTATAAACATTAGTAGTACCTAAATACAGTCAAAAATACTTGGAAACTGGATGTAGATCTAGTTATAATAAAATACTGAAAATGACATTAAGTTCAGTTTATGGACATTTTAAAAGCAAGCTCAAAAGTATCTTTGTCTGACCCACAACAGTAACCTTTATCATCTAACATTTTCGATAAGCTTATAAATCAAATTCAAAAGCCCATGTGGAACATAGTTATTAGAATTTACTAACCACCCACTTAAATTTACATCCAACCAAATAAAGAGTAATGACCAATGACACACATATCTAAAAGACATTCTTAACATATGCCTAATCCATAGGATGCATCTTTTTATCTATATAAATCACCTTTAAACATTTGTTTTAATCCCATTATCAGACATACTTTTATGGGAAATGATCCATGCTGCTAGCAGCACGCAACATGTGTACCGCTACACGTTGACCACAAATGGTCGAACATGTAACGGTGGCACGGATCAATACTACTTTTATCCAGCAATTATTTCCTTACAAGATGCATAGTTCAACTATTTACACCTTATGCTATAATTTCCTAAACCCATGGTATTTAAAAAGTGATTACTACCAAACCCCTAAACAGCCACTAATTAAACCCTAATACAATAAGGCTCAATCTGTGCTTAAAACCTAAAAAGTTTTCACCTTTTTTGTTATGTCATAACTCGTACATAAACAGATACATAAATCTTGAAACTAAAACCATATGCATGCAAAAATAGATCTATAATATACATAGAACTTCTAAAAACATATACACAGAATGTAAATAGATCAAAAATCCCATAAAAAATAGCAGATCATTATATACATTCAAAACCCTTTAAACCCCTTTTTGTGTGTGTACTTACGGATTAAGAAAGAATAATTACTGGAAGATGCAAGAGAGATACAGAGAGAGATGGATTACCCAAACCCGAAGGATGGATCGGAAATGCAGGGAGGACCCGAGAACAAAACGGGTCGGATCTTATGGAGGAAATGAACTGCTAAAAGCAGTGAGTGAATTATTGGGACGGCTTTGGAGAAGATGATGGGATTATATTTTATAGCAAAAATACGGTGGGCCGGTTTTCACGTGACCAATTAAATAAAACAATTTGAATAAAATTACGCAGTGGTAGGAAAATGATACTCTCTAAATAGGGCGATGATTGTTGCACGATTTAAATTTATCTTTGCATTACTAAATTAATTATTTATAGTATGTTACGCTCTTATAAAAGGTTTAACTTTTTTCTTCAATGCCTTAGGTGTTTAAAGAAGGGAAATAATATGAATACCCCTATATATAACAAAATAGACTAAACTACCCTTAACTAATTATAGAAATGATATTTAGTCCATAAATAAAGAAATGTATGTTTGAAAATTACCAAGACCCATAATTAATCTAAATTGTGACAATAATAAAAATGTACATATAAATTTAATTTAAAAGCTAAAAGTTTCTAACAACATATAATGAAATTACTTTATTAATACTTATATAATGAAATTAACCGAATTAAATATCACGCTGCTTTACGCGGATCTCTGCTAGTACATTATAAAGCATATTTATTAATGAATAAATAAAAATAAATTAACTATTTACATTTAGAGTATACATTATAAAGCATATTTATTAATGAATAAATAAAAATAGGGAAAATTGATCATTTTGTCACAATTTTCGAACTTATATAAGGATTTGCTCTTGAAAATAGAAATTAACAATTTGCGCTACCCGGAAGCAAGTCGCAAGTTTGTGACTTGCGACCCGGCTACAAACAAGATCATGTCTGGGAACGTACATTTGGCGAACGGATCGCAAGGGTTGTACTACGATTTGTGACTTGCGTCCGTCAAAATATAACCCTCTATCGTCGCCACCCAATCTGACACCACTACCCAATCGTGAACCACCCAAACCACCGATGTATGTCGTCGCCACCCTTCCCCTAATCACCGCGAACCACCGATGTATACCCAGACACAACTTGTTTAACTCGAGTCATTCACCTAATGCTATGTCTCGGTCACCTAATGCTATTTGCCAGGTTGCAAGTCACAAGACCCCGGTCTGCGGTTGCAAGTCACAAGCTTGCGACTTGAACAAATCGTCAACTTTTTTTTCGAAGGGCAAGTCGTTATATTTATTCGGAATTTGTGGCAAATCGGTCAATTTTTATAAAAATGTTGTACAAATTACTATCTTAACAAATACATTAATAATATGTTAAAAATATATGTAACCAATAATAACATTTGATGATTTAATCTACAATCATTTGAGATATTTTAAGAACATTATCTAGAGGCGTTATGTCGTTAAAAAACTCTTTATTAGTGCTAAAATTAATAATGTAATTGTCATCATATAGTATAATGTTGGTTAAAAAGAAATGCAAAATACATGACCGATTGAGCTATTGATGAATTAAGAAGGTTCATAATTTTGTGAGAAGTAAGTGGAATTATCTTTTTTGTTCGGAGTAATTTTTTAGGATGATGATGAAGATTCGTGTAAAACTAAGCCTCGAGATAAAAAGAAAAGAAAAAAAAAGTTTTATATATATATATATATATATATATATATATATATATATATATATATATTTATTGTTAGGTTCAAACGAGAATCACAAAAAGATACAGAACTGCGAGAACTTTTTTAAATTACATTATTTTTATACATATAAACCCAACAAATTACATATAAATATAATTTAATGTTCATATTATTAACAAACAAAAGTTAAAAACCACAAAATGCACGTTAAATTATGAAACATATGAAATGTTCATATGTGCACAGATCATAAGTGCACATGTGAATGGAAATAATAAATTTGATTATAAAGCTCATTTTGAGGTTTTTTCAAACTATTTTGTTTTGAACTTTAATCTATATCAATATTTACATTTGATTGAATCATCAAACATGAAAAAATCCCTAAAATATAAAAGTTCTCGCAATTCTGTACCTAAAATATAAAAAAGAAGAAATTTAAAAGGGAGAAAATGGAGAAGCATTCTAGACCAATCATTTTAAATTATTGTCAAAAGGTATTATAGGTAATTACCTTTCAATGTATTTAATTAAATTATCATCATAAAATTCAATTTTAGATGGTAGTTTTCATTTCCTTAATTCGTGGAGCATATTCAATTGCATCAAGCGTATGCAGAAATCGATTTTACCTTACTCCATATAAAAATTAACTTTATTCCACTATTGCTTCTTGTTCAACAATTGAAAGATTATAAAATAATTTTTTCACATTTTGAAGAACAAATAGGGTAATGTTGTATTATATTTTAAGACCCTCCGATCATTTGATCTATGGATATGGTTAATATACGACTTGAGACTCATTCACACATATTTATGATTCACAAATTTGCACTTCAAAAACCTACAATGTTGATTCACTACACAATTATGATTCACAAATTTTCACTTAAAAAGCCTACAACCTTGATTCACTTTCTTGTATTAATTATTCACGTAAATTCATAACTTGATTTATTGTTTAGTAATTGTGATGTATAAATTTATACATGCATAACTTGATTCACTTTTTTTTCACTACGATTCACTTATATTTTACTATGATTCACTCATGTTTTACTATGATTCACTTTTAGTCCACTACGATTCATTAATTAATTGGTCAAAGCAATTAAATATATAGATAAGAAACAAGAGTAAAGTATATGTAGATATTATAGATATAAGCTTTTAGTTTTGTAAATACCCAAAAACATAACACCTTAAAAGGTTAAAAACCTGATAGTTAATGAAAATATAAGATAATATTGAAACTAAGAGTCAATCATGATGTGATTCACAAATACTTTTACTTTGATTCATTATAATAAAAATAAGTAATATTACCAAACATCAAACTGACCATGACATTTTTGATTCAATGTAAAGATGCACTTTTCTTCCAGACGCGTGGCTCACGTTTTGTGTAGATAAATTTTATTTTATTTATTTAATTGAAAATCTAAAAGTTCAATGGCCTTAATTATGGGAACTTAATAAAGTAGGTGCAACATTTTAGGAATGGACGACGGTTTCAAAGAATTGCATAGTAAAACTGACAAGTTTACCCCTTGAACTTGTAGCTAATATTGCATTCATGTCACTCCTTTTTTGAACCGTAGATCAACTTTTAAATGGTTGGGATTCTTTCTCGATCTCTCTTCTCCCACAAATTTTTCTTCTCCATATATTCCACTCCTATATATATATATATATTTCAAACAGAGAAACTTGTCACGTTAAATGCACCTAACCGAGTTAGATGAGTCAAATTTAGAAACGTGACTGGTTTTTTGAGTTCAGAGTAGTATGCTACATCTTTTATAATTCATGGTATTAGAAAACCTAATCACACAAGTTCGGGGTAATATGTTACATTTTGACCTAATAATTATTGCTATGATTGTTTATATTTTTTTATCATTAATGAAATTATCAAAAGTCGCTAAAAAGTGAATCAGATAAAACTAAAATATAATTTCAACTTTGTATAGAGAAAAGAAAATTGAATTTATCTAACAAAATATAAATTTTAAACTCTGATACATAAGGACAAATAAATCTTATTCAAAGTAAATACAAACTAACAATATATCCATGTAATATTTCTGATATAACCAACCCAAAAATAATAGAGCGAACGGAGTGGTTACATGTGGCACAAGCTGGTCATGGACATACTAGGTGACCATTTCAGCCCCGAGGTGGTCCTCGGTGTGGTAAAAAAATGGGTAATTTGAAGGGTACTCTGATCCCCGTATCATATTTCAATTGTACGCGTTTGTCCTACTCGCAAAGAGTATCAGCGACGGCCAAATCATATGTCCACAAATCACTACACATGTTGAGACACGAATTCGACTGCCTGACCTGTCAGTCACACATGTGAGGTCTTAACGTTTACGGTGAAAAGCTATAAGACGATAAGGCTCATGTTGAAAAATGTGAGGCTTGGAGAAACTTTTAATGTTTTTTTTCTTAAAAAATTGTTTCTTAGTTGATAAATAATATAATGTTTTAATATAAAGTGAACTCCTGTGATAATGTTTAAGAAGTACAAATAAAAATGATGTTCGATTTAATGTAGTTGTTAGTGTTAAAATAAAATGACGATGTTGTATCCAGTTTTTCTTAGAGTGGTCAATTGATCACTCCTTATACTCTTGTAAACCAAATTGAATGTCATTTACATCTATACTTGATCCTCTCATTGACTTTTTGTCTAATTTACTTAACATCCTCGTTTCAGATATCTAGGCTCAGTGTTACACAAATCTGCGAGGATAGATGACGATGTGACCCATCGTATTCAAGCAGGATGGTTGAAGTGGTGGGCGGCTTACCAACATGTGCTCATTTTTTCGAGGTGGTAGAAGTATTGATATTTTATCTAAATGTTGATATATAATCGTTTAACTTTTGTCATGTTAAAAGAAAATATTAATCAATATGTTGAAAAAATATACATCTACGTTGGTAAGCCCTGTCGATCAGTCGGATGGATTAGCCGCAGTAAGATGACAGTAAGACGGCCGGACCACGACGATACGGGGGTGTTCCCGTAGAAGGTATACTCATTCAACATTATAGATTAAGCTTTTGTTTTGCTATACAAAGATATACAATTATTTAAAATCGTTATGAATAAACTTTCAAAACTACTATTGAATCGAAAAGATAGTTCAGCTTCAGATATTGAAGAAGAACAGGATCAAACAAATTCTATTGAAATTTCTATATCAAATATTGAAAGTAATTTATTAAATTGGAATATACCCAAACAAGATGTTAGAACTATTTATAAAATATGATCATTTGATTATTTTCAAGGATACTCTATAAAAACAACAGAAAAAACTTTACCTTTATTACAAAATCATCAAAATATACAACTGTTTTCTAAAACTGCAATAAAAGAACATAAGAAAAATTATAAAACTTTACATATAGGATTAGTTCAAGTAGCTATTAAACCTATGACAAGAATAGGATTAGACGTTCCTACACTCATTATATTAAGAGATGCTAGATTATTAAATTTTAAGAATTCTTTATTAGCTATGGCAGAATCTAATATATGTAATGGCCCAATATATTTTAATTGTTATCCTAATTTTACTATATCATTATATGATCGTAATACACTAGATACTTTAACTTTAACAATTAAAACTAAAAATTTAGAAACAAAAGAAGGATCTAATCCAGTTGTAGTTATATATAGAATATACTATAAAACTATGACAACCACTATAGAACCTCGTTCTAGATTAATAACACCAAAAGACGAAACTCTTATATTTGAAGCTAATACTCAACATTCTAAAATAAATATACTCAAGAAATTAAAATGGAATGAAATTACACAAAATCAAAGTTGAATTATAGAAGATATAAGTATACCAAAACCTATTAAAAATACTAATCAAGTATCTAATATTATAGAAAATACTGATGGAAGTATAAATATAACTTTTGAAAATAGTAAGATAGAACCATCAAGATTTTCTACTTATATTCCAGAATCCTCTAGTTCTATGTCAGAAGATAACATATATTTAAGAAAAACTCAATCTATGAGAATGAGAGGAGTAGATTTTAATCAATCTATACCTAAACCTTTATATGAAGATGATAACAAAAGTGATGATTTTAATAATACTTATAATCCAATTAGATCTGAAGTAGATTGTTATAGAAATGAACAATTATGAGTGATACAAAAGTACAAATGGATAATGATAAGAATTCTACTATAAGTTTATGTTTAAAAATGCTATATGCAGAATCAAAAGAATTAAAGAGAGAATTAGAATATATTAAACATAATAAGATAAAGGGGAAAGATTTAGAATTCCATATTCGTCACCTAAAATATCATATAAAAACAAAAGGTAAAGCCAATAGAGAAGCAAGATCCAGACTAGTAATCTGTTAAAATGCCAAAAATAAAAACAACTATAACTATAAAAGATTTAAATTATTTAGAAAATGAAATATATAATGATTATAATAGAAAAAAATTAGACTGGTATAATTCTAAGTTTAACAAAAGTCAGAGAAATATAAATCAGTTAAAATGGCATTTATATGTATTTGAAAATAATGAAGTCATGTCATTCTTTTCATGGTTACACATATATTGTGCAAAAGAAGGAGTAGATTTTCTTTTTTTCGAAAAAGCTGAAACAATAACTAATATAAATAGAATGTATGTTAATATCAAAACAAAAGAAGAAACTATAAGAATTCATCCACCATATGAGGATGTAATTATAAAACAGAATAACGAAGAATATGTAGGAATTCCTTTAGTAAAAGTAAAAGATCAAAATTCTGATAAAATTATAAAAAACATAGCATATCAGAATAATTATACTTATGAAGTATTAAATACTATAGGCCAACAATTAGATCGAATAGAAAATAATAATAATAAACCCAGTACTTCTAAACCTAATAATAATAATAAAATTATAGAAGAATATCTGTTGGTGCATAAATGTGTGTCAGTCAGTTGGTCAACTTTTGTTCTATTAAAGTTAATTAGTCTGAGTGTGTGAAGTATAAAGTTTGTATTTTCGAGTTTGTAAATGAAATGTAATTATAGAAAATACACAATATACTGGTCGTGCGACACAGAGCCTGTGTCGCTATAGCGACACAAGGGTTGTGTCGCAATGGGCTGGGCCTGCGACATAGGGCTTGTGTCGCAGGGTCCAGTAGAGTGTCTATATATATCGAGTTAGGATTTCGTTTTTGGGTTGATCAAACCCTAGAGAGAGAGAGAGATACGGCAGAGAGAGTGGGAAGAGAGAGTTAGTGAGTTTGTAATCGTTATTCTTCAATTGTTAATATATACGAAAAGATTATAAATCGTTGTGTTTGTGTTTACGTTTCAATTGCTTGATTGATTGTTTCCACCTTTCAATTGAGTCAAACGACAAGTCTAGATCCGTGATTAAGGGAACCAACAAGTGGTATCAGAGCCTTTGGGCGTTTGTTTAAAGATTTGATCGTTAATTGAAATGTTTTCGGTTTGATTCGTGGTGTTTTTGGTGGTTTGATCAACGTTTTGGGTCAAATCAGTTGAATATTTAGCTTCTGGAAGTGTATTTCGGGGTTTGTTCATCAATTATCGTTCGAAATTCGTTAGGGTTTCGAAAACTTTCGATTTTTAGGGTTTTTGGAGCTGCTGGCCGCGACATTGCGACACTAGGTGCGACACAAGCCTTAGCGACACAAGCAGCGACATAACCTTTGTGTCGTATTTAGGGTTTTCACGACATAAGCTTGCGACACCAGATCGGTTTTTGCGACACTAGGAGCGACACAATACTTAGCGACACAGCCTGCGACACAAGTGTGCGACGCAGACTGCGACACAGCCTGCGACACAGCCTGCGACACTAACTTTGTGTCACACAAAAAAAAAAAAAAAAAAAGTCTTTTGGCGGGAAATTTTTCGCATTATCAAATTTTGTTTTTACGCTTAAAAGGTCTTAATTTTAGTTGTGAAAAAGTTTCGTTTTGCTCGGGTAGTTTTCGATATTTTCGACTCAAATTTTGGAGGGAAAAGTCAAAAGGGCTAAATTTGAAAACTAGTCATTTGGTAACATTTTGTTTTAAAAATGTCTCTTCAAAGCTTTAGTCAATTATTAAAACATAACAATGAGATAGGTAGCACTAATAAACCTCCGCTATTCACTACCAGTACTAATTATGTTGATTGACGAATACGTTTTGAGAGTTTCATCTCCTATAACGATCCTGATATGATGATTCCCTTGCTTGAACGATATGTTCATCCTCTTGCTGATGGAGATTTCCCAGGAGTTGCTCCACGAAAATCCGTTAGGTCTATGACTCCAGAAGAGAAGAAGTTATGGGATTTAGAACGAAAAACTCACTCCGCTTTAACAATGAGTTTAGCTACTGACGTAATGAGATTGTTTAAACATAATGACACTGCTTATGATCTTTGGCAAGCCATTGAAAAGCGTTGTGGGGGAAACGAAAAGTATAAAAAGAGTAAACTGGACCTCGTGAAAAAACAGTTTGAGATGTTTGATATATTGCCTAATGAATCTATCACTCAATTGTTTAATAGATACTCAAGATTGGTTAATGAGTTATCTGAGGGTGGAGTTATCCTAGCCACAGAGGATGTGAACAAGAAACTCTTAGGTGCTTTACCTAAGAAATGGGATCAACGTGTCATGATGATGGAAGAACAAGAGGAGGTTATGGCATTATCATTAGAAGATCTCATTGGGAGACTGCAAGCTTATGCACTTGATATGCAACGAAAAGAAACTAAATCAAGTGCCTATGTTCAAGAGCCTAGCTTGTATGGGGCTCAATCTCCTACTGATGAGAGCACTGGTGGGGTGGCTTTCATGTCCGGTGGTACCTCAACATCTAGTTCTCAAACAGGTGCTTCATCACAGGGAAGAGCACATTATTCTTCCAATACACCAACGACACCGGCTACTGAAGAAAATGCTGCTGTCTTCCAAGCTTTTCTCAGCGCTTATGACAGTTTCTTATCAAAGAAGACCAGTACCATTGATCTCACTGATAGGGATTTTGAACAGATCGACCCTGATGATCTGGAAAGAATGGATATCAGGTGGAATATGGCTATGTTAACTAGAAGAGCCAAAAGGTACTTGCAGAGAACTGGGAGAAAGCACCTGGAAGATGAAACTGATGAAGGTTTGGGTTTCGACAAAAGTAAAGTGCGATGCTACAACTGTCAGATCTTGGGCATTTTGCTAAAGAATGTGAGAAGACCAAACAGCCCCCATCTGGCTTCACAAAGCCTTCTCCTACTAAGCAACCTGTTACTACCGCTTCAAATGCCTTTCTCATGTTAAACGAAGACGCTTATGATTGGAGTGCTCATGATGATCTGAGCGAAAATAAAGCTCTCATGGCTCACATCTTGAATAAACCCGAGGTACCTATTGAAGAGCCATTATCTTGTGTGTCATGTATCAAATTAACTAACAAAGTTAACAGATACAGTGAGGATAATGAACGCCTTACGTCTGAGTTAGAACAACTTAATAAGGCAAATAAAATTTTAAAGGAAAATGAAATGACTTTTGATAAAAAACTAAATGCTGCTTTCGAAGAAAGAAAAGCACTTAGGGCCAAAATTTTTAGTCAGCAAGACGCAATAGATAGTTATATGAATATGAAACTGATAATGAAAAAGGAACTTGCTGACTCACAGGCCGAAGTAATTGAATTAAAAAGAAAGCTGTCAAATTTTTCAACATCCTCACTGGTCTTTGATGAGATCCTACAATCGCAAAGGACAGATACGAAGAGTAAGGCTGGTCTTGGTTACCGCAATGTACCACCTCCTTCTGACTATCTGCCAATGCCTTCCAAGGATGCAACCAAAGACTTTGTACCTACCTTTACAAAGGTAGATACAAAATCTGTTGCTGAGCCAGTGTTTGATACAACACCTGCTGTTAAGATGCCTGAGTTTGTTAAGGCTAACGTAATGCCTCCAGTTAATATTGATGAGCCTATTGAGGTAGAGGATTTAACTGAAGAGGCTCAGATTAAAATTGAAAAGGTTGATGTTAAACCCGAAAATCATATAATTACTAATGAATCTGAAAAGGCTTTTAATAGTAAGGGTAAAAACAAGGTTGTAAATGAATCCGAATCTGTTAAAATCTCAAAGAAGGATTCAAAAGGAAAATCTTCACATAATTCACAATCATCTGTGAATAATCTGAAGAACGAGAAAATAATTAATAAATCTATTAAAAAACAACCTTCAACATCTACCTGTTCAACTTTAGAGGCCTCTACATCAACATGTACGCATAAGTGTTCATTTTCTGTAAATGCCTCAACTTCTAAGCCTCCCTCAGTAAATCCTCCATTGAAACAATTTGAGGGGAGTCACTGGAAAAGGCCGTATGTGGAAAGGCGGTCGTGTTATCGGTGTGGTCAACAGGGCCACATCATTAGGGATTGTCGGTTATTATCCCTAGATAGGTTTGGTAGAGGGATGCCAAGAACTTCATTTTTTAGAAATTCTTTTCAAAAATCCGTTTCAAGGCGTGGTTCGTTTTCGCCTGTATCTAGTTGTGCATCCAACTCTCCAAAACCTATGGTTAGAGTAAACAAAGGTGTGCCCAGTAGACCTCAAGTCCAAAAGCACAACATTGTTGAAAACAAAACATCTGAACCTAACCAGGTTTGGAAACCAAAATTACAAACGACACATCAATGAAATCATCTGAATTTTTAAAATATCATAAACTCATTGATGTGATGGTTATGGATGATAGTGGACAGCCCAAGTCTATCAAGGCTTGGGTGTCTCATAATTACTAATGATTGTTTGTGGTGATGCAGTCAGGTTTTTGATCGCTAATACTTTTAGTGACTGCAAGGATACGAAGAAGGTTGATTTCAAGGTGCTTATTTGTGGTGCTTATGTTTGAGTGAATGGATGAAATTCTAAAGTGATACGAGGTGGTTAATAAGTGCTAAAAGTATTTGAGTTTGACTTGATATGTGACTTGAAATTTTTGTTTCTTTCATGATTATTTGTTGTTTTTGAGTAAAGAATTTGCTGTTCGGGGGGAGTAATTTTAAAATTTTAATTTAAAAAGTTTGAAAAATATGAACAGGCAAATTCTTGAAAAAAGCAACTGCCACTCTTTATACTTGTTAGTATTAAAGAAATGCAATAGTTGCAACATTGTTAAAAATAGACGTTGAATTGTGTCTGTAAACAATTTGGGAAATGATAGTACATCAGGAGACATGCATAAAATGGATTTTTAAGGTTTATGTTTGATGTGTCAGTAGATTTATCTAGCATACTTGAAATACCTTTTATAAATATTAGCTTCATCAAATGATGTATTGGTAGGCATTTGTTCTAAAGTTACTAAGAAGCTTAACTTTCAAATATGCATATTACTTTATATAAAGACATATTAATATGTATGACATTAAGTTAAAATAAGGGCAAAAATATCCAAAATATTTTAACGCTTCGTCTTAATATTTGGATAATAAACATGTTATGATCTAAAATATAGGGTCTTTGTATGGTGTTATCTGGGGGAATATATTAGTTGTCTCCTCTGTTGTATGAAAATACAGACCTGGTTTCATCTAATATATTCTTGAAAAGAACTTAGGTGCGTAGTCTATGTTAAGTTATGGACAACTATTACGTACCCGTGGCATTCTTAATTCTACAAAATATAATGCACTAATGTATAAACCAAAGTTATACAAAGATTGCCTCGTCCTGGTTTGTGTTAAACTATGGTACTCTGTTGTACGAAAGTACAGACCTGTACCCTCTAGTTTAATTGTTCAGACTGGTGTTGGTTCAACCAGAACTATTGTTTATGTGACTCTGTTGTACGAAAGTACAGACCTGTCACCGCTAACTTGGTTCTAAAGATACGTTCATACCCTCACCTTCTATATAGAAAATACTAACATGTTTTTGATTTCAAATGTATATTTTAATGTGATTTATATACTATAATATGCATGCTAATAATAACACAAGTGGTTCATCTCATTATGAGTTGACATCATACACTTAAGTACAAATGTTTAGATGGATAAAAATATCAATAATCGTCTTGAAATAATCTTTATAACAGGTGATTTAAATATGCTAAGTAAATTTAAAGTGGACAAATATACTGATAATCGAAATAACACTTACTATTTCCTAATAATTGCATGTTATCCTGATATGATCCCTAACCAGACCAAAACAATTCCGTCCCCAAAAGGATTGTTTATTTATTGCTTTCAGTATTTTAATTCTGTCTTATAAAGAAAATTACAAAAATATTTTATTTCTGAGTTATTTTATTCAAGTTACATATCATGCTCATATTCAAACGATAAGAATTGATGAGAGTTCTCCAAAGACTTTGAAGATAAATATTATTGGATAAGCTATTGATGAAAGAGATGATGGTCACTGAAGTTGAAGATCTAATTAGTTGTCAGTCATATGAAACTGAACATCAAGATTTTTGAAGACCAAGCTATCTCCATGGGGAAGTTTATTGGTGAAGACTAATTGAAGATTAATTGACCAAGCTGCTGACATGGGGGAGTTTGTTGGTGCATAAATGTGTGTCAGTCAGTTGGTCAACTTTTGTTCTATTAAAGTTAATTAGTCTGAGTGTGTGAAGTATAAAGTTTGTATTTTCGAGTTTGTAAATGAAATGTAATTATAGAAAATACACAATATACTGGTCGTGTGACACAGAGCCCGTGTCGCTATAACGACACAAGGGTTGTGTCGCAATGGGCTGGGCCTGAGACATAGGGCTTGTGTCGCAGGGTCCAGTAGAGTGTCTATATATATCGAGTTAGGATTTCGTTTTTGGGTTGATCAAACCCTAGAGAGAGAGAGATACGGCAGAGAGAGTGGGAAGAGAGAGTTAGTGAGTTTGTAATCGTTATTCTTCAATTGTTAATATATACGAAAAGATTATAAATCGTTGTGTTTGCGTTTACGTTTCAATTGCTTGATTGATTGTTTCCGCCTTTCAATTGAGTCAAACTACAAGTCTAGATCCGTGATTAAGGGAACCAACAATATCCTTTATTTATACCATACCAAATAGATACTCCTATAGAAAGACAAAATATTATATTAAAAGAAATTGAAAATAAATTATCTCAATTAAATATATCGAATAATAAAATTAATGTAATAAATGAAAAAGAATTTTCTGAAGATAATATTCCTAATATAATAAATCAATTTGATGATGAAAAATAAGCAGAATAAAACATAAACCTTATACTTCAAATAAGACTTATACTCCAAGACCGGAAACTCGAAATTATTATTATAGACCAACACCTCCAGATTTACAATATGAAGAACGCCATACTTTAGTTCAAGCTAAATATGATGGAACTTCTATATATGAATGGAATATAGATGGTCAATCAGAATATCAAATTTTAAATCTATTATAAAAAATGACTATGGCAGCTACTGCATATAAATCAAATGGCAATACTGAATTTAAAGTAGCACAAATGATTATATCAGGATTCACTGGAATATTAAAAGGTTGGTGGGATAGCTATGTAACTCAAGAAGAGAAAAATGCTATATTAAATGCAAAAAGAACTATAATTAAAAGTGAAAATGGTCAAACTACTCAAACACAGATAGATGATATGATGAACACATTAATATATGCTATATTAAAAAACTATGTAGGAAATCCAACAGCTTATCAAGAGAGAAACTCGTCTATATTATTAAATTTAACATGTAGAAAATTATAAGATTTTAGATGGTATAAAGATGTATTTCTAGCGAAGGTTATGACTAGACCAGATTGTAAGGAAGCATATTGGAAAGAAAGACTTATAGCAGGTATACCTAAATTATTTGCTGAAAGAATTAGAAATAAATTAAGCCATGATTATAATAATAATATACCTTATAAAAATTAACATATGGTGAAATTATAAATTATGTTAATCAAGAAGGATTAGCTATATGTTCAGATCTAAAATTAAAAGCTAAAATTAAAAAAGAAGGTGTTAATTCTAGACAAGAGTTAGGAGATTTCTATCAATAATATGGATATGAATCTTTAAAGTTACCTCCCTCTAGTTCTAAAAAAATTAAAAATAGATATAAAAGTAAATACAAAAAACATTATAAAAAAGAACAAGAGTATGAAAAAGGAGATAATTATAGACAAAATAAAGGAAAAAGAAAAATTCCATTTAAAAGATTTAACCAAAGTAAACAGAAAGATATTATAATATGTTATAAATGTGAAAGAAATAGCCATATGGCAAAAGACTGCTATGTTAAAAGGAAAATAAATGAGTTAGATATATCTGATGAACTTAAAAATCAAATTAGTAAATTAATTATAAGAGATAGCTCATGCGAATCTAGTATATCATATTATAGTGAAAATGATATAAATGCTTTAGAAGAAAACACCTCTAGTAGTGAATCTGATATATGTGAATGTATAGGAAATTGTAATTGTGATTATAAATCAATTAATGTTATAACCAAAAGTAGTAAAAAGTAGTAAAATAGAACAATTAATAGATTTAATAAATAAAATAGAGGATAAAGATATAAAAAGGATATATCTTCAGAAATTAGAAGAAAATTTAAATAATAACACAGAAGAAAATAAAATTATAGATAATCAAGAGTATAATTTTAATGAAATATGTAAGAGATTTAACAAAAATATAAATCCTATAACAATTCCACAATTGCAAGAAGAACTTAATAATGTAAAATTAGAAATAAAAATTTTAAAACAAAGAATAGAAAAGGTAGAAAATAATAAAAATCCAGTATATGAAGAAGAAGTAAAATCAGAAAATGAACCTATTATAAATATAATAAGAAAAGTAAAGTATCAAAGTAAAGTATAGTCATCAATAAAAATTTTAAGCTATCATTAACAGCTTTATTAGATTTAGGAGCAGATTTAAATTGTATACAAGAAGGTCTAATTCCCACTCAATATTATTAAAAGTCTTCTGAAAAATTATCATCACTAGACTAAAAATAAATTATAAGTTATCTAATGTTCATATATGTAAGGATAATTACTGTTATAATACCCAATTAGTTTTAGTAAAAAATTTAACATCTCAACTTATATTAGGACAACCATTTATATTACAATTATACCCTTTCTCAGTAGATGAAAAGGGATCAACCACAAAGGTTTTAAACAAAAATATAACCTTTGAATTTGTTCACCCCGTTATAACTAAAGAAATAAATTTATTAGAAAGTAAGAAGAAACAAGTAGAATATTTAGTGAGTGAAATAAATGACAAAAGAATATATAATCAATGAAAAGATAAAACTATACAAATTAAAATAAAAGTATTAGAAGAAAAATTTAAGAATAATGTATGCGCAACTATACCTAATGCATTTTGAAAAAGGAAACAACACATAGTAAGATTGCCCTATATTAAAGAATTTAGTGAGAAAAATATTCCTACTAAATCAAAATCTATACATATGTCTATAGAATTAGAACAACATTGTAAAAAAGAAATACAAGATTTATTAGATAAAAAACTTATACGACCATCCAAATCCCCTTGGTCATGCTCAGCCTTCTATGTTATAAATAACGCTGAAATAGAAAAAGGAGCACCTAGATTAGTTATAAATTATAAACCCTTAAACAAAGTATTAGAATGGATTAGATACCTTATACCAAATAAAAGAGATTTATTAAAAAACTTATATGATTCAAAAATATTTTCAAAGTTTGATATGAAATCAGAATTCTGGTAAATCCAAATAAAAGAAGAAGATAAATATAAAACAGGTTTTAATGTTCCTTTTGGACACTATGAATGAAACGTAATGCCTTTTGGCTTAAAAAACGCTCCATCAGAATTTCAAAATATAATGAATGATATAATTTTACCTTTAGGAAATTTTGCAATAGTTTATATTGACGATGTTTTAATATTCTCAAAAAATATAGATCAACATTTTAAACATTTAAATGCATTTTATGATATTATATATAAAAATGGATTAGCTATTTCTCCAACTAAAATATCTCTATTTCAAACAGAAGTAAGATTTTTTTGACATAATATAATACAAGGAACTATAAAGGCAATAGATAGAAGCTTAGAATTCTCAACTAAGTTTCCTGATGAAATAAAAGATAAAACCCAATTACAAAGATTTTTAGGATGTTTAAACTATATACATGATTTTTTTAAGGATTTAGGAATCGTTTTAAACCTTTATATGATAGGTTAAAGGAAAACCCCAAATCTTGGACAGAAGTGCATTCTAAAATAGTAAGGCATATAAATGAAAAAATAAAATATTTACCATGTTTAAATATACCTCATCGAGACGCTAATCTTATAATAGAGACAGATGCTAGTAACTTAGGTTATGGTGGTATATTAAAACAAAAATTATCTGATAATAAAGAAGAACAGTTAGTAATGTTTTATTCTGGTTCATGGAATGAAAGTCAGAAAAGCTATTCTACTATTAAAAAAGAAATTTTAAGCATTGTTTTAAATATTAAAAAGTTTGAAGACGATTTATATATGAAAAATTTTATATTAAGAATTGATTGTTTATCTACAAAATATATTTTAGAAAAAGATATAAAAAATTTAATTTCTAAACAAATTTTTGCTAGATAGCAGGCTATATTAAGTAATTTCGATTTCACCATTGAATTTATCAAAGGAGAGAATAATTCTCTATCAGACTTTTTATCTCGAGAATTTTTATAGGGAAAATGAGCAGTTTCGAATCTGGAAAGAAAGTTATATTAACAAGACAGACTATAGCAAAACTTGAAAAGGAGAAAAGCCCATCTCCAACCTCTTCTAGGGAATTTTCATCCCTTCCTATACATCAGAACAAATTGAGCCTATATCCCCTTTTTCTAACAAAGTCAGACCTCCATATTCTATTCTAGCCTAGTTGCAAGATATACCAAAGTCTCCCATATCTCAACAAAGACCATTCACTCCTATAAGAACATCTCCCACTTTATCAAGGTCTCCTTCTACATCCAGTTCAAACGAGTACGTTATAAACCCAAATAGACAAGTTATAAAAATTCTAGAACCATTTGAGGAAGAAAAGTTGAAACAAAATTTCCAAGCACTTATAGAGTATTTATATCGCAGAAACACCCACTTTTATAGTAATGACTATCAAACCAGATAATATTATTAAGCAGTTCTAGTTGATTCCGGGTTAGTTGTTATAGAACACACTACTAACCCAAAAAAACGTGATAGATTGTAGCAAGGTCAAAATTATCAAAATTATAACTCTAGAAGAATGGTCTATCAAACCATATGCATCTAAAGTTTTATCAGGACATCCTTCTTATCCCGTCTATACTTACTATGACTATCAAGAAGCATGGTTTAAAGCTTTCTTATTAAGAAGCTTTAATCGTACTTGGTTTTTGTATTTTGCGGATAAATTCTCTAATATATATCCAAGATGGTTTGTCAAATGGTTCAGATATATGGGAATCATTCCTGAAGCCTTTCCACCAAAGGTTCTTGAAGGTTATAACAAGTTCAAAGTCTATTATAAACATGAGAATCTTTCACCCTTTGAGTATACTCTTCAGTTCACAGTTATATTCAAGCTCCCATGGATTATGTTATTCACCTATAAGAAACAAGAAGCTTAAGATATCAGTCCACCCCTTCTATATAGACAGTTCAATGTCAAATGGTGGAAAAGAATCAACGAGGATAAAGAAAATGCTAAAGCAGTTACGGAATTTTATAATGAAAGTCTAAACCAATCAGCAAGCTCTTCTACTCCAGTACAGAATATTCAAGATGCAGATTTTATTAGCAGAATTCAGGCATGCTCGTCGCCTGAAGATATACAACGAATTATAAATGAGATTAAGAAATCTCCCACTCTAAGTGAAGATCTTCTCCAAGATGCCCAAGATCCCTATTATGATATTACTCTAAATTAGCAAAAGTCCAAATGAGAGTTTATTTATGTGAACCAATTATAAATTCAGTTTGAGTCTATATGAACAACAGAGAGTCACATCTTTATATAAAAAGTAATAAGAGTCTATATTAAAGAAAGAGAGTCTTTATTTATGTGAGCCAGTTATAAATTTAGTTTGAGTCTATATGAACAACAGAGAGTCACATCTTTATATTATAAGTTTAATATGAAGTCTATATTAGCACAAGAGAGTCTCTATCCTTATAAACCAATAAAATACTAAAATAAAATATTATAACAGGTTTATACACCTCCACGTAAAATCTTCATATCAATTATGAAGAATCTCTTTTACAGATATCAAGACAAGCTCATGGCAGACAAAATTATTTCAAAAGGTCTTAATAATTCAACAAGATGACAAGAGAAGACAAATTATGAGGAATCTCTTAGCTCATTCGGAGCAAAAGGGCTTGCTTCCTTTATACCCTTTCTTTTCCTCAAAACCCATAGCATAGACCTTAGCATTTTCCGGCCTTTTCGCTTGTTGTTGACCTTGGTTATTACTGGGATTTCCATCCCACTTTCTCTTGTTGTCCCCAGTTGTAGGTGTCCCACGCCGGACCACCCGTGCCATTAAGTTGTGGGCCATGCGAACGGCGCTCTGAATCGTTCCAGGGTTTGAAGCAGTGACAATCCCCTGGATCTGCGCTGGGAGTCCCCAGATGTATCTATCTATTCGTTTGTACTAAGGGTCCACCATGGATGGGCACAGAAGTGCCAACTGATGGAAACGAGTGGTGTACCTAGCGATGTCGTTTCCCTTTACAGTAAGGTTCCAAAATTCTACTTCCAGCTGATGTAGTTCCTCCCTGGGACAGTATTCGTCCCTCATCATCTTTTTCAAGTCTTCCCACGGAAGTTGGTATGCAGCATCGATTCCCATGGACTGAGCATACGTGTTCCACCAAGTAAGTGCTCCATCCGAGAGTGTGCATGTAGAATACTTAACCTTGCAGTCCTCAGTACAGTTGCAAATACGGAATACTGATTCCATCTTCTCGAACCATCGTATTAGTCCAATGGCTCCTTCAGTGTCCTCGAAGCTGAGGGGTTTGCAGTTCATAAAATCCTTGTAGGAACATGGTTTGGTTGTCGGGGTTGGGTTTGTTGTGCCTTCGCTGTCAACCCGTGGATTCAATCCACTGTTCCTGTTTGCTTCTTGAGCTGCCAGAGCATCGGCTACTCCTTGAGCGATGAGTTGTGCAATTTCTGCTTGGCTATAGGTCTGTCTTCGTGGCGGCATGATTCCTCAATGAAAGAGAGTAAAAGAATGAATGAGATTCTTGTACGAAGATTTAGATTATCGCAGGTATATAGGGCATCACACACGACGATCAATAGCGCAAGGTAATAGAGTTAGTAGGAATGTGATGTGGACTAGCTCGGGATATTCTGGTAGTTCTTCCACGTCTCAAAAGTTGGGTTTAGTCAAATAGGAGATTCAAAAGTATTCATGACAATGACCGAGTAGTGTTCTTAGAGTAGTCATTTATGACTGTGTTATCGTTTCAGAGTGAACAAATGTTTGGTAGAAATAGTTGGAAATCCCGTAGTTGCAAGTACCCCTTGTCGTAATGATCAAAATCATCAAATCGTTGTTGAAATAGTTTGTGGGCTTAGTCATTGTGAGTACCCCTCGCGATACTAACCCAGTTGTGTGTATAGTGATCAAAGTCGCAAACCAAGTTATGCGTAAATCGTTATTGTTGGAAAAACATTTCCAATACGTAGGTGTTGTGGTTGACCAATTTCATTGGCGGACATCTGCACGACGACAGGTTCTAGAGATTTGTGCATCAGTCGTAGTAGTATGGATAGCGTAGGGTTCAGTTTCGAGGTGATCTGTCAGCCCTTCTAGTCGAGTATAACACACGCGATTCGTAGGTTTATGATAAAGGAGAAAAGAGAAGAGTACGAAGCAGAGGAAACAGATGTGTCGCGCCTAGGTGACGAATTCTCGTGTGGTTCTAGTTCCATTGGTTTATCCTCAGACGGAACCTCCTCAAGTGGGTCCTCTTTCGGATGGGTTCTCCTCAGTAGTGTCGTTGTCTGGTATGTGTGGTCAAGCGGTTACCGTGGTTGTCTCCATAGTAGTTGGTAAAATTTGAGTCTCGTCCCCTATGTCAGGTGATGCTACGATAGGAAGGTCCGGCATTTCTTGTGGCGAGCGTATTAGTAAGTGAGGTCTAGGTATATACATACATCATATAGTAGTCTAATAAGTATTGCACGTATAGGTCTGGTCCCGTTTCTAACGTAGTCCAGGTCTACTAATGTATTCCCGTTTGCCATAACCATTTCAAAGCTTGCATCGGTTCTCCTTCAATTGTACATAGTTGATCAGGCTATGTTAAATTAAGTTCGAATGACGCAATATCTGAACCAGTTATACCTAATGAGGAATACTATCTTAACGGTTATAGTCTAGGCCAACTAATGCAACCTAGTTTGCTATAACCTTTAGCTCTGATACCAATCTGTCGCACCCCCAAATTTACTCTGCAGCAGAAGTCGGGTCGGGGCGCGACTAATCAAGTAATCATTGCACTAAGGTAAAGCAAACGACTCTATATGAGACGTTTTTTAAAATAGTACAAAAGTAGTTACATTGATATAATTAAAGGTTTACATTAGTCTCGAGTTCGTGAGATGAAATCCTGAAGATTCTAGTACATAACGATTATACAAAAATAATGTAAGAAAATCTTCATATACGTATAATGCATGCGACTCGAGCTAGCAAGCAATCCCTTGGGCAACCCTACTGTTGTTGAGTACCTGAGAAATACACGCTAAAAGGTCAACAATAATGTTGGTGAGCTCATAGGTTTACGTAGTTAAAATCATAGTATGAACCACAAGATTTCAGAGTTATCGTAGTAGCACGAATGCCAAAGTAAATCATAGTATACTATTGCCATGGGCTCATAGTTCCGAAGCTTAACCGTAGTTGGTATCTCCAGTTAAGTGTATAAACCAGTACACTCGGATTACGAAATATTATGCGTCCGTATAGTAGTTAGAGCGACTAACCCCGAACGGCGGACTGTCAGTTCCCGATAGATCTATCCATAATGTTCGCGCTTAGTATAAACGGGCTATGATATTTGTTGGAGACCATCGTATTTTGGTTTAGTTTACCCATGCAATCCGTATAAGTTTTCATAGTACTTGTGTTCATAGAAACAAAGCAGTGTATTCTCACCCCAAAGTAAGTAAAACAGTAAAAGTAAAAGTGGGGCTGTGAGACTCACCTGATTCTTGAAAGCAGTTATATCAAAGAGTGGGTGTTCGTGTCCCAAAGTGCAATCTTCTAGCGCCCTAAACGCGTAAGATTGTATGTAAGTGGTGGGTTAATGTCCACTTATGTATGCAAGTGGAGGGTTAATGTCCACTTGTGCTAGTCGTCCACTCAACTAGCTATGTCGAAAGTTTGTTTATCGTTTGTGTTTAGAAAACGTGTACGGCCCGTTGGTGAGGCCTTGTAATAATAATCCCCGAAAACATTATTATCATGTTTTGTTCCGTTGTATACTTATAGGAGTATATGTGTTGCGTATATGTGTAGTGTCGTATACGATTTAGTGGTTGATACGTGAGTTTGACACTTAGTGTAAATCATGTTTTCAATCTGTTATGATTAGCGACATTAGATGGCGGCACTGGGTTGCGAAGCTGAGGTTAGTGTCGCAAGATGTGAACATTGGTGATGTTGCGACACTAGGATTAGTGTCGCAGGTGTCAGGAATTTAATTAAGTTGCGACTCTAGAGTTAGTGTCGCAGTCGACGAATTTAGTAACTGTGCGACACAAGATTTAGTGTCGCATGTCGCGACACTAGAATTGTTTAGCGACACAAGGGTTACAACTGTTAGTTCAAATTGTTGCGACACTAGTTTAGTGTCGCAGGTTGCGGCACTCGAATGATATTGCGACACAAGGTTAGTGTCGCAGATTTGTATTGTTTTATGGTTTAGCGACACAGGCTTAGTGTCGCACCCGATTTGGGCCTGGTGCGACACTAACGAGCTCTTGGGTGTTCGGGTTTGGAAACTTGGTCAAACGTGCTCGGTTTGACCCGAAACTTTTAGGGAAGTCTTAAATATGTTTTTAGAGCTTAGAAAAATTATCGTTACGTTTTGTGGTCAACCCGAAAGTGTCGTTTTAAAACTTTTGCAAAAACAGTCCCTGTGGTTAATTTTCCAGATTTTGAGTCGTTTTCGTGGTTCGTTTTGACTAGTCAAAGTGTCGAGATAAAATCCGAGAAAATTACCAGTTGTTCATATACATCTTAACTAATTTCAGTAATTTTTCTGGAATTTTTGAGCAAGTCTAAGTATTTTTAATAATTCCATCTATCCTCTGAGGTCCAAAATCGACCAATCTGGACACATGTTCAAAGATCGAATTACTGAGCAAAATCTACACATTTTCAAAGAAAGTTATCTAAACGACATTCGTACCTAACAAAATTTGTGAGATTTTGGCGGTAGTTTCAAGTCACTTGGAGTCGTGTATCTCGAGTTATGGACTCGAGAAGTTGAGTCAAAAATTTGTCACCCGTAACAGTTTGGCGACACATTTTTGTAAAATCATTTACGGGTATCAAACGGTGTCGAAAAATTATGAAACCACTTGGAGATGAAAGCTAACTCTTTAAACTTAATTTTTGTCTTTTGATTCATCCATTTTCGTTAAGTTCTGAGCACGAAACTTCCCCTTGAAGTTGGGCCAAGTTTCTGCCCAGAAACTGTTGGCGTTTTTATGTTTTCAAAAACGTTTTTCGACTTTATTTTTGGACATAATCTTGTTATATGGACATTATAACATGATTATATGTATGTTTCAAGTAACATAAAAGAGGGATAGAGTTTCTTACAAAGAAGTTGATGAAAGCACGAAGAATGAAGGTCGAAAGCTCGTTTTTTTGCTTTTTCTTGCAAACCGAAAGAGATGATGCTATGGTGGTTTATAGTGATGCTCTTGGTGGTTTGTGGTGGTGATTTGGGAGGGCTTGGGGGCTGGAAAAATCGCAGAGATCAAAAGAGAGAGACGGGAGAGTTGAGAGAAAGAGAAATGATGGTGTGAAGTTGAGTGTGTGTGAAGTGAATGAATGGGTATGGGGTATGGGAGGAGATATGGGTCTTGAGTGTGGGGGAGGGAAAGATGGCAGATTTGTGTGGGCCCCACCAAGGTGTGGGTGTGTTAAATATTGTTTCTCAAGTTTACGTTACGTGCGGTACCCATTTACCCGTTCGTTTCGTCGCTCGTTAAACGTTAAACGTTTATTCGTTATGTTTTTCGTTAACATTTTATTCGCGTGAATTTTGGTTGAAGTTTTATTTAAAATGCTTCATTTTAAGTTATTGAAATATATTTCGGGCTTCGTTCGGTTGTCGGGCGTGATTCGTGCGTTTTTGTCGTGTACGGTGCGTTTTATACGAAATGTAAAACGTTTTAGATATTATTGTAACGATATAAGTTAAATAACGATTATTTAATGTAATTTCGTTATTTAATAAAATATTTTTCACCAACGTCCGTATTATTGTGCCGGATTCCATCCGATCGATTAGCGTAATTATAATGAATTACGTGCGTGTGTATATATAATATACCAAATGTTACTGTACTTAGCCCTATTTCAAACTAAATACAAGTAATGATAATCAAGCTTAGGGTAATTACTACGCCTAAGTGCCGGTTGTCACAGTTTATCTACTTCTCAATGTTCAAAAACTTTAGATTTTAATATATGTATATCTCCTGTAGTTCAGACAGATCATATATCACTTATAGAAAAGGAAGCAAGTTCTTGTATAACAAGTTGTCCATGTATATATTCTGAATCTATAAATAAAGGTATTCTTCTCTAATATTTTAACTATTATGATATTATTATTGTTTCTATTTTAATTATATATATATATATATATATATATATAGTTACGACTATCTACACACATACACTCACTTGTTGGGAGTCTTTCTGAAAGCAGTCTGTTTACCTTAGGGTGAACGTATGACTATTTACACTCTACCTCCCCTATATCCTGTTTTTGATGAAATTGGATTTTGTTGTTGTATAAATATGATAAATCATTAAAAAAGGCAAGCGTTGCAAGGGCAACAACCACACATCGATGGGAGCAACGGTGGTGAGAGCACATGTGCTTCTCTCATTTTATAAAAGTACGTGTTTTTTTGATAAGTTTGATGGTATACGGTCTTTATAAATTTGTTTATTAATATATTAGCAGCTTACCTCCGCGATGTGACGAAATAATATGTGAAATTGTTGAAAAAAGGAAGTGATTAATCTTTGTTAAACTGATTTGGTTGATAAGTCTTATATCAATTATATAGTAACAATTATGACGTATTAATACAGATATAGAGTCCGTTGATAATTAAATAATCTGCAATAATAAGAGACTAGATTATAACCCGCAAAATTTGCGAGCTACTTCATGATTTTAATACAAAGGTTTATGTTATAATTCTATTTTAGCAGGTAACGTTTGAGTCGATATATTTTTGCGGATGACAATGCAAAAATGTTTTAAATTGAAATAAATATGTTTATTGACCCGTGTATACATTGATTTTATGAAAAATAAAACTATAGAATTACTTGATTATTAACTTTTGTATTATTACGTTACGTAGGAACTTTTGTGACACATTTATGTAATAATTAAAACATCGATTTATTATTAATATTTTAATATAATAAATCTTGTATAATTTTGTTAAACACTATATATTGATGCTTTCAAACCTCAATAAAGCATAAACATTATTTTTATGAGAGATAACACTCCTCCTTTTAATGATCCATTTGTAAAGGGCATTGTTCAAAGAATATCATATCATATAATAATAATAATAACAAATAATATAAGACATTTTCTTAGTATCGTATAAAAATTCTATTATTATTAAATCTTGCAAGTTAAATTTCATTTAGTAACGTGTGATTACACACATCTTGTTATACAAAATGCAATGATAAATACTTCATAACATATACTTTGAAGTAATTGACTTTTTAATTTGAATTTGAGCTTCTGTAATACAAATTTACACCAATGTATATATACTTTTAGTACATTCTATATTACTTGATAAGCTAGTTAGGCTTCATAATCTCCCAGCAAATATGAATCATCGCCTTCTCTCCTCCACATACAGCAATTTAACCCTTTCTTAATATCACCACCCCTCAATGTTAACGAATTACTAAAACGTCACTTAACCATCAAATTTCCTAAGAACTATCAAGCCAACAAATCAATATTCGCACCATGTATAGAAAGAGGAATTAACAATATAGATTCATTAGTGTTCTCGCACATAAATATCCACATGGAGGTGGTCCATCGACCAATTCACTAATCAACAAATCCATAATTTGCCAACACTAATCAACTACGTGCACATAAGTTAAGTAACAACTTAATTATGTTATAACCCAAATCGACCAATTCACATGTAGATGGGTCATATTTCCACCTCTATTCTCAAGAAACACATTTTGTATACAACAGATTTTGGCTAGAATATACTTGTTGTAGATGCTTGACCGACCCTTCTCTTATATAAACCCGACAACCAGTTCTTCAGCTTAGATGTTAGCACGGAAAATATTATATAGAAGCCACACCTTTCTTCATCTTGGAAGACCAATACTTGCTGCCGGCATTCACTTATGTTTTAGGCTTACAATTTGGTGCTTCTATCAGATGATCTCTATTAAGCATACAAAAAGAAGCAATTTAGAAGAGATAATTCTACAAATATAGAAGATGGTTATGAAGAATTGGGGATCCTTGAGCTGAATTCTGAGGAAGAAAGGATAACTTTTGAAACAAATATCAAAACATAAGCTAAACTATATATATATATATATATATATATATATATATATATATATATATATATATATATATATATCAATAAAACATATGAATGCTAACCCAAAACTAATATACATTGAAAAACATACCTCAGCAATCTTAGCTTCATGAAGTCTCCTGCCATGACCCTAAACACAATGTTAGCATGTCCTCTCCATCTAGAAACACATTAATGACCGTTAATAGTTAATACCACACTAAAATCAAAACTACCTGAAAATACATCTTAACCTCGAATCCTACACTAAAATACCCAAATCAATGATACTTAACAAAAAATATCAACCTTGTGCACATTAAACAATCGTAAAATCAAAAGGAAAAAAACACCCCAAAAGATTGAGCGTAACCTGTTCAATGTAATCTTAGTCAGAAAACTAATGGATTTTAAATAGTAGCTGCAATGAAACGTCCCAGATTTTTTTTTTTTTTTTTTTTTTTAAATGTATACTCAATTTAAATTCTCAAAAACACTTTATATATTAATATAAAGTAATAACAACATGGTTCAACACGAAATATATATCATTTTTACAAAACATCACATGTTTATATTGAGCATGATCTATGAGTCCGTCTTCTTACTATCTTGCCATAGTAAGTTCATCATTAGTAGCTCTCGGGTCGTTTGCCCGGATTCCCGCCCTTCATCCCTTTAGGCGTACCTATCAACACAACATCCAACAATACATAAGCACATTGCTTAGTAAGTAAAGGAAATTACATTCACAGTTATATAATAAGCCAGACATCTCATGTCTTTATCATTCAATCATACATTTACCGCATTCAACATATACTCAATCGGCACAATTGATCACTCAGCAATTTGCCACTCGGCTTAATCTCATGGGCACAACTGATCACTCAGCTATTGGTCACTTAACTCACATATACATGGGCACAATTGATCACTCAGCAATTTGCCACTCGGTTTAATCTCATGGGCACAACTGATCACTCAGCAATTGACCACTTAACTCAATCTCATAGGCACATTTGGTCACTCAACAATTGGCCACTCAACTCCGATATACGATACTTAACCACACACGTGATCTAATTATCGTTATTTGGTGCAACCTCGTAACACATTTAGTATTAATAAAATCATACAATTGAATTCTTTCCTTTCCTACTACTTACCTCGAAAATGAATTGCTACCCGAAATACCTGTCGAGGCGACTGTATTCAATTAACTCTGATAATAATTAATATTATTTAAAATATCAATTAATCCTGCGACACTACCCCCTAGTGTCGCTACAACTCCTGGCGACACTAACTTAGTGTCGCAAAACACACTATTGCGACACAACCTGCGACACTAGCTCTTAGTGTCGCTATGGCAACAGTTGTAACTAAGAGTAGAAACTTAGAGACACAAGCTGCGACATCAACTCTTTGTGTCGCTAAAGCAACAGTTTTAATTTGTGACACCATCACCGCGACACAAGTTGCGACACAAGCCTTGTGTCGCAATGACGAATAGGACAGCAGAAACCTTCTGAGATTTACAAGTTTCTGAGTAAAATTCACACTCTTCAACTCAATTAAGTTTCTGTAGATGATAAAGCACGACACAACACATCCAAGCTTGCTTTAACAAACAAAACCTTTTACCCAATTCTTAAATTTTTACATTTTAAATTTCATCCTCACTAACCCAACAAACTAACACTTTCAAAGTCATAATAAAGTCGGATTTTTACCTTGAGATAGCTTGTAATTATCAATCCTTAACAATTCTTGATTTCTCATTGATTTCTCTTTGACTTTGCTTACTTTCTCTCTCTTAAACTTTCAAAACACATACAAGATAGGTTTTCTTCACTTGGTACATGTTTCTGGAAATGTTTGGAATATGTTTTTATTTTTAATTTATCACTTAATTACACAATTAACCCCTCAAAACTGACTTTTGGCCCGACACTGCGACACAAGCCTTGTGTCGCACTGGACTCTGTGTCGCTACCTGCGACACTAGCCCTTGTGTCGCATAACAGTACACAACTTTTTAAATTTAACAAATTTCGGGATGTTACATGCAATGTAATGGAAAATTGTCATTAGGAGACTCATGCAAATCTTATTATAACATGTAAAGTTTTGGAGAAAAGTTAAAGCAACCTTGTCACATAAAAAACATTACCTCTTGAAGGCCTCATCCTTTGTTTATTCGATTTAAGCTTCAATAGACAAAAAAACGCATCTTATGTACCTGATAGTCATAACCTTCAACTCCAGGTTTGAATGTTTCAAAACTCAGATAAACAAAAATATAAATGACTATAAATATGAATAACGACCCAAACAAAATATAAATTATTAAATACCAATATGTTAAAATGCAATAATCATAACAGAAACTATAAAAGATATAGTTAAAGACACTTGATGCTAAAAACTTTTTAATTGTTCATCAGTAATTCGCTCATGAAATAAAACGATAAAAAGAGTCATAAAAAGTTACGTCCAAATTCAATCAAAAAACTAGCAAGCATATCATGTGTATCCATCAAATTAATCACCCATAAGATTAGTGATCTCACTAAATGACGTAATATTGAAAAACTTATATAAATGCAGCCATCTTCAAGTTCAGATCATGTAAAACACCAAAATCGAAATCACTTCATTAAAAAACAACTTTTTTCGCAAACATTGAAGCATAAATAAAACTATATATGATTAGAAAAATACCTGTTTCTGAAGATCAATGGAAGAAAACACCTATATATCTTGCTTTGATTCACATTCTTCTTGTAATATGGATTCAACTTTAAATGGTCATAAGAAGGATATGATGAATCAATTGAAATTTTTATCTGAATCTTTCAAACTTTAGTAAAGAAAAACATATACCCTGTATTAACAATAATGGTAAAAAGTATATAAACAACCGGAAATAAGCAATACCCCGAGGCATCTACGCTTGTTGTATCGAATTATATCTCCTACTACTAAAAACTATCATATATAACTCCAAGCAGATTATTACCTCATTATATTTAAGATTTAAGATGACATAAGAACAATTTCTCATTCAGAGATAAATCAACAACCAAATATAGATAACCACTACTTGTAACAACCACGTTACAAAACCCACCTTCTAGGAAACCCCTTTAATAACCATACACATTAATTGAAGATAAGTAACACTCCAACTTTGAAGCAATTAGCTTATAAAAAAAATGGATACAAGAAATAGATGTTTATTACCTTCAATTAGAGATGTAGGTTCCCTGATCTTGGACCTAATCGAATCAACACACACAATCGAGAGGTGGAATTCAAACGATTGTATATAGTACGTAAAACACAAACGAATCAAACGCAAATCAACTTGTATATTAATATGATAATCAATTAGCTTGAATACAATGAAATGCCTTATAATCACTCTCTGAAACCCTGGATTCGTCAACCCTAGAACTGAACTCGAGAGCTGGTGTAAAGTACTAGTGAAGGCAGGCACGGACTGAGAGTTTGAATCACACAGATTCAAAAGCTTTACTAGGGGTTGAGCATTCCTAGTTGACCAAGCAGATATAAGAATCTATCTTCATTAAGAGGTTTAGTAAAGATATCTGCTAGTTGGTCATTTGTGGGCACATATTTGAGAATCACTTTATCTTTCTCGGCACAATCTCTGATAAAGTGATGTCTGATCTCAATATGCTTTGTCGTGGAGTGAAATACATGATTCTCAGTGATAGCAATGGCACTTTAGTTATCACACATGATTGGAGTTCTTGTAAACTCCAAATAATAGTCTGCTAGTTGATGTTGCATCCACATCAATTGGGCACAAAAACTACCAGCAGCTACATATTCTGCTTCTGCAGTGGACGTAGCAACAGAATTCTGTTTCTTGCATGACCAACTGACTAGTTTTCCACCTAGCAGTTGACATCCACCAGAAGTGCTTTTCTTGTCTAATTTGCAACCTGCATAATCTGCATCTGTATAACCAATTAGATCAAAACCAGAGTCTTTGGGATACCAAAGACCCAGGTTAGGAGTACCTTTTAGGTACCTAAAAATCCTTTTTACAGCTTTGAGATGTGATTCTTTAGGTTCAGATTGATATCTAGCACATAAACATGTTGAGAACATGATATCTGATCTACTGGCAGTGAGATATAGTAGTGATCCTATCATACCTCTATAAGTGGTTTGACAGACTGACTTGCCAGACTGATCACTATCCAACTTATCTGCAGTGCTCATTGGTGTTTTCATTGTTGAACACTCTTTTAAAGAATATTTAGTGAGTAGATCATTAACATATTTGCCTTGGTTGATGAAGATTCCATCAGGTTTCTGATGTACTTGCAAACCAAGAAAGTATGTTAATTCACCCATCATACTCATTTGGTACTGTTTTGACAATAAATTTGAAAACCATTTGCATAATTTTACATCAGTAGAACCAAATATGATATCATCAACATATATTTGGACTAGTATGACATCCGATTTGTTCCTTTTGAAGAACAAAGTTTTATCAATTGATCCTCTAGTAAAGTTATTACTTAGAAGATAAGATGATAAAGTGTCATACCAAGCTTTTGGAGCTTGTTTTAGTCCATATAGTGCTTTCTTCAATTTATAGACATAATTCGGAAAAGTTGAACTTACAAAACCTGGAGGTTGTTTCACATAGACTTCCTCTTGTAAGTTACCATTCAGAAATGCACTCTTGACATCCATTTGATAGACTTTGAAGTCCTTGAATGCAGCATATGCCAAGAATAACCTTATCGCTTCAATTCTGGCTACAGGGGCAAATGTTTCATCATAATCAATGCCTTCTTCCTGCTTGTAACCTTAAGCAACAAGCCTTGCCTTGTTTCTGATTATCACTCCATCCTTGTTCATTTTGTTTCTGTAAACCCATTTAGTTCTAATAATAGTTTTGCCTTTTGGAGCAGGAACTAGGGTCCAAACATTGTTTCTTTCAAATTCTGTTAACTCTTCCTGCATTGCTTCAACCCAATCATCATCTTTCAATGCTTCTTCAGCTTTCTTTGGTTCAATGATTGACAGGAAGTTTGTGTAGAAACAGAAATTTGCAGTAGATAAGTTTGACACTTGAGCTCTTGTTTGTACATCAGAAACATAATCTCCAATTATTTCTTCAATTGGATGATACCTGTATTCTTTGATGCCTAGAAATGATTCACCATTGGATGATAAATCATATTCATTTAGTGGAAGAGTAACATGATTGAGTTCTGCATTATCTTCAACAGGAGGCAAATCTGAGTCTGTACATTCTCAGACAGAAGACTACCAGACTGAATACTTGTATCAGAAGATCTTGAATCTCTGGACACAGATTCATCTTCAGTTGATGAAGGTACTGTCATTAAATGATCAGGTTGAGCATCTTCATTATTACTTTCAGAGTCTTGTTGTTGGAGAACAACAACTGGGATTTGAGATTCAGATCCCACAACAGATAATTCTTCTAAAGAATGAACATCAGACTGAGAAACATGTTCATTATTAGCAGACGAAACATCAAAGGTGACATTGATGGTTTCTTCAATTTTATTCCTTCTGTTGTAGTAGACTCTGTAAGCCTTTGAGATAGATGAATAGCCAACAAAAATTCCTTCATCAGACTTAGGTTCCATCTTTGCTAATTGATCCCTTTGATTGAGAATATAGCATTTACTTCCAAAGGTCTGAAAATAATGGATGGTTGGAACCTTCTTATGATACAACTCATATGCAGTTTTGCCATGCCTTTTGACCAAAATAGATATATTTTGGGTATAACATGCAGTGTTAACTGCTTCTGCCCAAAAATAAATCTTCATTTGACCATGGCATAACATGGTTCTTGCAGCTTCTATGAGTGTACGATTTCTTCTCTCAGCAACACCATTTTGTTGAGGAGTTCTGACAGAGGCAAAGTTTTGAATAATGCCTTTGTCAGTACAGAATTCAATGAGAGTAGAATTCTTAAATTTTGTACCATGATCACTCCTGAGTTGCTTGACAGGTGCATCTTTCTGCAATTCTTCCCTCTTGATTAGATTAATAATCTCATCAAGAGCATCACTTTTTGCCTTAAGAAAAATAACCCAAGTATACCTTGTGTATTTCCACCCAAACTGCCAATGCTCATGGGTTCAAATAGATCCATATGGAGCATATGCAGTGGTTGATCAATTGTAGCTAACAATTTGGATGGAAAATGGTTCTTGGTCTGTTTTCCTAGCGTACATGCAGGACAAAGTTTGTCTTTTGCAAATGTAACATCAGGCAGACCTCTAACCAGTTTCTTCTTTGACAGGAGGTTAATGTTTTTGAAGTTCAGGAGGGATAACCTCCTATGCCATAGCCAGCTTAGTTCTGGCACAGACAGAGTATATAGACATATCTCTACATTTATGTCTGCAGAAGAAAGATCCAAGAGATAAATATCTCTTTCTCTTTTGGCAACTAGCACAGGTTTGCCTTGGAATTATAGATAACATCAGCCTTCTTTCTGATTCTGATTTCACTATCATCATCAAAAATTTGGTTTGCACTAAGCAGGTTATGCTTTAATCCCTCAACATAGGCAACCTTTGTTATTCTGATGTTGCCAGCCTTCACCACACCATAACCTTTTGTCTTGGGAACAGAATTGTCACCATATTTGACAGAAGGTCCTTCTTCTTCTACAAACTCTGACAAATTCTCCAAAGAACCTGTCATGTGCCTTGAGCATCCGCTGTCTACGTACTATTTTTTGTTACCCTGCACAAGACAAACAAAATCAATTAGTTACTTTTGGGAACCCATCTTTTGATGGGTTCTTTAGAGTTGGTTGAAGTCAATTCTTTAACCGCTTTGTTGGAACCAAGCGTGTAAACTTGACTTTTAACTTCTCTAGTTTTGACTTTGTCGTTTGTAGTTGACATTTGTTTAGTCAAAGCAACCTTTGGTTGTTTAAAAATGGACTTTGTGCATTTAATACCCTCATGTCCCAGATTTTCACAGTTGTGACATTTTCTGTCCAACATAATGGTCCTGTTGGATTTTGGGTTATTATTTACACTAAATCCTCTGTTAAAATCCTGCTTTGGCCCAACAAATGTTTTAAAATCTGTGGTTAACTTCATTAAGTTTTCACTAAGCAGCTTAATGGTCTCAGTATGGTTGTTAAAAGTAGATTTTGAGAGTCAGACTGAGAGTTAACACAAACAGATTTGGAGTTAAGTTTACCAGACTGAAAATTGATTTTTCCAGACTGACAGTTAGATCTCGCAGACTGAGATCTTTTTAACTCCATTGTTGCTGGTTTTATGCCTTTAAATTTGTCCTTTGGCATATTTTTGTCTGGACCAGTTACAGACTGAGATGTGGAAGGTTCAAACATGTTGCAACCTTTCTGTTTATCCTTAATTCCTTTCACGTCTTTTTGTCTATTTGAAAATTGTACTGTGGGAATACTAACTTTGACTTTTACAAATCTTTTATTTTTAAGTTCTATAGTTTCTAAAGATTCATTAGTGATTATAAGTTCAGGCAATTCAGATTGAGAAGTTTCACAGACTGAGATTTCTGAGTCTGTGTCTTCAGAGTCTGGCTCTGTCTCATATACTAGTTCTTTAGTAACTATTTTTGGTCTTACAAAGGCATTTGTCAATATAACTTTATCTCCCACAATGACTAAAAGTATGAGGTAAAATTTCAGGTACAAATATAGTAGGTTTCGAGTTTATTTCTGAAAGTAAATGGCTTTTAAGATCAAACTCATCACCTATGACCGTTTGTATCTGAGCTGGAATCTGTTTGGATAAACAGTCCACATTTTTAAGTGATAAAATACACCAAGATCTACAGATCTTCTCATAATGATCAGCTTTGTTTTTATAAGCTTCTTTTTCTAGACTGATCCTTTTGAGAATATCATATTGAGCATCAAGCTCATGTTTATATTGTTTATTTTGGTTTATTTCATTCACTTTTGACTGTAGATCTTTTTGAACCAGACTGAGTTTAGTTTTTAACTCTTGTATTTCCTCAAGCCTTTTCAAAAAGTCTACATAGATGTGTTCAAACATTTTCTGTTTTTCTGCATCACTATAGTAAAGTTTGAAATGATTTACATTGTAAGCAGATCCTCTGTCCCAATCTGAATGAACACATGCTCTTTCTGCAAATTTGACATCTATGTCAAACTGGCTTTCTGTGATAGCCATTAAGCACATATCCTCATCATCCTCAGATGATGAGGATTCTTCATCAACCCACTGTTCAACAACCAAAGCTTTCTCTAGTTTCTTTGGTTGCTGTTTCTCTCTAATTTTCTTGGAGTTGAAGTACTTTCTTTTCTACTTCTTGGCCTTTTCCTCCCACTTATCAGAACTTGAAGATTCTGCAATCTTCACTCTGCAGTTAGCAGAAATATGATCAATTTGCCCACATTTATAGCAAGTAGCTTTCTTAGGATCAAAAGTTGGCCTTCCTTTTGAACCTTTGGATCTTGCATTTTCTAACCTTTGGGCTAGTAATGCCATTTCAGCTTCTAGAGACTCAGTATCATCATCTGATTCTGAGTCTGTAAGAGTTAGATGGTAATCTGCTCTAGAGAATATTTCTCTATTTTTCCTTGTTGTTGCAACAAGGGCAGCAGATGGATCTTTTGCAATCCTTTTGGCATTTAGGTCTTTTCTGGCTTTAGTTTCTTCAAAATTTAACAAAAGTACAAACGAGCCAGATAGATCATAAGTCTCCAATTTTTCACTTACAACTAATGAAGTAATGACTTCAGAAAAAGTGTTTGGAATGACATCAACAAATTTTGTACAGATTTCAAACTGTCCTTTGATGATATCATACCTTTCAAGATCATTGATTAAGATCTGAAATCTGGTATGAATATCAGTTGATGACTCATCTTGACCAGCAGAGAAGTTCTCATAATTTCTTATGAGATTCTTCTTCTTTTGAGATTGTACTAAACTTACACCATCATATTGGTCAGTTAGCATATCCCATATGGCTTTAGCAGTTTTACAGCTAGATACTTAGCAAAGATAGGCTCAGTAACTGCATTGCCCAGAATGGATTTGGCCTTAAAATCTAATGCATATAGTTGTCTGTCTAGATCTGTCCAAGTATTTTTGGCAACCTCAACAAATTTTTCAGGTGTCACAATAATACCATTTGCATCTAGAATTGCAGAAACTATTCTGCCAGGAATAATGGGTCCTTCCTTAATGACTCTAAGCATTTCATCATGAATGCTAGCAAGAAACCATTCAGCTTTCAATTTCCAGTGGGTAAAATTTACACCATTGAAGATTGGAATTCCCTTCCCAGCCAAAGCAATAGAAGAAGTCATATTTCAAAAAAGAAAATGTAGACAAAATGGGTTTTGAAGATAGTTTGATAAAACTGGGTTCCTTTTGATCGTTAAAGATATAATTAATAATTAAATCTTTATTTGCTCTGATACCAGTTGTTAGGTCTTGAAGGTCCCAAAACTTAGATACAGATTAAATAACAAGTATTTAATATATTAGTTTATATCTAAGTTAACAGGTTAATTAATCAAGGCGGAAAATAAGATAAATTAAAGCACAAAATAAATTATGAATTTAAAGTTTTATTCACAATAAATGGTTTATCTTACAATGAAGAAAGAGTATTCAAACACACACAGATTGTTTGAATACGGTCCAAGTAGTATACTATGATACAATTATCACTACAAACTTAACAGTAAGTGTGGTAATGCTTTTAGCCTAAGCTTTAAAGGTCTTGTATACTATTTTTCTTGGATGCCTTCTTTGTGGTGCTTTTGAGCTGCTATTTATAGAGTTGAGTATCAACTCTTTTATCCAGCTCAGTCAGTTGTCCAAGAAATAACAAATTCATCTTGGGCAACTTTGCACTCTTCCCTTTTTGCTTTTCATGGAAATAGAGAAAGCAAAAGGTAAAAGGTTTCTTTGCTGAGAAGAAAACCTTTCTTCGATGTTTGACTTTGCTCAAACATCTCTTCAGTTGTACCGTAGCCTAAAGGAACGAAGAATTTCGTTTGTACGATTGTACTTTTGTTCTTCAATCTGTGCTCTTCAGTCTGTGATCATCAGACTGTGATCTTCAGTCTGTGATCTTCAGTCTGTGATCTTCAGTCTGTGATCTCCAGTCTGTGAATCCTTCTGTCTTCAATCTTCATTCCTCAGATGATGAATTTATAAGTCTTCAAATAGAGCACGACTTTCAGTCTGTGAGAATTCTTCAGTCTGTGAAGCACAGATTCAGAAACATAGACTTAGGAAATCACTAAATTTTTTCCGAATACAACTGAGTTAGATTTTGACTCCTCAGATTTATAACTTAGATTTGATCATTATTTTTCCCAACAGCAAGCCATGTTGTGTTATCGTTTGTTTGTGTTATTTCAATTTGATCTTGTTTTTATATATAAAATATTATATAATGTTTATAAAGTGAAAGTTTGAAAGACCATTTCAAATTTATTTGATGTATTTATTGTGCATTGTACAATAATTAAGTAAAAGTTTCAATGGTGTTTGTAAATTGAGTTTTTAATTATAATTAATTTATTTAAGTTGTATCATGAGTATTAGTTTATAGAATTTCTATTGTATATGTATACATGAAAAGACTTGAGGGGTGTAAGATATAAATAAAAAGTGATCTAGTTAATATTTTATTGGTCAACAGTTAACATTGGTGGTGTTAATAACATATTTGATATCAACATTGGTGGTGTTAATAACATATTTGATATCTCTGATATAGTGATATGTATTGCCTAAAAGAGATAAGTTCAATTAAAAATGTTAAGAAAATGAAGAATGGATAATCAATAAGATTGCCGCATTTCCTTCAAAACCTCGCTCTCCACTCGAATTTTTAAATTAAATATCTCACAAACGGTAGAGCTAAAAATTATAAAAATTACATATTTGTAACTAACGGCTTTTTCTCTTCAATTAAAGATCGTACACGATATACTTTGATAAAAAAATTCATTTCTGCGGATCTTAAAAACACGGCTTATATAATCACATATGATTTTATGTATAAGCACATGTGATTTCTGATACTAAATTAAAAATGGTACAATTATTCATCGATGGTAGATGTTAACTCTCATTCACATAAATTACTATAATTAAGATTTTAAAAATTACAGCCGAATTACATGTGATTACTGGCCGAGGTTTAATCACATGTGATTTTTAATTGAAGTATGTGATAACAATTGATAATTCACATGTGATTTCACATTTATTTATATATTTATCAAAAATGTATGATTATATTAATTCTTTGAAATTCGTATTTGATTACCCTTTTATCACATGTGATTAGTAACTTAATGTTTAATCACAAGTGATTATAACTTAATTTTACACGTGGGTTTATTAAGTTAGCAAATAAAACTATTTACATGTGATTTTTAAACCTATAATTTGTAAATTTATATATTTACATGTGATTATAGCAAGTGATTTAGATTTTAAAATTTGATTCTAAATATAATCAAGTGTTAGTGATAAATCACATGTGATTTAATATTACGAATTTCAGACCCCCCATTTGAAAACAATAAAAAATCGTTGAAATTATGTCATGTAAGATCTTTAATTAAAGAGAAAATGACGTTGATTTCAATAAATATCAGAATTTGCAATAAATTTCATACATATGGCAGTTGAAAAGAAACGATACATAAATTGCATATAATCATAGTTAAAAGTTATATTTCAGCTTTATATTTTTAAAATAATTTAAATTAGTTTCTAAACTCGAATGTCGATTAAAATGAATAGAATGTTAAAAATAATAAATAAAAAATCGATTTGTACTTATATTTAAAATAACATTACACTTTTTGTTTTATTTTTTATGTAGCAAATTATTTTTCATTACATAACATTGCAACAATAGTTTCTAACAATTGTAATACTTTTTAAAATATAGTTTTACATAACGTTGAACAACTTGTTTCATGGTGTAGACACTGTGAGGTCGAACAACATGTCTCAAATGTCGGCAACACAGGGTTAGAACGGGTGATATTTTTAAAATGACAAGACTCCAAAAGATTACTGGTTTTGGGGTTAAACCAGAACAAGAGTTTATAAATTTATAGGGAAATAGTTATGTATTACACTTAAAAATATCACGAATCATCACAAGTGTTTATATATATATATACACACACATATATATATATATATATATATATATATATATATATATATATATATATATATATATATATGGTGAGGATCAAGAGGGAAGTAAAAAAATGGGGGAAGGAGGGAAGCTATTCCTAGCCATACATTCTGGTCAACTCAAAAGTCAACGCGGTGACAAAATTGTAAATAACTCAAAAAAAATTCAGAATATTAATATTTATTTGGAAAGAATGTTAATCAAAATTAAAAATTAATATTTTTAAACATTCTTTTATGATGAATGTTAACTCATATACATTATTATACACTGATGAATGTTAACTCATATACATTATTATACACTGATGAATGTTAAGTTATCTCGTTCAACAATGTATAAAAATATATATAAGTTAATATTCATCATAAATTATTTTTTATGAATATTAATTGTAATTTTGATCAACATTTATTCCAAATGAATTTTAATGTTCTAAATTTTTTTTTGTGAAATTCGATGGTTAATGACGACTATAATTAAATTAATTACTTGTTTATAAGTTTTGTATGTTTAAATTCGTTTAATTTTATTGTATTCATTGGTGAATCAAAATTTTCACAAAAATCCCAAAGTTATACCCAAAATTCTTAATATTTGATGAATATGAACTATGACGAATAGAATATATGTATGAATGCCTTTGATGAATTTTAAATTTATAATGTTTTGATTGATTTACACGCTTTAATTTTGAATTTTAAACAAAAATTGATGAAATGGGTATTGTATATGAGTTGGAGAAGATACAAGAAAATGCGTGGTTGAGGTTTGCTTCCCTCCTTCCCTCAAATTTAGAGCTTTCCTCTTGATCCTTCCTATATATATTGGAGAGTTCAAACGAGAACCACTATTAAATTAAGAACTTGTGAGAACCATAATAATACGTGATTGTTCATATGTGATCATGTCAAAATATTTATAAAAATGTTATTAATAATCAATAAAATCTTAAAAACAAAAGAGATTTGTGTTAAAACTTATTTTAACTAACCTTAACCACTTTGTTCACATGTGAACTGTTCAGTTGTGAACATATATATTTTTACGTGTTTTTATACATGATTTTATATTTTTTGACATTTTTTTGTCTTTCAATTGAAACAAATATTAATTTTCACATGTGTATAAAGTTAATCACATGTGCACAATTACGTATTTTTGTGGTTCTCACAACTTGTGATCATATGTGTTTTTATACGCAATTTTATATTTTTGACGTTTTTTTTGTTTCTCATTTGAACAAATATTAATGTTCACATGTGTATAAAGTTATTCATATATATATATATATATATATATATATATATATATATATGACTAGTCATGGGTTCAAATATAAGGCTATTTTTCGTGAGAACGTAGGAAACACTTCAAAATCACTTTTTAACTATCCAAAATATGTTATTTTATAAAAATTTCTCCATAACTCCTTACTCAAATAACTTTTAGAAGCTATTTTTTCAATAAAAAAATTCGACGTTTTTCTATTTTTTTAATTATTTTTTATTAATTCTTTTATTCAAAATAATCACATTTTATAACTTGATAATCACATGAATAATATGTGATTATCAAGTCATATTTTGTGATTACGTCGAACACATAATAATCAAATTATATTAAAAAATAATCACATTTAATATATTTTGTAATTATCTTAAACAATCACAACAGTAATGACTGTAAAAAACGTTAGTATTTTTTATTTATATTTATATCATAGCTTTTGAAAGTTATTTTAATAATAATTACTGAAAAGGATTTGAAGAAAAATGTGTTTGGGATAGATAAAAAGTGATTTTGAAGTGTTTTCTACGTTCTCACGAAAAATATCCTTCTTATTCGAATATATATATATATATATATATATATATATATATATATATATATATATATATATATATATATGTTGAAAGAGAAGAATCTTGAGTAAAATATATTTTTTAGTCATTAAAATTGATGACATGTTGAGACTGAAGTAAGAACGTGATAGCCAGCCAATTCATATCTCTATGGCTGGATGGGATCTAAATTTTGGACACACAGGTAAACATATAGTAAACAATTGTTAAATTTTTATTTATATAATTGACTATTTAATTTAATCAAGGTAATGTTAATAATATTACTTTGTATATATCTAATCTTTTATAATAATGGTATCGAGATCCGTCAAGTGATCGTCCATCTTTGCCAAGTCTTACGCTACCTATTACTTTTAAAAAAGTATGAATATATGCTCTTTTAACAAGTGTAAATATGAATTACACAAAATTTAATATATGGAAACTTGCTTAGAGCACACGGAGTGGTGACGTTTAGTCGTGAGATGACTAGTTACTACGCCAGCAATGACTAACAGTCACATACAACTAGTAGGAGTGGGGAGTCTCACGGCTAAACCACTAGATTGTGTTGGGACATTAGATAGTTGTACTCTTTGTATTATTAATAAGAGCAACTTCGATGACTATATTTTAAAAGCTTTTTCTAAAGCATTTTATAAAAGCTTTTTTGTAAAAAGCATTTGAAAAAGTTTACTCCAATAATAAAAAGTCTTTTGGTACACTAACCATATTATAAAGGTAATAAAATAATACAAATGAGGGGGGTCTAGTATGTCTATGACTTGGAAATGTAAAGCTTTTGCAAAAAAATTACACTAAAATATGAAAAGCTTTTTTCAAAACTTTTTCTAAAACTTTTTTGAATAGTAAAAAACTTTAGAAAAAGCTTTAGAAATATAGTCATTGCAGATGCTCTAATAACAAAAGCATGAAACGGAAAGAAAAAAAATGGGGCCCGTGTACACCCTCGTCCTCATCCGTTGCCTGAAGCACGAAAACATCAAATCCATTGGCCCACTCCTGTCGTCTTCTCCGTTGTGGGCCTGCATGGATCTGTGCATGCATGCACTCCGCATGGTCTTATATATCAGAAATTTATTTAATTTTTCAAACTTTTGCTATTTATATATGTATAATATATATATGTTTTAGAAAATTTGAACTTTTTAAAATGTCAAATGTATGTATTTATACTAATTACACATAACATTAGATTTTAAATAAGTTTTGTACATACATTAGAAATTATAATACAAAAGATCAGAAATTATATTAAAGTTTCATACATACAGTAAAACGTAAAAAAAAAAAAATTAATGTATCTTATAGTAAAAAAGTATAAAGTTCTATTATAATGTATCATTAATCATATAAAGTATTTTATATTTCTTGATTGCACTAAATTTGCTATTTTGGTGTAAAATTATTTTTTCAATCAATTCATCAAATTTGATGCAAGTTATAGTGTACACCAAATATTTGAGTATTTTGCACCAAATTTGGTACAACACTAAACTTTGCATCGAATTTATAATATTTAATTTTAGCCCATATGCTTGTAATATTGTTATTATTTAAGTACAAAACTTGAGAAAATTTATTTATTTGCATGATTCTTTTAAATACCTTATACTTTAGATTAAATAATATGATTATTGAAACAATAAAATATAATTTTTAAACAAATTATGATAATTAAAATATTAATTTATGCAAAGAACTTTTGTAATTGAAACTTTATGAAAGTAAATAAATAAGATTTACATTTAAGTTAATAGTTTGGAATGTACATTGATCACGTATAATGTAAAAATAGTTTAGGGGACAACGTGTAAATGTTGAAAGTCATTTTAATGCAAAAATTTAATGTATACGTTGAAGATGATACACATTTGATGCAATCATATTCTTGAAAGATTCTTTTATTATACCAAATTGGATGTAGTATTTAGTACGTTGAAGATGTCGTTGTTTAAAAATTTATTCTACAAATATGCATATAATTGGTGGGTAAACATTGGACTATGTGTCTGTTAATAATAATAAATAAAATAGATAAAAAATGATAGGGCATTGTTACCTGATACAAGCGAGAATTTTAAAACCTGCTTGCGGTGAAATCTTAAAAAGTTATATTTTTAATAAAATAATGTTAATTTAAATATATAAAAGTTATTATTATAATTTCTAGAATGAAACGAAATAATTAATCTTGATACTAATATTTTCGTCGCTTATATGCATAATAACATAATTAGAAGAAATAAAGTGAAACTCACGCATGTAAGCTAATTATCTAATATGTAAGACGTTGTAATTCTAGTTAACAGATGTAGCTAATTACTACAATCTTAAGCTAAAGATGGACAAAAGTCGTATGATCTATACCGGGTATCTCTCGGTCCAACTATCAATACATGTTGTGTGAATCATTTTACATTTCATATGCCTTCATTCACTTAATGTATTTGATTAAAATATATCGTAACCATATATGTTGATTATATTCAAATCGAACATGATAATACAAAGTTTTCAACAGTATTAAAAAAATTATTAATTTGTTTAATGACATTAGAATTATTGTTTTAACAGTCATTTGGGTTGTCAAACTAATCATTATATAGGTCTCTTCTACAATACAATGTGACCTAGTGATTCATTTAGACTAAGCTAATAGTCCAACTCAAATAAGGTTATCGTTCCATAAAAAAATATTGTAAATAATAATGATAAAAATGACACTCAGAATAAATAAAAAGTATATCAAAATTATAATTTTTAAGTTAAATCAAGTTAAACAATTAATTAAAAGACAACACGTTGATAAATGAGATGCTTGAAAGGTTATAAAAGGTAAGTATAAGCAATTTATAAAACACACAATTTAAAAATTATAATAAAGTATAAACATCTACAATTTTTATTTTTTGATGATAGTGTAAAACACTCAAATTTTTAAGTAAAATGATTTTTTTTAGTTATGGATATGAATTTTATTTGCGAAATTATTAAATCTAGTCATCCTAAATTAATTTTATATCAAATTTATATAGCTTTTTAAAAGGAATTCTTTTTCTTACTATTCACTTAATAGTGCTTACATTTACCAATAAATCATATTATAATAGAAAGTCAACTCTTATTCAATTGACACGGGACCTTCAAACATTTTGGAAAGAATCCTTTTGTTTTTATACAAATTCACCACACACACAAAAATTCAACATTCTATCACTATACAAAGGACTGTAATCCGTAAGTTTAACAATCTCTTTATAATATTATAAGAAAGTGATAATTAGGTAGTCATTTTGACTTTAGACCATCCTAAGTTAATCTCACCCCTTCATTTATTTAGCAAATTGAAATTGAACCATTGATCTAGAATAGAAAAAATGACTATCTAAATAGTAGAGATTAGATACTAAAATTACTTGAATGCCCCTTAGTGTTTCTCTAAATTACCCATTGATTCAAATAAATTAATAAAGAAATAAAATATTAACTCCTTCCTATCCCTTCCTTATTTCTCTGCGCCAATTATCAAAAATTAAAAAGTTTCCAAATTTTCCTCCAACTAATTTAATTGTGTGAAATTTAATTGTGTGAAGGAAGTTTCCAGATTTTTCTAAAACTAATTAATCAAAAACATATGAACGACCTTTTCATTTTCATTCATCTTCTCAAATACTTCTTGCTCCCTTTTAATCTTTGTAGCCGACAATATTTTCAAATGGATCACATGGTCAAATCAGAGATAGAAAACGCCTCAAAAATCATATGATTTTTTCCGATTATGATACGAATGACAAAATGGATGTTTGTAAATTTATTAGTTTTACTTTTAAGTATTGTTTATAAGTATTGTTCAATTTTAATTGCCTGATTTTATACCATCTTTTAGTCTTTATAGGCAAACAAAACTGATCATGCGACACAAGGGTTGTGTCGCCTGACCGACTTGTGCGACACCAACCTCGTGTCGCATACGCGACACAAGCTCTGTGTCGCCTAGACACAAAATATAATATCTAAGTCTAAAACAAAACTTGTAATTACATAACCAAAAATTATTACAGACCGAGACCAACTGACAGACATCAAATATGCACCAACAAGCGAATCTTTTGTGAAATAGAAATTCTGTAGTGAAAGATCCTATATCAAAACCTAATTAGAATAAAAAATAATTGAAGAATGCATATAAAAGTAACATAAACTAAAACACAAAATAGAATTCCAATTCAATATCTCTAATAATGAAACGCCAAATATAACTATAGTGACTTTGAAACAAAAACAAAAGAACTCTATTTAAACGTAACTTTCTTACATAGTCGAAGCTTTTTTCGACTAAATTTAGAGTGAATATATAGAAAAATCATACCTGACCAGAATCATAAATGATCCAAAAAGCCAATCGTCATTGCATAAATGCTTAGCAAGTTTGCTGTAAGTTGGTTCTAGAGTACATTTTTTGTGGTAAATATACATACTGAATGGTACTGCTAGAAGTATCTTCATCTTTGGTTACATACTATATAATCAAGTTGCTACCATTTCCATCCCTGATTCTAAAAAGAACCAAGGATTTGAGGAATTAACAAACTTTATGTATGCTCATCCTTTAAGGGGAGCATTTTTCAACACTCTTCCTCAAATATATCCTGATTTTCTTATGGAATGGTGGTATACTTGCTCCGCAAATAGTACCAATACTGCAATTACTGGTACTATTGATCATGGTAAACGGGCAGTTACCATTGATCAGGAGTTAATTAGGAATGTCTTAGACTTGCCTTTGGGAAATCATTTTGAACCTATTCCAACCAAAGAAGTAGCAAGGGCTTCTCTTACTTTGGTTGGATATACCAAAGAAAAAGGCACCATCTTAATGTCAGGATTCACCCCTAGATGGAAATTTTTAATCTCTGACATCATTAGAAGTCTAGGAGATAAATCTGGTAGCACAGGGGAGCTAAATGAGTTTGAAACTCAACTGTTAAGCTCAGTCATCACTAGTTTAAACATCAACTTTGCAGAGTTGTATTTTCAAGAAATTTTAAAACTGGTGAATGAGTCTAACGGAATTTTTAATGTACCTTTTATAAGGTTACTCTCCTTGTGCATCCAATCCAGATTATCTGGGTCTGTATATATATCCTTTAACAATAAAATTGCAGATATACCCGTACCCGTGCTCACCTATAAAGTGTTTAACCATCCGGTTCCACTTACTAGAGCACCTATCACTGCTGCTATGTAGCAATGGATTGATCACCCATATGTTGCTTCTGCATCTATGGAGGGTGATGATTCAAGTGATAGTGAGGGTACTGAGGCCCAGACTGTTGAAGATCGTGTGGCTGAAGTAGAGCACACAGACTCCATTAACACAGACTCAACTCAGTCTATGCACTTGGAGTCAGACTCAAACATTGCTGAGTCTGTTCCATCTTTAACAGAAGATGAAGGTAGTAATTCTTCTTCACCTGAGGAGATGGATATAGATGAAACCTTCTTATCCTAGCCCATCCTCACCTGCAAAAGAGAGTCACAAACAAACCAACCCAGATGAGTCACCACTCACTCTCGAGGAATCACCAGACTCAACCCCCAAAAGTATAGCACAAATGGAATCATCATCCATGGAATTGGATGTCAATAGAACACCTTCCAGTGCTGTAGACCATTCCATTACAGCTCTGCTAGAGTCTGTGGTGCCAATGGCTACCCAACTGACCCAACCTGAACCTAGATTAGTTAGCTTGGATACCCTCATTACTGCTACTACACTGACCCCTGTAGTATGCATTGAAGAAGATGCTCCAATCCTGAGCACTACCACCCCCCTCTGTACCCCACTCACAATGACTGAACCCATATTCACCACTAGTCCTGTACTAGTTCACATTCCAGTGAGTCTTTCCTTACACCCCTCTGCATAGATCGCCAATGCCCCAGTCATGTCTCAGACTGAGGCACAGATCTCCACTTCTTTGCTTGATGATCTACCATCTTATCAACAGATGGTTAGTGAAGGCATACCAACCTCCACATTCGTTGTCAGTGATATTTTTCCTTTACACCAGGGACTATTTGAGGCAACAGATGCAACACAATCATTTTCCAATGATGTCCTATCCTATCACCGGATTCGATTTGAGGGAAACACAACTACATCACTCAATGCCTATGATCGCCTTTTCATGCACAGGACACGGAGTGAGGCAAAGAGTGCAACACCAAAAGATTCCAGTGATCTTGCTCAGTTTCAACATGAGTCAAGTGAGGAACATATTCCATCACCCAATTCTAACCCTTCCAACCAGACCCAGTATGTGCCTTCTAGTACACTTAATGATGTGCTTTCTGCCATCACCAAGTTGTCTGAATGGGTACAGACTGAGTTCGATAATAATAAGAAAGAGCTAGAGAAGATGAAGCATCTAGTCTCTACCATGGTGGATAAAGTGGATATACTGGAGCAAAAGGTATCCAATAGGTTAGATGAAATGCAGACCACCCTCTCAAGCTTAGTTGTTGATGTCAAAAAGGGGGAGAAGATGAAGTCTGGGTCTACAGAAGCTAAAACCCCAAAAGATAATTCATTAAATAATAAATCCTTAGATTTAGGGGGAGATAGCAGTGAGGGAGATGATGGAGATGATAGACCCGAAAGTGCTAGGGTGAAGTCTCAGACTGAAGCTCAGTCTGTGCCACAGACTGAAAACATGAGTGCACAGACTGAGGGGGAGCCAGAAGGATTACAGGCAGGTGAACATACTGAGATGGTTGCACAGACTCAGGGGGAGTCAACTATTGTCTTACACATAGACCCAATAGCAACTATCTCAGGCCTAGGTCAGATGGAGTTAAAAAGACCAAGGGAAGAAGAAGATGAAGATGTTCAACCTCTGTGAATCAAAAGAGCCAGGAAAATAAAAAGAATGGCCAGGAGGATTTCTGAAAGAGATATCTTTGATTCCCAACCAAAGATGAAGGGGATCAAGACCTGGGATCAATTTGTGAAGCTGGCAGAAGAACAGGAAGTTGATGATGAAGATGATGATGTCATCAATCCTGATTGCAGTTCTGAGTCTAAAGCATTTAGAAGATCAGATGATGATGAAGATGATGCTACTTTTGGAGGTGTAGATGAAGGTGCCTCAAAAGTCAAGACTGGAGAGTCTAAGTCTGTGCCCTCTGAACCTGCACAGACTGAGACACAGCATTCATCACAGACTCAAAGCTCAAAGCAACAAGCAGCAAGCATTGATGCTCTAATCATCAGTGCTGAAGCCATCCAAGTTGAAGCCAATCCTGCTAAACCAACAATCACAACCAGAATACTGCCTCCAGATAGAAGTGAACTTGAAGACAGAATGCAATGGAGAAGTGCTCATCTGATAAGCACATATCCTGGGTCGAGTTCCACTATGGAAGAAGATATGGTTAAGGGCAAGGGCAAGGAGGTTGCATTATCCAAGCAGGAGAGATTGAGCAAGATCAAGAAAATGGTGGATGATCATGCTGCTGGTACAAGAAATCCTGAACTGTCAAATCTACAGGATGAACTCTTGCAACAAGAAGCTACTGCTCAAGGTATGTCTTTAACTGAATACTTAAAATGTATTAACTGAAGAAGAGCAGAAGCTGAAGGAAGCAAGATTTGTTGACATGCTCTCCAAAGAATTAGAAGATGAAGGTTGTTCACAGACTCAATCCAGAAGGAGTCAAGTTGAGCAACAGATCAAAGAAGATGAAGAGCTGTCAAGAAAATTACAGAAGATAGAGAGCCTAAAAGCTAAGCTACAATCCACTTTCAGAAAGTCAAAGCTCAAGCAGAAGATTAAAGACTGTCATCTGAATAAGATTGGACAGAAATTGAGGCTGGAGTTGACTTTGACCAAGAGCTCAAAAATGGTATGGGTGGATGACCTGTACACTCTAGGACTTAAAGAATGGCAATCCATTGCTAATCTTTTGAAGAGTGATGCTGACAAAGATTTGAAGAAAGAAGTTCTGGATGAGCTATCTTACCTGATTGAGTTAGTTCTCAGTCTGGGGCTTATCTCAGAAGAAGAATACAAGTTGTTCTGCATAGCAAACAACTTTGTAATAAAGAAGAAGTCAGCTGGGTTATCTACAGAGAATAAGCAGAGAAGTGAGCATCCTCTACCAAAAGGTATCGTTTTTATCGATAGATCCTATGTCCAGACTAACAAAGTTGAAGGTCTGTGCTACAGAGATATCAATGGGATAGAGTGCTTCCAGGATCAAAACAGATTGTATGGAGAATCTCTGCTGCAATGCATTGCCCTGTTGAAGGAATGCAAACATTCTCAAGCCAAGCCATTTAGAAGAAGATTAATTAGCTGGTTATTCAACAACCTTTCCAACATCAGGATGATGATTGGATTTGAAGACATCTGCAAGAATATCATCCTGGAGTATCAAGAATTTGAAGAAAAATCAGATAAGGAAATGGAAGTGTTGTTGAAGAGGAAAGTGGAAAAGATCAAAGAGATAAGGGCTCAGAGAAAAGATTGAAGATTGTTAGATTTATACCGACTATGATTTTGACTTTATGTATACAAGTCTTGATCCATATGTTATGTTTCACTTTAGTATTTATTATTTCTCTATTATCTTTTGTAAATAGATTTTGACATCATCAGATAGGGGAAGATTGTTGGGAAAAACAATGATCAAACCCAAGTTATAAATCTTAGGATTCAAAATCTAACTTAGTTGTATTCGGGAAAAACTTAGTGATTTCCTAAGTCTGTGTTTCTGAATCTGTGCTTCACAGACTAAAGAATTCTCACAGACTGAAAGCCGTGCTCTATTTGAAGACTTATGAATTCATCATCTGAAGAATGAAGATTGAAGACAGAAGGATTCACAGACTGAAGATCACAGACTGAAGAGCACAGATTGAAGAACAAAAGTACAATCGTACAAACGAAGTTCTTCATTCCTTTAGGCTACGGTACAACTGAAGAGATGTTTGAGCAAAGTCAAACGTCAAACATCGAAGAAAGGTTTTCTTCTCAGCAAAGAAACCTTTTACCTTTTGCTTTCTCTATTTCCAAGAAAAGCAAAAAGGGAAGAGTGCAAAGTTGCCCAAGATGAATTTGTTATTCCTTGGACAACTGACTGAGCTGGATAAAAGAGTTGATACTCAACTCTATAAATAGCAGCTCAAAAGCACCACAAAGAAGGCATCCAAGAAAAATAGTATACAAGACCTTTAAAGCTTAGGTTAAAAGCATTACCACACTTACTGTTAAGTTTGTAGTGATAATTGTATCATAGTATACTACTTGGATCGTATTCAAACAATCTGTGTGTGTTTGAATACTCTGTCTTCATTGTAAGATAAACCATTTATTGTGAATAAAACTTTAAATTCATAATATATTTTGTGCTTTAATTTATCTTGTTTTCCGCCTTGATTAATTAACCTGTTTGATATAACTTAGATATAAACTAATATATTAAATACTTGTTATTTAATCTGTATCTAAGTTTTGGGACCTTCAAGACCTAACACTTGCCATTTTAAAAGTGTGAAAAAGACAATAATGAAAAGGAATATTACAATGATAAGGGAGGTAGAATTGATTTAAACAGAAAATAAAAGATAATTGAGTCGTTTTTTAAGAAATCTTTATAATTTGTTCATGTAATATTAGGTTTATAACAAATTATTAATTTATATTTTATTTGGGGACTATAGAAATTATAAAATTTGTATTATCTTATAATTTAGCGAATTGTTAACTGTCACCCTATCCCCGAATCAGGGCCTGCAAAAAATATTATTTTATAGAGTTTATTAATTAACCGAGTATTAATTTATCGAGTTTCTACTATGTTACTCATATTTTTAAACAACAATACACGCAATGAGCTGCACCTTTTATTATTTCATACATATTTCCTTTTCCTATTTCCATTATAGTACATAATGGCAATTGTATTTACATGCATTTAAAAAATAGGAAAATTAGTTGTTGTTAAATGCCAAAACATGTATAAATATTATATACTCAGACAATAACAAAATAAATATCCCACTAAATATTGGTGTACAAATTATTTATATATATTCGAACATTTTAATGATAACCCTTACGACTGTCATTAATTTTTAAAACATTTATGAATATGTAACATTTATGCAGACATCATTATAGTTTCCTATTATAAGATAAATTAGTTATTAGTTATATTAGTTTTGAGTGTGGTTATGTAGAAAGTAGGAAATTAGGTAGGAGGATATAATATATGTCATATTCCACCTTCATTCTTCCACCCATTTTCTTTCTCCTTCCCTCCTCCCCTTCCACCTCCCCCACTTCTCACTCACGTCCCACCTCCACCTTTCATTCGACTCCGGTTATCGCCGCATGTTAGATTTCAACGACCAAATTTTTCTATAATTATTTACAAAAAAAAAATTATGAATTTTTTTTTCTTTCAATCTTCGTATAATGTTTTCTAAATATAACTTTATCTATTCTCATTTAACATTTCTTAAACCTTTATTTTTAACTGTTTTTATGTTTTTATTCTTTATTTTATTATGTCCTTCATTTACGCTTTTTTAATTTTTAGTTGATATTTTTTTATACTCTATTTGTTTATTTTTAATCCATCCTATTGTTAAAATTAAAATTTAAAATCAAGAGCATCATAGTAAAAAGTCATGTGCATCATAGATAAAATGCATCATGATTACAGTCAAGTGTATCATATTAATTATACAGTGGATCATACTTAATGCATCGTAGTTAAAAACTCCACTACTTCATAGTTATACTATCACGGTGCATCATTGTAATAATTGTAATGCATCAGAGTTAAAAGGTCAAGTGCATCATAGTTAAAAGTCAGGTGCATTAAAGTCCAGTGCATTATAATTAAATTTCAGGTGTATTATAATAATTTATTTTTCGGTCGACGAAATCCACCAACGACGACGACAATCAGAATTCGGCGGTGAAAGGTGAGACGGTGGATGGTGGTCAGCTAGTAGGTGGGGAGGTTGGAAAGGGGTGATCGGGGTGAGAAGGGAGAAGGTGGAGGAGAAAAGGGAGAAGTGGGAAGGGGGAAAGAAAAGGAGAAAAAGCATAAGACCATCAGGAGTGGTGACAACTAGTCGTGGGACGACTAGCTGCCACATCACCCATGACTAGCTATCGTGGATAACTGGCAGGAGTGGGGATTCCACGACTAACTATTGGGTCTCACATTTTTATTTAATTTCATTAATTAAAAAATAATAGTAATACAATAAATTAAAATAATACTTCATAAATTAAAAAAAATACAACAAATATAAAAGTTACAAATAAAAAAATTACAATAAATAGTTAAAATAACATCAATAATTTAAACTCCTAAAGTCCTAAAGTTAGGCGGAAGTGTCCAAATGTGATCGATAAGATCGATTCGAAGTTGGCCATGCACATCTTTATCACGTAGTTCTTTTATTCTTGCTTCACGTGTACCGACTCTTTCCCTAAATGAACGACGGACCAAGTTAGTCGGGTCGGCGAGAAACTCTTCCTCAAGCGAAGTTATTGCGAATCCGTTATCTTCTTGAATCATGTTGTGTAATATCACACAAGAGTACATTGTCCTCCTAATCTTGTTCACGCTCATCGATCTAGCCGGCTCTTTATTATTCCCCACCTACCTTGCAACACACCGAAGGTGCGCTCTACATCCTTTCGTGCACTTTCTTGGAATTTTTTAAACTTGTGTCGTCTCTCGTCAGTAGGACACCAATACGCCTTAATGAGTGTAATCCAATCTGGATAAATACCGTCGGCGAGATAATACCCTTTCGTGTAATGATTCTCATTCACATCAAACGGTGCAGGTGGTCCGGTATCGTTTTTTATATCATCGAACAACGGAGAACTATTTAAGACATTGATGTCGTTGTTCGAACCCGCAGTACCAAAATATGCATGTCATATCCACATATCATATGAAGCCACTGCTTCAAGCATGATTGTTGGGTGTCCATGATCACCTCTTGTGTATTGCCCTTTCCATGCAGTCAGAAAGTTCTTCCATGGCCAATGCATACAATCAATGCTACCAAGCATTCCGATGAAGCCATGTTTCTCGGCATGAGCTTTGTATAGCCGTTGAATATCACCAGTCGTTGGCTTTCTCAAGTACTCAGCCGAATACAAATTGAATATACACTTACAAAAGTTGTTAAGACATTCGGCTGACGTCCTTTCTGCCATTTGTAAATATTCGTCGAACGTATCCGGACACGTCCCATACGCCAATTTTCGTATGGCAGATGTGCACTTTTGTAGCGGAGTGAATCCTAGCCGCCCAAGTGCATCCGGACGTTGTTTAAAATAAAAGTGTTCGGGAATAGATTCGGTAGAGTAATTTGATATACCTTGTACTATTCGGATGAACAGCTCCCGGCGCATACGAAAACGTCTTTTAAAGACGCTAGGTGGATACTTCGGATTGTCGGAAAAGTAGTCCTCCACCAAACGTTCCCCCGCACCTTCACGATCCCTTTGTATATAGTTTCGGGGCTTTTTTTCGTGCGAAAGTGAACTTCCGGCCTCGTTACGTTGTTTTTCTTCGGCGACTACTTGTTTCAAAATTGCTAAAAGTTCGTCGTCGGAAGAAGAAGTTTCACAAACACAATCAAGACGATTAAGCGCATCCATTTTGTGAAAGTGTATGTGTGTAGGTGAATTATATATGTATGAATTGTATGGATTTGGTGTGAATTGTATGGATTGTTGTCATGTATTTATAGGAGTGTAAAAAGTAAGATTTATAAAAAAATAAAAAAAAAATTCATTTTGTTGTAGCAACGGTAACAAGTTTAACAAGTTTGTTTATTATTATTATTTATATATTTCCAACGGTAACCAATAAAAAGCAAAAGAAAAAGAGAAAAAAAATAAAAAATAAAAGTGGGTCCCGCAAATATCTCGTCCTCTTCCATTTTGTAGAGCACAAAATCACACAAACCACTGCCGCACTCCATCCGTTGCTCCTCGTCGTGGGTCTGCACAGGCCATTTTGGGTCTCCACTCCGGACGGTCTAAGTGACATTTATCACTCTCCTATTATCTTTTTATATTTCTACATAAAATCTCCTTTGTATTAGAATAATTCCAATTAATTTTATATTACTGATGCAAAATTTATTGTGACATGATTAACATTTCATATCACATTGTTTTGCTCTTTATACTCTAGTGCTAAAAATCAACTATGTTTGTACAGTTTTTAAATTATTATTTATTCCGAATGATTTATTAGGTGGTTATTATTTTCTTAAATTTAATATATTACATGATATAGATAAATATAAATTAGTCCGAAATATATCTACCCAATCAAATCAGTAGAAAATTTGTTCCATTATGTAAAGTGCCCACGATTGCCCATCAATCGTGTAGAGAAGTTTTTTTTTTTTAAAAAAAAAAAAAAATATATATATATGTATTTAAGAAAATAATTATTATTAAAGGGGAGATCTCAAAGTTATATATCCAATCATTATTTCAAATTTGATTTATAATTAACAAAAGTACTTTGATTTTCCCTTTATTATATGTAAGACATAATCTAGAATTTTTTTCTCTTATTATTTTTAAAACGCTAAAATTTTAATTACTAAATAAGAAGTTATCGAATTGCAAGTCAGAATTAATAAAAAAATATAATAATTTAAATAGAAAATTCAAAAATAGATCTATTGTAAAAATGTCAGGTTTTTTGTTTTTGAAAAATATTTTTAATATTTATTTGAAGTATTTACAACTTTACAAGTATGCACTATGGATCAGCAAAGTTTGTCGGCTTTCGGGGATATGAATATTTCATTGTCCAATAATTAAAGAAAGCTGTATTTGTGGGGTCCATCCTTGTTTTCAATTGGATCGGTGCACGTGGTTTGTAAAATATTACATCGATCATCCTTTTATTTTATATATTACAATAATCATCCTTATGGTTTTAAGATCTGCACATCGATGGTCCTTGAGGCAAATGTCCGTTAAGAGGGCCCATTAAGTTAACTCATGGGCTAATCAAATGAGGACAAAATAGACTTTTAACCTTTTCATCCTCCCCACTCACAATCTGTCATCTCCGTCGTTACCGCTTTCGTCTCCGCCGTTGCTGCAACAAGCCACCAAACTCATCTATTGACACTGAAAAAAATGTACGATCTTTGTAGTAAGTGGGATGAAGTCAAAATTGAATTCCTTTTATGATTTAATCTTCAAATCAACATAATAAACTAGTGACTGCCAACAAACAGTTTTTTAACCTGTTAGTTGTGTGTTTCGATTTGGGTGTGGTGAATTGGTCGGATTTACAGAAAAGTGTACATTGATGATTGATAGCATTTGGTGGATACTTTAGAAATTAGTAACAATAAAGAAAAAAATAATTATATTGTTGAAGCTTTGAATGTTCGTAGCCGTATATATATTTTTTTTTTATGGTTGAAGCTTTGAAGAAATATTGTTGACATTTTTTTTTAATTGATAATAGATATTATAGATATAATTGTAGGTTGATGTTTATTTATTAATTACGTATATATGAAGATTGATAGGGAAGAGTGAGAACTGATAACTATGGTGGGTGTTAAAGAAGACGCAGAAAGAGAAGAGGGGAGTGACTATTGAACAAGGAAAAAGAGAAATTGACTATTTTGGCCTCATCTGACTAGCACATTAGTTAACTAAACGGATGTTTGCCTCAAGGACAATCTGTGTCCAAATCTTAAAACAGTAAGGACGATCACCGTAATTTATAAAGTAAAAGGATGACCGAGGTAATATTCAAGGACGATCGGTGTGTGTAATACTCTTGAATTATCCAGTTATATAATTTGAGTTAATGATATGGTGCGTTTGTCACGGGGTTTTTAGATGGTTGAAGTTCTACTTTTAATAAGAATCGACTTATAAATTTTGTTTGACAACACAATAAAAATGAGGCTTCTTGAAAAAAGTTAGCCCTCAGAACCTCTAAAATTATACAACATCAGCCCCAGCTCTGCCCTTTGGATCCCACAGGGGCGTTGCCCTTAGGACCTTACAAGGGGCGCGACCCCTTGACCCTCGAAATTTTGGTTGAGCCTGGAATATAACAGCTTACTTGAGTACGCACTCCCCATTATCTAATCTGTGTCCACTAATCCACTAAAATATACAACATAAGCATTAGCATTATCTTGTTATTGATGTTGCTTGATTCATACAACTAATTATTATGGATATGGGTGATTAGCTGGGTCAGGTCAAGTTGACGGGTTCAAAGTACCCAACCCAACTCGACATGATTTGATAAACAGGTTAACGGGTCTAATGAACCCAACTAATCTTTACACCCCGTTTAGGTAAACGAGTCAAACAGGTTAATGAGATGACATGTGATTTCATGTTAAACGGGTAAAATTTAATGGTTACTTATGAGATGGCGGGAAGACCCGTTAACGAAAAACCGAACCAAATCATAACATAAAAGGTCAAATTTGAACATCCGTATAAGTTTCTCATTTTTTTTATTTGGGTGATTAGCTACTTACCTACCCAATAGTAAGTTACTTTGGTTCGCTTTGGTTTGATTATTTTGTTTGGATGGGGTAGGTTCCAATCTTTAGAAACAAAAAATTAATTGGTTTTATCTGTTGTGTTCGTTTAAATGATCCCACCATACGAACAACCCTAGATGGTCTAGAGGAAAGAAAAACAAATACTCTTTATTTGGTAAATTACATTTTTCGTTCGTATGTTTTTATCGATTTCACTTCACATCCTTAAACTCTGTTAATTGCGTGCCATGCTCGTGGTTCCCTTATTTCACAAGTTTATTCTATTTCGGTAAACTTAACAAATGAACCGTTAACTTGGAAAAATTATCATTTTAATCTTTCTTCTTGCTCTTCGAACTCTAATTTGACACCCACAATCGATTGACCCCTCAGTTCCTAAAACACCAAAATCCTTGCATACCTTGATATGCTACAAGCCAACATGTTATGTATAAACATTGTTCGTCTAGCTATTTTTTGTTTCTATTTTTGTTTTTATTTTTGTTGTTGTTTTTGTTTTTTGTAAGATTGGGCCAGCAAAAAGGGCTTAAGAATGGATTAACATTGTTTATGGGTCAGCCCACCCATCTTACAAAAGCATCGCTAGTAGTAAAGTCCAAATACTTTATATTTATTAGGCTATAAAAATAGTTGACGATAATAATAAATCAAATATATACCGTCCTGATTGTTGAAAGATCATTCCCAATGATAAAACTTTCAGAAACTCTTTTTACAGGGGATATCATTTTTCATCAGAAAGAAAGAACTTTTCGGAAAAAGTTATTTATTCCAATGTAAAAAAGAATTCAAAAGCTTTTTTTAATAAAGTGAAAGTAAATTAGCGAAAAGTGCTACACCAAAAACTTGAGAAATCGAAGTACATACACGAAAGATGAAACAATACACAACTTAGACAAAATAGGGACATATTGATTAGTGAGACCATAATCACATTAACATTTCATAAGACTCGCAATCACGTACTAAATTGCAAAAATACGAGTCGAATCCATTAACTTAGTCTAGACTTTAACTGAAGGTTAACATCACTACAAGAGTTAAAGGTTCAGATTAGAGTTGCCAGTCAATGGGCAGAACGCCTGCTTCCTCCAAGATCTGATTGGTACGAGAAAAATGCCTGCACATCAAGAATTCATCTGATCAATGCCTATGGTTATTATTGAGAACTTTCGCTGTGGCAAAATAGATGTGATAAAATAAGCAGTTGGATACCGGCCAGAAACAAACTACCTACTAAAACCTTTTTCCTTTCCGTAAAAATATACTTTGGGTGACTTTCAAGTTTCAACCGGTTTCCTTAGAAATAAACATAATTTGAATCAACCAATTCATAAGTAAATAGAAATTAAAGTAGGCTTGCATGCATCGTCTAAGTGAGATCAAGAATCTTACTTCCATTTGTAGTTCATGTAATAGTATTAGTTACAGGTTGAACATTCAATATAAATCAGTGTTTGTGATGTAAATACAATATTATATAAGTTAAATCATCATGGATTAAAACATGTATTGAAAACACTAACCTGCATCCAAAGAATCCTCTATGGGCAGATAAACCAGAAGGATGTGCCGCCTTAAGAATATGGTGCTTGCTTTTATCAATCAGCCTGTAAAGTGTCACCACAACAAACATTTACAATCTTAATGAATATTTGTGTCTAACCAGATTTTGATAGATTTCTACTTCCACTAGTCTGATGTTCCATAAGAGATATAGAATTAAGTTTTGAAGGTCATATAAACCAAATTTTGTATGTGAAATTGTTATTTATTCTCTAAGTTACTAAAAAAATTATAATTACTTTAACCTTAATAACAAATACCATGTAGTGTAAAAAGCCAGTCTCAAGTTTGTAGATCCAAGTCTATTGGAATATGGATACAGTAATTCTGATACAAAAGCCAAATACAACTTACTGTCAAGCCGGTAGCCTTATTAGTATTCATCAGATTCTATAGGTTACAGTTTCGATCAATTTACTTGTGATTTATGAACGTGTTAAATTGGATTATATTGTATCTCTGGTTGGTCAAACAGGTAAAATAAAATAATAGCTAAATAGGAAATGGGTCAAACAGGTAGAAAAACACCTCAAGTGTACTATTTAGCCAAAAAAACCTCCTAAATGATTTTATTCAAAAAAGTAAATTAGTATTAAAAAGACAGAACTTTTATAATTATATTTGGCACACAGATATTTATAGATATCCTAAACATCTTGGACAAAAAGTGTTTTATGCAACCCAACCAGGCCCCTTTTGATCCATACCAAAATTTACAGATTTTTACCCAAACCCGTTCGCCGCTTTTACAGCCCTGTTGTCACTTCTGGAATTATGTAACATAACAAGATCAAAAGTACCTGGATTTTGCTTGTGCATAGTTTCCCCAAAGAAGGAAAACAATCCCCGTTTTCTTTTTGGAAATTGTCTCGATTACAGAATCGGTGAATAGTTCCCACCCTTTCTTTGCATGAGAATTTGCTTGATGCTGCCTAACTGAAAATAATATAAAAACGGATGTGAGTTGGTGAATTAAGGGAAATCATTAATACAACAATCTTATTAGCATACAGCTAGTAAATATGAAATTCTATTAAAGGTGAGACAATTACAACTCATTCATAGGAAACGGGTCAATACGAGTTGCATTTTATCTTCTTTCTAGTCGCAGGGTCTTACCGGTAAGAACAGCATTGAGCAACAGAACCCCCTGCATGTAACGGTGTCATTGTTAGATAATACTTCACGCACTGCTTAACACTCAGACATTGTTTTCAGGATTCATCACTAAAAAATTATATAAAATAAAAAGTAATGCATGTTTCACCTGTACAGCCCAACGTTCTAAATTTCCATGAGAGGGAATTGAGCACTGCAAATCCTGCTCAAGTTCCTTGTACATGTTCATTAAACTTGAAGGTACTTTTATTCCTTCTGGAACAGAAAAAGAAAGACCCATAGCTTGACCAGGTGCATGATATGGATCCTAAAATACAACAAATCCAGAGTGTTAATAATTGTTTCATACCTGAGAGTTAAAAATTCAATGTTATTCACACAGTAACTGATTAATCTTGTAAGCATGTCATGATTCATGTAGTATTCTAATAATGTCCAAATAATCCATAAGTGTTCATTTTGAGATCTATAAAAGATCCAAGCTTCAAGTAGGGGTACCTGACCAATGATGACAGCTTTGACTTTGTCAAAAGAGGTTGAATTCAAAGCATTAAAGATCAAATGTCGTGGAGGGTAAATTGGTATCGAGCCTTTTATTTCACTCTCCACAAATTCACTCAATTTCTTGGTATAAGGTTTCTGAAACTCCCCAGGAAGAGCTTCCAACCATGTTTCTTCCACCAATAGTTCTTCCAGTTTCACAAGTCCCAACCCCTCACCTAAACATTTATTCAAGCTATCCTTAGTATTTAAATTACAAAAACTTATGGTGAACAATATACGACAAGTAATCGCTCTATAATTTGATACTGAAAATTAGAAAAAACCCCATGCCAAAGAACTTGCCTTTAGTTGACCTTGACACAGAAAATGATCGTTCAAAATCGTAATACATAATCTTAAGAAAAACAAACCTTATAAAATATTAGTTCCGTAGCTATCAACAAAATATATATTAAAAGGGCCCATGTCAAAGGATTTACCTTTAGACCATCTCCAGTCTATGCACCAAAACACCAAATTTGGTGTGCAAAATCATCTCAAACCAAAATACCAAATTCTGATGCAACATATCAACACTAAACATCACTCCAAATATTAAGTTTCATATCAACCTTTTGATACGATCATACGACGTTATTCATTTTTATTTCTTACTTAGAAGTGTTAAAAATAAAATTATATATATATATATATTTATATTTTAATGAAAAATACTGTAGTAAAAACTAAATTAGGTGTAAACATTTGGTGTAAACATTGAAGTTGAAACCAAATTTGGTGTACTCTTTTTACATCAAAATTAGATGTAGCTTTTGGTTCATGTACTGGAGATGCCCTAGTGAACTTAAACATACACAATATCATTACAGTCATGAAAAGCTTTATCATAACTAAATAAGACGAATCAATTTACAATTTCATCCTGGAAATATAAAATCAAGTCAAAATTAGGAAAACCCGAGTCAAAGAAGTTAACTTTAGTGGACCTAAACATACTACTACAACATATCATTACAGTCGTGCATAATCAAGATTCATATAGAACAAAATAAAAACCCTTTATAATTTCATACTAAATAAATACTATCAAATTAAACAAAAAACACCCACATAAAAAAATCTTACCTTTAGTAGAGTTAAAGACTCTTTCTTTACAGATTTTAATATTACGTTTAGCTTTTGCTAATGACTGATTTAACTGAACCCTAACTTTCTGTTCCGCACTTAAACTAGACGAACCCTGAACCGTGTTGGATGTGGGTCCACCGCCGTCCATCGATTCCGGTGGGGCGGCGGCGACAGCGGTGGTGGTGGGTTTTTGGGGAACTGGAATGAAGGTTTTTTTGAAGGATGATGAAGAAGGAAGTGGTGTTTCTGATGTTATAACTTTGGAACGCTTTGATGGTGGGAAGAAATCAGTTATAGCTTTCGAAGATGCCATTGGTATTATTGTATGTTTGTGAGTCAAGAATTTGTTAACAAAAACAACACAAGCTGAAGTTAAAGGCGTGTTTGTGGGAATAATTTTGGCGGGAAATGTGATGAAGAGGGAACGCATATTGATTTGATTTGTGATGATTTTCACAAAGATTTTGATATTTCGGTTTTTAGGGTTACTAAAACCAATTTCTATAGATCTACTTATTATTTTTGTTTCTATAGATATCATTTTAGTACCTTATTCGTATAACATTATTATTTTGAATTCTCCCATATAAATGTTTACTTTCATATTTTAACCAATTGAAAGAGACTTTCTCGAGTAGATATATTATTTGATTAGTGAAAAGTGTATTTAGAGAAAGTTTTAAAACTTTCACTTTGATATCGTTGACGGAGGGAGTACTTTTATTTCATGTGTCAACATACACGGTCAACGACACAATTAGTTTTCTCAATTAAGGAAAAAAAGTTAAACTTGACCAAAATACTTGATATCAGCCTTTGTTAGAGTTTGACTTGTGTTTGATCCGCCTTAAACCAATATAAAGTTATATTGATGATAAATTAGGCTAACAAAAAGCTTGAATCTGATTCATCAGATTGATTTGACACCATGTGGTTGTAAACCATCCATCTTTAACTTAAAACATCATATGTTTCATCTTTAAGAAAGACCATCACGAAGATGTACAACTACAAATTGTTTTTACAGTTTTGTCTCGTATGATACTTGGGCCCATAATCTGTTAGTTGAAGGGTTCCACACTTCCACATGTACCACCAGATCAAAAGCCTTTTGATTTCAATCCTTTATGAAAATAATGAAATCTGGTAAACAAGAGAATGTGAGACCACCAATGTACAAGTCTTTTATACGTGCTATACAAAATTCTGTATCTAACTATTTGCTTACAAATTACAGTTTCGCTATGCACAAGGACGTATTAACATCATGGTATCGCCTAAAAATATAAACGAATTATGTACTTGTGACTATAGTCAAAATCAGCTTGTTCTTCCAAGGTGTTTGAAAAGCTCTCTCACCTATAAAGATATACAAACTCTATCTGGCCTAAACAATGTTTAGCACTTGAAGTCATCACGGCCGATATATTTTTATCGTTTTAGATACTTGGAGCCGACAGAACGGACATCGGGAAACAGCAGATGAGCATCGACGGCATAGCACATGACCACAGGGAATAATGGTAATATCTACTTCATTAGTTAAACAGATACGGCATAGCCATGCTGCTTTAGCTGTGTCGGCTTCTTTTGTTGCCATTTCTGACTTTTCCTGAAATTTGGCCATGAAATATGAATAAATGTGTGTTTAAACCCTCACATTTTCTTTTACTGAAGGTTGCAACTTCTACCCATTCACCTATAACTAAGTCCATTTGGGTTATGTTTTTTTATCTCTAAGAAGTCAAACGAGTTAAAAGTTATCTGAGTGTATTCAAATGCATAATAGGCTGCTGAACCACTTTCTTAGTAATGTTACATAATTTTGTAATCATCTTTAGCACATCAACTATTTATAAATTTCCAGAAAAAGAATAAAATGAGTGTTTGCATCCCGACCCGACCTGACCCGTTTGAAAATAAACCAATTTACATGTATCTTAAATTAAGTAAAGACGTGGACCTGCTCAAGCAGAAGTGCTGCCTGCGATTCCTTCAATCGTTCTTGCAGGGACAATGTCGACTGAAGGAGTGACTGCTTCTCTGTGTCCATTTTGACTCCAGCAGCAGACAACATCTCTTGAACAGCTTGAACCAACTCCTCAGCCGACACACGACCGTGCTGGAGTTCTTTAATTGGTTGTTTCTGTTAAACAATTAAAATAAATAAATAATTAGTAAGATCCATAAAATTCAGCTGCCACCCATCATAAACTATGCATCCAATATTTAAATACACTTGGTTAAAAAAATATTTATAGCTTGCAAATAACCTGATTTCTCGACTTCACTACTCCAGATCCCTCTGGTCTGTCAACATGGTCAACCACATTACCACTGTCTTCTGACATCACATGTGATGAAGATTCGTTCCCAATCGATAAACTTCTAAACGAGAATACATGTGAAGAAAGAGTAGTTTCAGTCTTCCCAGGAGACGTTTCAAGATTTAACCTATAAAGTGCTTGCCCCGCTAATGGTCTTACATCCTCAGGAATTCTACCATACTTCAACTTTTCTCCATTTTGACTTCTCCATGCCACTATCTCACCTTTATAAAATGGTCTTAACGGGTGAAGTTGCACTTGCATTGCATCTTGTGGAAGGATATCCTTTCCAAGAAAACCATTCCCAGTACCCTTGCCATCGCTCGCTCTTTCATTAGATGAAAGTTTAAGGATATTAATAAGTGCAGTTTCAGAGTCTTCTGGGCAGAGAAATAATGAACTGATTGGTAGTGGGACCTGCGAACCCAAAACATGGCTCACAACAATTGAAACAAGATCAAGAACCGACATGTAACTTGGTGGTACAGCAATTAACATACAGTTGTTTGACCGATCAACATAGTATAGGGCTCGGTGACTGGGCCCACTTCCCCACTCTGGGATGATAGAATCTTTAGATGCACGGGTTATGTCTAAAGATTTTGGGAGGAGCCAAAACCGGGTGTGGAGGGACTGCACAAATTGCAACTTTTGAGCAATGGATATAAGCGATTTTTGTAGTGTTGGAAAGTCCAGATTTTTAGATTTAGTCGTGATGGGCACTGTGTTGAGAACACTTGATACAGCAACCTGAAAAGAATTACTTAACAACTTCTGCTTAACAGCTGCCAATGAAACCGACCCAACCTCTCCAAGAATCTGCGGAGGTTTTTCACGATCGAGCTCCTGGACAAAAATTAATGTTATTACACCATATTGTAGATAAAACACGTGTATCGAAAAGATTAACCTTATAAAGTAGCCAGAACAGAATTACACCCTTTCATAGAATACAGTATATTATGTTTTTCTCACTTACTAGTAGGCATTAGAACACAATTTAGATGTGCATTTGAAATTGGTTGTATAATTAGATCTGGATAACCAGCTGCAATAACAAGTGCTGCGGAAATAATGTTTAAATAATATCATATAATGTGTTTGAGTGCTTGCTAATTCTAATTGTTAAAGTTCTAGTACCTAATATGGCCCAAAGGACAATCATATATAAGGCGGAAGTATTTTGATCAGACCCTACTTTTATCTTTATGATGAAAATGAACAAAACAGTATTTTTATTTTGAAACGCCAAGAAGTTGATCGATGTCCAAGAGGTCAATCGGCTACCCCACGGTTTACTTTCTACAGGTAAACCAACTCTCTAAAGATATCAGTATCACTAATACAATTAAGCATAATGAACTATAATCTTAGAACCCTACTTATACTTAAAAATATCCGAATAATCTCGATAATCGATAAAGGTGAGATGAAGGATTTAGCTCTCGTACCTCCACAACAACATCGGAAAGCTTTCTTATGTGGAAGGCCAAACACAATTTCTCTGAAACATCATGGTGAACAAACCTCAGTCTCGAAGAATCAATATATTTCACATACCGTGAACCATAGGGATCAATATAAACACACGAATTTGCATGAACAAGTCTGCAACCATCATCAGGGACAATCAACTCTGATAAAACGTTGGAATCTATTGTTTCATCGGAGAGGAAACGTAGAATCTCCATCACTGCACGGAGCTCATTTGGATTAAGACGTTGATACCCACAAGAACTTTGTAGATTTGAAAGAAGATCCAGTGCACCAGTAATAGATAGCATATCTTGGAGCCCCAGTTCTTTGAGAATCTTGACAAATGGCAGGTAGCGTGAAGGAAGTTCAAACGCAAATGGTGAAAGGTTTATCGTCAGACGGGCAAAAAGTGAGCTTGAAGTAACTAAACGGGTCCCATTAGCAGCCGGAATGAATGCCACTCGCTGCAACTCTGACACATCTGACAAGAAAAGAAAGTAGGATACAACATTTGCTCAGCTACTATATTTAAATGGATTCAATCTAACTTGTACGTATATTTCATTAAATCAACATTCAATTTTTATTTGATGAAAGATCAGATTGAGTCTTCTTCCAGTGTAGTTTTAATTAAGCCATCTCCAACTCTAAATATGGGCGAAAGAGCATATCTGAAGCATATTCCATCTTCAACACAAATCCATCTCCAACCATATACTTCAAAAATCATCCTCTAAATACTTATATACTAAATTTAGTTCTTCATATATGCATGATAACCAATAAAACATATGATTTGACAATTGGAGGATGAATAGTAATACTCCATATGTGGAGAAATCTTTACCCTACTCCAAAACTTTCTTCAAATATGTAGCATGATTGGAGAAGTTCTTTTTGCTCTAAACTCTAAATATGGAGGAAAAAGTGTCTTTGGAGTATAAGGTTGGAGATGGCCTTATAACATACTGTGTATGCAAAGTTATATTCAGATTTACCCCATAAATAGCAGCGACAAATTATTTTAGATGGTTTCGATAGTTCTATACGCAAGTACTGTCCTGTACTCAAAATGGACAGAGGTGGAAAAAAACGATGAAAGTTACCTGATAAAGATAGTGTACCCCAAATTTTGTCCAGATACTTGAATATCTCAAAAGAAGCTTCCTCAACAGATATCAAGCCCGACTCATTAGGCCAATGAGTTAGAGTGTCTTCACCGAAGTTTCTTCCAATAGCCTGCAATTTGGGTCATAGGGTCAGAGGGTAAAACAGCAAAATCAAAAAGAACATAGATTAATTACAGGGGCTGGTTCAAGTAATACGAACCTTACGGTTAAACAGATAAGATAATAAGTGAGAGCCACACGCAGCAATTGTGCATCACTATTCTTGATGCACAAAGATGCAAAAATTGCCATGTGTCACCCTCTGATTCTTCAAATTTGTTTTACCATAAGGTTTACGATAACCAAACCCTATATATAAGTGTCTTTTCAGGTGAATTCAACTCGACCCATCTTGATCCAGATCCATTATTGACTTATTACCCAACCCGTCCATTTTGCCCCTTTAATATAGACAAGAAAGAGTACAATTTAACAACCTGCAGGTGCTTTAAAACCATGGTAAAAGGAGGAGGGTTCCTGAGTTGAAGAGCTCCCCAAGAGTACTCTGGTGGAACCATGTTTTGTTTGGAAAGAATGGGAGCAACGCTCCAAGCAAGTGGCCAATCTTTTAATATAATAGCTTCACTATATGAACAAAGCACTCTTTTACCACCTTTCTTCCCGCTTACAGAGGGAAACCCTTTCTCTGTAGGAACACATGCAATCTTGCCAAGAATATTACAGAAATTATTCCCATAAAGAACCGCAAAATTTGCAAATATCGCACTGATAAGTGTTTCTGCTAAAGACCATACTTCTAAAGAAACTTCACTTCTAGTGCTAGAAAAATCTTCCTCAAAGTCATCAACAAACTCTGAAGGTTTCATACTTTCAGCTCCAAGGAACTCTACTCTTCTGGCACATTCCAGAACAATATCTGCATCACCAGTGTTTTGAAGGCCTGCCTTCCTTAATATGTTAAGCCATCCATCTGAAACAAACCGTTCTCCCGGAAACTTCTGAACCTCACCCGAGAAAACCGATCTTAATAATGAATCACCCGGGTCAAACAAGCCTTTGGGTTTATATAAGATACCTGATTGTTCATCGGCACTTCTCACAAATTTCGTCTCTTTTAATGCTTCGATGACTAAACTATCTTGTTGGAGATCCTGCCAGTTCATGTAAAGATATATCAATATGTCATCCTGTTCTGGCAGAGCCTTCTCTTCAAATCCCGGTAATGCAAACCGGACCAATATTTGTTTATCTTGCAACACAGTGACCCCAAGGGCTCGGACCAATTCACTTTTTGTGGACTCCGGGCCATAAAAGAGACACTGATCATTGTACGGTTTTAGGAAAGTATTAGAAGCAATCATACACGTCTCCTGGATATTCAACTTTTTGTAAGTTCCAGTAACAGTTTTGTAAATAGGTAGATCACGCAACACTTCAAGATCTTCTCGTGTATACTCTGAGCCGTTAGATGAAAAATCAGAAGCCAAAAGGGAAAAGAGTTCGTCGTTGTCTGAAGCTATAAAGGAGGTCAGTTCGGGTAAATAACCCGCATTTTTTGCTGCAACAAGCTTTGTTGCTATGACTTGTCCCAATGATTGACCGACAGCTGGAAAATAATTAAGCGATGGAACACAGTCCATGAAAGCAGGATCGAGTACTGGTATGTTGCATTGGTTTAGCAATGAGTACAGCCACGGGTACTTTTCATCAGTAACTTTAAAGGATAACATATAGGGTTGAACCTCTTCCGGTAAAGAATCCATAGACGCCACGTCATCATCTCCAAGACCCCATTCAGTAACAGCAGCTTCCGAGTCAGAAACTGTTAATAAAGGTGGAATGAATATAAGATTACAATGCTTCACACGGCATAAAACGGGTCTACCAAGGAAAGCAGGGACAATCGGCCAATCAGAGAACAGTGGTAGATCTTGGGACCCACTAAAACTATTCCAAAAGAGTCTTGTCCAATCTGGAGATGGCCCACCTTCACGACCTGAACTTGCATTATTTTCCCACGAGAACCAAGGAGCTGTACTTGAGTTCATGACATGATTCACCCAATTTTCATGAAAGAGTGAACTCATATGATCAGCAAGCAAACGTGGAGAAAATATATGCATTTTCAGTAGTGATAGTAAATTATCACTGGTAAAGATCTGGGCCAAAATTGGTCTTTCTAATATATTCGGATGGACAAACTTTGCAGCCAAAGGAGTCATAAGTGATTGCTGCTGCTTGTTTCCAACCCAAAGCTCAGTTGTTCCCAATTTAGTAAGATGACTCGTCGCAGTGGGACATGGTAAGCCTTTAAGCTCGGTGGCTACTTTCATAATCTTGATGTCCATACTTCTGGATCGACCATCAAGACCGACTCCCGAGATGTTGTACCTTTCAGTTAATGAACCTCCCCCGCGACCCATGTCTTCAACAACCCCTCGCCCAAAATCAAACAGAGCCTTTCCTATACTAGCCACCATCTCTATCGGGTCTCCTTGACCAGGTGAAGTATGAACTGACCCAGAAGGTCTACTCCGATCAGGTGCTGGCATATAATTGACGTCTCGGTCATTACTTTCTCTCGATGTATCAGGCTCATCAGCATTGGATGGTTCTAGAAGCTGAATATCTGACAAGCAATACTCAAGAACATCCACGTAAGTGTCAATTGATGGAATAGCGATTGAAGTTGGAGACATTCTAAGAAGCTCCCGGACCATTTTCGGTTTTATTTCTCTAATATTAAAACCGATTGCATGAATTTCAGACACCAACTCCCAAGGTACTGAAAATACCGGATAATGCTCTTTAACAAAGGCACAAACTGTAGCTGGAAGCACATTGCCCCCAAATCTACTTCCAGGCTGCGAAAGAAACATACCCTCTTCAGCTTTGACTAAATTTCCCGAGTACAACTGCCAAATAGGAAGATCAACAAGGCGAAAATAGAACGGTTTTATGACTCGATCAACTAAACAGTTCCAGTCAGCTTTAAGGATCTTCTCCGAAACTAAATTATGGCCATCTTCGGTATCAGTAAGTATTGGTTTCCCAGTAGATGTGGGCCAGAAGGAATATATCTGACTCCCACATGCATTCAACGCCATGTTAATAGCATGGATTGCTCGTGACTCAAGTGACGAAGTTGATGGGTCCCGTCTTATTTTAAACATTTCCAACACTAATCTTATGTATGAATCCCGCACACAAGTCAAGAGTTCTCGATTCCATGCTTCAATTAACTGATTTCCTGCATCTGGCTGTGCTTTACCCAATGACACACTATCTTGATACATAAAAATGTAACGGCCTCGATTATGACGCACAAGAAAACAACCAAGAACAGCAACGGGCATGCTAATACAGTCAGATAAAGGAAGAGGAGACATGATAGAGAACATTGATCGGGTCTCAGCAAGATGTCCGTTTCTTAAAATGTGTACCGCCACACCAGCGACCGGTGTCAGGTTATAAGCTAGATATCGCCTGCAATATATAATAAACATAAAGATTATCGAAAAGAGGTACACGATGAGAACGTGTACTTGAATCAATCATTTACCTATCAAGCGCCATATTTCTTGTTTGACCAGAACCCAAGCTAAGTACTACGAGCCATCGGTCCACAACTATTGTTCCCTTTTGGTGCATATTAATATCTACAACATGCAACTTGATCGCAGAACTTGATGTACCAAATAAATTTGATAATTGAAACTTCTTCCATTTCTTCTCTGAGAATGGATTCCTTAACGTTGCATGTGACGAATCCACATATATTAAAAAATCTTGCGAAGGTTGCGGGTCTTTCTCCTCCCAAGTTGATAATGAAACCTGAAATTGAACAGCATTACAATAAGAGCACTACTAATCATGTACAACAACTATCACCTACATTACCTTCTCAAACCATTAATAAATTTACATTCTAATAACGCACAAGAAAAGCCATAACCAAATCATATATAACCAATAAGTTAATGTCGTAATAAAAAAAAAAAAAAAAGGCAAGGTTCTGATTACCTCCGAAACTGACTTCAGAAATACAAGTGTTCTAGATGCATGCCTGATAAAATTTTCAAATATCTGTGTTATTTCGGTCCACCCAGGTTCAGTCCCGTCCTCAATTAACTTTGAGGGAATAGGCATGCGTATAACCATAGAATCAGTTGACCAGGGAACTTTTTGACCAACAAACATTGGACTAAATTGATCACGAAATTGTTCAGTCAGATTCGTTCCTGCAGTTGAGGGAGGAAATAAGATAACCTAACTAACAAACATAACAGAGTTGGCAAAAACATGACAGAATATAAATATACCTGTCAAATTAAACATCTTTGCGGCAGGAGAATGACTTGAAGGTAAAGCAAAAGCCATTCCACGAGGATCAAACATGTATAAATTGCCACCAGATAAAACAGAAGGAAGATCAGTTACAGAATAACAGCTCATCAACCCTAGGCCATAATTAAGCATGTCACCCCTCAAACCCCATGGAGGAAGAAACTGGAGGCTTGATATTTCTTCCCTACTCAAACTGGCTCCTTCCAGGACAGCAACAAGAGCAGGCCCTTGAAAATCTCCTGTAAATGATAATCATCGAGAAGATTTTGATTTCTAAAACTCCAAAGTTCTGTCGAATCTTGATTCTAAAACACAAGGGGCTGTGGGTTTTACTATACCAATCGGGGCCCTCCCTTCACCAGCCCTATGTGATGGTCTACTAGCAAACTAATCTACAACAGTTATAGGTAGATGTAGCAATAATAACCCATTAACTCTGTTATGCTCCATCTCTAACGGATCAGGCTGGTCATCTATAAAGCTACAACTATAATGGAAACTGGTCAAAAAATAGTAATTTTGATATAATTCAACTAATATAAGGTAGAGGTAGCAATCTTGACCCATTACTCCTAAATTATTTTTAACAATGATTGAAATTTGAAATAAATACATTAACATAACCTCTAAAATCAAATTTGACGACATAATTGTGACATGGCGAAAATTTGGACAACTGTTTTGGGTCAACCAGACCCGACCAGTTTTGAGCCTTGCAAACAATTATCCACTACCCACCATATCTTACCTTACTTCAAATAAGAAAATATGTTCACACCACAATTCAATTGCCTATACAGTAATAATCTAGTAAACTTAAATTCAAACCGTACCTAAATTTTGCTGCAGCAATGACTGGCATGGATGTTGCCTCTTGTCAAATATTATGTGAAGCTTCTTGGCTTTACAGCAGTCTGCCAGCTCAATAAGATCAAATAATAAGAAATCTTTGCTCCCATACAACTCAAGAAGATCACGGATTTTAGCATAGTCCATGCACGGTAAATCTTTTGTCATTTCCTCACTGACCAAAGAGATGGATCTAAGGGATTGAATCCCCAGCCTATTTGCCAGATCATGACTGATAGTAGAGTGTATGACACGTTTCCCCATCGAGGTATTATTTTCCATCCAAGGTGTATCATTATACATAACATGTTGTGCGTCCATAAGAACTCCTTGAGAATCTGGGACCAATAACGGACTGTTAGAAGATTCAAACATTCCTCTATCTAATTGACAATCTGCAACCGCTTCTAGAACACATAGAACGAAACTCAGCTGATCTTCTGAGAGTGGTGACCCTTTAACATCCTTTTGTAAGCGTATTAGAACATTAGCATAGTCAAAGACATCAAAACTTAGCTTAACTCCTAGAGCCAGAAGCAAATCTCTAAAAACCGATAATTCAGAGGGCACGACATACAAATATGGACTATATTTTACAGGTGAATCAAACGCAAGAGCTTCAACAGTTACAAAATCATCTCCAATCCACACCCAAGAAACACCACCGAGAGAAGCTTTTAAAACCTCAAATTCTTCACTGCCCACACATTCTTGCAAATTTGAATAAAGTACGGGCATATGCTCCTGTAGAGAAATTTCAAATTTAAGATCCAACTCCGAATGGATCTTTAGTTGTGCATAGGATTTGGATAGAGAAACTAGTTGCGTAGACAATATACTTATATGTAACCGCTCTGTCCAGCCGAGCATACGTTGGAAATACATCGAATTACATTCACCATCCAGTATGTGCATCATGGATGAACCTAGCCACATTTGTGATTTTGGTCTGACCGTATCCGGTGCTGCAATTACTTGACCTGGTACCAACCATGGAAGTCCCTTCAAAGGTGGGTCAACATAAACAGGACACCAACTAATGGCTCTCAGTTCAGACCAAAACTCCTCTCCAGGCAATTCATCAAAAAGGTTATCTGGATCAATGTGATCATCATCTGGCAAGCTGATGTCACTTTCCGCTGGAGTCCCAAACTCATTAAAGTTGAATTCTACTTCCTCAGTTGAGAGCTTGAGTGCCAATGCATTTAAACAATTAAGTAATCTTTTCCCATTGATAACAGCATTCGGGTCCATTGCATCATGCCACATGGACACTGACCTAGCAGAGTCGAGCAAACCCTTAATTCCTAAGTTTTGCCTTAGTCCAAGTGTAACTAATGTCTCCAATGTTTCCGGGTCAGAAAAGTTTCCAGAAGGGAAGAACGAGTCTTTATGCAAAAACTTTTGTAGCTCGGCTACACGAGGATCATATAGCCTGTAAACTTAGAAGGCATATCATGAACATAAATACCAACACACATATATAATATATTAAAACTAAACTATAAACCGTGCAAAGAAAAATAAGTCAAGAATATACCTCTGTGGTTCTTGCAAAGATCCCTCATTCGTGAGTACAAAGGATGTCCTCATGAGCTCTTCTTTGAAGGAGCTATCTTCCTTGATCAAAACACGGATTTCGTCAAGGATAGCCGAGAAAATCCCCTGTTGAGAGACGAGTTCTGGCAAGCGATTGAATACATTAACTTTATAAAATTGCACTCGAGAAGGTTCTTGAACATCTAAATACTTTTTCAATAATTTTCTTTCTTTCTCTGAGTCAATACGAATAAAGTCATCATTCAAAAGATCCTCTAGAATACCATCTGGTTTAAGCCATTTAGTAGGTTTGGTTAAAGAAACCAACTTTCTACTCTTAAAGGACTCAAACATTGGAATCTGTTTGATGATATTAATGGAAGAATCGTTTATTAATCCTCCAGAGAACCACTTGGATTGAAGAATGAAACTTCTAAGCTCGTGTAACTCGCCCTCTGATGCATGGATAAAAAGCGGTTCTATTTTGTCAGGTTCACTGGCAATTGATAAGAAAGCATTTAAAACGCCACTTGCAGTTGGAGACTGCACGTATTTATTTAAATATGGATGTTCTAGTTGCAGGTCATGCCTCAATAATAAACATCCTACTTTTAACAACAATGATGACATGTTCTCACTCCATCCATCATCTTCAATCACATATGAACTCTCAACAAGTTGCATAAGATCATTGTTTCCGACGGGTAAAATCGGCCACTTGGAAAATATTGATAGCTCGTCACAGTTCAAATTTAAATAATTCCATAACAACCTCATCCATTCCAAAGTAGGTTGACCTTGTTGACCCGGGATCCATGTCACCTGCTTCGCGTGCATCCATTCTGCAGGAAGTAATCTCAGAAAGAGCTTTTCAAGCAAATGGCAATCTAGAAATGAAACGTTAAAAAATTCACTTTTGGCTATTTCACATAATTTCTCGTAAACAGCATCAGAAATTTCGGAATCCACGAGTTGGTTTGCAACAGAATCTTTTAAAAGATTATATGCATCTCCACGTGCCAAAAAAACTCTATCGCTCAACCCTCGTTTCTCAATACCCGTGAACAAACCATTTGAAAGAGGCAGAAGAGACAACCCATACAAACTATCAGCCAGAATAGGGGCTTTCAAATCAAACAAACAATACTCAAGTGCCAAGAGCATTCCACCTCGATCACGAAATTCCCTTTTCCGGCGAACCAACAACGTTCTTAGTAACTGAGGTGTGAGAAAATGCAACGACGGACAGAACTCCATGAATTTTACCACATGAGATTTCGGCATCGTTGTTATTGGTAAACCTGCCTCAGATAATGCATCAACAAGACCACTTACATTCTCAAATGTAAAATCAGGGAAAATGGCTTGTTTGGTTGATATCCATTGACCACCCCTTGCTTTAGTATACAATACACGAAGACTCGAATCAGCAACAAAGTTATAAAGCTTCTGAAGCATTGAAGCCCATGGTCCTGATGTTGCTGTCGTTGGCCAAAAAGTATAAAACGAATCCGAGTGCTCGATTTCCGATGTGAGTTTTTCAAGCAAATGACCGTAAGCAGGTGCAGCAACTTCTTCTAGAAGATACACGTTCCATTCAGAACGTTTTTTGCCACCACCCGCCATGTCATTCCCAAACCATATATCCCTTCGATTAGATGATAACTCAAAATATGCATTAACATGCACCGGAAGACCCGTACTAATTGGAAGTGGTAAAAAACAGAACGCCTGCCCCTGAAAACTTCTTTTAACTTCACAAGAATCCTTAGTTGTTAAACATGATGCCACACAAGCCCATGGAATATATTTATGAGGTTTGTTGTCTTTGGCTTCAGAGTTTCTTTTACCATGTCGACCATCAAAGCATTCACTAGTTAACCAGATATTTGACTTCTCTTCAGATAAGCTTTTCTCTGTCAATAGAAGTTTTTGACTTTTCCATGGCAGACTCGTGTCACTGGATCTCCTCAATTTGTCAAAGAAATGATTTTTATCAGATCCATCTCGATGTTCATACATATAATTAACCATAAGCTGAAACGTGTTTGTTTCTGCTCCAGGTTCAGGTTCACCGATATGTTGCTTATGGACTCGATGTACTAACTGCATCTCAGTACCGGCCCCTTCTTTTGTATATATGGCGATAGTTTTCACGTTACGTAAAAAAAGCAAGGTTTCGGAAACGACCTCAGCAAATGATGATAAGAGTGATGTGACATCTTGTGGAGAATATGCTTCCTTTTTTATTTGACTCTTTGAAGCAACTTTAGCATTTCGTAAGGGAAATCGGAAGAGCGTGCCAGGAAATGCCTGCTGCATGTCACATCCAAAGTGAAGAAAAGGTGAAAATTGATCAGGGAACTGTTCTAGAATCTTCCTGCCAACAAATTTGATCCGCAAACCAGGATGAGAAGGAGATATTCCTGGTAAGTTGTATGCATGAGGATCAAACAATACAATATTCTCCCCAGATACAAACGTAGGAATATCAGTAAAGTGGTAAACACAATTAAACCCTAAACCAAATCTTCCAATCGCAAACGGCTTTTCGAGTTTACTTTCTTGACCGATTCGAGAAATGGCATACAAATCTTGTGGACTGAAAACAGAGTTATTGAAACAGTATAAAGCAGGCCCTTGCCATTCTGCCATTTCCGGGGAGAGAACTGACGAAGTACCATAGTGAGTATTATCTAACAGAAATGCAACTTCAGTAGCTTTAGCGTCTTCCGCATTTTGCACGAGCTCAAAAAGAGTGCCGGGCCCATCTGCATACATTTCAAGAATATGTTTAAGTCTGGTGGTCAAAGCTTCATGTTGACCAAATGCTTCAGCAGCTCCCGATAAACTCAAATTCATTGAATCGGCACTCTCTGCAAGTAACATCCGGCGAAGAGAATGAACACCGAGTTTTTCTGCCACATCATTCGAGATGTTACCGTGCACATATTTATGAACTGTTCTTTTCATATTGAAGGCCACATTAGATGCATTATCTTCTGAACCAAGCAACCATGGAGCATCATTGTAAACCAAATCTGTGGCGTCAACAAGACTACATGAAACATCTGGTAAGTAGATTTTAATTTGCTCTTCATATGATTGAACTTCAGCCAGATGTTGTGCAATTAGTAACGCTGCTCTTAATTCTTGTGAATTCAACGGAGTCGAGCCTTTGATTCCAGCCATTCTACATAAAATTTTAGCATAATCTGTAGGATTTAAGAACTCCCGAATCCCGAGCTCCAGAAATAAATCTCTAAAAACTGCTAAATCAACAGGGATGACACGTATGTAAGGGGCTAGATGGAGAGAACCATTGATGACCACTTCTTCCGGTGTTGCAAATCCGTCTCCTACCCAAATCCATCTAGAACCTTCTAGAACAGCCTTCACGATGTCCATCTCGTCTGAATTTAGCATGTTTGATAGGAGGGAGTATATCCTTGGCATTGCTAAAGCCAATTCCTGGCGGAGCTCGGGATCACTAACGGTTTCGTTGTTTTTCCCAAGCTCGAGAAGTTGGGCGGCAATTACACTTCCACCTGGTGGAGATGACCACCCGAGATAAAGAGATAAGGATGTTGAAGAACAACCACCATCCAATATCCGCATGCTGGCAGAAACAAGCCATAAATCTGAGTAAAGTCTCACAAGTTTTGGAGGTGCCACCATGGATGACACAACGGGCCATGGTAATGATTGAAATGGAGATGAAATAAGTACTGGGCACCATGAAATTAACCGTAGATCGTTCCAGAACTTTTCTAAATCGGATTTAAGATTTCGAGACCTGAATACACTAGCAGCTCGTGAGAACATCTGGTTCACTGTTCCTTGATCATTAGGCACATTGGGTATCCATTTCAATGCGTTTACTTCCAGATAAGAAAGAAGCACTTTTCCTCTAAAATGAGCCCTTTGTTGATCATCGTGCATTAACCGCTCCACTTGTCGAGCACTTTGTATGACAGCCTCAGGAGACACAAATGTCCTTAACCCCAAACCTTGTAAGATGTCTAATGTGGTAGATTCCTCAAAAACACCAGAAGGAAAACTATCAGAATCTTCCAACAGAGCGTACAATTCTTCATTTCGAGGATCATAAAGCACGGTTGGAGATTTCAAAGTACCACTGGAAGTAGGAACAAATTCCAAATTTGCCACTTGTCCCCTGAAAGTTGGGTCCTCAGCTGACAAATGTGGTAACTCATGAAGAACTGACATCATGGTGATGTCACGGAACTCGGGTGGCAAATCTTTAACCATATTAAACACGTATTGCTTATAGAATCTAGCCTTCCCCATACGCTCGATCCCGTAGTACTTACTCAAAATTTCATCTTCAGTACCCGATGAACTGTTAACGAAATCATCACCAAATAAGGACTCAGGACATTCAGATGGTGGCAAAAATTTCCCATCTTGTAATTCAGAGTACTGGAAGTTCTCTTCCCCACCAAACACTCTAAAAATTGGAAGTCGCATACATGCTTTTTTATCAGAGTCAGACATATTGTGTCCAATATACCATTTTGGATCAAGAAAAAATTGACGAATCTCGTCCCTCTCGAAAGCTTCTAGTGTTTGAAGAAAAACTTCTTTAATATCATCATATGAAGAGACGACATCTAAGATTGACTTCAAGACACCTGCTCCATCAGCATCATGAACATAGTTGACCAAATCCGGGTGGTCAATCGCATGGCTTGTGTCAAGTATCTTGCAACCTATTTTACCGAGAAGACCTTGCATCTTCTCCGACAATTTACCAACATTTAATAATTTCAGCTGACGGGATGGTCGGTAGAGATGACCAGAAAGCGAGGGTAAAATAGGCCAATCACCAAAAATTGACAGGCTGTCACAGCTACCATGAAGATACTTCCAGAATAGATGAAACCATGTTGTATTGGGATGATTAGAATCGGAATCTGGATCCCAGAAAACTGCGGTTTTATATTTCCAATCAGCTGGTACAACTTTCGAGAACAACTGAAGGAAAAAATCAACATTGAGAACGAAAACATTCGCGGACGGGATCGTAGCGATAGATGCAAGTCTAATTAATAAGTTTTGAGGTAGATTTTGATCTATTACTCTATCGGGTATCTTTTGTAGCAGCATGTATTCCAAATCATTGCAGACGAAATAAGACACTCCTTTTGAAGCTTCAGAAAATGATCCAAATTCACCATTTGCTAAAGGAACCAAAGGCAAATCATATGCATGTGTAACAACATCATCATCGATCAAATCCTCGAGACAATACTCCAACAGTACAAGTTTTACAGATCTGTGTATATCGTTGATACCTTTTGATAGCCTTAGAAATTTCCGTACTGAATCGGGAGTAACTACTTTCACTCGCACACTAGATGCAAATTTCAAAAGCATATCCCGCAGTTCAATAGGTAAATGAACAATAGGCAATCTCAGCTGTACAAGAGCTTTACCAAGGTCGTTACTCTTACAGAACTCATTATCATGAAGAAAAGCTTCCACTAGAGAGACCCACTTCCCGCCATCAAGATCTGAATGTAAAACAGGGGAATCACCTATGTTTTTATAAAATTGCTCCACCAAAATGTTCCATGGCTCCTCAAACGAGCCAGTAGGCCATAAAGAATAATATAAATTGGTGGGACCCAAAATAGATTGTACTTGAAGCAGTAAGGTAACAAAAGAAGAAGCGACAACATCCTCTAACAGAAGCCGGTTCCAAAGAGACCTTATTCTTCCGCTTCTGTCCATGTCAGCACCATACCAAATGCCACGACGGTTTGATGACACCTCAAAGTATCCATTTATTTGCACCGTCATTCCAGTTTTTACTGGCAACGGGAGAAAACAAAATGCCCGACCATCTTTAAGGACATTACCCTGTTAGACATAAAAAGATAGTATCAGTAAAATCCAGTAATGAAGAATACCAACATATGGAAACCGAATTTATGCATATAATCGAGGTGTATATGAAGTGAATATTACTCTGGACGAATTGTCTGATATACATGCTGCTACTGCAGCCCACGGTAGTAGATGGATGTCATAATCTTTTGACATACTTGCAGCAAAAGAACCGATTCTGCTAGATGCTGATGCCATAGTCTGCACTATATAGAAAGTATCCACCCTCTTTTGAGACTGATCTCCACTTATATCTTCACTGAAGAAATCCATCAAAAATCCATCCGTTATATTATCGGCAGAATTCATAGATTTGGATAACCTTAAAAGAGCCTGGCGATGCCAAACAGTGTCCTTATCTGCCAACCCAATAGAGCATGAATAAATTCTTCTAGGTTTCTGCATCTCGGTATCCCATACAAACATTTCAATGGAAACAACACTTTTCAGAAAAAGAAGTGTGAAAACTCCCTCCTCATACAGCTGATTAAACATTAAAGAAATATCGTCTGCCAAATAGGCTTGCTTTGAGAGTTTACTACTTGCTGCCTGCTCTTTATTCCTCAGAGGGAAACGAAATATGGTTCCCCGAAAAGAAGTTTCCATGTTGCAACCAAAGGCACAATATGGAGAAAGTTGGTCTCGGTATTTCGAGATGGCAGATGAAGTCACATACTCGATTCTCTTTCCGGGGTTTAACGTGGAAACATTTGGAAGGTAATCACCCTGAGGATCAAACAGCACTACATATTTGTCACTAACGAAAGATGGCAAATCCGTTAGATGGTACACCGAGTTGAAGCCAACCCTAACAAACAATGTGATAGCAAAGATACGGGTCAATTAGTCAAAGTTGAATAATCAATAGTTGAGTTTATGGATAGTTAAATATATTCTTATACCATATGGTGTAAAAGAGCAAATATCAAAAAACCAAGTTAGTGGAAGAATAATGAGGATCGTAATCAAGTATATATCTATAGAGCTACCAGTTACTGAAATTTACAATCAAATATTGACTTGTTATGAATTGTAAGTGACAAAATGATGTTATGTATGTAGTGTTACAAGTACCAAATTGATAGTTTCTATAATTTGATAGGATAATACTGGGATTTGGAATCAATATACTGGAAAAAAAAACTTCTCTTAATATTTATGGTCATTTGACATTGGTGTAGATTACATGACCTAGATTATAGAAATCTTACAGTCTGTCAAGTCACATAATCATAAGAATCGTAACAGCAATGATAGGAACAGATATAGCTAATGCATTATCCTTGTTGATCTTAAGATCCTCAAGTTAGAGAACATATATCAAACATATCCAACAAGTACAAACGAGGTTAATCAAAGATCCTCGTAGTGATTACTTATGCAGTTTGACCTCTCCAAATTGGCTCATAGTTGGAGGCTCACTAATAGTTTCTTTTACCTTTCCACAACATAATAGCAGTTAATTCAATATATTCTGTTACCACAACGAAATATTTGATTGTAGGAAATATGAATAGGTGTGTTATCACAACACATTTCCACAAGAGTCTACAAATTCATGTTTCACGGGTCAAGATTAACTCCCAAACAATTTGAATCATTGCTTGATAATCTGCTGTGACACTACGTTTTGAGACTACACACTGCTACATGCTTTTTAATGCTATAGGGTTCTCGCCATGGAGAGTACAATAGCTAGTAGTCATTCGCCTACCATGAGAGTATCTAGCACAATTCATATCTAGATTCTAGATATCTAACAACCTTGTGTATGTTTGTGATCATAATACACAAAATTGTTTCCTCGGGCTCTACTAAGGTGTCTTCATATGTGAACTCCAACACTCCCATGACTAGTTCTTTGGCAACTAATAACATTTTACTGGAATGCAATATGTGTGGGACCAATGCTACGAGCTTCCGGAATACAATGGGATCTTCGTAAAGTTGATCATTATGAGTGTTATGACGAATTTGATTGGGACGTCCAATGGCAAAAAGAGGGGGATTCTTTAGCTCGTTATTTAGTACGAATCAGAGAAATTGACCAATCCAATTTACCTTACGTACTAATACATATACCTAGATCATCTAACAATTCTCCATCATTTAAAAATAGGTTGCATTAGAACCGTCGGTAATTCATCTCATATATTCAACCATACTCATCTTGAAATCAATGTCAAAACACATACTTCCTGCAACAAATTTCTGTCAAAACCCTAAGAATACGTAAATTTAAAGTCTTTAGTCTAAAACTCGTCTCCAGTAACAAAATTGAGTGCAACAACCCCTTTTATATCATCACGTGTAACAAATAGGCCATCAACATAATACAAAAATGAGTCATGTACACTCCAAAGAGACTTACTTACAATGTTTCAAATATACATGTAACAAACATATTGCATATTCAAAAACATAAATGGATCGTTACATACTCCCTAACAACCACCACATAACAAAACACATTTATGATATCAAATTAATGTGATTTTGACTAAAGCATTGGCAACCTAACAAACTAACTATCCTAATGCTCAAATTCCATTAGCCATTAGTTACATACTCCCTAACAACCATAATGACGAAAATGTGGAAACACATTCTTTAAATTTGAATCGAAGTAACTTCAACTAAAGCAATGGATACCTAGCAAACTAACCATCCTAATTCTTAAATTTTGTTACATATTACTCACTAACAAAAGAAATTACAACAATGCAAAACAACAATCAAATAACATATCATAAATAAATTCAATTATAGTAAGTTATGGATGGTAATTCACCCGAAACGACCAGTCTTCCACGTTTGACTTTGTTTCCCACTACCACCAATTCTAGAAATACTAGCAAAATCATCTTCAGTAAACACAGCATTATTATACGCCAATAAAGCTGGTCCTTGCCACTGAGCGAGGTTCGGTGACAACAGTGAACCGGTGGCGTGTGACCGCCGGTCCAAACACAAACAGACTTTTGTAGCACCGGCGTCATCGGCGTTTTGAATTAGTTCTTTCAAAACGGTGGTTCCTTCCGGATAATTTAATAAAACCTCTCTGATTCTTCTTGTTAGATCTACTTTCTGACCGAAATCTTCTAATAGGAGTGATCGTGATGATGATGATTGTTCGTCCATGATTAATGGAATTAAAGTCAAAAGTCAAATCATTTGTGAAGAAATTTTGGGGAGAATAGAGAGGTTGAGGTAAGGGTTTTGATTATCAATAGAAGTTTTGATTTTTGATTTTGATTGTTTCAATTGGTGTAGACCGACGGATGCAAGATTTTTGGCAAATATTAGTTTAATTATTAATCTTTAAATCTTTATCTTTAATCTTTATTTATTCTTTATATTCTTTCTTCTATTTTAAATCTACCTATTATTTATTTATTTATATTATATAAAAGAAAGACACTAAATACGAGTTTGACTTCTCAAGTGAAGCCACGTGGACTTGTTATATTATTCACCCCATTTTCTAGTGAAAACCCACACAATTGGTACTCAGAGTCTCACACTCACTAATGGAGTAACAGTAGCTTAACCATTCTCTCCCTATATTCCTTTTCCAGTTTCCTTCCAAATTATTTCTTCAACTTGTCCGCAAACAATCCCGATCAACACTACGTAATTTACGTGCTCATACAGAGAATTTCGAAGCAAACACATCCTGCTACTTGTAAGTTTATATTTGTGTGTGTGTCTTTTGTTTAACTCTCCATACACCATCGTACTTATTCAAACACAACTATGTTAAAGTACATCTTAGATATGGTTTTCTTGTTTTTCATCCTCAAAATGTTGTACATGCAGACAGTGATCATGATGATGATGATGGAGGTATGCAGTAAAGCTCGTGCATATCGTGTTGAGGTCAGTTCGGGATTTGAAGTTGGTGGTGAAGCAAAAAATATAAAAAGAAATGTGGGGCATTATTTGATTTGTACCTTAGGTAGGAAAATGAGCTAATTCTTTTTTCTTTCTTTTTTCACATCTCTCTTTTATGATTTTTTTGTATCATATTTTAGACCTTTTGGTTGAATCATTTTTTTGCTGTGTCCAAATCTTCCACAATTAGAGCATTTTGTGTTTTCAAACTTACAAACTCCTGAATGTGCCTTCCCACATGTGATACAAGATTTAGGTAGAGTAAACCTTCTATTTGGCATTGGTGCAAATCTACCTTTCTTTGTACCACCGTTAAAATCAACATATCGTCTCTTTTGATTATTATAATCTAGACGTGTCTTCTCGTGATCCTTGTCAGCAATCTTTGCTGCCTCTATTGCTTCAAGAAATGTTTTAGGCATAGTCACTTGTACTATCCTTTTGAGATCAGGCCTTAGCCCTTCAGTATACAGTTCAATTTTCCTAACTTCATTTGCCACATGAAATGGAGCAAACTTTGATTTCTCTACAAACTTTTCAGTGTATTCTTGAACAGTATCATTTCCCATTTCAAGACGTAAAAAATCGATTTCTAATTTCAGAGTTTCGCTTCTAGGACAATACTTTTCCTTTATCATTTCTTTGAACTTTTCCCATGGAAGTTCAGCTGCCTCAGCAATTCCATATGCAGCCATTTCCCCATTCCACCAGTGTAGAGCTGCAGTCTGAAATAAAGTCGTTGCATATCTCACTTTGAGATTTGCTGGGCACCTACAGGTTTCAAAGCAAACTTCTATATTACTTAACCAGTCCATAGCAACTACTGGGCCTCCCTTTCCATGGTAGACAGTAGGCTTAGTTCCCATAAATTCCTTATATCTGCATTCTTTTCCTTAGGTTCGGGATGTTCAGGACGTTCATGATGTTCAAGGTGTTCAGGTGGTGGTGCGTTATCACCGACATCTTCTCTTTCAGTCCTTGTGTCAATTATCCTAATCGTATTTTCTTCAATGGCTTTTAAGATTTCTTCCTTATTTTGTTGCAATATTTGAGGTACCGTTACTTTGATAGCTCTAGCGACTATCTCTGCAATATCAACTTCATGGTTTTGTGTAGTGCGAGCAGACGTTGCTCCACCACGACCACGACCTCTACCTCTGGTGGCAGTACTACCTTGTCCTATCATATTTTCAGGTATAGGTATTCCAGTGTTAACATTAATAGGGAAGTCATTTGCTCCGGATCTCTGAGTAGTCATAATTCTTATCTGCAACATAATATTGCTTTATATTATTTATTACTTCATATATTTACTTATGATTAGCATTATCCAATCATGGAAAGAATGTTGTGTATCCCCTTTCGCACAAGTCTTTGCTTATCTCTTTTCGGATAAGTCTAACGTTATTGCTTATCCCCTTTCGGACAAGTCTTATAGTGTTGTTTATCCCTTTTGGACAAGTCTTATTTTATTGTTTATCCCCTTTCGGACAAGTCTTATTTACCGCACTCTTTTATTAGACGAATGTTTAAGATAACATAATATTTCTTTATCAACATAACTATATAAGCAAGAACTACCAAAGATTGAAACAAATAAATCACGTAATTGGAAACAATAACAAGTTGCATGTATGTACAATCAAAACTTTCATTAATATCCGTCATAATGTACATAATATTTTATCTTACATCATATTACACTGCTAGACAAACCAAAAGCTTCGTAGAGCACATACAACCTAAAAGTGCTTAAGTTTGACCAACCGTATCTTACAAACCAGCATCTATATGACAAGTCAAAAACCTTCCTTAACCATATCCCATCTCCCGCTAAGTAGCATACTGGTGACGGATCCAAGCCGGGTAGTTTGGATAAAGGGGATGAAAGGGATAACCAGGGTAAATTCCGACAAAGGAGGTGAACTTTATCCATATCCAGATCTTACAAGAAACCCATTTCACAAGACGGAGCCAATCTGGTGTCTTAATAAGCATGAAGTGGAGGATGTCTCTAACTTTCTTGTTAAATACGGGATAACCATGGTTCCTACAACCAAAACATAGACTTTGATTAGTGTTTATCTTAAGAGTGACTAAATGATGCATGAATGGTTTATAGTAATGCATTAATGGTTTAAGACTAGGTACATTATACCTAATTCACTTAAACCTAAGGCTCTGATACCAACTTAGGACACCCGAGATTTATTCCAACAAAACGACAATTTTATTCATATATCAAAGTTTTATATTACAAGCGGAAGCGATATAAGATTAAAACTAGTCTAAAAAATGACTATAATAAGTAACAACGTCTTCGGGTATCATCTGGTCCTACGAGTTCCCTTCTTGACGAGCCAACTAGTTGTGCCCTGAGATATACACGTACATGCATAAGCCTAAAGGCTTAGTGATTTCGTGCGTTTGTGTACAAAAAATATCACACACATTATGCAATGATTACGTGTAACGTGAAAACGTAAAATATAGAAAGTATATCGAGATCTCTGTGTCTATCGGGGTTAACCAGATGTCAAGCCGTTATCCGACATCGATAAGCATGCGCGCTATCAATGTCACGACCATCTATACCAGCACTTTCGATAGTGACAAGTATCTGCTAGTATCGATTTAGTACAAACAAGTGGTCGCTTGTGTACTAATCGTACCAATATATATGTGAGCAAACAACCATCATGTTTCAGCCATTAAAATTACATATATTAGGCCAACGACCGTTACGTTTCAGCTCCTGGTTACCCGACGACTAACGTGACATAATATATCTAAAAATCAACATTCGTGCTATTAAATGCAATTAAACATATAATCAAGTAATCACGTAATATATTGCATATATCTCAGTTTTGAAAATAACACGAAACTCACCTCGTTAGATTACGTTATGATATCTCTGTTTTGACGATTCAACCTATCGATCATAGGTGTACATAATTAGATTATTATAATGTACTATGTATAATTACTATTAAATGTTTTATTACTAATAAATCTAGATTAAACGTAAGTTCATTATATAATTTATTATTGTTATTATTATAGTAAAGGGGATCTTAGGTCCATGATCCATGTATATTTATTAATTATTTTCGTTAATGTCTAATAAACGTAATTATAATGTGAGCATTGAGAATATTATTTATCTAAATGATATAACGTGCGTAGGTGTATATTTGTGGGTGTGAAAGAAGAGAAAACGGATGAATTGTAAACAAGAATACTAACCCCTATTTATAGTAGTATCTAAGGAGGTGACTAAGCAATCTAGTATAGTAGGTACTGTGATTGTACAAGTTGAATTCTTGAGGTGGCATTTGTATACGAAAACTTACCGTATAAGTATTTTTTACAACTCATTTTTAACTGCTTAGTCACTCTTCTAGATAGTTTTAGTAATTTAATCGGATAATAGTGACATATGAAATTCATTTCCCAATTATTTATATAATCCTTTACAAATAATATAATTCCTAGTAAATAATACGTTATAACTTTCTATGTTAAAACAATACTTGCTGTAAAATAATTTAATGGTTGATATTATGGCAAAAATAAAAATTTTACTTTATTTTGAGAAATTAGTAGTTACTAAAAACTTTATTAAATACTGCATTTGCAATATATTTATATGTAATTTATCTATTACTTTCTTATTCTTATATTGTTAATAACAGGGAGATAATTTCTTGTTAGTCCGCATGTGTTTTGCCTCATTTAGTCCGGTGTGAGTTGATAAGATACATTTGTTGCAGGATAAAGGGGCATGGAATGATGGATTGATGTTTGAGTAACGGATGTGTTTTTTTTTCTTTTCTTTTTTCAAAAAAAAAAAGACAACAATATTTTATTCAATCCAAATTTGTGTACATGGTATTTACATGTCTCTACGAGAAGGATTAAGTCACGACGACTTGATGTTTCTTTCATACTTCTATACATTTTAAGTTTTAACTGAAAATTCAATTACAATAAAACGGATTTCATATTTATATTTTCGAAATAATCATAATTAGTCATTTAATAAATTGTTACGTAGCCATTCCTTTAAACTTCCTAGTAGTTAAACTAGAATCTCATAAAAGAATCTGAACTAGTAGTTAAACTAGATTTTCAATTGGATCTAGATTTGATTTAAAATAATTACAGGTTTTATCCCCACATATTTGATGCATTTATTTAAATTAATATCGTCCTAAATATTGATCCAATCGTTATTGACTTAAATATGTTTTCTTACGATATAATAGGCCCCATACAGACGTATTCCAGCCGCTTTGCATGTCATCGGCACCGCGGTACAATCAACGTTCGCGCCGATTAGCCGTTCGATCGATCTCAACGATAGGATTCCAAGCGATGACGAAGAGATTCTATTTGGTTCTTAAAGTTCAAATAATTTGAAATTCGATCGACCTGGATTTGGATTGGAATAAGATTGATCAGGTGCCATCGCCTGAATCAAGCTTGACCCTTCAGGTTTGTGTTTTCGTACTAAAAGAAGATGTGCAATTTTTATACAAAATCTTAATTCGTAATACTAACATGCTGATAGTTTTTTTGGGTTTCGTTGTCCTTTGTTTTAGATTGCTCCAGTAATGATGGTGGTGTATCTTTGAAGGGAAAATGTGTTTGGGACGAGAAATCAAAGGTTTGCAGATTTAAATTTTATCTTTTAATCAAAGGTATGGTCAACGAAGGGAAGATATCAAGGGCTGGAGTGTCCAACAGTTGTGGAAAATGTAAATCTGTTGGTCATAATTCAAGGACATGTACTGGACCAAGGGCTGCAAATTTACAAAGTCAACCTGAAGTGTCGCAAAGTCAATCTGGTGGGTCACAAAGTGGTGGATGTGCTAGTGGGTCACAAGCTACTGAAGGTCAAGTGACTTTGCAACATGTGTTTAGCATTTTGTTGCAAACAAAAACTGACTTAATGTTTGTCGTTTGTTTGCTTGACTAGTTTTAAGACTATTTGGTATGTTTTGTATGATTTGTTTTGGTTGTAAACATTATGTCCTTTTGGTAATGTGAACTAGTATGGTTGTATATCTAGTATGGAAATTGTCTTGCATTTAATATTCACTCTTACATATGGTTGTATTAGTTTGTTGTTGGATTTGAAATGCATTGAATACAACATTGAAGGCTTTCTCACCTAAACAAAAATTGCCATTCATTTCATTCAACTGTTACAACATTACAAAAAGAGGCTACAAATTGCTTCAAGTACTTTGCTACTAATTGCTAAGCTTTTATATCAAGAACACATGTAAACAACAAAGAAGATCACCCAAGATATTGCTAAGAGTAACTTATATCTTCTAACTCGCACTGCATTTTCATTAACTTGAGCTTCAAGCTTGTTCTTCGATTTTAGTAGACTCGGATAATTTCCTTGGCTCTTCGACACAATGGTGGATCATACCAATCGATGAATCCACATCTTAATCCCTGAAGATGTAGAAATAAAGGTTTGTAAAAAAATTGATTTCTTAAATATATATTAAATATGATATACATACCTTGTTTGTACATGAATAGAACCTTCGACCGGGATTAGCAGGAGTCCATGAAGTAGTAATTATCCCCGGCGCACCACATCTGCAATGATCCATGATATACGACTTCATTTTTATGGTTTAGAGGGTTTAGGGTTTAGAAAGAAGGTTAAATGGAAAAGAGGAAAAGTGTTGTTGATTATGATACGTCGAGGAAATAAAGAACGAGAAGGGAGTGGGGAAAAGTCAATTGTACCCTCATGTGCGGTGCACATGCACTGACTTAACGGACCAAATAAACGAGAGTTAGGGACAGGGACTTGCGATGAAACAAATAAACGGGTCAAGGGAGTGGACCCGCACAATACTCGACCCGGAGATTGAGTCTGCATTAATGGTAAAATCACATGGACTGGCTGCGTAATTTACTCCATTTACAATAAGCCTAAATAAATATGATGAAATGGATGAAAAAGTCCAAGTATGGACGGATTGACCTGTGCAGGTTTATCAGCTGCACTCAGGGGCCCAAAAATATATATTATTTTAAATTCACAAAAATAAAAAGTAAATTTCACTTGGTTCATCGGATTTTCTCTTCACCACTCTAAACCCAACGTTTCAAGTTCGATTCTTCATGGATGCTTTTTATTTTTATTTTTATTACTTTTATTAGTTTTTACAATTCATTTTAACTTCAGTTTTTTACTTCTCTCATAGTCCCACTTCTTATATTAGTACTTTTTCTAGTTTCATTTTTTTTCTTTTACTTTATATCACGCTCGTTTTATTATTATTATAAATAATTAATAATTATAATTATTATTTGTTGATTTTCTTCTACACATTTGACATTTATTCCTATATTTTATTTGTGTTGTTATTATTACAATTAATGAATCATCAGTATATTAATAAAATAAGAGATGGTGAGCAACCAATTCATTTAAGTTCGAGTTGGTCGTTCAAACTTCAAACACTATGAGATTAAGAACAAGCCACATATATATACATTTGCATTATTTGGATTGATTTTTTTTGTTAGAAAGAAAATAACTTACAGACACATCACTAAAAATATGTACATTTTATACGAATATATACATTTGCATAACTTCTGAACTTGGACCAACAAGCTCATGATTAAAGGCTCACTTCGATACAGTTAAGCCATTGACCCTTTGGTCATTTGGATTGATTTAATATAATCTTTTATTTGAGAAGAATTTATTTTTGTGATAGTCATGCCTTGTTTTCTTATATATACATGATAATAATAACGTTTTCGTATTGTAAGGGCCTATTATGTAATTATAGCACAATGCCCCTGAAATTAATGAGAGGGTTTGGTTAGTTACACATGAAAAAATGGTCAAAATGTAAACTTAAATTGCTAAAATACATTAACTAACCAAACAATTTTACAAAATTAAAAAAGATTTATTCATACTCATATTCATATTCATATCATAATTATAAAACATGCTTAAATAAAATATTAAACACCTTATTAGTGTTTCTTAAACTATTATATTACATCAAATATAGACCCTAAAACGGAAAAAAGAAAAGTTAGCAAGTGGTATTAGAACAAAAAAAGATATCTCTAATTTTAATACTAATTGACAATCCCTTTTGTCGTGGCATGTCTCATTAAATGACAATTAGGATTTTTCCTATGTCGCAAGATATTATAAATTATTAAATTTAGTAACTCGCCAACTAATTACTTCATTTATATTTAGTAATAATTTAGTAATTATTATTAATAACATGTCAACTAAGTACTCTTATATTTTTTTGAGAAATGAATTCGTTTTCATAAATATCATACTAATATATAAATAGAAAATTGAATTCAATTGATGATAGAGTCAACCATAGTATTGTCACACATATTTTGTACAACTTATTTATAGCAAGTATAATATAAAATTAACTCACAAATGATATCATAATCTTTTAAAAATGATAACCTACCTTCTCTATATAATTATTTGAATGCAAATTAATTAAAAAAATTCACACCATAAACAACTTTGTGCCAAATACAACACTAATGTAAATAAAAGACATCCATCATCTTACCATACTTATTTGTTCATTTAAATGTTTTGAGGTTAACTAACATGTCTAACAACTTGAAGATACAATAGTGTGTTTCTCTTTGTTTATTATTTTTATATAATCAAATAAAATTTATTTATTTTTTACTAATATATGTGTAAAATATGATGGTTTGCAGGTAAGTGAAAATATAACAGAGACCAACACAATGGAGAAAAATCATGAAAAATAAGTAATTGAGATTTATGACTCACACGATGAAATTGTATGACTAATTCTACACTTTATGCGTGTTTATGATCAAAATAATTTTATTTACTCGTCTTTTGATAAATATTTACTAGCATTTTAAAATTATAATTGTAAATCCATTACAAACCAAAAAGATAAAGCACGAAGAAAACAGTAAACAATTAAAATGTAATGAAGTGATTAAGGTTTATGATATTCATGATGAGATCATATGACATATTCTATAATTTATTCTATGTTTATGTTCAACATGTTATGTCTCCTTATTTAGATGTATGCTTCTTATTTTGATGTAGGGTGAGTCTTATTTGGAGAAAATATTAGAAGATTATTATATGAGACGATCATTTCAAAATCGTAGATGAGATGTACGAGGATCATAAATTATCAACGTTGAATTTATATTAAAATTTTGCATGTTATGTTTTCTTATTGGAAAAAATACATATTCATGTAAATTTAGAATATGTTGAGGATAAATTGGTACTTGAAAAAAATACTAAGAAAGAAAACGAACAAATGAAGAAGACTACCGAAAACCAAGTTTACTGTCTATTATGCAAATCTACTAGATGAAGATGAAGATGAATACTTCAATGGAATCTATTAAAATTAATCACTACTTAATGTGTCTCTTATGCATTTTGAAAGTTTAATATGAATGATTCATAAGAGTATCAATCATTACTTATATCATTTTAATATCCATTCTTTTAATTCAACCTGCTTGACTTTTTCCATTTTAATGAAAAACGTTCTATAAAACCTATATAAAATAAGATGATTCTATTATAAATTTGTATAAAACGAATTCATGATCCTGGCATTTACATAGCTACTACAAAACATGACAAAAGAAGATGTTAAAATAACATTTATTCAATCTAAATATTAATAAAAGAAAATATCTCTTAAAAAATTTCAATGCAAAATTGAACCTTATTAACCAATCAAAATCCTTAATTTCATCAAACATCCAATTGACCAATCAAATCATTTAATTTTACTAAAAAAAACTAATCAATTATTTTTCAAAAAAATATAATTTAAAAAAAAAATATGTAAAAAATAATTCCCCATAAACGTTATCTTTATAATTTATTATATTTATTAACAATAACAAACCTATATTTTATCAAACAATATAAATATTAATTCAACGTTATTTGCTACACATCAGCGAAGCATGCAAGTGAGTACGTATTCATGAGCTAATTTAATATATTAAATATTAATTGATTAATTATTATTATTATTATCATTACAACTCTATGAAATAAACAAAAATATTTATTTAATACAATACATATTTACAATAAACGAATCACGTATAAATTTTACAATAATCGTGTGCACATACGGGTTTAAAATTCTATATTAATAATAATTAAACAAACTATGCTTAAATTTCATTTTACATTAACTGTGTCATTTGTATGTACGGGTTTAAATTAAAACTCTATATATCAATCACAATGGACGGATGACGTATTCATTTAACAGTTTTCGTGTGTATACACGGGTTTAAAACTCTATATTAATAATAATTAAAAAAAACTATGCTTAAATTTCATTTTACATTAGCTGTGTTATGTGTAAACACGGGTTTAAATTAAAACTCTATAATTAATCACAACGAACGGATGAATTATTCATTTAACAGTTTCCATAAGTAAACGGGTTCAAAGTTTAAACACTATATTAATATATGAAACATTATAGTTACTTTCATTTAACGTTAGCTTTGTGTATACACGAGTTTAAAACTCTATATTGACCAAAGAAAAACTATGACGACAATAGAAAATGACATGTGTATTATTTTTATATTAACCCGTGTTTACACACGGGTATTAAAACTAGTTGGTGTTTAATATACAATAATTGGTTTTGTTACTTTTACATTATTCAAATCTTAAAATGAATAAATATCTGATTAACTAATTCTTTTAACACACCTACCTATTTTCTAAAATATATATGTAACTAATTGATCGAAGTCACCTACATAATAGTAATTCATTACATCCATCCAAATATTATATTATAATAGTCCAACATATATGCACCAGTTATCATCGTGCCACTCTCTATGAATAAGTATATTCCATATTTAGAAAAATTCAGGTAATAATTTAGTTGTACAAAATTATCAATTTCATGATCAAGCCAAATGTCATAATACCATCAACCGAAAAAATTTCAATAAAATTTAAACCTTATCACACACCAATATATAATGTTGCGATAAATCTACGAAAATATAAAAATCAAAATTTGAGGTCTACTCGTAACTAACTTACACAAACAGCTAAAAACTCATTATTTATATTTAGTAATAATTTAATAATAAAATATTAACTAATCACTCTTATATTTAGAAATAAATTTATTTTCACAAAATTTCATAGTTAGTAATTTATGTATATAGAATTTGGATGCAATTTATGGTAAAGTCAATTAATTTATTGTGACTTTTTCTATACAATTACATTCAAGTCTAATTAAAGCAAATATATGGTTAACTAATTTTTTATTACACCCGGCGAATTAGACCGTCATTAGTGTTTAATCGTAGATCATTATTACTTGTATTTAGTATGAAATAAGACTAAGTACAGTAACAGTTTGTATGTATGTAAATATATATACACGTACGTAATTAAATTTTAATTACGCAAATTCGATCAGATGGAATCCGACACAATCATACGGACGTTGGTGAAAAATATTTTATTAAATAACGTAATTATAATAAATAATTGTTATTTAACTTATATTGTGGTAATGATATCCAAGACGTTTTACGTTTCGTAAAAAACGTACCGTACGCGACAAAAACGCGCAAATCGCGCCCGACAACCGAACGAAGCCCGAAATATATTTCAATAACTTAAAAAGAAGTATTTTAAATAAAACTTCAATCAAAATATACGCGAATAAATCATTAACGAAAAACTTGAATAATAAACATTTAACGTTTAAACGAACGACGAAACGAACGGGTAAACGGGCACCGCACGTAACGTAAACTTGGGGAACAAATTTAATCAACCCACACCTCAAGTGGGCCCCACTAAATTTGCAGCCATGCTCAACCCATGCCCAAGACACCCTTTTTCATCCCATACCCACCATCCCTTCCATTCCTTCCTCATTATTCACTCATTTCACACACAATCTTTTTCTCTCAACTCTCCTATCTCTCTCCCTTGTTTCTCTGCGACTCCAGCCCCAAAACACCTCCCAAATCACCACCACAAACCACCACAAGCATCACCATAAACCACCATAGCATCATCTCTTTCGGTTTGCAAGAAAAAGCAAGAAAACGAGCTTTCGACCTTCATTCTTCGTATTTTCATCAACTTCTTTGTAAGAAACTATATCCCCCTTTTATTTAACTTGGAACACACTTATATTCATGTTATAATGTCCATATAACAAGATTATGTACAAAAACAAAGTCGAAAATCGTTTTTGAAAACATAAAAACCTTAACAGTTTCTGGGCAGAAACTTGGCCCGACTTCAAGGGAAAGTTTCGTGCTCAAAACTCAACCAAAATGGACGAATCAAAAGGCAAAAGTTAAGTTTAAAGAGTTAGCTTTTATCTCCAAGTGGTTTCATAATTTTTCGACATCGCTTGATACTCGAAAACAATTTTACAAAAACATGTCGCATTTCTGTCTCGGGTGACATATTTTTGACTCAACTTCTCGAGTCCATAACTCGAGATACACGACTCCAAATGACTTGAAACTACCGCCAAAATCTCAAAAATTTTGTTAGGTACAAATGTCGTTTAGATAACATTCTTTTAAAATGTGTAGATTTTTCTCAGTAATTCGATCTTTGAACATGTGTCAAGATTGGTTGATTTTGGACCTCAGAGGATAGATGAAATTATTAAAAATACTTATACTTGCTCAAAAATTCCAGAAAAATTACTGAAATTAGTTAAGATGTATATAAACAACTGGTAATTTTCTCGGATTTTATCTCGACACTTTGACTAGTCAAAACGAGCCATGAAAACGACACAAAAAGTGATGAAATGAACCAATGGACTGTTTTGACATCCTTTTAAAAACAACACTTTCGGGTTGACCACTAAACGTAACGACAATTTTTCTAAGCTTTAAAAACATATTTAAGACTTCTCTAAAAGTTTCGGGTCAAACCGAACACGTTTGACCACAATCACGAACCCGAAATCACAACAGGTCCTCTGTGTCGCAGATGACCCAAAACTATTGCGACACAAGCCCTGTGTCGCACTACTGATTTTCGAAATACTCCTGCGACACCAACCCCTGTGTCGCAACATTTATAAACCAGCAGTACTAACTTGTGTCGCAACCTGCGACACAAGCCTAGTGTCGCTAGACAAGCAGTGTTAACTCGTGTCGCAACATTTTATATCGAACAGTACTAACCTGCGACACAAACCACTGTGTCGCACACCTATTTAAAATCTCGACTTGCGACACCAACTCTTGTGTCGCACAACTATTTAAATTTCATACTTTGCGACACTACCTTTGTGTCGCAACACCTCATAGCGACACAACATCTGTGTCGCATAAAATAGTCTGATTGAAAACATATTTTACTAAGGAACGTTTTCGCGAAACAACAACTATATCATATACGACACTACTTGTACACACAACACATATACTATTACAAGTATACCACGAAACAAAACATAATAATAATGTCTGTGAGAATTATTATTACAAAACATCACCAGCGGGCCGTACACGTTTTCTAAACACAAATGATAAATAAACTTTGGACATAACTAGTTGAGTGGACGACTAGCACAAGTGGACATTAACCCCCACTTGCACACATAAGTGGACATTAACCCACCATTTACAAACAATCTTATGCGTTTAGGACGCTAGAAAGTTGCACTTTGGGACACGAACACCCACTAGTTGATATATTTGCTTACAAGACTTAGGTGAGTCTCATAGCCCCACTTTTACTGTTTTATACTATGGGGTGAGATTACATACACTGTTTATTATAATCACAAGTAACTGAAACAACTCTTATACGGATTGCATGAGACCTTTAATCCACTAAAAGTCCTCACTTTATCATAGTTCGTTAATTGTATGAGTGCGAGTATTATTGGATAGATCTATCGGGGATTGACATCCCCGTCCGGGCTAGTCGCTCTAGCCGACCCACGGACGCATTAATATTTGACTGTTACGGGTGTATTGGATTATGCACCTGCCCGAGACACAAACCAGATTAAGCGTCGAACTGTGAGACTCATGGCAATAATATACATTATTTTTGCATTCGTGCAACACTGATGAGATCTTGTGACTATTACCAACTTTTGATAAACTGTTTTAAACCTATGAACTCACCAACATTATGTTGACCGTTTTAGTATGTAATCTCAGGTTCGCAGACACAGTAGGACGGCCTACAGGGAACTCTAGCTCGAGTCGCATGCTTTACAAACAAATAGAGAGATTTTCCTGCATTACTACTTTTGTATTGATAGTTATGTACTAAGATCTCTAGTCTTTTATGCGAACTCGCGAATAGAACAAACATGTATTTTTGTGAACAACATATTTTATGAAATGTATTTCTAAATGTCTCATTTAGAGGTCGTTTGTTATAACTTGTGTAATGATCCATGATTAGTCGCGCCCCGACCCGACTTCCGCTGCACATCAAATTTAGGGGTGCGACATTTTTTAAAGGCACCTGACTATTTTTTAAAATATATTGTTTTCTCATTTTAATGAAGATTTTCAAAGATTTACATCTTTTACCAAGTTATCTATATATACTAAATGGCTTTGATACTAATGGATATTTTCAACCTCTCTCAAGCTCTATTTTTATTCCGGTCATTCGTGTTTTCTATTCACACGGTATATTTTAACATATACGTCTCCATATCTCCTACTATTTCTTTCATTGAATCTTTATTGTACTACTAATTATGTTGTTTTCTTATTAGATATCAAACTCAATCCATACATTCAAAAGTATGAGTATCACCAACGTCAGTCTATCAAAGGTAGAGTTTACATAATTGGCGTCAACCACATTGGAGTGGAGCTGAAGAGACAACAATAGTTACTCCGTATTATTAATTAATAGTTAAGTTATTATTTCTAACCATCTAACAGACAGATTCAACACTAATAATATACTATACTAACATAGAGTAAGTTCAAAAGAGTACAACAATATTTACTGTGAATGAATGAACCAATAAGAATGCGTCACGTGTCACATAACCCATTTTTCTCACGTTTTTAAAAATTTAATATCTCTGGTAAGTCGAAAAATTACAAAAATTGCACAATAAAAATCAGCGTTTTTTTCTCTTCAATTAGACATCCCACAAGGTATACTTTTGACGACTTTTTATTTATTTATTTTTGGTGGATTTTGTTAACAACTATCACACGTGATAACAGCGACTATCACACGTGATACCAGCGACTATCACACGTGATACCAGCGACTATCACACTGATACCAGCAACTATCACACGTGATACCAGCAACTATCATACGTGATACCAATGAGTATTACATGTGATAATAATGTTGTACGATTTGTAACATCTATAAAAAAAGTCATCGAAATTATATCTTGTGAGATGTCTAATCTAAGAGAAAAAAATGTTGATTTTTGTGGTGCAATTATTATAAATTTTCAATGAGCCATTTTTGAGATATTAAAATTTTAAAAATGTAGAAAAAATAAATTTTATAAATACATGACACATCAAAATTTTAATTTCCCATTTGAACGTCGCTCTACTGACGTAATACCTGAGCTGAGCTGTACACCGAAAATAATAAAGTTAGCCGAATTAAATTTCGTCAAAAATGGATTATAAGTTACTGAATTACCATAGATAAAAAAAAGTTTCCATTAGATCATACATACATCATAAATACATTCACTCACTATAGTTCTTCATAAGGTCACCGGCGATCACAGTCGTAAAAATGGCCGGCGTATCAATCGCCGCCGAATGGCAACTTCTCGGCGACAAATACTACCGTAAACCTGAACTTTACCAATTACAATGGAAAAACATAGATCTTTCACGCAACAAAATCGCCTGTTCTCCATTCTCCGGTCCTATTGCCATTATCCGTGACGATTCCAAAATCGTTCAACTTTACGCCGAATCCGCCCTCCGTAAACTCCGCATCTTCAATTCCGCCGGCCGTCAACTCTCAGAAACCGTCTGGCGCAACTCCGGTGGCAGATTGATCGGATTATCATGGACCGATGAACAAATCCTCGTTTGCATCACACAAGACGGCACCGTATATCGATACGATATACACTGTAAGTTAATTGAACCTAATGTTAGTTTAGGTCATGAGTGTTTTGAACATAGTGTTGTTGAATGTGTGTTTTGGGGGAATGGTGTTGTGTGTATGAATGAAGTGTTTGAATTGTTTTGTATTGCTGATATGAAAAACCCTAAGGCGTGTAAGTTAGCGGATACGGGAATTGATGAGTTCCCATTGTGTATGACGGTTATTGAACCGAAGTATACGATGTCAGGAAATGTTGAGGTGTTGTTAGGTGTTGGTGATCATGTATTGTTAGTGGAAGAAGATGGTGTTCAGAGTGTTGGTGAAGGGTTGGGACCTTTGCAGAAGATGGTTGTTTCGTGTAATGGGAAATTGTTGGCGTCGTTTACTCATGATGGTCAGTTACTTGTCATGCCTACTGATTTCTCAAGCATCATTTTCGAGTACGCATGTGAGGTTCGTTTTGAGAAACTTTTGTTGATCTTTGAATGTCGGATAGTTTGTTTACGGTTGTATTTGCTATTGTCTTTTGAAAGTGGTTATCAATTAGAACTAGATAATCAGATATAACAAAATGGGCCGCACAAATTTTTTTTGGTATGTTGTTAGAAGATGTGATAATTAGATTATTAGGTGTTAAGTGTTCGACAAATTATGATTATCGAGAACTGATTATTGGACCCCTAAATGATCAGATAATCAAAATTAGTTTTACTATATCCAATAGCTAGAAACTGATTATTTGCAACTTGAAAACAATATAATCATTTAAATCTCTTCTAAACGCAATGTAAAAAACTCCATATACATGGCTACTTCAAGTTAACATGAGACCCACATGTTTACTTTATTTTTACTGTATGATTTTTATTTTATTAAAAAAAAAATTCAAATATGTGGATTTGCATAATGGGATATCAGACTTAAAAATCAAGAATGTGATGGTATGCAGTGTTTTAATTATTCATTAATTTGTATGTGTACAGTCTGCTCTTGCTCCAGAGCAACTTGTTTGGTGTGGAATGGACAGTGTGTTACTGTATTGGGATGATATGCTTTTAATGGTTGGTCCCTATGGAGATCCGGTTCGCTACCTTTATGATGAACCAATTGTCCTAATCCCAGAGTGTGATGGAGCAAGGATATTGTCTAACACAAACATGGAGTTTCTACAACGGGTTCCAGTTTCTACTGAATCCATCTTCAAGATTGGGAGCACAGAACCAGCAGCTTTATTGTATGATGCATTGGATCATTTTGACCGGCGCAGTGCAAAGGTAGGGAATTTTTAATGATCAAACCTGTTATGTAATGCTACCTTGATTATTAAAATTTGGGTTGAAAATTTTCAGTTCTAATGTCAACTTATTCTAGGCTGATGAAAATTTGAGATTGATACGCGTATCACTGCCTGAGGCTGTAGAAGCCTGTGTGGACGCTGCAGGTCATGAATTTGATCCTTCTCTACAACAGACACTTCTAAGGGCTGCAAGCTATGGACAAGCATTTTGTAGGTTAGTTTTAATTTATTGCTAGAAAGTATTTTTTTTTTTTTTTTTTTTTATAGTGGATGGTGAGGTTTTGTATCTATCTGTTATTTTATTTGTCCATTTGATATTGAAGCAACTTTATATAGGATTATATAGATAACATGACATTGAACGTGAAACAAATGTGTAGTGTTGAAAATGCTATATTATTTAGAATTTGAATAATTTCTGTTAATTCACATAATTCTGCATATATATACAAACATAAGTCTGTTATCTTAAAATAAAGAACAAAAAGTGGTAACTACCCCACAAAATAATCAGTAGCAGCCCCATTAAATCAGGGAATACTAACTAGAATGGGGAGCTAAACTTGGTTTAGGATACTTCCATATACAATCTGTAACAGCTAATCTGTACAACCGTATACAATCTGTTTATGATAGGATAGTCGCCAACATATGCTTATATGTTGCATGCTCCCATCAAATTTTTAATGTTACCTTAGGTTTTCTAACTTGACAAGTGACAACCATACTCATATATTGCTAGCTATTGACCTTATGGGCTCCTACAATAGATTATAAGATTTTCTAATTTTTGTTTACGGTAGTGATATCCAGTTGGCTTTGGCAGCCAATTTCAGCGTGAGAGCATTCAGGAGATGAGCAAAACATTGCGGGTCTTAAATGCTGTACGCAGCCCGGAGACCGGCATTCCACTTAGTATACATCAATACAAGGTTTCTAACCACCTTATCAGAATTCAGTTACAGGATTGATCTCTATTATTTTCATAAAAGTAATATCTTTTCTACTCTTAGTTGCTTACACCATCAGTTTTGATTGGTCGATTGGTTAATGCCCACCAACATCTGCTGGCACTCAGGATATCAGATTACCTTGGAATGAATCAAGTAAGTCCTAACTTCACTATGATGATGACTATTAAGAATTCTTATATAATATAAAGATATTAATTCTATGAGTTTTATGCAGGAAGTGGTTATCATGCATTGGGCTTGTTCAAAGTTAACAGTGTCATCAGCAATTCCTGATGCTACTCTCCTTGAAATCTTACTTGATAAGGTGTGCAAAGTTTTTTGGACACTTGAACTTAATAAATATATACTTATCATTATTGAATTTTATTTGCCATCTTTTTGGGCGTTCAGTTAAAGCTGTCTAGAAGCATTTCATATGCTGCAGTTGCTGCTCATGCGGATCAAACCGGCCGCCGGAAGTTAGCTGCTATGCTTGTTGAACATGAACCTCTTTCCTCAAAGCAGGTACTCTATTTCTGCTGTTTGTTGTTATTTATAATATTTCTCACGAAAAAATACTTGTAAATGAAAGTGGTGATACCGATCTTGTATTATACACTATTTGAATATTATACATCTGAGTTTTCCAGGTTCCTTTGTTACTCGGCATAGGGGAAGAAGATACGGCCCTGACTAAGGCAACCGAAAGTGGTGATACCGATCTTGTTTATCTTGTTCTGTTTCACATATGGCAGAAGGTATTGGAAAATCCCATTTCTATGATACGTATGTTTTATATTGACTGAATAAAGGTAATATGTTGATAGATCACTTTATGACGATTTCTCAACTTCATATGCTTTTTGACATTTTTATAGAGACCAGCATTGGAGTTATTCGGAATGATACAAGCTAGACCCCTTGCACGGGACTTATTTATACGTTATGCACGGTGAGGCATCATGGCTCAAGTTTTTTATGGTTTCTTTGCATATTACCTTGTATTGAATGGGATTTTGAATATCTCTATTTATCATAGGTGCTATACACATGAGTTTTTGAAGGATTTCTTTCTTTCTACTGGCCAGCTTCATGTAAGCCTGGATCCTGACTTTTAAACCTGATTCCTTCTCATTCTCTTCTCCCTCTTATGCAAATGAAAATAATATAATGCATTTTCACCACTGTTTACAATTGCCTAACAAAGTGTTATTTTATGTTGTAGGATGTTGCTTTCTTGTTGTGGAAGGAATCTTGGGAAATAGCAAAGAATCCAATGGCAAGTAGAGGATCTCCACTTCATGGTCCACGTATAAAACTCATTGAGAAAGCGCAAAATCTTTTTGCTGAAACAAAGGAGCATGTTTTTGAGTCGAAGGCTGCTGAAGAGCATGCAAAATTATTACGGTATGAGTTTCTTTGAAAATTTAAAAGTATGTCACTTATTGAGACTTTGAATGCTAACAAAATGTTTTTTTTTTATCTTGTGGTAGGATTTTTATTTTTCTTTATTTTTATTTTGTTGACAGAAATCAGAAAATAGTGTCATCCACTTGCTTATCCATGCCAAATCTCAAATTTTAACTTATTAAATGTAGATAATAAATACAATATATTCTTATTATTTTTGTTGTATCTTATTAACTTAAAATTTTATAAATTAATCTATTTACTTATGATTTTAACAATTATAATCCTGTAAACTTGTACCATTAACTTTGAAGAATCAGGATCTATATGATAGGGTTAATAGACAAATATGTTACTCTACTTTGCGAAAATGTTCAAGTAAGTTACTGGACTATTAATTTGTTCAAGTGAATTACTGAACTATTTTCATATCTAAATTAGACTTTTTTACGTTGTAATATTTATAAGTTAAGTAACTTAATTAAATACATAAGTTAGGTAAACTAGTTTCGGTGTTAATATTTATAAGTTAAGTAACTTACATATCGTGATTTATTAAGTTTAATAATTCAATCGAACAAATTAATAGTCCAGTAACTTAGTTGAACATTTTCTCAAAGTAGAGTAACATATTTGTCTATTAACCCCTATATGATATGTTATTGTTACTTATTGGTGTCTACCGTTATATGTGTATGTGTGTGATATGACTCTTACGAGTTGAGCCGCTAGTTAAAATTTATGATTTTGGGTCACGAGTCGAGTAGCGAGTCAATAACTATGATTATGTCTATTATTCAACTTTTGAATTATTAAGCGTACATTTACGGTTTATCATTATCTTGACCAATGACTTACTTTGTGCTCTGTGAAATATAATACGAAGTCCAAAATACTATTATCATAATATCGGAGCCACAATGTTCATGGCAAGTTGGGCCTTGTTCAACATATATGGGCATTGGATATATGATACAACTTGAGGAATTTTGGAAGAGATTTTTGCGTCTTCCATTTACATTTTGTTATCAGGGTTGCATTTTAAGTTTAGCTATGACCACCTACGCTATATGAAAGGCATGGATTTGTTTTTTGTATATATATAGTTGATCTATATTTGTTTTGTGTCATTTTTTTACATCATGCAGAATACAGCATGAGCTAGAAGTAAGTACAAAGCAACCTATATTTGTTGATTCGAGTATTAGTGATACAATTCGGACATGCATAGTATTGGGCAATCATCGGGCTGCTCTGAAAGTTAAAACAGAATTTAAGGTCAGATATCACGTTTCTGAACTTTACAACCTTTTGAATTGATTTAGTGTTGTTGTATACATCCCTTTAAAACATATATTATGATAACGATGTATGTTTCAATTCTCAACCTCTTTCTATTGCAACATACTCATTCGTATTTTTCAAAGCTTGAATCAGGTTTCTGAGAAACGATGGTATTGGCTCAAAGTTTTTGCCTTGGCCACGATTAGGGACTGGGATGCCTTGGAAAAGTTTTCAAAGGAGAAAAGGCCCCCAATTGGTATGATTTTTTACCACTTGTTTTATATTTTAAAGGAGAAAGTCACCTTAAGAAAAAATAAACCTTGATTTCATCATCATGAAAACATTGTTGATGGCATGTAATTGAATTATCATTTCTGGTGTGAGCAACGATAGGTTTTAGGCCATTTGTGGAGGCTTGCATTGATGCTGAAGAAAAAGGTGAAGCCGTGAAGTATATCACTAAGCTTGCAGATCCTCGAGAAAGAGCAGAGGTATGCTTATGTTTGAAATACTTGCTTGTGGTACATAAACTCTCCAATATCAGTTTTATTCAAAATTTATCATCATTCTAATTTTGAAGTTTTTGTAATCATATGCAACACATTTTGTATCTTTTTATATGACAAAGGTGTTCAAAAAGTGTTTCAAATCAATTCGGCCTGTACTCAAAATTACATGTTTAGACCCGAACCTATTTTTGACCCGTTACCCAACTAGCCCACCACACGTATTTTATGACACCTGTACTAGAATGGTAGGCATGAAAAAGTTTGTTCATGTGAAACAGGCCTATGCTCGAATAGGAATGGCAAAGGAAGCTGCAGATGCTGCATCACAGACTAAAGACGGAGAGTTGCTGGAACGCCTTAAAAACACTTTACAACAGAATTCCACGGCTACATCGATCTTTGATACTCTCAGGGATCGGCTCTCGTTCCCTGGTGTTTCCTAGTTTTGAGAGGTTGTTATTTCTTGTTTTGAAGTAATCAAATTGTCAATAAGAGTAATTTTGTATGTAAAAATTTGTTGTATAAACAAATTAATTTATGTTGTGAACTTCCCGTTGAGTGTGATTTGGGAAATTCTGTTTTAAAATTGTTTGTAACTTATATTTTGGCTTGTAACACTTTTAACAGAAGTAATTGATTTGAGATTTTATTTTGGTTTTCTAATTTATTTATAGATTGAATCCTGGAAGATATTGTATTTGATTGAAGTTGATGTTGCCTTTGATCTTGTTTGCATGCACTTTTACACCCTGTAGCTTTAATCATTTCCAAATTTACGATTTTAACTTTCAAAATGACAACACTTACAGAAACAACTAAGAAATTGTAATCTTTTTCATTAGAACAAATATCCGTCTAAATTGACGGGGTATTTTGTTTATCCTGATCACTGAAAGATTAGATCTGAAAACCAGTTCTGAATAATAAGAGCTGACATCTGAAGTCTGAATTGAAATTATTAAGATTGTTTGGTAAATAAAAAATACAAACACCTGAATACACGTGTTTTTACCATTTATGACGTGAAAAAGGCCATCACATTGCATGAATATCACAATGAGTTGCAAACGACTCAAATTAGAATAGAACACTAAACAAGTTTACAAGAGTTTTTGACGCAAAGTTCTTTCACTAATATTAATTTCAACAAATTAATCGAGAATAAATAAAAAAATCAAAGTGCCTAAAAAGGTAATAGATATTGTTTAATACGTAAATTAATTTATGTAAGATACTCACATAGAATAGGGGATTTTTTTTATTAATTAGAAGTTTTCAGCTATTTATAATAGCTTACCAAATAAGATATTTTTCAGCTGATTCTAGATCTGATCGAAAAAGGAAACCAAAACAGCTTAATGACTAATGTCTTACCGAATAATATAAATAACTATTTTTAAAACATTATAAGCTCAAACAAAAGACCCCTATAGAGGTACATTTTTTATGACATCACTTGATTTTGTTAGCCATATAAACAATCTTTATAACATCAAGATTGAGGTACTTGTTAAAAGAAGAAACAAAATTTATAAATATTTCTATATAAGAATGGTGATGATGTTTAACGGGATGATTTACTCCGTACTTGAAAAACTTATCAAAAAGATGTAATTGCCCTGATATTATTTTACCAACTTCTTTTAAGTTTAACACCAGAAGGCATATGCGATTGCTTATTTACGAGTGTTTATTTGTTTATAAAATAAGTATTCACATCATGTATATTTTACGTATTAATATTTTGTTTGATTATGATAAGTAGTAGATAGATTAACAGTTTTTAATAAAACTGTTTGTATATAGTTGTAGACATACAAGGAGGGGTGTTAATCGGATCAATCCGACTCTAATAAAGGTTAATCGGGTCCTCCTATCTACGCAATTCTCTGTATGAATGATGCTAGGATCTCCCTCGCACAGAGACGAGAATCTCAACACTATTTTATATGAGCATTCGGTACATGTATTAGTCCGTGAAAGCCCAAGTTAAACTGGTGCTTGCTGTTGCAGCAGGAGCTGACTTCAACCGATACCGGCCGATAGCCCAATCTCTTAGTCTCGAAACTAATTGTCTATCTAGTAGCCACTCCTTGCTTTGTTTTTTTTTAGGATTCCGAGGATGGGCCGGCCCATCCTAACATCATTTATGAGGAGCTGGATGACGAATTAATGGTTGGAGCAGCAAACTCGGATTCGGCAAGAATACCAACTCCCTTTACTCCCACGTTGGAAAGCATATGAACTACGAATCTCGAGAGTGGATGGTTGATCGCCGCCTCTTCTTGGTCCTACTTGTTACTTATTGCCCACGGAGCGCTTATGAAAGAACGTAGTGGTGAACGAAGTTGACTTTAACTTAGTTGGATGTCTAATTATCCAGGCGGTAATGATAGTATCTTGTACCTAAACCAGTGGCTCACTTTTTCTGTGCAAAATGTAGATCTTAATACTTCTTTTAGTTATTCAATCTGCTGATTTTTCTACCTTAGTTCTGCCTAGCTTATCCAGCAAGAATAGTTTCCGGTATCTGCTTTTTGAAATCTTTCCTTTCTTATACAAGATTCTAAGTTCCTTCCTGTATATAAGTCTGTGCAATTTTCCTTTAATTGTACGAGTTGTACGTTTTCTATTTCTTACGTGACTTTTTTAGAATTCCTCATATCCAAGGCATCTTATCACAAGCACCCCACCCTCAATGTCGGCTCTTCGCCACTTGGGGCTGTAGTATGTTCCAAGGGTTGGGTTGTTCGCTACCATATCGGCTAATGCTCCCAGGTTGATGCGATGTATTCTACCAGTTGACTGAAGACTTGATTATTGGTGAAAGGTTCCTGTAAAAAGTTTCATTAACGCCTAATTCATGTCGAGTAGACCTTGTTCACCCCCTACCACTGTTAAATAGCGCTCTTTTCTCTTACTATAGTAACCCTACCTATTAATTAATTGGATTTTTGGGTTCGGGTCGAATGGGAATCAGGTCGGGTTGTAAGCAAATAAACACTTAGGGCGCGTTTAGTTACGGAAAACTCTTCCATTTTCCTGAAAATTTTTCTAAGAAAACTGAAAAATTAGAAAATGCGTTCAAGTTGGAGTTTTCCGGAGAAAGTGAAATATATGATTTAAGATTTTCTAGCTTTTCTAATTTGAAAAATGAAAACTCCATCCCTTCCATTTGAATTTGAATGCGAAAGGAAAAATGAAGATACTACGTAACTAAATTCACCCTTAAACTCCGTAACTAAATTCACCCTTAAACACTCCCCCGAAAGTAGAAAGAGTTCGATAACATCGGTAGAAAGTATCAAAGTAAGCTACTTAATTTGTAAGTTAACCCAAACACCCTGGTACATATACGTTGGAGCTTATTCGACAGAGTCAGCAAATTCAAAACCCCAATATGATACTACAAATTAGGGTTTAAGACTCGATCATAAAATAAAAATTAAAGCAAGCAGAGGTTGATTGGTCTGTTGGCGTTTAGAAAATGGAAAAAAGTGCAGCAGCTAATGCAATGGAATGGAGCATTCAGCTTGAAAAATCATTACGCTCCAACAACCCTGGTCTTTTTACTTTCTTTCTTCAATGTCAATATCATCATTTTATTTGTTTCTATAGAAATCCCTTATTATAAAGCTATGATTTTTTTTCATGGGTTTTGCTCAGTGTTGATATTCATGCTTGTGTTCTACTGAACTAGGTGTTTATTTGTAGAATCTTGTATAATGATTAGTTACTGAATCTGTATTTCAAACATTAGCCTTTAAAATTTAGTCAAGCTATTTTTTATGGTTTTGGTTCAGAGTTGATATTCATAATTAAATAGTAACTAGATTAGTTATTCTGTTGTTGAATCTATATTTCAACCATAATGATTAAGTTTAATCGTTTATGGGATTTGGTTATAGTTGGTATTCTTGAATAGTAAGTAATACTAGTTAACTAGGTGTATGTTTATTGGAAATTATATACAGATTAGTTATAATTCTCTTTGTAATGTCACAAGTTTTAAAAAAATACTTATCAAATGTAAATTCATGTATTTTCAGGGAAACGTATAGAAGCGATTAAAGAAGTTGGAGCTAGGCTGGAATGGTGGAGTAAGGAACCCGAGCTTTCCATGGCCGAATATGATATTTTTGGGTTAGTCCCCGGAGAAGATAAGCTATTTGCAAATGCTATTCTTTTGCGGTTGGCTGACACGTTTATGTCCTGTGACAAACATACAAAACTTTGTATTGTAAAGATTTTCTTGTCAGAGTTGAAGCACAGGGAAAAAAAGAAAAGTTTTAATAGAAAAAACAGTGGAATTTTATCAAGGTATAAGGTAGAGAATCACCTCGAACTTTTGAGGAGAGTAAAGGTGTGTTATAACTCTGGTGACGAGGACGTTAGAGCATTGTCATTAGCTCTTTTTGGTTGCTGGTCTGATTTTGCTAAAGATAATGCAGATATTCGCTATCTTGTACTATCTAGTATTGTATCATGCAATGTTCTCGAGGTAAGATTATGATCATTGTTTGTTCTTTAATATGTCTTTGTCATATTTGATAGTGTCATGAACTAAAATTTTGGTGCACGATTAATGCTTTTATTATGTTCGACTTTTGTTAGGTTAAGGCTTCATTATTTGCTGCGGGATGCTTTTGTGAGTTTTCAGATGACTTTGCTCGTGTACTGCTTGAGATGTTAGTAAATATGGTTTCATCATCTGATATGCCAATGGCTGGCAGACTAGCAGGAGTTCGTGTTTTTGCAAAACTAAGAAGCTCTTCAGATATATCTACTAAAGCTTATGAGGTTTCATA